>CAMTZB010000005.1:1225000-2425000 GCA_947086495.1 Morpho achilles
CACTTACCTTATTCGTATTTTACGACACCTCGGTAAGAAATGAGGGTGGTCTATCCTACTCAGCCGGATACCACACGATACTATAATATCTCCAGTATTTTAAATTTATAAATACCTGGTTGTACCTTTTTACCCTTTTTGTTTGACTTGAGCTATAGTTTTGAAATAAACTTCACGGCTTCGAGACAAAATCGCAATGTATTGCAAGATTGTCACAGTGAATGTGTGTAGTGCTTGTGTAGTGAATTTAACGTGCCGGTATCTTGTTATAAGTGCGGTAACTAATCCTGTATGTTTGAGCTAGCAATTGATTTCTGCTTCCTACACAGACTGATTAGAGCAAATTAATTCTACCATAAACTTTTATATAATAAGGTTTTATATTATTTATTATTATATATTATTTATATTATATTATTTATATGTCAATAAAAAAAATTGCGTCATAAATTGCAGGCTGTATAGATTTTGTTCTAAAAATATCCACGGAAATGTGAATTCTTTTATAATACATATTCAAGTTCAAATTTATTTATTGCTTAATGTGATACACAGAGATGTTACATAAATATAATCTAGAACAACACATTCTGCCTATTATAAGCATGCAAATAGTACATTGTATAATTTTATATAATGTTATCTTTTATTATTTTACTAATATTTATTTTTAGCTATTAAATTATTGTATTTATCAAAATTAACATATTATTATTCTTATCACTATTATATTTATATTATATTCATAAAGACATACTATACGTTAGGTCACGCACCTCCTTAATAGATAAAAAAGTCTGACAAAGTTCACGCTTGCAGCTGTAGAGTTATATTTAAACTGCAATCCGTTGCCGTTCTAAATTTCCGAACGTTTAAATTTAGAACCACAGACTTAGTTCACTATTCACTCTTGTCACTCGCGCTATTTTTGAACTCGATCAAATCTCCGTTAGAACACCCGTAGTAACCCAATTTCGTAACTGGAATTCCAAATTTGAAATTGAACAATATGGCGTCCTAAAACGCTAGGTAAATTGAAATAATAAATCGAATTTTTATTAAATGAAATTTATAAAACCTCCTTTTAACGGTAAGGAATCAACAGTTATGAATTTTCTGTACAAGTTACGCGCGGGTTCTCAACTTGAACCGAGGCAAGCCACTGACTTTCGCGCTTTTCCGCAAGGGGAAAGTAAACTGCAATTCATTAAAACGGCATTATTTATTAACATTAATAAAAATTATAACGCTTGAATAAGTTTGAAGCATTTTACCATAGACGGACCAAGAAATATAAAAAAATGTGTTTTTAACCGAATATTACAAATGAATCGCGTAACATTCGAAATTTGAAATTGTAGGGATATTTATTACATTTTAAAAACCACAGACTGTAAATACAAGTTTTGAATTTAGAATAAAAGTTTTTGGTTTTTATCGTTGATGTAATTAACACGAAAATTACTAGGCATCAGGGTTAATATTGTAATTCATTATTAACCCTGAATTATTAATTGATAAGTTCATAACATTATTATTTATAAATATATTTTTTTTTACTATGGATGAGTAAAGTACAGTTTGTATTTTAAAAAACTGTACATTTTTTTTTCATTGTTATAAAATGGGCCTATACTTAAAATTTATAAATCTTGTTTTAGCTCAACATATTATTTACGAATTTTTAATAAAGTAAATTTCCAACACGATTATGAAATATTTCCTAAATATCGATCGCTTAACTAACCACCGTAAAGTAACGTCTAATATATAAATAACAGAAATGTCACTCGACTATTTCCGTTTCCAGCACAATACATAAATTCCAGGCAAAGTTGCGGGTAGATTCAGTTATACCATAAATCGATAACATTATCTGTTATCTTATCCAATGCAGCTAGCCCACGCCGGTCGCCCACGCACATCTAAATTATATGAGGCAATAGATAACACGGCGGCTTTTGGCAAAACCATTTACATTAATTAGATTTCCTTCCGCATATCGGAAAACTTCTTATAATTTAACCAGCTATGCTCAAAATATACGCTGTGTGGTATCCGGCTGAATAGAATAGTACCACCCTCATTTACCGAGGTGTCGTAAAAGGCGACTAAGGTAAGTCGACCCGCTGTGTGGTATCCGGCTGAGTAAAATAGATCAACCTCATTTCTTACCAAGGTGTCGTAAAAGGCGACTAAGGTAAGTTGACCCACCGTGTGGTATTCGGTTGAGTAAAATAGACCACTCTATCTTACCGAGGCGTCGTAAAATACGACTAAGGTAAGTTGACGTCAGGCAGGCCGGTCGTAAAATACGTAGCCAAATCATATAACAACATGTTTGTAACATGTGCCGACACCACTTAGAGTAGGATAAGGGCAGGAGGATGATGATGCTCTAATCTATCTTTTAGTAAAAACTATCCTTAAATGCATTTAATTATGTTTTTGTAAATTATATTAGAGCATAAAAGTAGCTATTGTGATTAAACCATAAAATATAGAGACATCAGGTGAACTTTTGAATCGTCAACTCTAATGCTGGATCGGAAAACTGTTCCTACCGAGAAGAGCCAGCAAGAAACTCGGCGGTTGCTCTTTTCTTAATACTAGTTACGTTTATACACTGTCCATTATATTAACCATCTTTTGACAGATTGACGATTTACATATTTAGTGATGTCCTAAAGATTCTCGTATGCGATACCATTCCGATTATAGTACCTACTATCATTAATCGAATTACGTACCTAAGTAATTCGATTAATGATAACCTACGTAAACTAATAACAGATATAGAAATCAACATTTTGATTTAATATTGCCTTAGTTTTTTGAAAATAAATGTTAATCCGTGTGTATTTATTATAATCATAAAAAATATATTATACATCAACTGGCAACATCAACAGACCTTCCGCTCGGCCGCCATTTTGACGTGATCTGTCACTCTCAACGAAACGCCCGTGATAGTCACACGCATTTACGTTCGCTGAGTGTTCTCTCGCATCTGTTACACCTTGAGTTAAGTAGCTTTATTCCTCGGAAAAACTTTTGTGAAACTTATATTAATTGATCGTGAAAATGCCGAAAGGACGTGTGTTGAAAGCACAATCGAGACAGTTAGTGTTAAAACTTCATGAGTATTTTGAGCAAGAAAATCAAAATGGCGGACCTCTTATACCTATCACGCAAGTCCGAAACCGTGTTGCAGCCGCGTTGGAGATCAGTCTATCAACTGTGACTAAAATCACTACTGATGCCTACGGCAGGAGCGGCTTGGAGCAAAACAAACCATCTACACCAAAAAGAAAGCGCCGGGCTCATAAGGTGACAGCTGTTGATGACTTTGACACTGACGCTATTCGTCGTCATGTATATGATTACTACTTGAGAAAAGAAATTCCAACTTTGAGAAAACTTATTGTTTCTTTGAAAAGAAGTGGTCTATTTCATGGTGAAAAATCTTCTTTGGTCAAAGTTTTGAACACAATTGGCTTTTCATATAAAAAGTTAAATAAAAGAAAATTATTAATGGAACGCACAGATATAGCTATAGCACGTTGTGATTTTTTAAGAGAGGCAAAGAAAATACAAGATTGGGCAAATATTGTTTTCACGGATGAAACATGGCTCAACGCTAACCACACACTATCTCGTTTCTGGACTGATGATACTGCTGATTCCACTTCCTCAGTACCAATGGGAAAAGGTGAGCGCCTAATCATTTGCCATGCAGGTACAGCAAAAGAATTTGTACAAGACGCACTGTTGGCATTTAAATCGAAGAAATCAAATGACTACCACGAAGAGATGAATGCAAATGTGTATGAAGAGTGGTTCAAAAAAATGCTCATTTCATTGGAAGAACCATCAATAATTTTTATTGATAATGCGCCCTACCACTCCCGTCAAATTGACAAAATGCCAACACAGGCTAATAAAAAGCATGAAATAATTAATTGGCTTCGGGACAATGGAGAAAATGTGGACGACTCAATGTTAAAAGTTGAATTAATAAAAATATTAAAAACCAAAAAGAGAGCAAAACGCTATGTAATCAATGAAATGGCAGCAGAATATGGCCATACTGTTCTTCGGATTCCTCCATACCACTGCCAGTACAACGCAATAGAACTTATATGGGCACAAGTAAAAGGGCATGCTGCGAGATGCAATACAAGCCCCCCATTCACAGCGAATAAAATGTTGCAATTGCTAAAAAATGCTTGCACCCACGTAACGGCCGAGAACTGGGCAAGTGTGGTGGAAAGAACTAAAAGAGTAATATTCTCTGATTGGGAACGTGATATTGCGTTTGATAATATATTATCTACACAAGAGCTAATAATAACTGCTACTGAAGACTCCTCATCGGAGGAGTCTAGTGTTGATTATCATTCCGACGACTCGTGCTAATAAAATAAATTAAAATATCCTGATTGTTTTATTTGTATTCATGTATTAACTAAGAAGAAAGTAAAACTTTATATAATGTTATTAAATGTCTTTTAATACTCGTAACATCGATTTCTACCGATTATTTTTAATCTGTGGCATAATCGTAGTAACCATTATGTGTGACATCACTAAGTGGGCGGTACCCATCCATAAAGTACAAATATTATTTGTATGATATTTGTACGTAAGCAATACAAAACTTAATGAGCGTGAGCTGTCAAAAGACTGATAATATGATGGACGCAGTATAGCTATTACTGCTATTAGAGTAGCTATTTCCACTCTTCATTCTTATCATCTAAGTAATCCTCAACAGTATAGTAGGCTTTCCGTATCAGCCTCTTTTTAACAGTGCTAATAATACTTTTTTTTTCTCAATCCCGTTTTAAAAACCAGTAAGAAAACCCGTAGACCCCCCATGAGGTGGACAGAAGACCTCAAAAAGGTCGCGGGGAGCCGCTGGTTCCAAGCGGCACAAAATCGTGGATTGTAGAGATCCCTTAAGGAGACCTATGTTCAGACGTCCACTCTATCGGTTGAGAAAGACGAAGAAGAGAAGAAATTATATCATTACACATATTTTCTTTTATCGTTCTTCTTCTTCTCCTTGATCGGTCCCTCATTACTGAGGATCGTGATCACGTGAACCTTTCTTATGTATGACCTGCCTCCATTTATCCCGGTCTAGAGTAGCCCTAACCGTCTGATAGAATTTTGAAGAGGAGGTGGCTTCTTTCACTTGGTCAGACCATCGTGTTTGCTACCGGCCTCGTGGTCTCTTGCCTTCTGTGTTGCCAACAATGACCAGCTTTTCAAGGTTGCCATCTCGTCTTCGCATTATGTGGCCGAAGTACGAGAGAATGCGCTGAAGACAGGTGGTGGACAATTCCTTTATCGTAGAGAGTAGCAATTTTAGCATTTTGCTTTTGTATTCCTGTTGACCATCCATATACCCAACTTTCATTTTCTGTCGCGTGCCTGCCCGTAGTTACTCCACTGCGGACGCCAGCCGCCAATTTTCGTATCACACGACATTGTTATTTTCCGCCTAATGCACATTGGAAATGTGAATGCAAGACAAGTTCAACGTATACTAGATTGAAGGCAATCCGTAACGACTGGCAATGAATTTCCAAATTAAATTCGAATAAAAATTTACAAGTTGTAACCGCGAATCCGTTTACGTCAACTGAACTGTTTATAAGGTTCGCGCCGGGCCGAAAATCTATGTTTTTTTGTTTGAGATGGGACTGTCTTATCTCCTTACACTGCGTAATGCGAGCTCACAACAGTTTCGAGCTTTAGAATGCGCTAAAGGCATGATTGGGTTAGTTCTTTTAAGAGCACATTTAACATCAAATGTAAAGGGGATGGGTCCTTTTTTATGTCATGAAAAGCCATTATGGGTCATCACCGCGCGAGGGGGACCAGCGGCGGGTATGTCGAACTCGTACCGACTAAAACCTGACAGTGCTCTACGCTGCTGGTGGCGGGGATAGGTTAAAGTTGGACACATTGTCCCCATCCCCGCCAAAGAGGCTGAGTCCTGCTCTATGGAACTCCACGGAACAGTCGACTGTGACCCACCGATGGGTCACTCCACCGTGAACGTGTCAAAGCTCAGAGTCACTCATCGAGTGATGGAGCGTGCTATATTTGGAGGACAATCTTTACAAGTATCAGAATTTTCATAGTAGTTCAGTTACCGATGAAGGTCAGAGTATCGCTGGTAATGAGTGGAATACTGATGTACGTTAAATAGAACCTATTGCCGAAAGGTAGTGTAAACGGATATTGCAAAAGGTCGCTTCTATCGTGCGTATTACCAGTGTAGCTGATGGATAACGAACTCGCCGCGGCTCCCTGTCATCGAGCGTCCTACGAACACACCCGAGTGCCGGCTTAATACGCAATAACAAATGGAGGTTGCGATGTCAACGGAATAACATGCCATCTTGTGTGATGTGACGTTTGCTTGAGACGGTATTAATTACGAGTGCGGTAATACAAGTTGAATTATAGTTCAGGGTTTAATTAATACTAACTTCTGGACCTTCTTTAACAGGAGGTATATTTCTTCCAAGACATATTTAAGACATGAACTACATAATACCACTTTATCTCATCCACTCATTTAAGTCATTAAGTTTTAAATGAATGTTATATATTCAATTAATTCTTGTCTGCAATTACAAAAAGTAATTATTTAATTGCAGTGCCCAAAGTTACAAACACCTGATTAATGATGATATCCCTGACGTAACGCTATAGTGCGCGGCGAAATCGTGAGACTGGTGTTAAGCGCGATCGCGATTAGAAAGGTACACTAAATGCTGATTAATTAGATTTGAGATTTGCTATTTGTGACAGAGGGACGTGTGTCACGAAATGACACTAATGTGTCACTTAATTTATAGAAGCAGGTGCTCCGAATTCCATATTACAAAAGTACTGGCACAATTATTTTTGTATACTTAATACGCGATGGAAATTCTGTGCAAGTGTAGATTTACAGCGCACCATAATTTGTAATTATTGATTCTTAACAAACAGTACCTTCGTGAACGATTTTTGCTTGGTATTTTTTAGAAGATATAAAAAAAGACGCAATATTAAAAAAAGGGAAACAAGGGATAGAAACGTGATCTCGAACTGGGGTATTATAAATTTTCGTACCGCCCGATTACCTCACTGAGCTATGCCAGTTTAGTCTATGCCTTCAAATAATAATATAGCAGTTTTTCAATAGCGATAATATTATCCCTATTTTAAGGCATTGAAAAACTGCTTAAATATAAATGGAATGGAAAAATATTTATGGAATAAAAAGATTATTTTTGCTGTCTAGTTTCGAAAAAAGATTATTTGATCTGTGATTGTGATTGTGACTGTGTGCACGCGTGGAAATCAGTGTCACAAATATGTATATCTTTAATAGTTAAGTGAGTTAATCTTGTATATATAGGTATATTCTGATTTCCAACGATTTTCATGAAACTACATACTACATGTAGAGGGTTTCGGGGGGTTTTTAAACAAAAAGTCGTTTTATCCTGTTTTCGGGTACTTCTGTTTTCGGCTCAAATAGAAATAGGAAGCAAAGAATAACTTTGCTGTCATTTGTAAAGTTGTAATAGCTCAGTGGGGAACGGTCGGACTATAGAAGTCAAAATCTTTATTTTGTTTATTTTGTATTTTTTGTTATTTATTTTTGTATTGTAAGGTTATTATTTTTGTTTTGTTTTTATTTTTATTTTGACTTTTATCAAGGCCAAGATGTCACCAGCTTTTTATTATTTTTTATGCAATTTTATATTTTGAAAAAATTATCGAGCAAGGCTCAGACATCCAGGTGCTAATGATGATTCAAAATATTCTTTATTTCAATCATTAGGTATGAATTATTCTAGAATTTTGAAAATTAGTAAAGGCGGACGCTACTAAGCAATAAAATAACTGACCTTATAACACTCGACAGTTCACCTATACACTGGTAATGTTTAAACTGAAGTAAACTTGGTAAGTTATAACCAAACACAGGACCTGTCAAGGCTCTGTTTAACAGCAGACTGCGGTTTTTCGTGGCTACCATATAACGCTTTCTCTGTATACGTGACTCTTTTTAAAATTCGCTCAATTCCCTTGTCGTTAGTGACCTAATAGATAAGGCGTCGCATAACAATCGGATATAACGGAAGCTTAAGTAAACAAAAATATACTGTGAATAAAAATAGACTTTCCATAAATAGATCGTAATAAAAGTAGTGACGGCCTGTTCATATCCCATTGTCATCATTCTCCTGCCGTTATCCCACTCTAAGTGGGGGGTATACATGTAATAAACATATTGTCACATGATTTACCTTATTCGCCTTTTACGACGCCTCAGTAAGAAATGAGGGTGGTCTATTCTACTCAGCCGGATACCACACGGATTGTTCATATCCCACTGTATAAGTTGATAATAAATTGTAAATACCAATTAGGCACAATGCTTACTTACTAGTATATCTTACTAGCTGTGCTCGCTACTTTATATAAACTTTAACGTTAAAGTACCCTCAATTCTGCACTATGGGAGGGTAGGGCGAAAAAGTATCGTATAGTAAAAGGCGACTAAGGCAAGTTGACCC
Source organism: Morpho achilles (assembly GCA_947086495.1). Taxonomy (NCBI): domain Eukaryota; kingdom Metazoa; phylum Arthropoda; class Insecta; order Lepidoptera; family Nymphalidae; genus Morpho; species Morpho achilles. Next base: position 1,233,595 of record CAMTZB010000005.1, read on the forward strand.
ACCGTGTAGTATCCGGTTGAGTAAAATAGACCACCCTCTTTGTTACCGAGGTGTCGAAAAATGCTACTTAGGTAAGTTAACGTCATGCAGGCGGCCGGTCGTAAAATACGTAGCCAAATCACTTGACAAAATGTTTTGTTTTTCTGTTACTTATATGTATATCTAATTGATAATTGCAATTTATCACACGCTTTTTGGTGAAGGAAAACATCGTGAGGAAACCTGCATATCTCTAGAGAATTCTGGAGATATGTGTAACCTACCAATCCGCGTTGGAGCGTGGTAGGTTTTAGCTAAAACGCTTCTCTCCAAAAACGGAGAGAAGAGGCCTATTCCCAGCAGTGAGAGAGTAGCAGGCCGCTAATAACTTACTTTTTTGTGCCGACCCCATTTAGAGTGGAATAGGGGCAGGAGGATGATAATATTTGAAGGAGGTTGTATTTGAAAATGTAACAACTTTCAATTAACATAAAAGATTAACGCTTACATATTATAAATGAGGTGAAAACGAAACAAAACATCTTCCGCTTAAATGCGTAATTACGGATTTAGCACGAGCCGTAACGCGCTTGTAACGTACTAGTAATACGAATTATGTTACGTCAGGACGGACAGTTTAATGATAATATCCATACTAATAATATAAGCCGTGTGGTATCCGGCTGAGTAGAATAAACCAACCTCATTCCTACCGAGATGTCGTAAAAGGCGACTAAGGTAAGTCGACCCGCCGTGTGGTACTCGGTTGAGTAGATTAGACCAACCTCATTTCTTACCGAGGTGTCGTAAAAGGCGACTAAGGTAAGTTGACCCACCGTGTGGTATACGGTTTAGCAGAATAAACCACCCTATTTATTATCGAGGTGTCGTAAAATAAGACTGAGGTAAGTTGACGTCAGGCAAGCGGCCAGTCGTAAAAACGCAGCCAAATCATATCACAGCATGTTTGTTACATGTTGTGCCGACCCCGCTTAGAGTGGGATAAGGGCAGGATGATGATGATCGTTAGTTATAATCAATACCCATAAGATTTAACAGAACTCATTACCCGGGGTTTAAACCTGTGACCCCTCTAAAGAATCGCACGGTCGTTCAAAATGGTAAGTTAATAAAACGCAGGCTGAGATCACAGATGACTCAATTCCGTACATAGTGTCACCATAACGGTTCAAACACCTACAGGCTACTTAATGGTCGGTCAAGCGTGAGAGGTGTTACGAAACTCGTAAACTTTACAGTGCAGGCCATTCTGGAGGTTGACCTACGCCTTGATGCAACCAGCGATGCTATTGCAATGTATTAAGTTTGTTAGAAATCTTAATGAAAGGTTGATATATAGAAATGACATAATACCATACCCTCTCAACATCCTCTTGACCTTATCTCACTCTAAATACGGTCGGCACAATATTAACTTTACTGAGACTAAACAGATGTTTGTACAGTTTCTTCTAGAAGACTTGCAGATTTGATATGTTGTATGTACATAAAAATATAAAAAATTATAAAACGATAGGTGATGTATACAATAGACAAAGCAGGAACCGACATAAGCTTGCGGCTCCTGCTTTGCGCCTTGCAAAAGTACGTAACTCGTTTGTGGGTTTTGGTATAAGATTCTATAATGAAATTCCGCAATCAATTTCAGCTTTGCCATTACATCAGTTTAAAAACACTGTTAAAAAGAGGCTGATACAGAAAGCCTACTATACTGTTGAGGATTACTTAGAAGAATGTGTGGATATAGCTCACTTAGACCCTGTACAAGACAGTAATGACTAAATGTAACTAGTCATAAGAATTATATTTTTATAAAGACTGTCGAGTTTGTTGCTGGCTCTTCTCGGTAGGAACAGCTTTCTGAACCAGCAGTAGCGTTGACGATTAAAAAGCACTTGTTAAAAAGTTTATTTAAATAAAGAAAATTTTGAATTTGAATTTATAAAATTTTTTGCCTATTAGAGCTGTCGCACGGTGTTACCGCTGGGCTTTTGTGATAGCCCCGTGCGACTTTTTCTAGAAGGTCACGGGTTCAAACCTGGGCAGAGAGTTATTCTGTTAAAACTTGATTTGAAAAATTGATAATTGCAATTATCACACGCTTTTCGGTGAAGGAAAACAACGTGAGCAAACCTGCATATCTGTAGAGAATTATAGAGATATGTAACCTACCAATCCGCGTTGGAGCAGCGTGGTAGGTCTTAGCTTCAATCCTTCTCTCCAAAAACGGAGAGAAGAGGCCTATTCCTAACAGTGGGAGAGCAATAAGCCGTTTATTTAGTTCCCGCCGCGATAACGTCGTGTAAAGAGCTCATGAATAAGTGCCTCGAATGGGTTCGAAACTAGTCGGGCTAACCCGATAGAATAAGACGTGAGTATAGCCGGTTCTATACATTAACTATTAATACTACTCACGATAGTTTAAATTTAAATTTGTATAGTCTAGAGACAAACCGTCGGAGTAAAATTGAGTTGGTCTTATCTGGGTTGTTTTCAGCGAAGTGATGTCATTGTTTGTCAACTGTGCAAACAGTTATGATAGGGCCTAGGTGTGGATGAGATTATCTAGAATCTAAATTCTTCTAGTTATTAAGAAATGAATGTATAATTTGGAAGATTTCGCGACATAAAGCATCATCCTTCTGCCCTTATCCCACTCTAAGTGGGGTTGGCACAACATGTTATGAATATTTTATTACATGATTTGGCTACGTATTTTACGACCGGCTGCCTGCTTGACGTCAACTTCCCTTAGTCTCATTTTACACCTCAATAAGAAATGAGGTTTGGCTATCCTACTTAACCGGATACCACACGGTGGGTCTACTTCCCTTAGTCGCCTTTTACGACACCTCGGTAAGAAATGAGGTTAGTACTATTCTATTCAGCCATAATATTTATATAATTAACGCAGTTTATGCTTCTTCAGGTGACAAGTAGGCTGGTTAGTTTTTCGCACAAAGAATCAGCTTAGCGATTCAGCGCGGAAACGCTGCCAGCATTCTTGGGACCATTCCACGTGGGCATGATTTGTATAGTCCTAGCGTGTAAGTAGTTTAAGATAGATATAACTTGTACATCTTGTTGTAAATAGAAAACAAAATTCGGTTATATATAAATATTGTAATTGTGAAAGAATTCACTAAGATAATATTTGAATTAAGTGTATTAAAAAATTATGTTATTTTGTATATTTATTTAGTACTATTAAGTAGTAAAGTTATTCATGGATTTAACTTATTATTTGTACGGGCTACTACTACCCTATACGCTCTTGGGTTGATACATTGATAGATAAATTGCGACCTTTAATTGATAGATTTATTTTGATTGTAATATTGATAATGATTTATATGATACCTATATGATAATTTGATATGTTCAGCACGCGCGGCCGCTAACGTCTTATTGATTTCCAATTGACTCGATATTAAAAATATGGCGTAAATGTCGATGGTTGAAACGTGTTAGCCCGTACATTATTCTTTAATATTGTTTTATTATTGTACATATACGTTACTTCAAGTTTGATTAGCCCCGAGAAATGAATAAGAGAGACAGACTTGAGCAAATATAATATAACATTATTAACACTCAGCTAACTACGCGTAGTAAGATTTATTTAATACAAAATTTTCGCTTATACATCATTTTAAATCAAACGATAGCCTGCATTTTATTACACAGCGCCATCTACTTTCATTTGCGGTACTAATTAGTTAACTAACAGGTTTAAATTATCATAATGAGTTCAACGTAAACGTCTAATATACAAGTTTCCCGGTATACCGCGGTCTCAGCGGAAACACCTAAGATGCGTTATCACGGAACAAACAATGGAGGCTGAGTGACCGATAGCAGAGGTCAACGACCGAGCTGACGGGTGACGCACACACAGACGTTACATAGTAAGCATTTTACTATCACTATTGATATAGATTTGTTATTTGTTTGTTTGTTTGTTTGTTACCTTTGAGTTTGTATCATTTAAGTTCTTGACAATCTCTATACGATTAGGAAATTATTATTTTTATTTTTTTACATATAGTTAAGCTGTGGTAGCCCAGCGGTAACACCGTGCGACTCTTTCGAGGAGGTCACGGGTTCAAACCCGGGCAGACCAATGAGTTTTTTTGTTAAAACTTATGTGTCTAATTGATATTTGCAATTTATCACACTCTTTTCGCGGAATTCGCTGAACCAATATCGATGCAATTTGACACAATTATTCCTTATACACAGAGGTAACAAATCTGGCTATAGAAATTCTGTTATCATCATCCTCCTGCCCTTATCCCACTCTAAGTGGGACAACATGTTATGAACATGCTGTCACATGTTTTGGCGTTTTTACGACCGACCGCCTGCCTAACGTCAACTTACCCTAGTCGTATTTTACGACACCTCGGTAAGAAAGAGAGTGGCCTATTCTACTAAACCGGATATTACACGGTGGGTAATTTTACCTTAGTCGCCTTTTACGACACCTCGGTAAGAAATGAGGGTGGTCTATTCTACTCAGCCGAATACCACACGACGGGTCGACTTACCTTAGTCGCCTTTTACGACACCTCAGTAAAAACTGAGGGTGGCACTATTCTATTCTGCCCGATACCATACGGCGGTATAGAAATTCTGTTAATTGTGCAGAAATAGGATGGCATTGAAAAGCGCCATCTATTTTCAACTATCACGCAACATTCTACGCGGAAAGCAGCGGGTTAAAGCAAGTTTATAATATTAGTATAGTTGTATAAATAAACAGTAATCGAATCCCGATCTACGCCCTCTGGCCCCAATATCGATCGGGCTGAGCACAAATCCATACAAATGCACTAATAGACTGTAATTGGATATGTCTTCAGCTAAGCCGTAGCACGCCGTTACGTCTGACGTTTGAAGTTTCCATATTTACAAAATATCACTTCATACATTTATTAATTCCATAGAGTTTGTTTTATGGAGTTTTTAATGACGTACATCCTCCGGCCCTTACCCTACTCTAAGTGGGGTCGGCATATGTTATAAAAACGTTGTCACATGATTTCATAGCCGCTTGCCGACTTCGACTTACACTAGTCGTATTTTACGCCTCGGTAAGAAAAAGGGTGGTCTATTCTATTTAGCCGAAAACCACACAGTGGGTCAACATACCTCAGTCGCCGTTTACGACACTTCGGTAAGAAATGAGGAGCGCTCCGGTATATGATTTTTTAACTTTCTGAAGCTGTAGCCTTGGAAATTCTGGATTATCAGTAAAAATGTAACAGACAGACTTTCTCATTACATCATCCTCCTGGCCTTATCCCACTCTAAGTAGGGGTCGGCGTATATTATAAATACGTGGACACATGATTTGGTTGCGTATTTTACGATCGCTCGCCTGCCAACTTTAACTTACCTTAGTTGTATTATATACACTTTGTTAAGAGGTTGGTCTATTCTACTCAACCGGTCTATTCTACTACAAATTTTGGACACGGCTCCAACGATTTTCACTAAATTCATCATGTAGAGGGTTTTAAGGTGGAAAATCGATCTAGCTAGGTTTTATTAAGACCCAATGTTGTTTTATCCCTGTTTTCGGACACTGATAAAAAACTGCTATAAAGTGTGTATTATCATGTACAAAGCCATGATAGCTAAATTAGGTAACGGGCGGTCTCGAATTCAGTATACTAGGATCGATCCCAGATTTTTTTTTATTTATTGGGACAACTAACAAGACTAACATTATTAATACTATAAAATACTCTACAAACTATTCTATTTAATGTTGTCTTAATTATAGGTTACCACGGCATGTAATAGGCCAATACAAGGTACAATTTAAATAATGTACGCGTCGTACATTATTTAAATATGTTACAAAATCTTTAATATTTAAATGAGTTAATCTTGTATATATATATATATATATATATTCCGAATCTCGGAAACGGACCCAACGATTTTCCTGAAATTCAACATGTAGGAGGTTCTGGGGGAGAAAAATTGATCTAGCTAGGTTTTATGTAAAAAAAAATTGTTTTATCCCTGTTTTTGGGCACTAAAATTTATATTGAATTGAATTTTCGCCATTAACTGTCAAGTCGACGTAGCTTATTCGGGTAACGGGCAGACTCGAGAAATGTGAAAGCCAAGGATCGATCCAACTAAATAATTGTTTTTTTTTTAAGTTTTTTTTTGGAAAAAATTACCGAGCGCAGCTCGGTCACCCAGATATTAAATTATTATATCAAAATAAAATTATAAAATACAAACTGTAACAATACTGTAAATTTAATTACATTTTTTTTATAATAAAAATTACCAAGCAAGACTCTGTCTAGGTACTATGTATTCTAATAACGGTGTTAATAGCTTACAATCACATTCCGCGTGCAGCATTGCGCATAGCGGCTAAATCCCATAGAGCAGACAATGAACAATGGGCCGACCTTGGTGAAAGTGGCAGCACGCGACGCTGTCACTCTTTGCTGAGATTTTTTCCATCATATCATTGTCATCGACTTTAGTACCCATTCGTCATCGTGATTTATTGCTTTCCACTGGAATTTGATTCATTGGTGTCGTTTTTAAATTTTATCTGATCTATATCTGATTATATGATGATGATATGATGATATAAGCTGTGATGGCCCAGCGGTGCGACCGTGTGAATCTCTAGAGACGATCACGGGTTCGAACCCGGGTAGACACCAATGAGTTTTTCTCTTAAAACTTATGTGTCTAATTGATAATTGCAATTTATCACACGCTTTTCGGTGAAGGAAAACATCGTGAGGAAACCTGCATATCTCTAGAGAATTCTGGAGGTATGTGTAACCTACCAATCCGCATTGGAGCAGCGTGGTAGGTCTTAGCTCCAATCCTTCTCTCCCAAAAACGGAGAGAAGAGGCCTATTCTCAGCAGTGGGATAGTAACAGGCCGTTACTTACTATATCTGATTATATTATTTTGGGTATAGTATACTATAAATATTTTTAGAATTAGGAGTTATTTTGTGGATAGTAAAGAAAGAAAAATAACGGCCTGTTACTATCCCACTGCTGGGCATAGGCCACCTCTCTCAGTTTTTTTAGAGAACGATTGTGCTAAGACCTACGCTGCTCCAATGCGGATTGGTAGGTTACACATATCTCCAGAATAAAATTAATCTATACTAATATATAAAGCTGAAGAGTTTGTTTGTTTGTTTGTTTGTTTGTTTGTTTGTTTGTTTGTTTGTTTGTTTGTTTGTTTGTTTGTTTGTTTGAACGCGCTAATCTCTTCTAGGTAAGATTCAATTTTTATAACCATCAGATTAGAAGATATGAATGAATGATGTTGTATCCGGCTGAGTAGAATAGACCAGCCTCATTTCTTGCAGAGGTGTCGTAAAGGCGAATGAGGTAAATTGACCCACCGTGTGGTGTCTGGTTGAGTAAAATAGATCACCCTCTTTCATATAGAGGTGTCGTAAAATGTAACTTAGGTAAGTTGACGTCAGGGAGGCGACAGTAAAATACACGGATAAATCATGTTTACAGCATGTTGTGCCGATCTCACTTAGAATGGGATAACGAAGATGATGAGATTAGAAGACATGAAATGTTCTTGCAAAGTCCATTTAATACACGGTATATTAGTTAATATTTAGTTTTCTTTACTTTAAATGTTTTATCGTTATCAGTTATCATAAACTTTCTGCCAGACAAAGCCGTGCGATTATAAGATAAGTGCAATATTATCGTTGTCACAAGCATTCCTTGTTATTGTGTTATGTCAATATTTTAGTTGCGATAACTTAATATGTCGGTGTAAGACGAAGATTTGCTTCGTCTGTTTCATGAATTTTCATTCGCTTCAACTTTCTGTTTAACCTTTCAGGTTACAATTTCTTTCACATTTTTCTTACGAAATTATTCAAATTATTTGCTTTTTTGTTTACGCAACTGACTTAACAAGGTCGCAAAAAGACGGTGTACGGTGTAAATTTAAATAATTAATTTATATAAGTTTTTTTCCTTTGCGGAATTGTATTCCCCAAAATTATGATCGAATATTTTTTTCTATAATCCGCGTTTGTTAAGAATGTATGTAATGCTAAGTTTAGGAAGAAAAAATTATCTACTGATAGAAAAATTTGTGAAAATTACTTTTACTAGTTATAATTTTTATAATTAAGTTTACTAGTTATAATTTACTAGTTATAATACTATACTAGCTTCATCCGCAACTTCGTTCGCGTGGACTGTTGTCGCGTGATAAGTTGATAATAGATAGCGCTTTTCAATGTTATCTTATTCCTGTAGAATTAACAGGATCTATATAACCTATATGTTATCCCGATGTATAACGAATAATTTTACCAAATTTCATCGATATTGGTTCAGCGGATTCGCCGTGAAAGAGTAACAAACATACATCCATACTCATAAACTTTCGCATTTATAATATTAGTAGGATAGGAATAAGGAAGCTAGACTAAAATGTTGCTATATTATAATCTAGGAAAAGCAAATGAGGTGTCTATCTGTCTCTATTTTTTATTTATGATTAGAGAAAGATAAAGATAAGAATTTCATCTTTCGTCACATTGTTTAGTGTAACACTCTCACTTACAGACCTGCTTATGACCTATTCTAATTTTAATTATTCTATGGTGTAAATAAATTACACCATAGAGCATAAAATTCAGCTTTGCCATTACAGCAGTTTAAAAACACTGTTAAAAAGAGGCTGATACAGAAAGCCTACTATACTCTTGAAGATTATTTAGAAGATAAGAATGTGTGGATATAGCTCTCTTTGAACCTGTACAAGACAGTAACGACATAATGTAAATAGTATTAAGAATTATATTTTTAAAAGAGCAACCGCCGAGTTTCTTGCTGGCTCTTCTCGGTAGGAACAGCTTTCCGAACCAGCAGTAGAGTTGACGATTCAAAAGCACTTGTTTACAAGTTTATTTGAATAAAGAATATTTTGAATTTGAATTTGAATACGTCAAGTGTAAATAAATGAGTAAAGATATCTTTAGCACCTGTTCAAACAGTTCCGGGTGTTGCTATTATTAAAAATGGATCATGGGGTCAAGGAAAACAAGTGTTTCCAGTTTGTTTAAATGTTTTCGTTCGTATTAAGAAAAAAATATATTAACGACTTCATGCTTAGTTATTGCTCACTTAATTATAATGCCATACTTTATAAGTTTGAGAGTTTATTTTATTCATATACATGCAGAATCTATACTAATATATAAAGCTGAAGAGTTTGTCTGTTTGAACGCGCTAATCTCAGGAACTACTGGACCGTTTTGAAAAATTCTTTCAGTGTAAGATTGTCCATTTATCGAGGATGACTATATGATATCACGCTAAGATGAATAGGAGAGGAGCAGCAATAAAAAATATCATGAAAACGGCAAAATTTAATGCATAAATGACTCGTTATCATCACCAATCACCAGGCAAAACAGGCTTTAAACATGTTGTTGCATGTTTTGGCTAGTTATTTTAGGACCGGCAGCCTGTCGTCAACTCACCTTACTCTCGATTCACGACACCTCGATAAGAAAGAAAGTCTAATCTACTCAGCTGGATACCACATGGCGGGTCAACTTACCTTAGTCGCCTTTTACGATACCTCGGTAAATGACGGTGGTCTCTGTTATTCACCCGGATATCGCACTTTATAAATAACTCGTTATGTATATATTTTCCTGCCCTTATACCACTTTAAGTGGGGTCGGCACAACATGTTCAAACATGTTGTCATATGATTTAGCTACGTATTTTACGACAGGCCCCCTGCCTGACGTCAACTTACCTTACTCTCCTTTTACGATACCTCAGTAAGAAATAAGGATAGTCTAATCTACTCAGCCGGATACCACATGGCGGGTCAACTTACCTTAGTCACCCTTTATGATACCTCGGTAAATGATGGTGGTCTATGCTATTTAGCCAGATACCACACTTAATAAATAACTCGTTATTATCATCCTCCTGCCCTTATCCCACTCTAAGTGGGGTCCGCACAACATGTTACAAACATGTTGTCATATGATTTAGCTACGTATTTTACGACAGACCTCCTGCCTGTCGTCAACTTACCTTAGTCGTATTTTAGTATTTTACGACACCTCGGTAAGAAGGAGGGTGGTCTATTCTACTAAACCGGATAACACATGGCGGGTCGATTTACCTTAGTCACCCTTTTACGACACCTCGGTAACGGTGGTCTATGTTATTCAGCCGGATACTTAATAAATAACTCATTATATGGACAGATAAATGACGCTACCTTACTCGACCTTAACCTTTATTCCAGCTGACCGCAATGGAATTCCGATTGCGTCGAACAATCCGAAGTTGTGACACTATGGATATATTTTCCGCCATTACCAACGCTGAGGGAATTTATTAATGAGCTAGCTTTTACGCGCAACTTCGTTTTCGTGGTAAACGAAGCGTTGTTGTTGCGAGATAGGTTGATAATAGATGGCGCTTTTCAATGTCATCCTATTCAGAATTAACAGGATTTCTATCCTATATGTTACCCTTGTGGATAAGGAATAATTGTGCCAAATTGTATCGATATTGGTCGAACGGATTCGCCGTAAAAGAGTAACAAACATACATACTTACAAACTTTCGCATTTATATTATTAAGTTGGATATAGTTATACATACGAAATATGTATGTGGCTAGGAATAACATTCCCTTAATAACAAATATTATAAAATATTATCAAAAACTGTCTGTATGTTTTCGATTTTGTTAAGATATTCTGAAGAATTTCTTATACTGAACGAATTATTGTAGGTTTTTGCATAAATATGCATTTTTGAGTAAGTTTATTATGCAATAAAAGGCGGAGGTGGCGCACCCTGGGGTTCAGAGTTGCTGCTGGTGGGGATGGGGGTAATGTGTACAACGGTACCCTGTCTCCGCCACCAGCAGCGTGGTGGAGCACTGTCAGGTTTTTAGTCGGTGCGATTCCGACATACCCGCCGCTCGTCCCCGTCAGGCGTTGACGACCCAAACTGGGTTTTCCTAACCAAAAAAGGGGTCACTGTTACCAATAACACTAGTCGTAGATTATAGAATACCGTGTATTCAGGTTATAGTTGCAACTTAACACCCACACAGTCTCGTTTAATGTAAACTTCGTTCGGATGCTAACAAAAACAGTAGTTTGACCTTTGAGTCGTCGTAAATTGGTTTTAATAACTGTTGACTCACTTGAACAGGTTTAACTCCTTTTAACTCCTTTTTGGTTTTTCCTTTTTTCCGTTTTATCAACGAAACTCCGATATGGACATTGGATATTTGCGATGAACAATCAAAAGAAGGTGCTATAAAATGAGTGGGCGATTTCAAAATCTATGCGGCGATGCAAGATTCATAATTTATTCTAGACCTTACTATATTATATGATCTAGCAAGATAGCATCCTGAAATAACACTATTCAAATTTCAGTTATTCAAATATAAATATTTCTTAATTCATGCTGTTAAATCGACTAAGGTAAGTCGGCCCGCGTGTGGTATCCGGCTGATAGAATAGACCAACCTCTTTCTTACCGAGGTGTCGTAAAAGGCGACTAAGGTAAATTGAGGCCAGCCAGGCCGCCGGCCGTAAAATAACTAGCCAAATCATCTACCAACATGTTTTAAACATATTGTTTTATATTTTACCCATATAACATAACATTGTTTTATGTATATACAGTTTTGCATATATAACAGTTGCATCAGACATTCATGTAAATAAATATAGGGTTAGAGGTCACTGCAGAATCCCTGACACAAAGGAAGAGTTCAATTGCATTAATTTATGTCGGGAGCTAACAAAGCAACATTAATTGACTTTCTGTTTACATTCAAAGTTCATTGCAATAATTAATACTTACATAACACTAATAAACAATTGTAATTCTATCTATATGTGAAGCTAGAACATTGTACCCGCTTTTTAAAGACCCCAATTTTCATATAACAAAACTGATGTATTTAATTTATCATCATTTACCTGCCCTTATCCCGCTCTAAGTGGGTTCGGCACAACATGTTATGTTGTCGCCAATGACTTCCGCTTTGTGTTTTATAGCAACACAGTCATGAAACAAGAGTATCGCGCCCTTTTGATTAAAATGGTGGCAACACTGTGCCGTTGTTGTTTCCGGTAGTCTTCCTATTGATAAAACGGTTTTGTGACAGTCAGTCTTTGTTCGTCATTCAAGAGAAGTGCATCTCGGAACGGGAATTGTGGTATTCCTATTACATAGTGTTATTGTATATAGTGTGCGCTAACAATTATAAACATGTTACATAATTTGGCTACGTATTTTATATAGGCGTGCGGCAGCCTGCCTGACGTCAAATTCAAATTCAAAATATTCTTTATTCAAATAAACTTGTAAACAAGTGCTTTTGAATCGTCAATTCTACTGCTGGTTCGGAAAGCTGTTCCTACCGAGAAGAGCCAGCAAGAAACTCGGCGGTTGCTCTTTTAAAAATATAATTCTTAATACTATATACATTAACGGTCTTATTCATAAAAGTTATAACATGCTTATAGACTCGTTATAGTACGTTTTACAAAAAGTGTTATTCATAAACGCATTTTAGCACTAAACCATTCTACAAGTCTACTATAACTTTATAGAGCCCAGAACCCTACTATAACAGTGCTATAAGGTAAAAGATCGCCGACTTTCTACAGCTGATTATTACGAAAACAACATTTGACGTATTTACGGATTGAAATTGAAGTGTGTCAGTTGTCGTTTGTTTTATCAGGGATGTGAAAAATTCGATTTTTTACATTAATCGATAATTTCAGTAAAATTATCAATTTTTAATAATCGTTTTTTTCTTATAAATCAATTTAAAAAAGAACGATTCTTTTAATTATATATTATTATATCCTCTTATTTAAGTCTTTTTAAATTTTTTAAGATAAGATTTGCATTAATGGATCAAAACAATTTAGCCAAATGTAGACATTTTAATTGAATTTCACAAACAGTGCATCTGTTATTATTTATTGGTAGTTGTCCACTTTAATAAGCCTTTATTCTTATTAATTATTAATATTAAAAAAGACAAATTTTCAAATATTCAGAAAAAATCGATTATTTTGATACGAATATATTAAATTAAAGGGGAAAACTGATTATTTATTAATCGATTTTTCTACTCTAAGTTACATCCCTATGTGAAAGGCGACCCCGTGACGTAGACAATAAAATATTTTTTAATCCATAATAATGTCTATGGTTATACTTATTCGGTATGTAGACGCATATTATCTGTGGCGAAATCGGTGTGATCGGCCAATCGGAAGCCAGTATTCCTTACAATGGCAACATTCGGATTTATAACCGCATTTTAGTTATAGATCAGTTATAGAAGGTTTATGAATAAACAATTTTATGGAACGTCTTATAAGCTTATAGAGCATTTTAACTAAAACGTCTCTAAAACCTTCTATAAGCTGTTTTTATGAATAAGACCGTTAGTGGTTACTGTCTTGTACAGGTTCAAAGAGAGCTATATCCACACATTCTTATCTTCCAAATAATCTTCAAGAGTATAGTAGGCTTTCTGTATCAGCCTCTTTTTAACAGTATTTTTAAACTGATGTAATGGCAAAGCTGTCATTACGTTAGTCGTTTTTTTACACCTCGGTAAGAAAGAGGGTTGTCTACCGGATACCACAAGGTGGGTCAATTTACCTTATTCTCCTTTCTAATTTGTAAGCATTATTTTAAAATAATATTAGCATTCTGCACTCATCTACAAAAAGTATAACTGCGCCTAAGAAAAACGGGATTTTTGGATATTGGACCAGCAGATTAGCTGTAAAAATAGAGAATCAGGTTTTCGCATTTATAATGTAAGTATGGATAGGTGAATATTTATCTGTTATATCAGAAAACAGTTCCTTTAGCCATGTTAATGGCAGATGTGAATTAATTACTCAACGACCTTCAAATGTCAGCGATGTGCGGGCTAATACATTATGGAATGTTTATGGAATTGTTAGAAGTTTATTCTATACTAGTTTCTGCAGCCGACTTCATCATCTGGGTCTTTAATAACGAAATCAATAATTGAATATTGATTAAACAAAACCACACACTCATTTTTTGAGGGAAGGATTGGAGCTAAGATCTACCACGCTGATTCAATGCGCATTGGTAGGTTACACATATCATAAAATTCTCTAGAGATATTCAGATTTTACGATGTTTTCCTTCGCCGAAAAGCATGTGAAAATTAGCAATTTTCAATAAAGTGAAGTAATGTTACTGTCCCAAAGGCACAGACCTCTCAGTTTTTTAGAAAGAAGGATTAGAGCTAAGACCTACCACGCTGCTCCAATATGGGCTGAATGAATGAAAAACTCTTTATTTCACACCAAGTAAATAATAAACATGAACAAGAGAAATAAGAACAGGTTGGTAGGTTACACATCATCATCATCCTCCTGTACTTATCCTACTCTAAGTGTTGTCGGCACAACATGTTACAAACATGTTGTCATATGATTTGGCTTCGTATTTTACGACAGGCCTGACGTCAACTTACCTTAGTCGTATTTTACGATTCCTCGGTAAGAAAGAGGGTGGTCTATTCTACTCAACCGGATACCATACGGTGGGTCAACTTACCTTAGTCGCCATTTACGACACCTCGGTAAGAAATGAGGTTTTTCTATTCTACTCAGCCGGGTACCACACGGCGGGTCGACTTAATTTAGTCGCCTTTTACGACACCTCGGTAAGAAATGAGGTTGGTCTACTCTATTCAGCCGGATACCACACAGCGTTTGGTAGGTTACAAATATCCCCTGAATCCTTTACGAAATGTAAGTTTATTCACTATGTTTTCCTTCACCGAAAGTGTGATAAATGGCAATTATCTATTAGACACATAAGTTTTAAAAATAGCTCTGCCTGCTTGCCTGTCCGGAGTTTGAACCCGTGAAACCTTCGAAAGAATAGCACGGTCTCATGGCTGGACTAAAAGAGCTTAAAAAACAACAACATAAGCTACATTTCTAACGATATTATAAAATTTATTGATCACGAATTGATGATTATGAATCCGACTATATAAAACTTTGATATTATGCAAATAGGTATTTTAATTGGTTGCAAACTGGAGGTTTAACAATATTTTTTGTATATTCACGGCCGTATTACGTGAAATTGATTAATTTAATTTAACATGTTTACGCATAAAATGTTAATCTTATAAACTTTCTATACTTAAGTTTCTTTTTAGTAAAAATTTGTTTAAATTAATTATATTTCGTGTAGTAACATTATTTACATATATATTTATTTATATATTATTACATTTATATATTATGACATGAATGTCAATAAAAACCTTCTTTTAGTTTTTCTAACTTTTAATGTTAACCACGTATAATAGTTTTCATTGCCGTGTGGAGTCCGGCTGAATAGAACAGTACCAACCTCATTTCTTATCGAGATGTCGTAAAAGGCGACTAAGGTAAGGTGACCCACCGTGTGGTATCCGGTTAAGTAGAATAGACCACCCTCTTTCTTACCGAGGTGTCGTAAAATACGACTAAGGTAAGTTGACGTCAGGCAGGCGGCCGGTCGTAAAAACGCAGCATCATGTGTCAGCATGTTTATAGCATGCCCGACCCCACTTAGAGTGGGATAAGGGCAGAAGGATGATGATGATAGTAATTTATTTATATTAAAAAAACTAAACACATTTTCGTCTATACCATTTGCATGGTAAATGAAACCGCCGGAAGTAGATAGTATATGAGACTATATTCGTTTCTAATACTGTATTCCGATACGCATATCCACATAAATTATTTATTTGTATAAATAATTAATTTACTATCAGATACAATGATCTTTTAACCTATTATAGATATAGCAATAATTAAATGGTGTCCGTATAGACTTTTATGGAGTTTTATGTAAATAACACGCCTGTTTATCTTAATTTATGCGCCACACGCAAAAATTGGTTATACAAGTGTATACGGATATATAGTATGCAAATTTTTTCTGCAATACAAATTAAATGTTTTCGAAACTAAAAAAATACTTAAACATCTCAAAATAAGTGTATTTATTAATATCCTCTTACCCATATCCCACTCTAAGTGGGGTCAGTACAACATGTTATAAACATGCTGTCACATGATTTACCTACGTATTTTACGACCGGCCGCCTGCCTGACGTCACCGTCACGTCGCCTACCTTCGTCGTATTTTACAACACCTCGTTAAGATAGAGGGTGGTCTATTCTATTCAACCGGATACCACACGGTGGGTCAACTTACCTTAGTCGCCTTTTACGACACCTCGGTAAGAAATGAGGGTGGTCTATTCTACTCAACCGAATACCACACGGTGGGTCAACTTACCTTAGTCGCCTTTTATGACACCTCGGTAGGAAATGAGGGTGGTACTATTCTACTTAGCTGGATACCACACGGCTGAAATCGTCAGCCTCTCAAAATAAATGTATTTCTTAAACTTATGGAAGGGTAATTAGCTTTGTACCGAGTAATTGGAATAATAACTAAATTTTTCCTCACTTTACGAGATTCGGTACAATCCAAATGCCAATAATCAAAATTAGTGGGAAGGAAAATATATATTGCATTGAATAAATAGGAATTTCATACTTCGTCATAGCGGGTGTTAGCAAATGTTTGTTATCGGTTGTCGGGGGTGAAAGATCACTTGTAATTAAAACATATGCCGCTATTAACATCATCATATTTACACTAACAGTCGCGAGCGGCTCCGCCCGCGTGGAAAGATTAACCGTAATAACCATAAAAATGGTTAAAGTGGGTTAACCTTAAAAGCTAGTCTAGCTACTGTCGCGGACTTTTATTTAGAACGTTTAGAGGGGAACAATTTTGTAATACATGATTTTTTAATAACTTTCACCGTTTACTCAGCGCACACAAGGCAAGCTTTAAACTTTGCTGTTTTCGTTCTATTTTTTACTTCTGCATCTCTCCTATTTATTTTAGCGTGATGTTATATAGCCTTCGTCGATAAATGGGCTATCTGACACTGAAAAAATTGTTTAAATCGGTCCAGTAGTTCCTGAGATTAACGCATTCAAACAAACTCTTCATATATATTAGTATAGACATAGCGATGAGTCAATCTGGTCAGTTATGTAGTCTTTCAATAGTATACTCCTGCCGTTTTGAAGATTAAGGTCTGCTACTTTAAAATCGAAGCACATTGAAGCGTTAAACTTCGACTGGCTCGTTGGAGCAGTGGGTAGTGACCCTGCCTTCAGCTCCGCGGGTCGCGGGTTCGATTCCAGCCGAGGGCCAACATTTTCTATAAATGAATTTGTTGGTCTTTGAGCCTGAGTGTATATTTGTATTTAAGTATGTATTTAACAATTATATATGTATATATTCACCAGTTGTCTGTCTACCATAACACAAGTATTAAGGTACTTTGGGGACCGACGACCGTGTGTGTAAGTGTCTCATATATTTATTATTATTATTATAAACAAAATATTTTCATGCCATATATGCATATATCAAGTTTGCGGCTAAATCGCGCGGGTGGACGCGCGTTTACGCGAATACGCGCATCTAACGTTGGGAAAGGATAGTATTTTAAGCATTACATAGTTTTTTTCTAATTGGACATTAACAACAAATTATTTACATGCCATATCACGCGGATGGACATGCAAATATGGACGCGAGTAAGGTTTGAATTTTTTTGTTGAAAATAACTGATTTTCTTTGATCACAGATACAACAGCCACACCACATACATAGGATAGATACCACTAACACACACTCTCATCCACATACATACACAACATTCTTGCACACACATACGCATACACAATATTAGTTAACATTATTTTATGTTTTGTTTATACACGTTTTAAGTATGTATGACAATGGAAGGCACTAGTAACCAAGAATACAAGCTAGGCTTAGTTTGGTTGCTAGTGGTGACTTTTAGAATGTAAACTAGATAATAAGCTTTTGTTAAATAGTGCTTACCAAAACTGTTTTGAGCAAATATATAATTTCTAATTTCTAAAAAACTAAATAACTTTTCAATTTTTGTAATACATAACTCTGCAAAGCAACGCTTAATTCTATAAAGTATTAATTAGTATATAATTTAATGAACCCGATATTTTGAACACTTAAGTATTTTTAGTAGTGATAAAGATACTTTACTGTTAATATGCTACTGCCATTAGTTTAACATTATTTTATCATTTTGACATATACAGTTTCACAGTATCGATAATTTTCGTATGCTGGCTAAAGTGTTACTTTAAAACTTTAAAAGTGGCTACAATTATTAATTCAATTCTAGTCTATTGTAATAAAAAAATATTCCAAACTTCATCTCTTTTGGTACATAGACAAAAGGTCATAAGTCATAAAAGAAGTTGTATGGTAGATGAATGGCGTGTTGCAAACCCCATAGTTGCCCCATAACCACACTCCCACACCACTTCCCCGTGTTACACAAAGTTAACACAACGTAATCACTTTCCAGTCGCGGTGATTACCGAAAAGGTGTGTTTCTTTTCTCATTTGTGATTTACGCTTATTGCATTTTAATGTGAGAGTTTTTGTGACATTTTTTTTGGTATGAAACATTGTGGATCATCGTTTTTTGTATAACTTGAATAACAATATTTTCTTTGTTTGTCTATTTCTGGGAACTTTTGTTCTGGGTCCAATCTGCTGCTGGCGAGTCCAGGTGGTAGCGACTTGCCTAAGCCCATCGTCTGCCGCCCTGTCAGGGGACATTCGGACGTTCCGAACGGGGTATATCGGACGTCTGGCTTACAGGTCCCGATGCACCGGTTAGCGGAGGGGGGCTTCTCTCTCTTTCGAGGGGACCCGACCCGGAGGAGGTGTTCGCTGGGATCAAAGCTGTCGGTGGGGATGGGGGCAATGTGTACAACGATACCCTGTCCTTGCCATCGGCAGCGTGGTGAAGCACACAGGTCGTTTTAGCCGGTGCGAGTCCGACATAACCGCCGCCTGTCCAAGTCGGACAGCGGTACCCATAAGGGGATTTTTACTCTATTAACAAAAGAAAAAAATCCTCCTGCTCTTTAAGCTCGCTCCATTGCCCGTTGAGTGACTCTGAGCTTTCTTACGGGACCCATAGTCAGGGACCCTAATTAGTAAAAAGTAAAGTAAGTAGCGGCCTGTTACTCTCCCACTGCTGGGAATAGGCCTCTTTCCGTTTTTTTGGAGAGAAGGGTTGGAGCTAAGACCTACCACGCTGCTCCAATGCGGATTGGTAGGTTACACATATCTACAGAATTCTCTAGAGATATGCAGGTATTCTCACGATGTTTTCCTTCGATAAGCATGTGATAAATTGGAATTATCAATTAAACACATAAGTTTATAGACACATAACAAACAAACTCATTGGTGTCTGCCGGGCTTGAACCCGTGAGCTCCTAGAAAGAGTCGCAAGGTGATACCGCTGGGTTACCGCAGTTCGGAGAGGGAATATATAAGCAAAGTGGTGTAGGTCGTATTTGATGTATTAATTGTAGTAGATGATATGACATGTTTGGTCGTGTGCTGCCTTCTGTGTAGGGGTGATGGCGTGTATCTTGCCAAAATGATGCTTCCATAATTTTTTCTCATCTGCAAAGCAGCCTAAGGCAGATTGTATTTTTTTTGGAAAAAAATAGATTAAGATATTAAAAAACGTGGAGATCCTCAAAAGACGTTGAAATCTTTGGGTAGAAGAAAGATTTACATGTACCTCCCAATCCTATAAACACGACAGAATGTCTATGACAGAACTTTCGATTTCATACCATTGTTACGCCGAAATAACGCCTATCTAACGTATCAGCTCATTGAATTTAATACAGCTTATTATTGATATCTGATTGGGGCGATATCGAAACTAGGACCAGGAAATTGTAACGCACTTGACCCTAAAACTAGTCCACTGATCCAATTTGAACTAAACTGATCCTTACGGGCATGACAATTTGAACAATAGTTACAAATTTATCGTGAGTCTAATTCATTGTAAATTGAACTTTATTTGCATTACAATAGAAGTTTATAAATCTGCATTGAACGGTTCTGAGATTGTATATGTTAATCCTGTTAAGCGAATTGAAACCTTATGTTCATGTATTTAAGGGTGGTCGTGTGTAAATCTAGTCACCAATGTATAAGTGATTGAAAGTGAGGGTTAGATACGAAAATAATGGAAGCGCCAAACCAGCTGTGGTATGCGGTCACGCTCTGTACTCTTACTTCCTCGAGTGGGTTTGCCCTCGTAGAAACCTAGGCTTATAATTCTACTAACTGCTTCCCGTGGTTTCGTTTGTACTACTAATTAAAAAGCCACGTTAGAACAATTTTTAATGAGTACCCTCAAAATACAGAAATATTTTGAGGGTTCATCGATAACTCCTGTTCTATTCAAAAAGGTTAAAAGCTATACATAAAACAACGGGCAACTGAACTTTCTGTTGGTTATGCATAATTTTTAAATAATTTAAAACACTTTATTGCAATGTCAGTTTGCGAATTTCCTCAGTGAAAGGTACCGGAGTCGTTCAACCTTGGATTTATTAAAAACTAAATTAATTTTTGCCTTTTCTTGTTCTGTTCATGTAAAGCTTCGGTTCATAATTTATTAACTTGTTCAGTTTTATATTTTTGTACTTTAAATCGAATTACACTTTTATGGATTTTTTAAATGTTATTGAAAGTTTATATAAGCCGTGTAAATCATGTGAACAATGGAGTTTTAAATATGAATGTGGATGGATGTATGACTAGGGGGAGGCCGAAAAAACGATGAATGGATTGTTTGAAAAATGATATGCATGTTAAAGGAGTGGCACCAGAGTTGACGAATGATAGAGGAGAAGGGAAAAAGACATATTGTGCCGACCCCACTTAGAGTGGGGTAAGGGTAGAATGATGATAAAGTAACCAGTGTGGTATCCAGCTAAGTAGAATGGACCGAGGTGTCGTAAGAGGCAATTAAAGTAAATTTACGTTAGGTAGGCGGCCGGTTGAAAAAACCTAGCCAAATCATTAAACAACATGTTTAAAACGTGTTGTGCCGAAACCACTTTAGGTGGGATAAGGGCAGAAGATGTAACCAAGCTAGATCGACTTATCGCCCCTGAAACCCCTTACATGCTAAATTACGTGAAGATCTTTGGAGCAGTTTCCGATATTGAGATGATTTCAGAATATATATATGAACAAGATAAGCTTATTTAAAGGCATTATATAAATATTGTTTTAATTTTATTTTAATAGTTTTAGGTGTTAAAAATGTAATAAAAAACTTATTATTTGTGAAGTTGCTTACTGACGATGAAATCACTTAACTTTCGAAATCTCATTGTTTGGAGGGAAAATCGTCTCAAATAACATTACCAAATGTTTATTCCAAATCTTGATAGTAGTTCATCATGTTAAAAAATAAAAAAAAATCGATGAAAAATAATCGATTTTATAATAATCGATTATTTTTCAAAAGAATGGATTTTTAATAATCGATTATCTTTTCATAAAAAATTGTTTAAAAAAATATCGATTAATTTAATCATCATCTTTTTCGTTTCACTCTTCTTTCTAGTTTTTTAAGATTACATTTGCAGTGTCGGATGAAACCAATTTAGCCAAACTACACATTTTAATAGAATTTTTAAAAACACCTCATCTGTTATTATTTATTGGTAGTTGTTAGTTGTCCACTTTAATAAGCCTTTATTCTAATTAATTATTTATATTAAAAAAGGCTACTTTTCCTATAGTCAGAACAAAATCGATTATTAATAATCGATTATTTCGATACAAATAAATCAAATTATTTTTAAAGAAAAAAATCGATTTTTTCTACTCCAAGTCACATCCCTACCCGCAACTTCGTTTTCGTGGACTGTTGTCGAGTGATAGGTTGATAATAGATGGCGCTTTTGAATGTCATCCTATTCCTGTAGAATTAACAGGATTTTAAAGACTATATGTAAATCCGGTGTATAAGGAATAATAGTGCCAAATTTCATCGATATTGGTCCAGTGGATTCGCCGTGAAAGAGTAACAAACATACATCCATACTCACAAACTTTTGCATTTACAATATTAGTAAGATATATATTAGTATTAATATATATACAGACACAACCACAAGATTAATTCATTTAATTATTAAAGATATGGAGTTCGAATCAATTATGCCTGCGAAAAAAAGAGCATATTTTTTCACACTAAGCGCTTTCTTTCATCTACCGCAAACCAAACGATACCGGGCATTTTTTTGATACAGCGCCATCTACTTTGATTCGCGGTACTAACGATATTTGCGTTATACAATCCATCAGTCTCGTGCGTGCGCGCTTAGCGAACGGACGCGTGATACTTTTGCGCACGTTATCGCTGCGCGTATCGCGGGAGACGCAATATTGTTCGCCAGCTTCGGTTATCGCCCCTGCACCCCTGCCCCCGACGCCAGTTGTACTCGCCGCGACCCGTGTCGCAGCTTGAGGAAGCGGTCGGCAGCGCATCGCGTGCACCTGCTTCGCCGTAGCTGTCCGGACACAGCGATCTATACCGCCTTTCATTAGAAAAGGTGATTGTAGACGTGCCCTCTGTGACACCGCCGTCCTTCCTTCCCACGCGTGTGTGGTTTCCGTTCCCGCTCGCGGGCGCTTAGCTGGGCCTCCCCTAGGGGTCTCACCCGGCTGGGTTGCACGCGCCGAGGGAGTGCGGAGCCATACTCGTAAAGAAGTAGGCACTGTACAGCACACTGCTCACACGATAATCGTGTACCATGTCCGGAAGGGGGGAGCCCCCCCCTAAGGACCAACGTATCAGGGGGAGCGCCCCGCTTTCCCAAACCCCGTCGTAAGGCGCGAGTTACGGGATAATGTCGTTCCGTTCGCGCCGACAGCGACACCACAGGCACAACCAGCACCCCGTCCTCGCTTCCGGTCGATAACCGGCGAGCGACAGTCGTCGGAGCCACTTCTCTAATCACGGCCGATGTATCTGAGTATACATCGGGCGTCGATGCGCCGAAGCCACGTGCCGACGACTCATCACCCGGGTCACAAGAGGGTGAAGATAAGCGTCCGAAGACGGACCGTTCACCGACGCCACTACCAACACCACCACCACCAACTGTGGAACCTGCGGGCCTAAGAACATATGCCCGGCACTCAAAACCACCACCTCCCGAGCCACAGGACGTAACAGGAGGGCAGTCTCACACCGCTGGTGAGACGCAGGAGTCAGGCAGCTGGCCTCGAGACTCCACCAGCTACACTGGCCTGGCGTCACTTTCCTCAATGGTGACGTCCCGCCTCCCCTCACCCCAGGCCGGTCCCTCCGGCTACGCTGCAGCTGCCGCCGCACCACCGTCGCCTCGAGCGCTCGAACAGCGCCAGGCCGAACAGCAGCGCCAGCAGCAACCATCTGCAGCAGGACTGAAGACGGCGTGGTCCGAATATCCACCCATCACGGTGGAGTGCTTCCCCAATTGGACGAAGCACTTCAGCGCAATTCGGGGCCAACTTGGATATGCACCCAACGCCGGCCCGATGGGGAAAGGGGTGCGTTTCCTACCAAAATCAGCAGAGGAATTCCGGGTCCTCCAAAGATACCTCATCGACGCCGCCAAGCTGGACCCCGCCATATCGTGGTTCTGCTACAGCCCGGCGTCAACCCTGCCCACCAAGGTAGCCATCAGGGGGCTACCTCAGGACACCCCGCCAGATGAAGTTGTCGCAGCGTTGCGCACGCTCGGTTACCCGGCGGACCGGGCAAGGGCCATCCCCCCGGTCAGAGGGCAGCACGGCTGCACTTTTTTCGTGCAGCTAGAGCACCTGTCCTTTGAAGAGCTTGGTCACCTTTACCGTGAGACCGAGCTCCTTTCGATGCCCGGCCTCGTTATCGAGGCCTGGAAAGGCGGACGAGGTCCGCCGCAATGTCACAGGTGCCAGCAGTTCGGCCACGCATCCGCCAACTGCCACCGGCCGCCCAGGTGTGTCCGCTGCGCAGGCGGGCACCTAGCCCTAGAATGCGACAAAGCCCTTGAAGATACGCCCAAGTGCGCTAACTGTGGAAAAGCGCACTTGGCGCGCGACAGGAAGTGCCCGGTCTTCCGCTGCGAGGCGCGAAAACGCGGCATAGATATCGCGCCGCCACGCCCTAACGAACAGGCGAAGAAGAGGGCAGGGGGGAGAGGGCAAGATCCCCCCCCAACCGCAACACCCGCCGCGTCCACAAATGCCGCCGCAGCAGTCCCCACCACCCCCGCAGTACGTCCCGCGGTAGCCGTACGTGCCGCCCCTGCCCCCGCGGTACGCCCCGCAGTGGCCGTGCATGCCGCCCCCGCCTGTCCCGCACCCAGTAGCGCCCCGCCCGGCGTTTTTACTGCCGATACTCGACCGGGGGAAGCGGGAGGGGTAAACATTACACAAGAGCCAACGACCTTACAACCGCCGGCAAACATCCCAACTGTCAGTGGGGAGCCCCTAAAAAAAAGGAGAAACCGGCGCAGGTGTCGGCAGCCAGGGCCCGACAAAGCGGAGCCCGCCGCCGCGTCTACCCCGCACCCCAGGCCGCCAACACTAACATCGTCGGCACCTTTACCAATAATTGCCGAGGCGCCGAGAAGCCGCGGCCACCAATTGCCCATACAAGAGGCGGAGCCGCGAGCGCCGCAATACCCTACGTTCCCCCCGCCACCCCCCGCGCAGGACTCGGACATTAACAACATTGTTCGGGTCCTTATCGAGGCGCTTATGGCGGCGCTCACGACGTACTTGAGCAGAGGGACGTAGTCGGCGCCATCACGGCGGCAATAACCCAGTTTGGGAGGTCGTACCAGTGACCTCCCTACGCATACTTTATTGGAATCCGGGCGGCATCAGAGGACACGTCCGTGAGCTAACACTACTCGCCCAGTCGCAGGATATTCACGTCATCCTCCTGGGCGAAACCAAACTCACGGACAGCGTCGAGCTCCGCGTGCCCAACTACTTTGTGTATCGACGCGACGAAGTCTCTCCCCGGGGCCGCCCGTACAGAGGTACGGCCGCTCTGGTGCGGAGGGACATCATACACGAAGAGCTGGAGCACACCCCGTTCACTAGCACCCGAACACAGGGGTTGCGAGTCAACGTGGGGTACCGGGAGCTCCGCATCTATGCCGCCTACAAACCACCCGGACTGACTTTCTGCAGCACTGATGTCGAGGCAATCTTCGGGCAACACGGACCCGCAGTGATCGTGGGCGATCTCAACGCGAAACATCACGCGTGGGGATCGCGAATCATCACTGCGGTCGGGAGGGACCTGCACGAAGATAGCGTGAGGAGCGGGTACGGTGTAGTGGGGCTGGGAGCGCCGACCCACATACCCACCGACAGCCGCTCCCAGCCGGACGTCATCGACATAATGCTGCACCAAGGACTCGACAATCCGTTCGATGTCGAGGTCCTCTATGACCTCGACACGCAACATCTACCGGTTCTGGTCACCCTAGCCACCCAGGGAGGCTTCTTAGTGCCCCGCCCACCACGGACGCGGACGAACTGGGAGCGTTACACCACTGAGCTTGCCGGGCTTGAGCTAGCAGGTCCGATCACCACACCTTCGGAAGTCGACGATGCTGCTGCACTCGTCGCGGAGGCGATCATCGCCACCAAAGCAGCAGCCACCACCACGTCGACTTCACCAGACTCCACCAACCGAAGGAAGGACCTGCCGAGCTCGCTCCGCTGCATGCTCAGACGGAAGCGCACACTGCGTCGCCTATGGGCCCGCACTCGTTGCCCCAGGGTGAAGGCTGACCTGAACCGGCTTGCAGAGAAGATCGCGCGTGCCATAGTCGCTCTCGACGAGGCGCGGTGGGAGGATACCGTCGATCGAGCGACGGAACATGACACAGCGCTCTACTCTCTCAGCAAGAAACTCACCGGACACGACACCCCCGTTTACCCGCTGCTTGATGCTGCGGGTAAACGCACCTATGCCGCCAAGGATCGTGCTGAGATCCTGGCGGCGCACCTGGAAGAGACGTTTACGCCCAACGCCCCCAACACCTCCAACATCCACGTCATCCGTCATCACGCGGCTGTCCAGGACAAGCTGGAGAGGTTCCTGTCGGCCCCTACACCGCCGCTCCGGGGAGAGGACTTCATCTCCCTGTCAGAGCTGCGGTCGGTTGCCGCTCGCCTTGACAAGCGAAAAGCGCCAGGTCCCGACGGAATCACGAACGCCGCGCTGATGCTGCTGCCCCGAACAGGTCTCGTAGCGCTCACGAAACTGTTCAACGGAGTACTCCGCACCGGCCACTTCCCAGAGGCGTGGAAGACCGGGAAGATCATTGTTCTTCCCAAGCCGGGGAAGGACCGCCGCCTGCCTGGAAGCTACCGGCCGATCACCCTGCTCTCGCACATAGCCAAGCTGTTCGAGCGTCTGCTGCTGCGTCGAGTCACGCCCCATCTGCCCCTGCGCGAGGAGCAGTTTGGATTCCGCAGCGGCCACTCGACGTCGCTCCAGCTGGCGAGGGTCATAAACCACCTGACCAGTGAGCGGAACAACGGGCGCTACACCGTGGGGGTCTTTCTCGACATCGAGAAGGCCTTCGATCGTGTGTGGCACGCCGGGCTCCTGGTCAAGATCTTGGATACCACCATGCCGCCTGCCTATGTGCGAGTGCTGGCATCATTTCTTCACGGCCGTAGCTTTTACGTGGCAGTGGATGGTGCCGAATCCCAACCACGCACCATCCAAGCCGGAGTACCCCAGGGCAGCTGTATATCGCCGCGCTTATACGCGGCGTATACGGATGACATCCCCACCCTGCGCCACCATCTGCGGGAAGGGGAGGAGGACGTGCTGTTGTCGCTCTTCGCTGACGACAGCGCGTATTTCGCGTCGTCCTACCATCAGATTGTCGCCACTAACCGCATGCAGCGTGTGCTGGACTTGTTGCCGGAATGGCTGGACAAGTGGAGGATGGCCGTCAACGTCGGGAAGACGGCCGCTCTGCTCACCAGCCGCTCCAAGCCGCTACGTCATCTGAGTCTACGAGGCCAGGACGTAGAGTGGAAGACCACAGTAAGGTTTTTGGGGTGTGAGTTGGATCGCAGCCTGCGCATGGTCCCCATGGTCGATCGTGCCGTGGGCTAAGCTGCTGCTGCCAGGTCCCAGCTCCACACGCTGTTCACATCCCATCTACCTGTCAACACCAAACTGCGAGTCTACGGTGCCTACGTCCGCTCGCGCTTGACGTACGCGGCACCCGCCTGGTACGCGGTATGTTCGGCGTACCAGAGACGAAGGCTTCAAGTCCAGCAGAACCGCTGCCTGCGACTGATCGTAGGAGCCCCGAGGTATGTGCGGAACGATGTCGTGCATCGGGACACCAAAACGCCGACCGTGGAGGAGTTCGTTCGTCGCCTTGCGCGCAGACTGTTCGCGCGCGCGGACAACAGCGCGCACGTTCACCTCCATGGCATCGCGCCACTCCATGCGCGACCACCCGATGGACGTTCCCTGCCTCGCGAGCTCCTGCGGTCACCGTCTCCGCGGCCCGATGCGGATGACGACGGCGACGATGAGGACGACGCGACGGGCGAGAGGGCAACCCACCGGACGAGACAAGACCACCGATTACGACACCACCACCGGACTTAACAATTCCTGACGAAGACTACGAGGTCTGGGAGCTACCATTCCCAGACCTCCCCACCGAACCAGACATCCTTTAGGTCACCTAGGTGACCTGGGCTCACGGCCCGAATACCGACAACCCTTAGGTCACCTAGGTGACCTCGGCCTACGGCCGGAACATGGACCAGGCAGAATGCCTGCGAGGAAATGCCAGGGCAAAGAGGTACGCCTCGAGGCCCGTACCCCGCCTACCCCCCAACCGGGGAGTAAGCGAGATGACCCTGCTGCTGCTTACAATCCATATTAATATTCAGAATACTAGTCGTGTGGTATCCGGCTAAGTAGAATAGACCAGGGCTTCTTAAATTTTTTATATACCGACCCCCTTCAAGCTTAGGAAATTTTAAACGACCCCCTCCTCCATATAATGAAATATGTAAATAACAGTTTTGCATCGCCACTGTTTTCAAAAAATAGTTATAAAAACTACAATAGTATTTTGTACGATTTTTATTTGTATTTATATTTGTACGTAGTGTGTATACTAATTTTAAAATTTTATTTATAATTGTTGTAAACTAACCAATCATAAATTTAATAAAATCTATTAAATTAAATTTAATGAAAAGGGGTAATGAAGGAACTTAGGAGGAGAAATACCAATAAATCTTTGTTAGAAAAGTTCTTTAAAGGACAGCTGCAGCCATGTAGTTGTATCAATAATGATTGCAAAGTATCAGATCTTTGCGACGCCTTTTGCTTTCAATAGTCTCGCGACCCCCCTGGGGGTCACGACCCACAAACTTTAAGAAGCCCTGGAATAGACAACCCTCATTTCTTACCGAGGTGTCGTAAAAGGCGACTAAGGTTAGTTGACCCACGGTGCGGTATCGGGTTTAGTAGAATAGACCACCCTCCTTTTTACCGAGGTGTCATAAAATACGACTAAAGTAAGTTGACGTCAGGCAGGCGGCAGTAAAAACGCAGCCAAATCATGTTTATAAGATGTTGTGCCGACCGCACTTAGAGTGGGATAAGGGCAGGAGGATATATATATTAATATTTAAAACGCTTTTGATCAAATGAGAACCGATAAAGAGTACATTGTCTAATATTTGTAATTAAAATAGTGCCAGAATATTTGTTTCGTTTTTTATAAACTTGTTTACAATTTAATCTGGCCCGTTCCGCGTTTGTTACAAATCAAACTGTTAAGGTCGCCGAGTGATTACGGATATAAGAAAGAGAACCTCGACCTTTATGGTGCGGTGGTGATAAGTCGGCGCCTACTAGAGAAGTTTAAGGAAACAGGTATTCTTACATTTGCTTCACAGTATATTTTAAGCAATTTAATTTATCTACATAAAAATATAAAGAAATATAAAACGATAGGTGATGTATTCAATAGACAAAGCAGGAACCGCCAATAGCTTGCGGCTCCTGCTTTGCGCCTTGCAAAAGTACGTAATTCGTTTGTGGGTTTTGGTATAAGATTCTATAATAAAATTCCGCAATCAATTTCAGCTTTGCCATTACAGCAGTTTAAAATCACTGTTAAAAAGAGGCTGATACAGAAAGCCTACTATACTCTTGAAGATTATTTAGAAGATAAGAATGTGTGGATATAGCTCTCTTTGAACCTGTACAAGACAGTAACGACATAATGTAAATAGTATTAAGAATTTTATTTTTAAAAGAGCAACCGCCGAGTTTCTTGCTGGCTCTTCTCGGTAGGAACAGCTTTCCGAACCAGCAGTAGAGTTGACGATTCAAAAGCACTTGTTTACAAGTTTATTTGAATAAAGAATATTTTGAATTTGAATTTGAACTAGATTGGGTGAACAAATTTACAGTACTACAAAAGCACTGTATTTCACTAAGTCGTGATTATTAAGTCGTGGTAATTTATAGAATTGGGCGTTATTTTGCGGATATCTATAATACAAATGTAATAAAATTATTTTGCTATAATCCGCGATGAAGTAAAATAGAAAATATATATAATACACGAAGCAAACCCCAAATAAGCTTAGATGGGTATTGCTTCGCTTTGCGATTTTGTCCTGCAGTCATCTCCTGATGATGCTTCGTTAACGGGGCGAAACGATTGTTGAGTTTGTAATAGTGAACGTGTGTCGTGCTTGTGTATTGTGGCAGCGGTGGTGGAGGTTTGTGCATGTGATTTTAGGAATCCTGCATGTATCAGGTATGAAAACTTTCTAAAAAAAGGTCTTTCTTACCGAGGTGTCGTAAAATACAACAAAGGTAAGTTGTCAGGTGGGCGGCCGGTCTTAAAATACGTAGCCAAATCATGTGACAACATGTTATAAACATGTTGTCACATGATTTGGCCATGATTTGGCTACGTGTTTTGTTATAAACATGTCCCACTTAGAGCGGGATATGGGTATGAAGATATTGATGAACCTATATTAATGTGAATTTTCATCTAAATCCGTCCAATAGTTTAAACGTAAAGAGTAACATACATACATACATACTCACAAACTTTAGCATTTATAATATTAGTATAGTAGGATATAATAGGATAGGATAACGTATAAATTTGTCACAGATGAAATGCAGTCACATCGCAAGGTCGCATATTTCTCGCGAAACATGAAAACTCCTACAGAATAACATCCATAAGATTTACATATCTGACCAAGTCTGCATTCACCTAATATAAATTCAAACTAATATCATCACTTTTCTATACACAATAAGTTGTAGATTTGCGTGGATGTATGTTGCAGATGCTGCGATATCTGTAGGGGCGTCGAAGGTCATCCGGCCCAAATGTCAGCTTTGTACGGGCAGGTGTACAGACATTAGTAAAGGCAGCGACATATAATAACGTAACCGAATTGTGATAATAAAGATTTATTAATATACTAGCGGCCTGCCCTTGCTTCGCACGGGTATAAAATATATATCCCATGTCAGTCAGTGTAAAAAAAAATGATTAAAATCGATCCAGTAGTTTGGATTTATTCATTACTGCCCGTGGCCTGCAAGTGTTAAATTTGGAGAAAAACAATTTCCTCTCCCTATACCAAGACGATTTCCTGCTATCTTTGGAATATCTAAACTCATATAGTACATTTTTACTTATTTACTTTTACATTTTACCTATGTATTTTATTTTTACAATTAATTACAGAATGTCTTTAAACAAACTCTAAAAGATTCGAAGTGCTATAGGGTGAAGCGCGGCGTCCTCACGGCATTTTAAATCTGTAATATCTCCGAAAATGTTCACTTAAATTGCATGCTGTAAACGGCCATATTGATCTATATTAAATCAACAATTTATTTAAGGTACTCAATTGGATAAGGATTAATGCTGTATTGTATAAAAATTGCTTTGAACATAAGGCATCATTTTTCGTAAAAATTAAATGAAAAAAACTGCTATTGTGGGTTATCCATAAGAGATAGATATATATCATCGCGGACTTTTCTGTAGACCTTTTTAAGGTGTACAAATACTTAGTACATCATTTTGATAAATCTCGTAGGGTTTAGCCTGCGTTTGCAATGTACGCGGAAAAAATGTAATTATTTACAGAAACCTCAAAAATTACAGTATTTCTCTACTTTGTATTGAATGTTATTATACGTACAAACCTTCCTCTGGAATCACTCTATCTATTAAAAAAAACCGCATCAAAATCGGTTGCGTAGTTTTAAAGTTTTATGCGTACATACGGAAATATGGACTTTGTTTTATAATATGTAGTGATAATTTATTTAATTCATACTACTACTATAAATTCGAAAGTCCATTTGTAAAGCTTTCAAGGCTAACCTGCTGGAGTATTGTTAGTGTAAAGATACCGGCTACAATCACGTCTTATTCTAACGGAAGTAGCCCTACTAGTTTCGAACCCATCCGGGGCACAAAATTTAAAAAATGTGATAATTTTTATAGCGTATATAACAGACTCACACACAGGATATAAAATCACATTTTTCATTTGGAAACAGGGTAAAATATAGAACATAAGTGAGGGTATATTAACATTTAAACTGAATTGCACGTAATTGCAGGTATAGCTTGTATTAGCTTGTGTTAAGTTAGCAACTATTTGACAACGTAATTTGTGGAATTTTAATTTATTGTTAATTTACAAAGACATTAATTATGCTTGAATTTTAAAACTTCCATAACACGATAACCTGTCTTATTTTAATTTAACCTTGTAAAGGGTAAATTCAAGAAAACCACTTTATGGTCCTTCGAGCCGGATACATTTAGTTTGGAGTGAAGTTTTAGCTACAAAGTGTGGGTCGTTACACCGATAGAATAGATCAACTGCAAATGTCTAATAAAGGTTTTTTTTAATATAACTTGTTGTGGTGTGACCTTTATGAAGTGATTGCAAAACGGTGCTTCTTGGCAAGTGATGTATTGACTATTTCAATGTGAACATGCGCAGGAAGAACGTTTATGAGGAGTTAATAGCATCCTTTCATATTTCCTGATTTAATAGATTATCCGCATAATATGTGATAGCTGAACGGTGCGTAACTCTTTCCACGGGTTCAAACCCCGCGTAGACATCAGTGAGCTTTTAAAGCTTTTTGGAAAGGAAAACATCGTGAGGTACGTGAGGAGGCATATCTTTTTGTGGAATTTCTTTTGTAACCTAAAAATTGGCATTGGAACCGCGTGGGATTTACCCTTGTATCCAAAAGGAAGAACATTAAAAAACAAAGAATCATAATAAATGTAGCAGAATTGATACATATTAATTTTAACAGGGTGATCAGGGAAATGGAGCGAGAGCAGTATTGCCAAGAAAAAAGGGTTTAAAAAAAACATTATTTTGTATCGGCTATACGGAACGAGAATTCTTTACTCTGGAAATTGGACCAATATAATAACTTTGTATCAAACTTCAAAGCTCTAGCGGATTAGTCATGGAAAAGTAACAAATAGGACAGAAAGACTTTCGCATTTATAACATTCTCTTACGCTTATTCCACTCTAAGTGAAATCGGCACAATATGTCATCATCTTCCATTCTCTCTCTGATTCTTTTAAAGCATATCATTCCTCGCACAATCCATCCATCTTTTTTTGACCTTCCTTTAGTCATCATCCACATTCACAATTAAAACTCTTTTGGTCACATGATTTTCATCCCTCTTCATCACATGACCATACCAATTTAATTTCGCATTTCTCATCTTTTCTATAATGGGCGCAACTATAAGACTTTTCTTAATATTCTCATTTAATACTCTAGTACCAGGTTGACCGAGCCTTGCTCGGTAATTTTATACGAAAATAAAAAAAAGAAACTTAAAAAAAAGAAAATAATAATTAGGTAGTTTGAGATTAATCTTAGTATTAATTAGGTATTTACATTTCTCGCGACTGCTCGTTGCCCGAATAAGCTACGCTGAATTGACAGTTTAAGGCAAAAATATTTTTTTTATTCAATATAAATTTAAGTATTTTTTAACAACTTAACAAGATTAACTCATTGAAATATTAAACATTATTTTTTGGGTTTAAATTACTTTTTGCGTTTGCTTTGCCATCCGTTAGTTTGAGTGGCTACTCCTTTCTTTGTCACATCGCTGCGCATTTTGAGTTTTGCACAAAGTATATTAATTTGTATATATGTATACTTTAATTATGTATGTTTACGACATTTGACAAACGTCGGGGGTTCCTTGTTATTTGTATTGTTTGCTTGTTGTTTTTTTCTTTTTTAAATTTTATACTGTTACTAGCGGCCTGCCCCTGCTTCGCACGGGTATAAAATATATATCCCATGTCAGTCAGTGTAAAAAAAAATGATTAAAATTGATCCAGTTGTTTTGATTTATTCATTACTGCCCGTGGCCGTAGCGTTAAATTTGGAGAAAAACAATTTCCTTTCCCTATACCAAGAAGATTTCCTGCTATCTTTGGAATATCTAAATTCATAAAGTGCACTATTACTTATTTACTTTTATATTTTCCCTATGTATTTTATTTTTACAATTGATTAGACAATGTCTTTACATACAACATTCATAGCTTTCTTATCATTAGACAATATAAACTTGAAAGAAGGACATTTAGTTGCGCCTCCGGTCGCTGCTAAATTCGAAGTGCTTATAGGTCTAAGCGCGACCTCTTCGCGGGATTTTAAATCTGTAATATCTCCGAAAATATTCACTTAAATTACATGCTGTAAACGGCAATATTGATCTATATTAAATCAACAATTTATTTAAGGTACTCAATTGGATAAGGATTAATGCTGTATTGTAGAAAAATTGCTTTGAACATAAGGCATCATTTTTCGTAAAAAGTAAATGAAAAAAACTGCTATTGTGGGTTATCCATAAGAGATAGATATATACCATCGCGGACTTTTCTGTAGACCTTTTTAAGATGTACAAATACTTAATACATCATTTTGATTAATCTCGTAGGGTTTAGCCTGCGTTTGCAATGTAAGCGGAAAAAAATGTAATTATTTACAGAAACCTCAAAAATTACATTATTTCTCTACTTCGTATTGAATGTTATTATACGTACAAACCTTCCTCTGGAATCACTCTATCTATTAAAAAAAACCGCATCAAAATCGGTTGCGTAGTTTTAAAGTTTTATGCGTACATACGGAAATATGGACTTTGTTTTATAATATGTAGTGATTGTGTTGAAGAATAACAATTTATAAAAAAATTCTTTAATCCTTTTTTTATTGCTCTACATTCTGATCCATACATTTGATCATTTTTTTCATTAATCGTATTTATAACACAAGTAGGTATAATGAACTTTATACAATCGGAAGACCTTACTTTTGCCGGTATAAAGTTGATACCCCGATATGTCTCGCTTCGATATTTTCCACTGTTAAGGTCGACCAGTTTACTTCGTAAGTATAATTATTTTGAGCCCTATCTAGCTTTGAATAAAGGCGCGAATTTAGAAGGTTTTATACCTTTTTTATGCCTTTCTCTATAAGTGTCGCGTGCCAAGGGCAAGAATGTTAAACGAATCAAGTGTCATATTAATTATTCATTCTGGGTGCTTTTTTAAAATGTCAACTTGTTTTGTCTTGTCTTGTAGGTACGGGGATTAGCCGCTGATTTTATTAAATTCTATATAAATTAGTTTTATACGCGACTTCGTGCGTGTCGATTTATCATTCTCCTACATTTATCCCACTTTAAGTAGGGTCTGCACAATATGTTATAGACATGTTGTCTCATGATTGGTATTTTACGATCGGCCGCCTGTCAATACTTTAGTCGCCCTCTACAGCATCTCGATAAGAACTGAGGGTGGTCTATTCTACTCAGCCGGATACCACACGGCGGGTCAACTTGCCTAGTCGCCTTTTACTTTTTTTACATCGGTAAGTAATGAGGGTGGTTATTATGGTTTTCATACATGCATGTATCAGGTATGAAAACGGATTCTCCACTCTACATTTAGCATTACATATATTTTATATTTCACTTCATCGCGGATTATAGCAAAATAATTTCATTTTTACTTTTGTATTATGGATCTCCGCAAAGTTACGCCTAATTCTATAAATTCTTCTAGTGGTATAATAATACCAGAAAGACAAGATCTCACATTTTAATATTACTATGTATGTCAATAACCCTAAACATACAGTGCACACTTTTTGCCCAACTTCCGTTTCCCATCTCGCCACCTAATATTTCTACAGAGTATAAAAAATGAAACAGTTATTTCGCACTACGACGAAAGTGAAACCTGTAATATAACAGTATAGCTGTACGCCTCAGCGGTAACGTAAGTTTTGTATTTATTTTGGATTGAGCAACGTTACTCAGAATTAATATCGATGTTACATTTTTTACAGCTATTCTAATATTTTGCGCGGGTTAAACATATGGATGCTGGTTTGAGTTAATTAAGAATCTTTTCATACTAAACCTAAACCATCCGATCCAGGAATGAAATGAACCAATTAATCAATCAATCATTTTATTCATCATCCTCCTGCCCTTATCCCTCTCTATGTGGGGTCGGCAGAACATGGTACAAACATGTTGTTACATGATTTGGCTGCGTTTATACGACCGGCCGCCTGCCTGACGTCAACTTACATAAGTCGTATTTTACGACACCTCGGTAAGAAAGAGGGTGGTCTATTCTACTAAAACGGATACCACACGGTGGGTCAACTTACCTTAGTCACCTTTTACGACACCTCGGTAAGAAATGAGAGTATTATATTCCACTCAGCCGGATACCACACGGCGGGTCGTCTTACCTTAGTCGCCTTGACACCTCGGTAAGAAATGAAGTTGGTCTATTCTACACAGCCGGATACCACACGGCGTCAATCAATTATTGTATTATTATAATTAAATTTTTTAAACACTATAAAATATTTATTATACTCGCGTTAACAAAAATGCTCTGTTTTCTCTATCGTACATATAAATAAATAATTAAAAAAAAAGCGAAGAATATCGAAAAATACATATTAGTATAGTTGTGATAGAAAATAGATGGGGTGCTCGACATAAATATCGCCCTACCCGAAGAATAAATGTCCTATAAGTAATGCGATGTATAGATTTATTAATATGATGGGCATCATTTTTCTACGACATTTGCGAGCTTGATGAAGGTATCGTGCATATGAAAGGAAGTACGACGCTTTCCTTCCACTTCATATTCCTCTTAACAAATTCACAACTGCGCCATGACTAGACATGGACAGAATCACCAATCACTTAATGATCATGATATGAAAAACTTAACATATAGCATCATCTGCTATTGAATTTTAGTGTAACTGCTACTGCGAAAATAATATATTACTACTAATATATTAATACAGAGACTTATTCAATATATTGAGCAAAATTATTGTTAATACAAACAAATATAATTCTTATATCTCATACAATACGGTCGATATTTTGGGAAGATTACGTATTTTTACGTTATTACAACTGAAACTATAATCTAGAAATGTTGACCGTATTCAATATAATTCAAGAATTACATTTGTTTGTAATAACAATAATTTTGCCTTGCAATATTGATTAGCGAAAGCGCTAT
Organism: Morpho achilles; assembly: GCA_947086495.1. Taxonomy (NCBI): domain Eukaryota; kingdom Metazoa; phylum Arthropoda; class Insecta; order Lepidoptera; family Nymphalidae; genus Morpho; species Morpho achilles. The sequence continues at coordinate 1,270,371 of CAMTZB010000005.1, forward strand.
CCGCTATTATATATTATATACGTTAATGGACTAAATGATTGCTTATACGAACAAATGTAGTCTTTATATTCTATACACTGCATACGACATAAAGATTACATTTGTTTGAATCCACAATAGCAGTAGCAGGTATGATCACGTGACCACAATCGATCATATCGTGGAACGAATATGATTCTTAAATAGCAATCATACCCAAGCTTAGCCATGACACGTATCTGTTTTCATCCCACACATGCTCAAATCGCAATGTCTCACCGCTGAGCCTTCCATTTTCAATAATGGTTGCTATGGATGCGATATATCATAGAGTAAGAGGCCTGGTATCCACCAAATCAGATAGCGTAATTAAAGCAAAGCGAAAAGATGTATAAACGACAATATATGATAAAAATCGCGCGTATAAGCAAACAACTGGACTCTTTGGCGTTGAGTAAAAACGTATCATCACTATGCGTTTTCTACCGCATCTTTCATGGAGAATGTTCCATTAAACTACATGACCTGATTCCTGCCTCTAAATTCCATAACCTACATTTACTACAGTGAGGTTTTCAAATTTCATTCCGCGCACCCCCATTTTATGGAACGATCTCCCTTTGGCAGTGTTTCCGAATCAGTACGACATAAGTACCTTCAAAAAACGTATTTTTCACTTTTGTAAAAGACGGCAACGCAATTGCTCTGCGAGAAATCGTGGACGGCGGTGATTACTTGAAGGTAAACTGCATGCTCCTTTGACATCCTATACCATAAAAAAGAAATCATGACAGACAAACTTATAGACATGTACATTTCATAGATATGTATTTTTTAATATTGTGTTGTTTAATGACATTTAATTTCATTCCATTTCCGGGTGATAATTTATGTAACTTGTTTTTTATTACAGTACAAATATATAAGATTGGAACAATATACATTAATAAACTATTAATAATCAATGAATATTATATTTGTGAACGGAATTTGTATTGCGCAATGATATTATTAAACTGTAATTAGTGCGATTCTAATCACATAAACCGCGATTTTGTGGTACATGAATAAATAGCCGTAAGAGTTATGTATGAGTCGCGGGATCATATCCGCTGGTACCAAGGAATACGAATACTTTTATTAGAAATGCGAAAGGATGTTTGTCTGTTACGCTTTTATGACAAAAACTTTAACAATATTGATGAAATTTATAAAAATTATATAATTTTGCCGGAATAATATATCGGATAAAAAATACCGTTTTTCTATTAGAAACAGAAGAAAACTTATATTGCATTGTTGAGGTCACTTAAGCGCTTAAGTTGGTGCGAGCAAAGTGGCGGGTAGAACTAGTATTGTATGCGATGTGAACCCAATATCCGGTATTAAACAATTACATAAATGTCATGTGACCATTTCCGCTTCCAACATAATTTAAAAACAAATTGATAGTGTCCATTTCCATAGTTAATTAGTTCTTAGTTAATAAGTTCTTAGTTAGTTTATCTATTACATATTCTAAAAAAGTCCGCAAAAGCCGTCTGTCTGTATGTGTGCGATTTTTTCAAAATCTACTAATGGGATTATTGTAGGGTTTTTAATAAAAATAGTGCAGTATAAGAGAAAGTTTTAAAATAATAAAACATAACGGTCTAAATCCAGTGTGGTATTCGACTGAGTAGAATAGACCACCCACATTTCTTAGAAAGGTGTCGTAAAAGGCGAATAAGGTAAGTTGACGTCAGGCGGCCGGTCGTAATCTATACAAATCATGTTACAACATGTTTATAACATCTAACCCACTTAGAGTGGGATATGGGAAAGAGAATGATAAATAATAATGAAATAGTTATCAGCGGCCGGTCATAAAATACCTAGCCTTTAACATGTTTATAACATGTGCCGACCCCACTTAGAGTGGGATAAGGAGAAAAATGACTGTCTATTTATTTATTTTTCTTTTTACACATATATTTAGAAAAGAGAAAGAAAAAAATTAAAATAGAAAAAAAAGCACATGTATAAAGGCGGACTTATCCCTAAAAGGGATCTTCCAGTCAACCTTTGAGTAACAGAAGGAAAAGGACAAGAATTGAAGAAGAAAGAGAACACGGGTAATATAGAGAAAAAGTTTATATAAATTTTAAATAACGTAAACTGTCCATTTTCTAAACACAGTTTCGTCTATGTTTAATAAGCCGAAATAATATTGCGTTATACAATCTATATATTAGATTAAGGCAATGTTTTGTCATGTAACATTAAATGTCGCAGATCTAGTTAAGACAAATCGGATGTTGCAAAACTCGTCAGATGATTTAACACACCGATAGCCCACTAATGTCTCGACGTTGTGCAAGTCACCTGTTAGGCTTAAAGCAACAGTTTTAAAGTAATTTATATTTTGTACATAAAAATGCATATAATTGTACAAAAAAAAAATTGTACATAAAAAGCAGTGGTAGCCCAACGGTAACACCGTGCGACTCTTTCGGAGTCACGGGTTCAAACCCGGGCAGATACCAATGAGTTTTCTGTTTAAATTTATGTCTCTAATTGATAATTGTAATTTATTACACGTTTTTCGATGAAGGACAACATCGTGAGGAAACCTGCATATCTCTAGAGAATTCTGGAGATATGTGTAACCTACCAATCCGCATTGGAGCAGCGTGGTAGGTCTTAGCTCCAACCCTTCTCTCGAAAAACGGAGAGAAGAGGACTATTCTCAGCAGTGGAATAGTAAAAGGCCGCTACTTACTTACATAAAAATATAAAGCATTATAAAACGATAGGTGATGTATATAATAGACAAAGTAGGAACCGACATAAGCTTGCTGTTCCTGCATTCCGCCTTGCAAAAGTACGTAAGTCGTTTGTTAGGTTTGGGTATAAGATTATATAATAAAATTCCGCAATCAATTTTAGCTTTGCCATTACAGCAGTTTAAAAAAACTGTAACAGAGACGTTGATATAGAAAGCTACTATACTGTTGAGGATTATTTAGATGATAAGAATGCGTGGATATAGCTACTGTCTGGCCCTGTACTAGATAGTAATGACTTAATGCAACTAGTTGCAAGTATTATTTTCTCAAAAGAGCAACCGCCGAGTTTCTGCTAAGTCTTCTCGGTAGGAACAGCTTCCCGAACCAGCAGTAGAATTGACGATTTAAAAGCTTACAGTTTGTTTACAAGTTTATTTGAATTAAGAAATTTTTATGAATTTGAAGTGTGTTTTGTAGAGATTAATTTTCTCGAACCCGTAGCTTACATATTATTACAATATTTTGAAACTGGTGTTATTCATAATCCTACTAATATTATAAATGCGAAAGTTTGTGCGTATGGATCTATGTTTGTTACTCTTTCACGGCGAATCAGCTGAATCAATATTGATGAAATTTGGCACAATTATTCCTTATACACCGACATAACATATAGGCTATAGAAATCCTGTTAATTCTACAGGAATATATTAAAAAGCGCTATTTATTATCAACCAACACGAGAACAGTCCAAACGAAGTCGCGGGTAACAGCTAGTTCGTATAAAAAGACCGGTTACACATCGTTAGTCAAAACGATTGTTGAGACTGTGTTTAACAAGTTTACTAGCAATTTGTAACCCAAATTGCGAACATATTAAAAAAATAAGATGAAGTGGACAAAACTAAAGTATATATTGTATTTGACTCATACTACATCAGTTCTTTTACGCCGTGTGGTATCCGGCTGAATAGAATAGTACCACCCTCATTTCTTACTGAGGAGTCGTAAAATACGACTAAGGTATGTTGACGTCAGGCAGGCGGCCGGTCGTAAAATACGTAGCCAAATCATATGACAACATGTTTGTAACATGTTGTGCCGACCCCACTTAGAGTGGGATAAGGGCAGGAGGATGATGACTACATCAGTTCTTTAGATACGGATACAAAGAACTAAGCCGATTCAATTCAAAATAATTACGAAGCGAATAAGCATACAGAAGTATATAACTATAGAATACAGAATTATATATAAGTAGTATATACAGAAGTATAGTTCGACTTTATAAATATAAATAAAGCTGATTTTGTCAACCTTTACAAATAAAAAGTATTTAAAAATGGGTGCCATTTACTTCAGACGGCACAAGAACTTACGGCTTGAAAATCTTATAACAGAATCATTTTCAATATCGAGAGAGAGAGAGCGAGACTGTGTGTGTTTGTGCGTGCGTGCTTGTGTGTGTGTGTGGGTGGGACAGTTAGAGTTTTTGAATAATTTCAGATCATTTTCAATATCGAGAGAGAGAGCGAGACAGAGAGAGTGAAAGTGTGTGTGTGTGTGTTGGTGTGTGTGTGAGAGAGAGAGAGAGTTAGAGTTCTTGAAATATTTCAGTAGATTATTCGACACCGTCCTTTTTGTATATGTTCAGTACGATCTTGAAAGACAAAAAAAATAAGGCATAAATTATCAATACACATAGTAAAACCTTTTTCTAGTTTTAAGTATCATGGAGAAGATAAAAAGTGTTGCGCCATAAATACGTACAATAAAATAGATAATAAAGCAATTTGATACAAATCGCAGATTGCGCGGTCGTTCGTGACACTACACTCGTGATTTAATAACGTCACAAACAACGTGTCGTAAAGTTAACAACATGTTGCAACTTGCGGTTGATGTGACGATTTTTTCTCTCTGATTACTATGGAAGGCTTAAATGTATAAAATATTGCCTTATTTGTCCGTGACACATATTCAATTAATGACAATCGAGAATCCGTCCTGACCTATTGAACTCTGTTAGATTCGACTTATTGCTTGATAGATAACCTATTTGGACACAGTTACATCTAACTGACCTAGGCAACTTGTCGGAAATCAATGCTAATATAATATTTATTCAAATGAACTTGTGGATATAGTTTTGAGACGCCACATCCACGCACAAAGCGGTGTGCTTATTGCAAATTTTTTAACCTACTCGATTGCGTTATGCCCTGTTCACATTATTCCAGTCCAATATTCCAGCGAGTCAATCCAGTCCAGTGCTGGACTGGATTATATCGTTTACATTATTCCAGTCATCAAAAGCTGCCGCATCTGTACCAATAGAATTCCACAAATAAAATCATGCGTGTTCACTGGTTAGCGTGGTAGTCAAGCAATGGATTCAACTGGATTGACCGTTCACACTTTTCCAGTGGCACTGGAATGGGAATGAAAAATAGAACGCCAATCCAGTCGACTGGACTGGATTGATCACTGGATTGGTACATTCATGTGCAGGTTCACATTATTCCAGTAGCATTCCAGCGCTGGTCTGGAATGGTCGACTGGTGGAAGTGGCGTAACGCCACTGGGTATAGTGCTGAAACAGCGGTCACTAGATGTCGCTTTTGCAGCGAAAACTGGTTCGAAAAATTGCTCCTATGCAATAAGTAAGAGACTCGACAGTTGATCTTTTCAGTTATATTTTGTCTTTGCTTTTATGTAAGCGTTCAGTGTATAATTAAATACACGCATATTTAACATTCATATGAAGCTCAATAGTATATTAGACTAGAAGTAAACATCAACCATTCAGGTAACGGGCAAAGTAAGGCAAAAACCTTAAAAGTATATTTTTATGCACACAAAGTTTTTGTTATAATATGTAGTTTATGTAATAAGGCTTTCTGTATTAGTCATCTTACAATAGTTATTAATATGGATGGTCGACACCAGAGAATTTTAGAAAATCTATTTTCTTATAAATTTCTCGCTAAAAATCACGCGGATATAAATTGTAAATGCCACGAATGCCCCTTTTTTGCAATACAAAGATTTTTCCAACATCCACGTTTTTACCACATAACAGTTTTCCATAAGACATAACGCTATGTAAGTAAGCAAATTAAAGATGTTTTAATGTTTCAATATCTGTAAACTATAAAATTTTTCGTAGTTAAGTGCGTTCTTCCGAACTTAAAGTTATTTTCACAACTTACAGCTTTGGAGTAACCGCTGCCCGCGCTGCCATCCGATGAGTTGCTGAGCCGGCGCTCGCTGGGAGCCGGCGGTGACCACGTAGTACCACTGTCCGATGGCATGGTGGGTCACATCACTAACACTTGTGCACTACACTACACGTCCCGGCGGTCCATTTTACAATACTACCTGAAACAAAATACTGAGATGAATAAATCTGCCTTTAGAAAACTAATATGTACATTCTCCCACTCCTTTTATCTCCAACCGATGATCAAATGCATTCAAATAACATTTGTGAAATTCAAAAAGAGCTTTTTCGAGTGTTTTGATATATATACTAATATATAAAACAGAAGACTTTGTTTGTTTGAACTCACTAATCTCAGGAACTACTGGACCGTTTTGAAAAATTCTTTAGAGTTTACGATAGTCCATTTATCGAGGAAGGCTAAAGAATATATAAAACCACGTTATTTAACCGATGATGAAATGCATTCAAATAACATTCGTGAAATTCAAAAAGAACTTCTTCAAGTGTTTTGATATCTGTACTAATATATAAAGCCGAAGAGTTTGTTTGTTTGAACGCGCTATTCTCAGGAACTACTGGACCGATTTGAAAAATTATTTTATTGTAAGATAGTCCATTTATCGAGGAAGGCTATATAACATCGCGCTAAGATAAATAGGAGAGGAGCAGCAATAAAAATATTACGAAAAAGGACAAATATAAAGCTTTCCTTGTGTGCGCAAGTAGACGGTAAACAAGGTAGTAGCAAGTAAACGGTGAAAGTTAATTGAAAATCATGCTTTAAAAATTTTTTCCCCCCTAAACGTTCTAAATAAAAGTCCGCGACAGCATATGTCTAGCTTTTAAGGTTAACCCGCTTTGACCACTTTTATGGTAATCAAAATACTATATTACGGCTTTAATCTTTCCATGCGGGCGGAGTCGATGGCGATTGCTAGTCTAAGATAAAACTGATGCGTAATTCGGGTAGATAACAAGTGAGCTTGTGCAACATTGCCTGAGTTATCGTGTGATAAGCCGATTTTATATCTTGTTACATCTATTATCTGCTTGGTATCGATTTTGTTGTTACGGTTCTGTGGGAATAGTATTCGATTTATTTAAATTCAAAAGAATATATTTATTTAATTTTAGATTTACCTTTATAGCAGTATAAAAACACTGTTAAAATGTGGCTGATACAGAAAAACTTCAATGCTGTTGAAGATTACATAGATGATAAGAATGCTAGGAGATAGCTACTCCGCTACCCTGTACAAGACAGTAATGTAACTATTTATAAGAATTATATTTTAAAAATAACAACCGCCGAGTTTCTTGCTGGCTCTTCTCGGTAGGAACAGCTTTCCGAACCAGCAGTAAAGTTGACGAATCAAAAACACTTGTTTACTACTACAGAAATCAAGATTATTGATAGTTTTGCATTTGATCATCTCAGGTATACCAGAGTATTATTTATTTGTAGGACAGTTTGCATATTTTGACTTTATTATTTGGTTCCGTCCAAGACTGGGACTTTTTTTATTACAGTGAACGATAAACCACAACAGTTAAGAAATAAACAAACAAATCTTTTTGTCAACAATTTACAATTAATTATTGCTACAACAAATAATACCTAACTACAGTTGAGAAATTGGTGATCAAATAAAACTATTTCAATGAAAAAAGTCGAAAATCACCACATAATATCTCCGTGATGGGCCTGTTTTTATCTTTATCACGATGTATTTAATTTTATTTAAAAAGATCTGAAATGCGTTGCAGATTCTCCGGCGCATGAAACTTATTTTTTTTGTTCTTTTATTATAGATTTGCAAATTACGGAAAATCTATATTTAAATTACTATGAATTAAGGCCTGTAATCCTTCTCCAATTTCTCCTTAATTATTTAAGGGCTGTAATCTGTCTCAAATTTTGAGGCAAGTATGGTATATTAAAACAAAAACAACAGATATCGTTTAGTTTTTAACTATGATAACACTAAAAACAAGAACTTATCTTTTAGGAAGAATAATACAAAACCTTCTGTTAATATAATTAAAACCGATTTTTTTACATTATTAAAATCATGCTTAGTTCAAATATAATTCAAAAAAGTACTTTTGAATTATCAAATTTACTGCTAATTTGGAAAATAACTTCTGAAAGAGCCGATGAGAAACGTTTGCTCTTTGGAAAACGTAACGTTTACAACATTTTATTATTCTTGTGCAAAGTCGGAGTACAATTAAATTCATTATTGTCAATAATCAATACTATATTTGTATAAGTATCTTTTTTAATAGTTATTTAAACTGCTGTAATGGCAACACTAAAATTTTATGCGTCCAACTCACGAAATTGATTTCAAAAACTTCTTTTCCTTTTTCCATATACATTATTATATCTGAATTATATGTTCCTGCATACGAAGCGCATTTAGGATGAAGAAATTGATTTAAAAACGAAATTGATTTAAAAAAACTTTTTTTTTCCATATACCTTATTATATCTGTCATATACATCCCTTGAGTCGAAGCGCATTTAAGACGCAGAAATTGATTTAAAAAACTTCTTTCCTTTTTATATATCCTCCTCCTTTTTATATACCGTATTATATCTGTCATATAAGTCCTTTGATACAATGCGCATTTAATTTATTAGAAGTTACATAGTAGTTAGGTATGTACTTAACAGTTCTACTATTTAATGGTTTCGAATTGAGGTCATCATTTAATTTAGAAAAAAAAATCGCTATTCATTATGACTAATATATACCTATTATAATGGTAAATCTTACAAATTGCAAGTAAATATTACTCAGTACGAACAGCACTATGCATCCGTGTGAATAAAAACACAAACACTTACGCAACACAATAATAAAACACTAATTACCAAAGTGATTCGCGAGAACACGTAACGCGGCAACTATTAGGCACAATATCACAGCTATTTCGCAATAACCGCACGTCCGTAGCTCACCGCGTCGCGAGTTGCACTGACTTCGGATGCTGTTCGGGTAGGTTCGGATTATGTTCGGATGAACTCGTGCGCAGTTCGATTTTTGAATCGATAATGCTTACTATGGAAGGCCGCCAAATGTGGAACCACGGATGATGTCCAGCATATTAATAAATAATAAATGTATGGGATATTTACACACACGGTCATCCATCCCCAAAGTAACTTAATGCTTGTTATGGTAGACAGACAACTGGTTAATATAAACATATATTTTAAATAAATACTTAAATACAAATATACACCCAGGCTCAAAGACCAACAAATTCATTTTATAGAAAATGTTGGCCCTCACACCTTGTGATATCCGGCTGAATAGAATAGAACCAACCTAATTTCTTACCGAGGTGTCGTAAAAGGCGACTAAGGTAAGTTGACCCACCGTGTGGTATCCGGTTTAGTAGAAATAGACTACCCTCTTTCTTACCGAGGTGTCTTAAAATTCGACTAAGGTAAGTTGACGTTAGGTAGGCGGCGGCCGGTCGTATAAATCGGCCAAATCATATGACAATATGTTTGTAACATGTTGTGCCGACTCCACTTAGAGTGGGATAAGGGCAGGAGGAAATATATGTACTAAAGATGAATTCGTCAAAGGACAGGTTGCCGTGCATATAAAAAGAAATCTATGGAACCGTAATTCTGTCAACCACATCGCCTCGCAGAATGCAATCGTTGAATCATGCGGAAATAAGGTCGCGTTTTCTCCCGGGTCCTAGAACAATGACCGGAAGTTGCGTTTGAACTTTATTTCTACTATATCAACAGCTGTTTGATTTATATTCTAATATTCATCTCTGGTTGAATTCTACTACAGGTGTTTATAGGCAAAATAAATAGCAAAAGTAGGTAATAAGAAAATTATTGTGATATAATTAGTTAATCCTTTTCTATCCTCCTGCCCTTGGGCCATTCTAAGTGCGGACGGCACAATACGTTAGAAACTTGGGTGGGGTTGAAACGATTAGTATATAACTAAACTTATTTGGGTATTGCTTCGCTTTGCGATTTTGGTCGTGGAGTCTATCTCCTGACGATGCTTCGGTTGCGGGGCGAAACGATTGTTGAGTTTGTGATAGTGAACGTATATAGTGCTTGTGTATTGTGGTGGCGGTGGTGGAGGTTTGTGCATGTGTTTTTACGAATCCTGCATGTATCAGGTATGATAACCGATTGTCCACTTACATTTAGCATTATATATATTTTCTATTTTACTTCTTCGCGGATTATAGCAAAATAATTTTATTATTACTTTTGTACGTTAGAAACTTGTTGTCACATTATTTGGTTACGTATTTTACGACCGGCCGCCTGCCTGACTTAATCTTACCTTAGTCGTATTTTACGACACCTCAGTAAGTAAGAGGATGGTCTATTCTTAACCAAATACCACACGGCATAACTACCAATATAATAAATAAAAATAATATTTTCCTTGAAACTATGATCCGCCGTGTGGTATCCGGCAGAATAGAATAGTACCACCCTCATTTCTTACCGAGGTGTCGTAAAATGCGACAAAGGTAAGTCGACCCGCCGTGTGGTAGCCGGCTGAGTAGAATAGACCACCCTCATTTCTTACCGAGGTGTTGTAAAAGGCGACTAAAGTAAGTGACTCACCGTGTGGTATCCGGCCAAGTAGAATAGACCACCCTCTTTCTTATCGAGGTATCGTAGAATACGACTAAGATAAGTTGACGTCAGGCAGGCGGCCGGTTGTAAAATACGTAACGTATGTGACAACCTGTTTATAACATGTTGTGCCGACCCCACTTAGAGTGGGATAAGGGCTGGAAGATGATTTCCTTGAAACTATGATATCGTTTTGGATTTACGTAAGCAAATTATGTTAAATTATTCGACATGTAAATATTCCATAGCTTATTGAAGTTATGTCAAGAATTGTGGTAGTGGGACTGGGCCGTGGCGCATCCTTTTCTCTTCAAAGAATGTTATTATATGTTTGTTGTTGGCCACATTAGCCGTATCTCTTGATAGCCATCTAACAAAGTGCCGACGCTAATAGTGGCCGAGTACGGGTGACGTATCAGGGTTGACACGTGCTAACCTATTTATATGTAAACTAGAGGCCTGCCATGCTTCGCACGGGTATAAAATATATATCCCATGTCAGTCAGTGTAAAAAAATGATTAAAATCGATCCAGTAGTTTTGATTTATTCATTACTGCCCGTGGCCCGCAAGCGTTAAATTAGGAGAAAAACAATTTCCTTTCCCTTTACCAAGAAGATTTCCTGCTATCTTTGGAATATCTTAATTCATATAGTACATTTTTACTTATTTACTTTTACATTTTCCCTATGTTTTTATTATCCATAAGAGATAGACATATACCATCGCGGACTTTTCTGTAGACCTTTTCAAGGTGAACAAATACTTAGTACATCATTTTGATAAATCTCGTAGGGTTTAGCCGGCGTTTGCAATGTAAGCGGAAAAAATGTAATTATTTACAGAAACCTAAAAAATTACAGTATTTCTCTACTCCGTATTGAATGTTATTATGCATACAAACTTTCCTCTTGAATCACTCTATCTATTAAAAAAACCGCATCAAAATCTGTTGCGTAGTTTTAAAGTTTTATGCATACATAGGGATATATGGACAAACAAAGAAATCGACTTTGTTTTATAATATGTAGTGATAACTAGTAATATCCCGCGGTTTCAGCTGCGTAATTTTAACTTTTTTTACTCCTTAGTGCATTTTTATAACGGATCTCTATTTTTTTTTGAAAATGTTATATAGCATATGTTGCTCAGTAAAGATGCAGCTTTCCAATGGTGACAGTACAATTCAAGTAGACAAAAGACAGTAAAATTAAATAATTAATGTAAGTATTCTTCCGCAGACATTAGAACAGTTACGAGAAAAGGTTTTATCAAAATTTACATCACCTCCGTTAAATTTCCAGCCGCCAGTAAAGATTAAAGCTTCTAAATTAAGAATTTACAAAAACTGAATTGTGACAACCCTAAACATAGCTGTATCTGTCGCAAAAACGGCAGCGTAACGGGACGGCAACAGGCCGGCCCGTGACCACTGACTTGTCGGTGTGCACAATACATTAATGTAACGCGATGCGCAGGATTTGCGGTTAAGTGAAAATACTATTCAAGGACGCTTTGCTCTTAGAATTTTGGTTACGACATCTTATTATCAAACATGTAACATTACATTTGCCAATAGCATATTGTTACTCACATAAAATCTAATGAGGGATAGGGATCTAATGAGGCCCATCGTCAGCGACCATGTTTCAGATCCGTATGTCATCATTTGCAACACGCACTACTCGAAGACTTTCAGGCACTGACGTATCTTGGACGAAAACGGTTTTTTTTACGTTTTACATTTTTTAATGATCTTAGTTTATATATTTTTGTAGTATTTAGGATATATATAGTTTTTATATTTTATATATTAGTATAGTTTGCATCAATTATTGTTTGAAGTCATAAATAAATGTTGTGCGTACCTGTTCAATTAATGTAGAAACATATAGGAAAGATGATGTATTGTTAAAATTAGTTTCAAAAGTATATGTATATGACTTCCAGTTGGTAAGCCTTATAAATAAATAAATAAATAAAAAGATAACGCGTAACGTCACATATTCTCACCAGTATCACAGCTTACGTATAGGTTACAGAAAATACCCGTTTCTACTTCAAGAATAGTAAAAAAACTTAAAGCTCAGAGTCACTCTGCGGACGATGGAGCGAGCTATGCTCAGCGTACCTCTACATGGGGATATTCGTAGAAGAAACACCGTCATCGTTATAGAACAGCTTGTCACGCAACTAATGGGCGGGTCATATAATGTGGAGGACTCATAGGCGTTGGGATCTTAAGAAGTTGGAATGGTGATCATACACCGAAAAACGCAGCGTTGGTAAACCTATGAGGTGGAGTGATAGCCTCAAAATAATCGTGGCGAGCTGGTGGATATATACGGCACAAGATTGTCTGGTGTGGAGATCGCGTAAAGAAACCTTTGCCCAGCAGTGGAATATCCATCGGTTGACGAAGAAGAAGATAATAGACAAAGTAGGAACCGACATGAGCTTTCGGCTCCTGCTTTGCGCCTTGCAACAGTACGTAATTCGTTTGTGGGTTTGGGTATAAGATTCCATAATAAAATTCCGCATTGGATTTTAGCTTTGCCATTACAGCAGTTTAGAAACACTACTTAAGAGGGGCTGATACAGAAAGCCTAGCCTACTTAGATGATAAGAATGCTTGGATATATATTGTTCGACCCCGTACAAGATGGAAACTAAATGTAACTAAATGTAAGTAATAAATATTATTTTGAAAAGACCAACCGCCGAGTGTCTTGCTGGCTCTTCTCGATAGGAACAACTTTCCGAACCAGCATTAGAGTTGACGATTCAAAAGCACTTGTTTTCAAGTTTATTTATATAAAGAATAGAATAGAACATTCTTTATTGCACCACATAAAATTACAATATACATTGTTAAGAAAACGATAAAATCTAATGCAGATACAATAAGTCGGTCTTACCGCTAATTAGCGATTTCTTCCAGGCAACCTTTGGACTAGAGACATTAAATTTAGAATATTTTGAATTTGAAGAAGAAAACAGCAATACGTAATCGAGGGTGTATTAGCATTTGTCGCGTATGAACTAACTTGCATTTAAATAAGAGCAACCAAAATAAAGGACACCGTCAGCCTCCACACGGCGGCTTTCGATCCCGATAAACCACTTTCGCTGTCCACTCTCCGACACAAGTTCGGCCCTTCACGTCGTACTACGTATAAAATTCAAATTACTACAAAACATACAACTTTCGATTTTTCGATACCTAATTAGTATAATGTTATCGGCCAGCGGTGCCATTCAAGGCCAGAGTGCAAGTCCAGACAAGTTTTTCTGTGCGCATAAAGTTAATTAAAGATTCATCAGGTGTGCCGTTCACGAAAAACTGTGTCTGAGAAAAACTTTATTGGGGTTTTTGAAAGCGAAAGCCTTGTTTACTTTGGAGCGATCGTTAGCTTGACGGATGTAAGATTAATTATATTCTGGATTATACATGAATGTATTTTTTTAAATAAATGTATATATGGGATAATATCCACTGTGGACAGTCCCTAAAGTGACTTTATACTCGTGTTATGGGTGACAGACAAGCGGTGAACATAAACAAAGATTATTCTCCTGCCTTTATCCCATTCTACGTGGGATCGCCACAACATGTCTTAAACAAATTGGCTAGGTAAATACTTAGCCGGTATGACCGCCACCTGCCTGACGTCAACTTACGTTAGTCGCCTTTTACTATAACTCAATAAGGTATAAAATATTACTATGCCTGAATAAGGTATAAAAACTGAAATTGCACTCAATATTTAGCATTGCATAAATTTTCTCTGATCGCGGATAATAGCAAAATAATATAAATATTATTATCGTATTATGGAACTCGCAAAGTATCGCCTAATTCTGTAATCTATTAAAAAAAAATTTATAATAAATGTTTCACCTTTATACTAAAATATTCGTCTCTATAGATATTATCCTATTGCCAAAGAACTTAAAAATGCAATAATGTCAAATCTTTATAAATAGTCAATGAATATAAAAAAACTTGAATATGTCTAAAGGTGATCACAACATTACCTACTAATGTCTAGAATAAATAATGAATTAATCTTTCAAAGATGATGTATTCAAAATGTATATAAATGTCAAATTGTTATTTACATTAATTTATATGTATATAAATTAATTATGTATACAACCATACCTAAATGTAATACAGTCGTGTATAAATTAATTTGAAACTTCCGTATTGATTGATATATTTAGCGACGGTATTTAAAGGACTATCTATTCAATTAATTATTCTTCTGTATATAATAAATTAATTTTGTTTCTGTATCTATTCAATTAATTATGCTTCTGTATTGCGCTTTCTATTTATGTAGTAAACTAAACTTATAAACTTATTTATGTAGTAGAGTAAACTTTGTACATCTTTGTTATCCATAAATCCTCAAAAGCTGTCTGTCTGTAAATTTTTTACTAAGGACCTGTTTAACAAGATATTGATAAAGTGTCGGATAGTTAACCGCCAAATAAACTAAGTAGCAGATAAGTACCTCTAAAAAGTAAAAAATAAAAAAATCGCGGCCATTTTGAAATAGGTATTTGCTATCCAACAGATAAACAAAATAACAGCCACATGATCTACCTGTTAATTTATTAGGGACTTTAAGTGCTGAATAAGCCTATCATAAACCTGAGAAACGCAAAATTCTGAGATATGTGTCAGATATGTTCCGAATAAGCTAACTGACAGTTTATTGGTAACTTGTGAAACAGGCCCTTAATTATGTTAATAATTTGTACACCATTTTAAACATTTATTTTACCATACTTGATAAAATCTTATAACCTAATTTAGATTAAATATATTAGCTCTTTTCTTGTTATTTTAATTTTAATAGAATATGCTTAATTTCTAACTGATTCGTATAACTTACAGTACGATCAAGAATTAAGTCTTTGGTAAGAACTAATATAGAAAACGCACCAAACGGTCTAATCGCATCCGAGAAATAAGATTTCAGTTCTCAAGCCCAATTTAATAAACGTTCAACTTAAGCTAAAACTACAAGAACTAACAAGCCCAATAAAACTGCCAAATACAGTAACCCTCAAAATTCCACACATAACAGACCTTATAGAGCTTGGGTAGTGTCGATCCCAAGAAGGCATTGCACATGTCGTCTGAACCGAGACTGGTATTTGATACTAGACAGTGACGAAATACCCGCTGGTCAACTAGTGCTTTGCTAATTTGAATACATTAAACACGTAATGTTGAGTAAATGTACTTATTATGTTCAAGATGGCGAATAGGATGTAACAGTGACAGTTTTTGCACGTTATCTGGCTTCATAACTAGTTATGCTTGTACACATGCTAATGTATATTGAACCCGTAGTGAAATTTAATAATGTGATAATTTTATGATTTGGTGAATTCACATTACCGTTTCCAATATTTAGATTGAATTGACAGTTGATGCCGGTTTGATTCTATTTCTTTCCCTTTCCTTATCTCAATGACGATACGATTTGTCATCAAAATGTCGATTTGATTTCAGGTATTGTTAAAAGTAGGAACGATATTGGAAAAACAATGTGATGTGGGAGACATTAAGACTTAGGACATTATCTGAAAATTCCTGCCCTTATCCCACTCTAAGTGGGGTCGGCACAACTTGTTATAAACATTCTGTCACATGATTTGGCTGCGTTTTTACGACCGGCCGGCTGCCTGACGTCAATTTACCTCTGTCGTATTTTACGACACCTCGGTAAGAAAGAGGGTGGTATTCTACTAAACCGGATACCACACGGTGGGTCAACTTACCTTAGTCGCATTTACGACACCTCGGTAAGAAATGAGGGTGGTACTATTCATCAGGATACCACACGGCGTACTTAGGACATTATCTGTCTTTTAAAATAGACAGTTATTATATTCAAAAACTCATATTTGAATCAACTGAAGAAACAACAGGCGATTTAATTTCATAAAATGCAATCGAAACAGACCGAGGCACAAACAAAATGTGTGGGCCAAAGTAACCTATCATTTCAACTTCGAAAAAACATTTGCAAAAAAGAACACAACACATGGCCTCGTTGACCTTTGAAATTCCTTTACCAGATCCAAACGATTCTAAACCAGATGTAGTAAGCTTTACAGTTGATAATCCCGTGAGAGTAATAGGAGTTTAAAACATTGCAGTTGTAGTAAGGAAGAAAGGTGGTACAAAAAGACAAGAATAAGATTGTAAAGCGGTACACCAACGACCTTGGTTTTTACTGTAGGCCACATGCCGGCTGTTGCTCCTAAGGACGATGGTATGCATAGCCGGTTTTGTTTTTGTAGGACCACTCCCGTCTTGTTTTGATGGATTGGTTTTTGGGGCCCTTGATTTCGAAGTAATCCGTCGGGTTTGGAGTTTGTTTGTTTCAATTACACTTTCTTCGTTAGTGTAATAACTTTTTAAAATGCTAAAGCGCTTACTATTCAAGTAGTTTATTTGATTATATTATACTTTCTAATGATTTGAAAACATTTAATTTTTGAAGGAATTTTAGTATTTTATAGCTGACAAAGTGCAAACACGCTACTTTGTTACGCCAACTTATTAACAAACTTAACATTTTTTTGTTATGCCAAATTTTACCAATTTTGCAGCAGATTGACTTTGAAAGAGTAACAGACAAATATACATTAAATATTCGGCTTACTAGCAATGCAGAAAGTTAATCAGAACATTTAAGTTGAGGATAACACCTTGTACTCCAAGATAGATTTGTTATTTATTGTAAAAAGTGTTGCATTTTAAGTATATAGTGATTTAAAATATATTTGCTTATTTTTTATGGGCAAGATTGTGTCATACAGTTCGCTTATTCGTCACGAATTTCGGATTTTTTAATGAAAATATTGTAAAATCTGCGATTCTGGGAAAATTTAAGGTCAGTGCATTTCTATATTGTAACATCATCAGTTTCGAAATTTATCAAGAACAAACCAATCACAAGTTCGATGATTAGGATGAGTATTGGTCAAGTTTTAGCTTTGACTGGCCTATTGGCGCAGTGGGTAGTGATGCCTTCAGCTCCGCTGGTCGCGGGTTCGATTCTAGCCGAGTGCCAACATATTTAAAAAGAATTTGTTGGTTATTCGATAATAGGTGTATAATTGTATTTCAAAATTACAACTGGCGAATATAAGTATATATTCGCCAGTTGTCTGTCTAGCATAACACAAGAATTAAGTTACTTTGGGGACGGACGACCGTGTGTGTAAGTGTCCCATATATTTATTATTATTATTTCTGTGTATGTTGCCAAATGGCCAAAATTCGCAATAAAAACCATAATTTTTCGTTCATAAGATTTTTTCAACGAGCCAAAAAAAAGTTTAAAATTTTTTTCCGTCTATTAAATAAAATCATTTTTGTTCATTCATATATAAATTAGGCACATTTTACAGAGGCAGAGAAAGCATTCAATATATTTTAAGATAAAAAAGTAATCTTATCACTTTCCTTTTTTTATCCAGGCGCTGCGTCTGCTAGGCAATAACGAATTCCAATATTTCATTAGATTGATAAATATTCATATTTTACTTTCTTGTATACATCCTCTGACCTTTGGCTTCATTAATAATTCATGTGACATTGCGAAATATTGTCAGAATCTCACTGTTACCGGATAGATCATTGATTTTGTATTTTTTATGTTTCGCAAGTTACACATCGAGGATAATAATGGGTTAAATTCAAGGTTAAAAAATTAGTCAACTGTAATCGGTGTTGTTATTTGTATTTCATCATCAACTTACGAATTGACATTCTAAAGTAGTTGAGTTTGCTTTATTTGCTGCTTTATTATCTCATTATGAACATAGGTCTCCTCTTTTAGTTTTTGGTGAGGAGCGTTGGAGCTTCTCGTAAGACCTTCCACGCTGCTCCAATGCGAATTGGTACGTTACATATTTTCCCAGAATTCTCTAGAACTACCTACTCACTATTTTTTCTATCATTGAAAAATGTGATAAAATGCGCAGACACATAATTTTTTACTGAACCTCTGGCCTTTGAAAAAGGTACAAGGTCTCCTCGCTCGATTATCACAGCTTTTTTTTGGTAATTGTAGCTTGCTGATCCCAATCCTGATAAGTATTGACAACGAAACAATAATATGTGTCTAAGGTAAAGACATGGTTAGCCTGCCATTAGACAAAATATCAATGCCAAAAATTATAGAGTAACTAACATTGGTACCTGGGTAAGCAAGTTATATTACCAATAACTAACGTAGAATGGATTAGTTTTCGAAACTGAGAGTTTCCAAAATAGCTAGACGTCGCTAGTAAATAATGTTCAGCTTCAAAGGTAAATCCATTCAAGTTAATTTTAATAACTGTTTAATTGTACCTTAATGAGACACGCTCCCTCGGAAGTACCTAGAAAGTAGGATCGTGCATTAGATGGTGTAACTTCAGACAATCGATAGGCATCTTATGTTAACGTCGTGTATGAGGTTTGAGGTTATCGCGGTAATTTGAAACATATCTTTCCATTGGGTCACGTTTCTTCTAATGCGGAAATTAGTGCATTGAACGAAAGCGTTAACAAATAAGTTACTTTTTGTTGATCCAAAAAGTTGGTATACCGAGAGGTCGCGAACAAGTTGGTGTTGTCTCTTGAAGAATTCTACTTTAAGCTGTAAAAAAGATGCATAAACTCAAGCCTTCTATAGACATATCGAGCCATAGCTAAGCTAAGTCATCACTAATTCGAAAATATACATCAAGGTATATCAATTTTCGTGTAACGCCTTTCCATAGAAGTTTTAAATAACGTTTTTCGAAACAGAGTGAATTCTGGGAAATCGCTTATAACAACGTATTCCAACTTAAGTGTATAATATATTGGATGAATTACTGAAAATATAGTCAAATTATGATCGCCAATATTCTCCTAAACATTAAGATAGGGTTTTGAAAAGTAAGTCCGTCCAGGCTTCCCGAATTCATAAAATTAGACATTTTACAGAGGTTCGTAATACAAAAAGCAGTTATAATGTTATGTTGCCGCGATTGGTATAAGTCTGAATTCAAAAACGAGGAAATTATACACATTCAACAGATATAAATTGAAGTTAATGTGTAAAAAATGGTCGGAAAGGATTTCGTTGAAATGTCTTAGAAATGAAAATATCACATTCAAGTAGTTTCACGTGTAACAGACCTACACTTGAATAGTCAAGTAGTTTGGGAAAAGAGAACAGCGTGTCAGTGGGACCCTTGATAAAATTTATTACACCCATGAGTATATTTGTTTGTATTGACCGTATAGTCATTTCAAAATTCTCATTTTTGTAGCTTATCGGTGATTGTTTGTTATATGTTCTATGTACTATATAAAAACAAATTTTCAAATTTAGTTTTTTTAATAAGAATCATTCAAATACCTTAAATAATTTCGTGTGGTACCCGGCTGAGTAGAATAGACCAGCCTCATTACTTACCGAGGTGTCGTAAAAGGCGACTTAGGTAAGTTGACTCACTGTGGTATCCGATTGAGTAAAATAGACCACCCTCTTTCTTACCGAGGAGTCGTAAAATACGACTAAGGTAAGTTGACGTCAGGCAGACGGCCGGTAATTAAAAAAATGTAGCCAAATCATGTGACAACATTTTTATAATAAGTTGTGCCGACCCCACTTAGAGTAGAGTAAGGTCAGGAGGAGAGGTACCTAAAATAAACTTAAAAGAACAAATATCATAGAAAATATTTTATCTCTTTATCTCTTTATATTTTTAGGAAGCAGAAATACAGAATCTGTACTAGAAACAGTAGGTAAGGATCAAATAACTAGAGGTGTATAGTTTCAGAATTCAACTGGTTTAGTTAGTAGCACCAAATTGCATGGTCTTGCTACATCGAGATCTTAAGCGATTCTAATATTAGATACGAAACAATCAACGGCCATTATAGTGAACCAACTCTGAACTACTGTTCCTAATAAATGGCCATTGACAATAGAGGCTAATAAAGCGAAAATACACAATCGTCAAAACAAACTACATGATTAGGGTCATCATATTGAGCTATGATCTCGCCGGGACGCTCTAGGATAGGGTTACAAAAATAGCAGTGATTTTTTGGATATATATTAGCCAAATTAAGATGGTATAGACATAACAACATTGCGGATCCGGGAAGTCGAGTCCTTGGATCCGATTTTTGAATTTGAGGCATTCTATTTTATACACTCATTCCTTGTGGCTTGCTCTGTCTGTTGCTTGTAAATTTGGATATTATACTCATTAATTATGGCATTGGGATAGAGTTTCATAGAAGTGGCAGCCCTATGCCTATTTATGATGCCTTTGGTGATAAAATGAATTGGGTTTATCACTTATTAGCACTAATAGAAAACAATTATAACCAATAGCGTGTTCCGACGTTTCGTGGACTTCCAAATTAATAGATTGACCACATTCCATTACTAAAGACTATTATGAATCGCATCATCTTTCTATTATATGATGACAACAAAAACCAATGAATGAAGAAAAAAACCTATTCTTCATCAAATGTTAAGTACTCTGTGTTAATTTTGATGTATAGCTTAAATTATTTGTCTGTGTAACTTCCCTTCTCTTCCTGTATCTTGTCATGTAATGTTGCATAGTTAAAACGCTCTCGAAAATTACACTAAATACTGAATAAACCAGCGACTTTCTGTTCTCTCTCCACCATATTTTTGGTTCTTCTCACGGATTATTGCAAAAAAGTACGACAAAAGTCGACAGCGGCGCACGCGACTACTTACTTCGTAAAATCGGAACAACGCCACAGGTACGACGACCGCCATTACTGACGCCACGTTTTGCTTTAATACTACACAGTTATAATGGCAGAAGAAAAACTAATTTCCTCAAGGAAATACATAAAAGGAAAAATAACTGCGCTCGGAAATAAATTTCAAGTGGGAAAACCTACTCTTCGAGCGGTAAATATGTACATACAACAATTAAAGGATCTGTACTCCAAATTCGAAAATATCCAAATGGAACTTGAGGCCATTAACGAAGATAAATATAACAAGGAGGGATTTAATATCGAGGAAAAATATCAGGAATTAATGTTAACCTTAACCTCAAAAGTTGATGACCTTCAAACTTTCCAAGAAGAGGAAAAAGAACGACGGCGAAACTCAAGTCTAATGAATGAAAGCTTCCGTTCAGCGGACAATCCTTCTCTGCCAGCTATCAAACTACCTATATTCAGTGGACAAAGTGACCAATGGATGTCATTCAAGGATATTTATACATGTATGGTGCACAACAATGAAAAACTGCAAGACATTCACAAGTTCTTCTATTTAAAATCCTCTCTTTCAGGAGAAGCAGCTACTACTATAATTAATCTTGAATGTTCTGCGGCTAATTATTCTAAGGCATGGAAACTAGTTAATGAAAGGTATGATAACAAATTATTAATTTTGAATAGGCATGTAAAAGCAATTTTTGATATACCTAAAATAAATAAGCCTTCTGCACACTCACTTAGGAATTTTATAAATACTTTTAATCAAAACTATGATGCACTACTTTCTATGAATATGCCTAATTTGGGAGAATTATTTATATTATTTTTATTAACTCAAAAACTTGACTTTGTTACTTACCGAGACTATGAAATTCAAAGAGACTCATCTGAGACTCCTACACTTCAAGCTTTTATAAAATATCTGTCACACCGCTGTGAAGCTTTAGAATTGGTCACCCTGGAATGTGGTCTGTTGTCTTCTAATACTAAGAAAACTTTAGTTGCTTCATCAAGTGAACCTAAGAAGATTATTAAAAAATCTTTCTGTAATTTTTGTAAAGTAACAGGTCATTGGATTTCTGAATGTAAAAAGTTTCTGTCTCTTAATATATCTGATCGTCGTAAAGCTGTGGAAAACTCTAAACTATGCTTCATTTGCTTAAATTCTTCTCATATGTCTACTTACTGTCCCAGGAAACACTCTGCCTGTAAAAAATGCTCTCATAAACACCATGTGCTTCTTCACTTACCTACTTCTGCTAATACAGGTCCGTTGGTTCTGGAAACCCCAGGGCCATCCTCTGCAGTGTCTTCGGTGCAGGACGCTGGTATTAACTCTGAAAACTCTACTACAACTAGTTGTTTGGTAAGCGATACTAACACTATTTGTCTACTCTCTACTGTCAAGGTTAAAGTTTTCAACTCTGATGGTTCCGTCCATCATGCTCGTGCACTACTGGATAGTGGTAGTGAACGTAGCTATATATCTCGGTCTTTGGCTATGTCGCTAAATACTAATTTCTCTTATTCCAACCTGACTGTTAGTGGTATAGCAGGTAAGGAAACCCGTATCTCAGCCATGGTTGATCTACTGATTGCTTCAAGACTGGATGAAAGCTACAAGCTTAAACTTCAGTTTGGGGTAATGGATAAAATTACTGAAAACTTACCTACTCTTGAATTTGATAAAAAATTACTAAAATGGCCATCTTTTGTTAAATTGGCTGACCCAGATTTTAATGTGTCTGGCCCTATTGATCTCTTGTTGGGTGTTGATGTTTTTTATAACTGTTTATTATATAAAACTATTGCACTTGGTTCTAATTTACCTGTACTCTTAAATACTAAATTTGGTTGGGTATTTGGAGGTAATATTACACTCCCCCAAATTAAAAATAAAAATCAGGGCTTAGTATCTCTAGCTCAAACGAATCATTCAGTATGTCTAAGAAGTTCGTGTTGCATTAATGATGTATTTACTAAGTTCTGGGCTCTGGAAGAACTGTCAGTTGAAAAAGTTGTCTCTCCGTCTGAAAAATTATGTGAAAAATTATATGTTCAGTCTGTGTCTCGCATGGACTCAGGCAGATATGTGGTTGATCTTCCTATACAACACTCACATCTAGAAAAGCTAGGTGAATCTTACTCAAATGCTTTGATGTGTCTTTTGTCTTTAGAAAGAAGATTTCAAAAAGATAAAAATTTCTTTCTTCAATATAAAAATTTCATTCATGAATTTATTGATCTTGGTCATGCTGTATGGGTTACCTCTTCATTTCCAGGTGACTCCACTGCTTATCCAGAGTACTACATGCCACATCATGCAGTGCTTCGGGAATCTTCCTCCACAATAAAGCTGAGAGTTGTCTTCAATGCTTCGTCACCGACATCTACAGGAATTTCACTGAACGACACTCTGTTAGTTGGTCCTGTTGTTCAACCTGATCTCTTTATTATTCTCTTACGCTTTCGCTTATTTATGTATGCATTTATATGCGATATCACAAAGATGTATCGTCAGATCGGTATAAAATCTGATCATCAAACTTTACAACGCATTCTATGGCGTGATTCTTGTGATGAGGACATAAAGTGTCTTCAGCTCACAACTGTGACGTATGGCACAGCTAGTGCTAGTTATCTTGCTACTCGGACACTCCTACAGTTAGTTGAGGATGATGGTCATGACTTCTTACTGGCATCAAAAGCCATTAAAGAAAATCTCTATTGTGATGATTTTTTAGTAACTGCTCCGTCAGCCTCTTTGGCACTAAACTTAAAATTTGAGTTAATAGCACTTCTAAAGCGGGGAGGATTTGAGCTTCATAAGTGGTACTCTAATTCTCAAGATATAATAAATGAGATACCCATACAAAAACAAGAAAAATGTAACTTTGACTGTTTCAATAACAGTACTCTCAAAACACTAGGTGTAGTATGGTCACCTCTTTCAGATTCATTTCAAATATCAGTCCCTGATAATAAAGCTCTTTCAGGTAAAACTAAAAAAAATATCTTATCCTCTATTGCACAAATATATGATCCACTTGGGCTTGTTCAGCCTGTAACTGTTTATGCAAAAATTATCATGCAAGCTATTTGGAAATGTGGTATTGATTGGAACCAGTCTGTTCCCTCTGACATTCTTGAATTATGGCAAGTCTTTATAAATGATTTACCTAACTTAAAATCTATCTCCATCCCCCGAGTTATTTTGCCATGTGGTAATAAATTTGATTTACATGGGTTCTCAGATAGTTCCACTAAAGCTTATGGCTGCTCAATTTATTCACGTTGTACTTCTAATGATAGTAAAAAAATTATTGTTACACTTGTTTGCTCTAAATCCCGTGTTGCACCTCTAAAGCCAGTAACACTCCCACGACTTGAGCTTTGTGCTGCTGTGCTCCTGGCACAATTAATGAAGTCAGTACTAAATACTTTTAGAGAGTATGTTAACAATGTCTATTATTGGACAGACTCTTCTATTGCTCTGGCTTGGATCAAATCTGATGCCTCTAGGTGGTGTGTATTTGTTGCCAATCGAGTGGCAGCAATACAAGATTTATCCCCACCTGATCTCTGGTCTCACGTTAAATCATCTGACAACCCTGCTGACGTCATCTCTCGTGGCTCTCTACCGTCTGCTCTCAAGGATAGTAGTCTGTGGTGGACTGGTCCATCATGGCTATCCATTGATGAGGCGCTCTGGGATAAAGGCAGTGGCAAGGTACTAGATAGCAATGATTTGCCTGAAGGTAAATCACTGACTGTCATGACTACTTGCCACAAGCCACCTAATTGGTTTATTTCTTGGTTTGAAAAGTTTTCATTATGGTCACGATTACTCAGAACTTTTGCTTGGGTTCTAAGATACTCTAATATTATTAAAAAATCTAATACTAACCAAAAGGGTCCTCTTACAGCTTATGAATTGCAGTCAGCTAAATTGTTAATTATCAAAATATTACAAAATTATTATTTTGGTTTAGATATACTCAAGTTGCAACAAGATAATAAATTAAAATCGCTGAAGTTTCTTAACTTGTTTATAGACCAGGATGGATTACTTCGGGTTGGTGGTCGAATCCGGTACGCGGTTGTCTCTCCTTCGCAGAAATTTCCTCTTCTTTTGCCTTCGAAATGTCACGTTACAACTCTCATAGTGCGGAGTGAATACGAACGTCTACTCCACGCTGGACCTCAGTCTACTCTGTGCAGCCTCCGTTTACAATACTGGCCACTTCAAGGGCGCAACTGTGTCCGCAGTATTATTCATAAGTGTCTCAAGTGTTTCAGGTTCAGAGCGGAAGGTACGCAGCAGCTGATGGCTGATCTACCGTTTGATCGTGTAAACCCCACTCCACGCGCTTTTGTGAAGGTCGGTCTTGACTATGCAGGGCCTTTGGAGGTCAAGCAGTCATCTATGCGTCGGTCTATAGTCTCAAAAGGTTATATATGCTTATTTATATGTCTTTGTACAAAAGCGATTCATCTGGAATTAGTGTCTAGTATGTCTACTAAGGAATTTCTAAATGCATTTCGGCGTTTTATAGCAAGGCGCGGTAAATGCTCTAAAATCTTGTCTGACAATGGCACCACATTCCATGGTGCTAAGAACGAGCTAAAACAGCTGTATGATACATTTAGGTCTCAGGAAGTTATGAACTATATGTCTATAGAAAACATTGAATGGCAATTCATTCCTCCTTCAGCTCCCAATTGGGGTGGTATTTGGGAAAGCTCTGTCAAATTGGTCAAATATCATTTGAAAAGAGTACTCGGAATGCAAAAGTTCACATATGAACAATTAAATACTTTATTATGTCAAATTGAAAGTATTGTAAATTCTAGACCTCTTTGTTCACTTAAAACAGATGAGGAAGTTTCATGTTTAACACCTGCTCACTTTTTAATCAATGATTCATTAACTAGCTTTCCAGAACCTAATCTCTTAGATATCAATCTTAATAAATTGGATACTTATGAAAAACTTTTACAATGTAAACAATTGTTTTGGAAACGTTGGAGTAATGATTATTTAAATACATTACAGCAAAGGTATAAATGGTATAAACAATGTAATAATGTTAAAGTGAATGATATTGTACTTATAAAAGAAGACAATATACCCCCATTATGTTGGTTGTTAGGTAAAATTGTTAAATTAGTACCTGGTAAGGATAATTTAATAAGATGTGTTTATGTTAAAACTGCTAAAAATATACTCATGAGACCTATTTCTAAAATTTGTCAGTTACCTATAAATGAAACTTAATTTCGGCTTAAAACTTTTGTGAAGATAAATTAATAATAAAAAATATCCTCTTTTTCTTATTTACTATATTTAATGTACTTATGTTATGATAAGTTCATTTAACAAATCTTATTTACTATATTTAATGTACTTATGTTATGATAAGTTCATTTAACAAATCTTATTTACTATATTTAATGTACTTATGTTATGATAAGTTCATTAAACAAATCTTATTTACTATATTTAATGTACTTATGTTATGATAAGTTCATTTAACAAATAAAATGTAATCTGCTTGTTTTTATTATTTATTTTACATAAAAATTATAAACTTAGATATAATTTTTATGGCATGTAACTGTTAAACTTTATATAAACTTAAATTGTATAATTATATAAACTTTATATAAAAATAATAACTTATTTTTGTATAAACTTAGACTACTTACTATAATTGTTAGTGTTAAAAATAACTGCTGTTATCTAAAATTTGTTTTGTTTTTGGTTTGTATAACTGAAAATATACTAAATTAATTTGTTTGGTATTATAACTCTGTTCAAAGTTCTTTAAAATCTCTCTTTCTGTAGCTACTTATGTCAATTCTTGTTATTATATACAGTCCACTAGTCTCTTATATTCTTTCTGTTAGTGTTATATTCTTGGTTGAAATGGTTCTCCTTTCAACGGGGGGACTATGTTAAGTACTCTGTGTTAATTTTGATGTATAGCTTAAATTATTTGTCTGTGTAACTTCCCTTCTCTTCCTGTATCTTGTCATGTAATGTTGCATAGTTAAAACGCTCTCGAAAATTACACTAAATACTGAATAAACCAGCGACTTTCTGTTCTCTCTCCTCCATCAAATAAAAGGCAAAACATTTTCCAAATGTATGTTGACTGATCAACTTTACTAGCGCCATACCACTTTATTTTATTTGTAGTATTTTTGTCTATTAGGTTAAAGATAATTATTATAAAATTAAGTTATTTTAATTTATCTTTGTATTTGTACTATGGTATAAAAACGAATCCATTTCTATTATCTATTTCCATAATAAGTTATTCATAATTTTAAGAGAAGCTATGTTTTACGCTATCTCAAACTTTATTAGTCCTATAAAAGAGGAATTTGTTATCTTAAACTGATAAGGCAGCAATCAAAGGTGTCAGGCGGATTTCCTTTTACGAAATTTTCAAGAATTCATGTTTGTTATGTTTTCACACTAAAACTACTGGATCGATTTCAAAAATTCACCATTGTAAAGCTGCACCTTTACTGAGCAACATCGGCTATTTTAAATTTTCAAATAAAATAGGGATCCGTTATAAAAATTACGCGGCTGAAACCGCAGGATATTACTAGTACCTAATAAATTACTGAACCAATTTGCGAAAACATGAACATCCGTTCAGAACTTATTTATAAATAATAAATAAATATATGGGATACTTACACACACGGTCGTCCGTCCCCAAAGTAAGTAACTTAATACTTGTGTTATGGTAGACAGACAAATGGTGAATATATACTTATATATTTTTTAAATCTTAATATTTAAATGAGTTAATCTTGTATATATATATATTTTCCGAATCTCGGAAACGGCTCCAACGATTTTCCTGAAATTCAGCATGTAGGAGGTTTTGGGGGAGAAAAATTGATCTAGCTATGTTTTATGTAAAAAAAATATTGTTTTATTCCTATTTTTGGGCATTAAAAAACACTAATATTTATATTTAATTGAATTTTTGCCATTAACTGTCAAGTCGACGTAGCTTATTCGGTTAGCGGGCAGCCTCGAGAAATGTGAGTGCCAAGGATCGATCCCAACTAAATAATTGTTTTTTTCTTTTTTAAAGTTTTTTATTGTAAAAAATTACCGAGCGAAGCTCGGTCACCCAGATATTACATACTTAAATACCAATATACACCCAGGCTCAAAGACCAACAAATTCATTTATAGAAAATGTTAGCCATCGGCGGGAATCGCGACCCGCGGAGCTGAAGGTAGGGTCACTACCCACTGCTCCAACGGGCCAGTCAAATTTAAAAAATTAAAAAAATTTAAATTATTGAGTTTATCATTCAAATTACCAAAACAAAAACATGTGGCTCATTAATATGTGCCTTTTTTTGTCTGTACGCATAATCCATAAGTTATGGAACACACCATTTATCACAGTCTCACAAATATCCTGGGTTGACCTTTAGAACCTAGATATTAGATTCAATCTCAACTTCACCTTGAAAGTAACGAAGATCTGCGCTAAATATGTTAGTCTGTTCACGACCGAGATAACATCAGAATGTAGGGTTTTATTGCGTTAACATTATGTCACAGTTTGGGCATTTTGCCATTTTAAAATACTTACAACACCCCGCGGTGTGATACAGTATCTCAACCTGAATACGAATAGGCGCTTAGAAACAAAAGCCTTTGTTGAATATTTCATATATTTTGTAAGGACGCGTCAAATTGACGGAAATTGTGCAAGCTTTAATATGCATGAGGTTGGCACGAGACAACTGGAGCAGTATTTCGTTAGCTGTCGATAGCGTTGTATTGTTTACTAGTTGTCCACGACTTCGAGGCAACTTTAGTGTTAACATAGTAAGTAAGTAAGTAACGGCCTGTTACTATCCCACTGCTGAGAATAGGCCTCTTCTCTCCGTTTGAGAGAGAAGGATTGGAGCTAAGACCTACCACGCTGCTCCAATGCGAATTGGTAGGTTACACATACCTCCAGAATTCTCTAGAGATATGCAGGTTTCCTCACGATGTTTTCCTTCACCGAAAAGCGTGTGATAAATTGCAATTATCAATTAGACACATAAGTTTTAAGAGAAAAACTTATTGGTGTCTGCCCGGGTTCGAACCCGTGATCGTCTCTAGAGATTCACACGGTCGCACCGCTGGGCCATCACAGCTTGGTTAACATACTCAAAAGGTTAGTGTTAACATACTCAAAAGTAATGGTCTGTTACTATCTCACAGAGCATGGGTCTTCTCTCTCTTTTTGAGGAGAAGGGTTGGAGCTCAGACCTACCAATTTTTATTTTTGGATAACAAACTATTAGGTCAAATTATTACAATTAGGTCAAAATTAACATCAAAGGTTACGTAGAAGTAAACATACATATATGACTGGCCCGTTGGCGCATTGGGTAGTGATCCTGCCTTCAGCTCCGCGGGTCGCGGGTTCGATCCCCACCGAGGACTAACATTTTCTATAAATGAATTTGTTAGTCTTTGAGCCTGGCTGTATATTTGTATTTAAGTATGTATTTAAAAAATATATACGTATATATTCACCAGTTGTCTGTCTACCATAACACAAGTATTAAGTTACTTGCTTTGGGACACGGACGACCGTGTGCGTAAGTGTCCCATATATTTATTTATATTTATTTATTTATTTATAATTAGGTCAAATTATTACAATTAGCTTAAAAGTGACATCAACGGAATCGGTTACGGCTACTCTCCACTTCTGGGTTAGAGCTATAACATGTTGTGCCGACCCCACTTAGAGAGGGATAAGGGGAGGAAGGTGATGCCTGGAGATACTGCATACGTATAGATTGAAGTGTAAATGAAAAAAACGCGAACTAAGAAGTGTGATACAGTTATTTGTCTAAAAAAAGCTGATAGAAAAAATGTAAGCAAATGATCGAGGCCTCTTTGCTCTGTAGCGACCCTGAAAAAATCACAGTTCACGTTTTGATACTTCTAAATCAGCGATGCATTCGGTTAGATCACATACAAATAAAAGGCCTTTGTTCGGTTACGCTCTGTTAACAAAACACATCATAGTCTATGGTCAAATATGGCTACCGGGGGCAACGACCTCCGAGCGTTCGCAATAAAAATTAACATTCTCTATGGCTGTTCTACCGTCATTAAGGTAACAGATCAAATCAAATTGTCCGACATTTACGACTGGAGGCGATTTAATTTTTTTTTTCAAGCAAATGCCTTCATGGTAAAATACGGTACATAGATTTATTACAGACTAGTAATATCCCGCGGTTTAACCCGCGTACATACCGATCTCATGGCAGTGGAAAGTCTACTAAGTCTGACTATAGATTTATTTTTGTTAAATATATCATCAATAGTTTCCGCAGCGCATGCGATGACAGATTTTTTTGACTAATTTTTTACACCTTAGGAGTACATTTTTACTACGCATCTCTATTTTTTTAAAATATATAGCCTATGTTGCTCGGTAAAGGTGCAGCTTTCCAATGGTGAAAGAATTTTTGAAATCGGTCCAGTAATTTTTGTGTGAAAACATGACAAACATATATACAAATTTTTTCTCTTTGTAATATTAGATGAATTAATGTGTAATTAGCCGTGAAAGTGTAACAGACAGATAAATAGACAGACATTCTCATTTATTATTAATGCAAAAGTTTGTGAGTATGAATGTATGTTTGTAACTCTTTCTCGGCTACGTAAAAGCTAGTACATATAATATTTTAAGTATATACAATCTTAACAATTTGTTGTTAAGATATGTTGGCTCTCGATAGGAATCGAACCCGCGACCCCTGCACCTAGTGAAGTCTAGTCAATTACCAGATATTAATATGTTAACTTTACTTTTATTGTACCTTCCGTTCTTTGCTGACATTTCTTAATCCAAGTCGATTCTCACGGTAATTAAAATATGAAACATAAACACCTTTCGACATAGATTAGTTTGGAATTATCTTTAAATAGAACGTTGGATTAAAATATTAACCTTCAAACACCGCAGATCCAATTTGGTTTACCAGTGCGTGATAGATTGGTTGTTTTTGTAGATATCGCCTATAAATCGACATGAATATGGGTAAGATTCTAGTTAATCATCATCTTTTTGCTCTTATTCCACTCTAAGTGGGGTCGGCACTACATGTTATAAACATGTTGTCACATATTACGCTACGTATTTTACGACCGGTCGCCTGCCTGATATCTAATTAAATTAGTTGTATTTTACGACACCTCCGTAAGAAAGA
Source organism: Morpho achilles (assembly GCA_947086495.1). Classification (NCBI taxonomy): domain Eukaryota; kingdom Metazoa; phylum Arthropoda; class Insecta; order Lepidoptera; family Nymphalidae; genus Morpho; species Morpho achilles. The sequence continues at coordinate 1,302,046 of CAMTZB010000005.1, forward strand.
GGGTGGTCTATTTTACTTAACCGGATACCACACGGTGGGTTTATTTATTTTAGTCGCCTTTTACGACACCTGTAAGAAATGAGGGTGGTACTATTTCTATTCAGCCGGATACCACACGGCGTTAAAATTCTAAAACGCTAATAAGAATAATAAATTTAACTAATGACTTTAAACCGGTTTTATAAATTGAACATTTTTGATTGATTTATAATTTTGTAAATTGAAGTTTTGATAATCATTTTTTAAGTATAAAATTTTTGGAAGCTATTACCAATGTATGTGAAATATAAATATAATATTTGTAAATAAAAATATAAAGAATTATAAAACAGTAGGCGATGTATATAATAGACAAAGTAGGAACCGACATAAGCTTGCGGCCCCTGCTTTGCGCCTTGAAAAAGTAAGTAAGTCGTTTGTGGGTTTGGGTATAAGATTTTATAATAAAATTCCACAATCAATTTTAACTTTGCCATTACAGCAGTTTAAAAACACTATTAAGAAGAGGCTGATACAGAAAGCCTACTATACTGTTGAGAATTATTTAGACGACAAAAATGCATAGAAATATTGTTCGACCTTGTACAAGATAGAAACGATTAAATGTAACTAGCCTTAAGAATTGTATTTTTTAAGAAGAGCAACCGCCGAGTTTCTTGCTGGCTCTTTTCGGTAGGAGGCTTTCCGAACCAGCAGTAAAGTTGACGATTCAAAATCACTTGTTAACAAGTTTATTTGAATAAAGAATACTTTGAATTTGAATTTGAATGTGTGATAATGTTGTCGGGACATGTTGAACAATATGTTTCCTTTCATCTGCCTATTAAAACATACTCGGCATTTTATTACTTCCAAGTTAAAGAAATGTAGTTTTCCATCGACTCTCTTATCAGTTTCTCTCCACGATGTTTCTACTCCCACTTACCACATCAACTGACGGTAAAAACCCTTGGACTAATCTATGGTGATATATTGAGACAAGTGGAATTTAACTTAACTTTAATATCCGTTGTATTGAAATATGTCGTACAATTTGTCCGAAAGTCGAACAAACATTTCAAACATCCTGTACAGTAAACAACATTATTAACACCGTTATACTATTATATTCTTTATAATTACAGCAATAAGACGTGAAAATGTATGAAGTTTTGTAACCGTTCATTAGATACCTAATGCGTAATAACCGGTGTCGCAAATTTCATTAGCGTATCCACATTCCTTAGAGATTGTAACGCTATATATTCGTAATACTACAACGTGTATGCGAATTAGGACCTTAACCATATTAACATAGAGACCACACGTTTGAAAACAAATTTAGTTTGGCTTGAGAACAATTTAACACGGAATTTATCGCCTATGGTGTACCATAACCTGCACAATTGGCAATCCTATTGCCGTTCTTAAAAAGTAGGTTTTGTTGGTTTGAATGGGAAATACTTGCAGATTCCATATAAAGTAGCTACACGTTCTTAATAATAAAGTATCGTACTTTATTCAGGGAATTGCATTCTATAATTTATGAGAACAATTAAGGAGAAGAATATACTTTATTTCGCATTATTTGATTTATTTGTGATTTTAAAAGTTTATGTGTGTTTCTTCGTCTAACAAAATTTATCGATTGGTACTGAATCAACGCTAGTGCGAATCCAAGATGTTTTTAAATCTATATATAAAACCAAGTCGCCAAAAGGTGTCTGTACGTATGTGATCGACTGTCTCAAAATCTACAGAACGGATTTTTGTACGAGTTTATATTAAAAGATAACACCTAAACCGATTTTGATGCGACTTTCACAGGAAGATAGAGGGGACTGTGCAACAACATATAGACTTTTTATCCTTGAATCATGACTGAACCGGGATTTATGAGGTAAAAACTTTGTGTTGTGTTGCGGAATTACGGAAATGGCTCCAACGATTTTCATAAAATTATTTAGTCCTTTCAGGGGCGATAAATCGATCTAGCTAGGTTTTTATTTAAGAAAATGTCTTTTTATCCCTGTTTTCAGGTATGAAAACTGCTAAAATATAAAGAGAATACAAAGGTTAATGACTCTGTCATTTTCATAGTCATGGTAACTTCATTGGAAAACGGACGGTCTAGAGAAGTGAATATACTCCGAATCCAGCCCCACCTGCCCAATTATTTTTCCTTTTATCTTTTTTAGGTCTTCTAAAAAAATACCGACTAAAACTCGGTCACAGATGTACTATGATAATAAAGTACTCTATTTGTATATTACCTATGTACTTTTACTTACCTTTAATTGCAAAAAAAAGTAGTAACCCTACTTACGCAAGTAAGCAAGCTAATCAAATTGGATAGCTATCTTTATTACACTGAATTACTGACTTTTAGAGCGGTGTATATAATTTCTAAGGAAAATATTCCATTGCAATATCCTAAACAGCCTCTTAGAATGTAGGTGGATGTGATATTACAACGTAGGCTATTTTACATCGAAAGTATTTTAACTTTTATTTATTTACTTATCTTTAATATTTAAATGAGTTAATCTTGTATGTATGTGTATATATATATATATATATATATATATATATATATATATATATATATATATATATATATATATATATATATATATATATATATATGTTTTCGGAATCTTACGGAAGGTTTTTGATATTTACATTGAATACAATCACAAAGTCATGGTAGTTCATTAGGGAATGGGCGGTCTAGAGAGGTGAAAATACCTAGGATCGAGCCACACCTGCCCTATTACTTTTTCATTTTTCTTTTCAATTTTTTTTTATTTTTTGACAAATGATGCCCGTACCTTTGGAAGCGTAATTTAGCCGTCATTAGTTTATCTATGTTTCTAGTTTGTCTATCATACCTATCACGAAATGTACTAGCAATCGCCAGTGGCTTCGCCCGCGTGGAAATATTAGAACTGTAATATATTCTTCTGATAGCTATAAAAATGGTTATAGTGGGTTAACCCTAAAAGACATGCTGTCGCGGACTTTTATTTAAACTTTATGGTAACAATTTTGTAATACATTATTTTTGAATAACTTTCACAGTTTACTTAACGTACGCAACGAAAGTTTTCAATTTTTTCGTTTCCGTACTATTGTTTATTACTGCTCCTCTATTAATTATCTTAGCGCGATGTTATATATAGCCTTTCTGGATAAATGGACTGTCTTACACTGAAAGAATTCTTCAAATCGGTCCAGTAGTTGCTGAGATTAGCGCGTTCAAACAATCAAACAAACAAACTCTTCAGCTTTATATATTAGTACAGATTTAACACACACAATTTTTACTATATTTGCGCTACTACAAGAAATTCTAACGAGTATTTCGCACTGGTCCATTCAGCATCTTCATTACAACACCGTTCATAAAAACGTTCTGCGAAATAGTTTTGCAACGGATTCAGTTTCATTTTAACTTGTAGGTTACAAAATTTTCGCGCATTTCTTAAATTGTTCGATTTGATGTCCGTTGTTTGATTTCAAAATAGAAGCGTTCTTCTAAGGTCATGGTCAACGGAATAAAATAAATGGGAGGTGAAATTTACTTTTTATAGTTGCATAGCCGTGCAGTATCCGGCTGAGTAGAATAGACCATCCTCATTCCTTACCGAGGTGTCGTAAAATACGACTAAGCTAAATTGACGTCAGGCAGGCGGTCGGTCGTAAAATCCGACCCCACTAATAATCCGCGGGATAATGATGATGATGGTCAGGAGAACGATGATTGGTAGAAACTAGTAAAAACCATAGACGAAATAGGAAACGACATAAAACAGAATATTTTATAGAAAAAAATATAATAGACCACATAGAAAACGCGACTCTGGCTTTGCGCCACGCAAGTTGTTTGTGGATTTTGGTAAACGATTCTATTATGTGTGGATGTCAATGCCCTTCTTGACCTTGACAAGATGGTAATGACGAAATGTGATTAATAAAAAAATATTTGTCCATGTTTTGGCTAGTTATTTAGCTATCGGCCGTCTGCCAGACGTCAGCTTAGTAAGTCGCTAAGAAATGAAGCTGGTCTATTCTCCACACCACATGGCGGACTTTTATAAATTTTACTATTATTATATAACTAGTTTTTACCCCGCAACTTCGTTTGCGAGGACTTTTGTCGCATGATAAACTGAAAATGGCGCTTTTCAATGTCATCCTATTCGTGTAGAATTAACAGGATTTCTATAGCCTATATGTTACCCTGGTCTATAATAATAATAATATGTATAGTGTAATAATTGTGCCAAATTTCATCAATATTGATACAGCAGATTCACTGTGAAAGAGTAACAAACCATACTCACAAACTTTCGCATTTATAATATTATTAGGAAGTACAAAAGTAATAATAAAATTATTTCGCTATAATCCGCGAAGAAGTAAAATAGAAAATATATATAATGCTAAATGTAGAGAGGACAATCGGTTATCACTATCACAAACTCAACAAATTGAGTTTGTGATAGTGAACGTATATAGTGGTTGTGTATCGTGGTGGCGGTGGTGGAGGTTTGTGCATGTGTTTTTTACGACTCCTGCATGTATCAGGTATGATAACCGATTGTCCACTCTACATTTAGCATTATATATATTTTCTATTTTACTTCATCGCGGATTATAGCGAAATAATTTTATTATTACTTTTGTATTAAGGATCTCCGCAAAGTAACGCTTAATTCTATAAATTATTTATTAGGAAGTAGGATATAATATATAATGGGATAAATAAAAATAAGTTAATAGAATAAATAATATTTTGAATTTGAATTTTATAATTATAAGACAATCCAGAAATCTGATCTTGATATACTAGACACTATAGTTTAAACTCACGTTTCCAATGTCAATACAAGTTTGACGACAATCACAACTAAACTATTTCATATTACATAAGGCCGGCCATTCACATCGCTTGTGACATAATGTACGCGTACTGATCTATTTGTGAATTATCAAGATGTTAACGTATAATAGGGCACGCCCATGATATTTGCTAACGATAAATAACTAGTTCAAAATTAATGACTTCTTCCTGCCCTTATCCCACTATAAGTGGGTTCGGCACAACAAGTTATAAACATGTTGTTACATGATTTGGCCACGTATTTTACGACCGGCCGTCTGCCTGACGTCAACTTAACTTAGTCGTATTTTACGACACGTTGACAAGAAAGAGGGTGGTCTATTCTACTTAACTGGATACCACACGACGCGTCAACTTACTTAAGTCACCTTTTACGACGCCTAGGTAAGAAATGAGGGTGGTCTATTCAGCCGGATACACGGCGATTTTGCTACATGCAAAGCTTTGCGATTTTGTCGTGGAGTCTAACTCTTGATGCTCCGGTTACGGGGGGAAACAATTGTTTAGATTGTGGTGGTGAATGTGTGCAGTGCTTGTGTATTGTTGTATTATCGGTGGTGGGTAGTGCAAGAGTTTTTACAAATTCCGCATGTATCGCGGAATATAGCAAAGTAATATTTTCGTTAGTTTTACATGCAAAATAGTAAATTTTAAGTGTTAAAATACCCTCAATTATAGGCTATGTAAGCTAGCACATAGGATATAGGATAAAAACTACACTTTTCCTCGGAGTATAAGAAAAAATATAGAATACTAATAAACTAGTCGGGCTCATCCGATAAAAAAAGACGTAAGTATAGCCAATTTCTATACATTAATTATGATTAACACTCACTATAGTTTAAATTCAAAATGTTCAAGTTGACTTCAATGAAGTTGCGGTTGCAAGGTTAAACATTGAACTCGAGTTCTTTTTTTAACAACACGTAGGTTTTATTTTGTAAATGCAAAAATGTGACCTTGACAAACCCACATCACTGAAGCTGATTCACGACATTCTTGTTGAAACATTAAAAAGCAATGTTGACAGACATTCTAAATATACAGTGAGAAAAGTAAAAATCATGATCCTCCTGTCCTTATCTCTAAAGTCGGCACAACATGTTATAACTTGTCACATGATTTGGTTACGTGTTTTAAGACTGACCGCCTGCCTGACGTCGATTTACTTTTGGCGTTTTACGACACCTCGGTAAGGAAGAGGGTGGTCTATGCTACTCAACCAGAAGGTGGTCAACTTACCTTAGTCGTCTTTTACGACACCTCGGTAAGAAAGAGGGTGATATGTGCTACTCAACCGGATACTGCAAAGTGGGCCAACTTACCTTAGTCGCCTTTTACGATACATCGGTAAAAAAGAGGGTTATCTATGCTACTTAATCGGATACCACACGGTGGGTCGACTTACCTTAGTCGCCTTTTACGACACCTCGGTAAGAAAGAGAATGATCTATGCTACTCAACCGGATACCACAAGATGGGTCAACTTACCTTAGTTGCCCTTTACGACACCTCGGTAAGAAAGAGGGTGATCTATGCTACTCAACCGGATACCACAAAGTGGGTCAACTTACCTTAGTCGCCTTTTACGACACCTAGATAAGATAGAGGGTGATCTATGCTACTCAACCGGATACCACACGGTGGGTCGACTTACCTTAGTCGCCTTTTACGACACCTAGATAAGATAGAGGGTGATTTATGCTACTTAACCGGATACCACAAAGTGGGTCAACTTACTTTAGTTGCCTTTAATGACACCTCAGTAAGAAATGAGGGTGGTCTATTCTACTCAGCCGGATACCACACGGCTAAATATACACAGTAGTGTGAAAAGTCAAAAATGTTGGTAAATATAACTACATTACAAATACTTGGGACAATATCACCTCGGTGTAACGTTATCATAACATGAGTGGACATGTCAGATAAGTTATCTCTCATCACAGAATAAGCTTTAAATCCAAAAGATTCTCATCTTTATAAAGTACAAGTTTCAGTATCTTTTCGTTTGTAAGAATTAAACGGAAAAGTATCATTTAGGCATTCCAAGCACGTCAGACTTTTGTAGATTCGATAATCGGTTAGATAATTTATCTGATTTTTATCATATAAGCTGTGATGGCCTAGCGGTGCGACCGTGTGAATCTCTAGAGACGATCATGGGTTCAAACCCGGGCAGACACCAATGAGTTTTCTATTAAAAACTTATGTGTCTAATTGATAAATGCAATTTATCACACGCTTTTCGGTGAAGGAATACATCGTGAGAAACCTGCATATCTCTAGAGAATCCTAGGGATATGTGAAACCTACCAATCCGCATTGGAGCAGCGTGGTAGGTCTTAGCTCCAACCCTTCTCTCCAAAAATGGAGAGTGGAGGCCTATGCCCAGCAGTGGGATAGTAACAGGCTGTTACTTACTATATCATATAATTCTATCCCTAAATGTATTTTTTTTTATGTTTCTTTTTGTTCGAATTGTGTCCAAATAAATTTCTTTCTTCTTCTTCTTCTTCTTAAATGGGACCAGCACAAGATGTTTTAAACATGATATATGTTTCGGGTAATTATTTTACGACCGGCCGCCTGCCTGAAGTCAACTTACGTTAGTCGCCTTTAATGTCAAGCCGGTAAGGAATGAGGGCGGTACATTCTACTCAGCCAGATATCATACGGCACTTGCCTTAGTCGCTTTTTACGACAAATCGGTATAAAATGAGGGTGGTATATTCTACTCAGCCATACATAAGCACATCACTGTATTATCAAAAATAAACTGTTATTGGTAATATGATGTATTTTACCGTCTTTAAATTGTGACTAGTTATAACGCCATCAAGAGTAAAACGAAGCAACTGTGGTCTTATTCGTGCAGATACAAGACGTTAGACTAGGGCAACTAAAGAAAATTTATTTAATGATAAAAGTACAGATGAAGGATTTATAGACTGCATGCACTATAAACCAGCACCACCAACACCGCACTACTAGAACTGCACATATTCACAATCACAAACTTAACAATCTTAAAATGGTTCCCTGGAAGTTATTAGTCTTAGCAATAAGTCCGCCAATTGTTCAATGTTTTTCTTTATATGTTATTTCTTTTTAATTCTTTTAGAATTATTAGTAGTGTTTTTTGTTTATTATTGTGCAATAAAGAATATTTATTCATTCATTCAGATCATCGTATCATCATTATTTATTTATTTATTTGCATATTATACTATTAAGTAGCGTGCAAATTTAAAAGATAGACTCCACAAAAAAAAATTAAATGCAAAAATTGAAAAGCAATATTTCATCCAAGCAAGCAGAGCTGTATTTTAATTTATTCAATCCCTATTAATTACGCCTTAAAACACGTTTTGCCATAAAAAAATATACATTGATTGTCGGATGTGTGTGACGAGCCTTAGATCCACGCACGTAATACAAGTGAATGTTGTCATTTGTCAGATAGTAGAGTAGTTTATCTTTGATAAGAATTGGGTTATTTCGAAATTGTACCTTTCACAAATGTTTTGCTTAAATTGTTGATAGAAATAATTCTACTATATTTTACGTAGAAATTCAGTTTCGAATTAGTTTATAGCTCCAGGGGATATTAGCGAAAAATAGTTTAGACTGCCTTGACGGGTTAATCGGCATTATTCTTCCCAGGTATTCTTAGGTTAAGCTGTGATAGCCAAGCGTGAGGTGCGACTCTTTAGAGATTCAAACCCCGGACAAGCACCAATGAGTTTTTCTATTAAAACTAAAGTGTCTAAATAGTGATATAATTAATAATATATAGCAATTTATCACACGCTTTGCGTTGAGGGAAAGCATCGTGAGGAAACTTGCATATCTCTAGAGAATTCTAGTGATATGTGTAACCTACCAATTCGCATTGAAGTAGCGTGGTAAATTTTAGTTTGAATCCTTCTCCCCGAAAACAGAGGGAGAGGAGGCCTATGCCCAGCAGTGGGATAGCAACAGACCGCTACTTTACTATTCTTAGATTCCTACCCCAGATATGTACCTAATTCCTAATGAAGCAGCAACAGCAGCAAGATCTCTTTCTCTTTAATAAGAAAGTTGGTCTTTTTGTCTAAAAATGGGACTGTAAATGGGTGTTACTTTACGTTGGTGTATCAATCAAATAAAAAAAAGAAATAAGTCCGTCTTGTAATATTTTTTTTTCTTTTCTAACAATGTTCAATAAAGAAATAAATAAAGGTTATATGTAGGAGATATGGGATATGTTTATGGCTGATATTTGCTCTTCACTAAATCGCAGTTTTAAAAACCGGTTTAACATTAATTAGTAACTAAGCCAGTTTACTCTTCCTCCTTAATAGAGATGCTGTAACAGATTTTTATTATAATTTAGTATACAATAAAGTCGAGCAATTGCGATAACTCCATAAAGCGAGTTACGACGTAACAAAAATTACCTTAATGTCGGTCTGTCTGTTGTAATTCAGTTTCGGCGTTAAATATGTTTGACCTAGATATGGGTATTAAGATTGTGTTAACGATATGGATGTAGAACAACTATAGTAGAACAAACAATTTTGATTTGTTTTCTTGTAGACGTTACGCCGGATTGACAATATTGGGATCTTGTTTAAGTTTTTTTTTACTTAAACTAAGGTTGCCAACTTTTTTTAAAATTGGCAATTGTGGTCTGAGAAGAAACAGTATTTAAAAAAAGTTAATGACTTATTTAAGTTTAATATATTATACATATTTTTTTAAAGGTTCATTTCGCTTTTCTTCACGGGAAGAATACACCACTGAATGTATAGTATTTGTAAAAATTGTTGTTTCCATTTAAGATGACAGCCCAAGTGTCTATTCAATCATTCATATAAACTTTCCGTTAGATTTTCCATAACGCACAACCAACGGCACACATTTGTCATTTTAGATTAAATTTTATATTAGATTAAATCGCAGCTTATGGCAAAAGAATGACTTTATTTAATTTTTAGAAGCAGGCGTTATTTTGCTGAGATCCATGATACAAAAGTAAATCGCAAGCCCGCTTTGCGATTGTTGTTTTGGCCTGTTTAGAATAGACAACTTTTTTCTTACCGAGGTGTCACAAAAAGCAATTAAGGTAAGTTGACGTTAAGCAGGTGGTCGGTCGTTATATAACATGCTTAACAGGTAACAACATATTTATAACATGTTGTACCGACTCCAGTTAGAATGGAATAAAGGCTCCAATTAGAATGGAATAAAAATGAGAATGATGATGAAACTTTAGCACTTAATTATGTACTAATTTAGTCAGAATTGTTAGCGCACACTATATACAATAACACGATATATTAGGAATACCACTATTCCCGTTCCAAGATGCACTTCTCTTGATTAATGAACAAAGACTGAATGTCACTGAAACGTTTTTTCAATAGGAAGGCTCGACCGGAAACAACACGTCACAGTGTTGGTCACCATTTTAATCAAAAAGGGCGCGATACTCTTGTTTCATGACTGTGTTGCTATAAAATACAAAGCGGAAGTCAATGGCGACAACAGAATCCAGCATTTGCCAAATTGTAATAGCGCAGTGGGGTCAAACAGACAAACTCTTCAGCTTTATATATTAGTATAGATAAGTAAAATCCAGATCTGCAACTAAAAACAATGACGTATCTATGACCTATGACTTAGACACAGTATTTGCTACCATTGCTTCACGGGTATGGAAATAACATGGGTGTGGTTCTCAACTTAACCCATAAACCTTATCTGCTATTTTAATCTCTAACACAAGAAGCATAAAGATTACATTACCTTAATGGTGGTGGCTGTTTTCAAATTCTATAGCTTTATCGGGCAATTTGAAATGACTGGTATTTATTTTGATTTGCCCCTAATTGTTATTTATGGTGTGCATTGTTTTAATAGACTAACTAGTTGCGTCCTGTGGTTTCATACAGGGCGCAATTTTTAAAATTTAAAGCTAGTTTTAGCCACAACTTCGTTCTGTGGTCTGTTGTCACGTGATAGAATGATAATAGATGGCCCTTTTCAATGTTATCCTTTCCTGTAGAATTTATGGTGTGCGTTGTTTTAATAGACTAGTTGCGTCCTGTGGTTTCATACAGGGCGCAATTTTTAAAATTTAAAGCTAGTTTTAGCCACAACTTCGTTCTGTGGTCTGTTGTCACGTGATAGGATGATAATAGATGGCCCTTTTCAATGTTATTCTTTCCTGTAGAATTTACAGGATTTCTGTTGCCTATAATAAAGAATAATTGTGCCAAATTTCATCGCTATTGGTTCAGCGGATTCGCCGTGAAAGAGTAACAAATATACATCCATACTCACAAACTTTCGCATTTATAATAATAGAATGGAGTAAGATAGTTATTTGTGATATCGTCGTGGAGCCTATATCATGTTATGCTTCGGTTACGGGGCGAAACGATTGTTGACATTGTCGTAGTGAATTTTGTCGTGCATGATTTTTGAGGAACCTTCACCGTTTACTTAGCGCACGCAAGGGAAGTTTAAAATTTTGCCGTTTTCGTTTTATTTTTTATTGCTGCTCCTCTCGTATTTATCTAAGCGTGATAGCCTTCCTTGATAAATGGACTATCCTACACTGAAATAATTTTTAAAACAGGTCCAGAGGTTCGTCAGATTAGTGCGTTCAAACGATCAAACAAACAAACTCTTCAGCTTTATATATTAGTATATATGTATCATAAGATACTCGTAGCTACCGGACAATATCTTCGTACTCTGTAATTTCGTTTAATGAATGTTTAGCCGTCAGAATTAGAGGCGATTGTATGAAACAGTTAAATCTGGAAAGGTTCACGTTCATACTAGTACTATAATTGTTTAGAATTGAAATTGTTTTAGAGCCTTTATATTTGGTATGGTAAGACTGGAAAGTTATATTGTTATCTAATTGTATTTAAGTAAGTAAGTATGGGTGTGTATTTAAAAATTATATAAGTACAATATTATCAGTTGTCTGTCTACTATAACACAAGTATTAATCATAATGGTAACGCGAGAACCAAAAAAGTTCTAAACCTGGGATCGATTCTCACATGTCATCCGGCGCATTTTTCTTTATTTTAACATATTAAAAAAAAATAAAAAAACTCTCGGTCACCCAGGTACTTATTATTAAAGGAATTAGCTATCTAAAAAAAAGCTAAAAAAAGTAATTTTTTTTTTATTCCATCCAAATTTTTTTTATTTATTTTTCTCTTGTGTTAAAGGAATTGAATGCCATTGCGGTTTTCGCTTTGTCCGTCGGCGGATGGCGTGAACATAGACTGAGGTTACAGTTGTTCGTCACGCGGCGTGGCGGGCACGGCTCTGTGACATATAATGGGATGAAGGGACATTGTTTGATGGGGACTTATCAACAGTTTTAAATTAAACCATTCTTTATTTAAATAATTTATAGAATTAGGCGTTACATTGCGGAGATCCATAATACAAAAGTAATAATAAAATTATTTTGCTATAATCTGCGATGAAGTAAAATAGAAAATATATATAATGCTAAATGTAGAGTGGACAATCCGTGTTCATTCATACATGCAGGATTCGTAAAAACACATGCATAAACCTCCACCACCGCCACCTCAATACACAAGCATTACAGACGTTCACTATCACGAACTCAACAATCGTTTCGCCCCGTAACCTTTGCGATTTGTCGTGGAGTCTATCTCCTGATGAGGCTTCGGTTGCGCGGCGACACAATTGTTTTTTTTTTTTTTTTTTTTTTTTTTTTTTTTTTTTTTTTTTTTTTTTTTTTTTTTTTTTTTTTTTTTTTCGTATTGACAATATGCTGTTAGCCCTAACGGCTTTTACAGCGTCACCGGGCGGGACGGGCGAGCGCAGAAGCATCGCCGAGGTTGCGAAATGCGTAGAGTAGAGCGCAGAAGCTCTACTAGCGTCGGGGAACGTCGTCCTAAGGGTGCCTCCTGTGAGGCCGGACCACGGCTTAGGGCGACGTGTAGTTGAGGGCTGATGTTATGACTTTGATTAGTCAATACGACGACGGAAGGGTGGCAAGAAGCCACGACCAACCGATATCAGAAATCTGGGACCTCGTCTTCGCCGGCGAAGACGCTGTGTGTGTGTATTACGTGTTTTTGTGTTTGCGATCGTTATTTGATCGTCAGGGTCATATAGGACGCTTTTTGGACGCCTATATTTTCGGTGGTCAGACCTAACTGGGATGTAGGTGGAAGCAACTGAAATTAGAGGGTTCGGGTGTACCTCGGATTTCTCGAAGTAAGACTTCGAAAAACGTTTAAAGAGGTGAGTAATGGTAGGGAGGTCGAGGTCTCTATGGAGGTCAACGTTCCGCATGAACCACGGACAACCAGTGGCTGTACGCATAAATCGGTTCTGCATTCTTTGGAGCGTGAGCAATCTGACCTTTGAAACGTGCGCGAACGCAACGCTCGCATAGGACATTATTGGTCTTATGCAAGTTTTGTAGAGTGTCACTTTGTTGCGGAGTGACATTTTACTTTTCTTGCATAACATCGGATAAAGTCGTCCCATGACATACGCAGCCTTATTGCAGACTGTGCGTATGTGCTCGTGGAAGGTCATGGAAGGTTGGAAGGTGACACCTAGGTACTTGACTTTCTGTTGCCAGTGAATTGGTGTATCGTAAAGGGAAATTTCTGTAGGTGTGTCTATGTGAGATCGGAAGCGATTACCGATAAAGTGCATAGCTGCACTTTTATCAGGGTTTATTTCGATTCTCCATCGGCGGAACCAGCGTCCGAGGCTGTTTACCGCTTTCTGGAGACGTCTTGTGATAACTTGAGGTTGGCGAGATGTGGTAAATACAGCGGTGTCATCCGCGAAAAGGGCAAGATGAGTGCGCTCTTTAATAGGCGCCCGTGGAATGTCACTCGTGTAGAGCGAGTACAATAAGGGTGCCAGCACAGATCCTTGAGGAACACCGGCACGGATAGGGCGGCGAGACGACAGAGTGCCGTCTACGCGGTACCGAAATGTACGATTAGTGAGGTAGTTTTGTATGATAAGTACGAGTCTGTCAGGTATATTTAATAGGAGCAACTTGTGGATTAATCCTGCATGCCAGACCTTATCGAAGGCTTTGGCGACATCGAAGAATATGACCCCTGTAAACTGCTTGGTTTGCAAACCTTGCAATATGTGCTCCGTGAGGCGGTGCACTTGTTGAACACAGGTGTGTTTTGGACGAAATCCGAACTGTTCGTTGGGAAGGAGATTATAAGTATCGACTACGGATTTTAATCGGGCAAGGATAATTCGCTCGTATAAACACAATTGTTGAGTTTGTGATAGTGAACGTACCTATGTAGTGCTTGTGTATTGCGGTGGCGGTGGTGGAGGTTTGTGCATGTGTTTTTACGAATCCTGCATGTATTAGGTATGAAAACAGATTGCCCACTCTACATTTAGCATTATATATATTTTCTATTTTACTTCATCGCGGATTATAGCAAAATATTTTTACAATTACTTTTGTATTCTTTATTTAAATAACCTTATATACAAGTACTCTTGAATCGTCAATGAAAAGGAATGGAGAGAGAAGAAAGAGAAAATTAAGAAACCCAAGCTAAAATCTAGGCAGTTGCTCGAGAAGTCGCGGTGTTTTTGCTTGGCGTTCCTTGATTTTCTCTTTTTTCTCTCGCGATTCCTTTTCATTGACGATTCAAAAATACTTGTGTACAAGGTTATTTACATAAAGGATGTTTTTAATTTAAAACATATAATAAGTCATCATCAAAGAATGTCTCTTTACCATAACATGTCAAGGTTCCAGATTTTTCGACATTAATAACTTGTGCGCTTGCATGGCGTGGATTGGCAGGACGTTTATAATAGTGTTGCCAATTTATTATAGAATTTTGTTAGAAACACTTTTATGTTTATAAAATACCACGATTGCTGTGTTCAAAATAGAATACTTAGAAGTAGCAATATTTCGTCATCTTGTACAAAAACGAGAAATACAAAATTTTATAAAACCAAAACCCACTTGATCTTTAATCTTTAAAAGTGCGTGAGGTTTAATTATAGCTATGGTGACTAGCAAATTTCTAATGATCTTGTACAAGGTCATCTGCGCTCTGTCCGAATTACGTTTTTTGTCTCCCGCATTTGCTAGTCATTGAAGCAGACTTCCGCATTATAATTGTTAAGTATTATATCAATACCTACTGATTCAGTAGGTATTTGTTATATAATACTTTTTTTAAATATATAAATAAATAAATATATAGGACACTTACACACACGGTCGTCCGTCCCCAAAGTAAGTAACTTAATACTTGTGTTATGGTAGACAGACAACTGGTGAATATATACTTATATAATTTTTAAATACATGCTTAAATACAAATATACACCCTGTCTGTCAAATTATAATTATTTTTTGTTGATAAGGTTAACCGCCAAGTTTCTTGCTGGTTCCGCTCGGTAGGAACAAACTTCCAAATTAGATTCAAAAATAGTGAAAAAAGTCCACTTGAATAAATAATATTTGGAATTTGAATTTATACGTATAGATTTCAAACAATCACGGTCCATACTGAAATGTTAAATACCTAATAATTAGAAAATAAATTAATGTTCAAGTGTAGCTCCATAGTCTTCCTGTCCATAAACAATCAATGGACTTTCGTTTTTTGATTAAATTGATGCAAAATTTAATAGATCTCTTAACATTCGGAGAACCTAACATTCTGAGTCTGGATAAATTAAGAGTTATTAACGTTAGATAGCGTTCTAATACTTTCTAAAATTTACTTCCACTAAGTAGCAATGCACCTATATTTCGTATTACACGGCTTTACAACACATATTATAACTCATTCATTTCCTTTAAGCATTGTGAGGAAAACTGCATATTTCATACAGAATTCTAAGGCCCTGTTTCACAAGTTACCAATAAACTGTCAGTTAACTTATTCGGAACATACATGTTCATACAAGACTGCGGTTAAATAATGTAAAATTGAAAATGTTTAAAAGATTTACCGCCGAGTTTCTTTATGGTTCTTCCCGGTAAGAGTAACATTCCGAAGCAGTTGTAGCTTCATTAATCATATTGATATTTGACGATTCAAAAGTGCTTGAAAGAGCTTATTTGAATAAAAATTATTTTGATTTGATGTCTAACACACATATCACGGAATTTTGCGTTTCTCAGGTTTCTGACAGGCTTATTTAGCACTTAAAGTCCCTAATAAGTTAACATGTATATCATGTGGCTGTTATTTTGTTTATCTGCTGGATAGCAAATACCTATTTCAAAATAGTCGCGATTTTTTTTTAATTTTTCACTTTTTAGTATTTTTAGATACATTTATCTGTCACTTAGTTTATTTGTCGGTTACCTATCCGACACTATATCAGTAACTTGTGAAACAGGCCCTAAGGACCTGGGGTCTACCAAGGGATCTACATTGGAGCAGCGTGGAGTGATCTCACAGTTTTCTGGAAGAAACAAAGAGAAGACAAACCTAAACAAGAAATAACAAGGCCCTTGCTCCCTTGGAATCCAAAATAAAATACAATTTAGACGCCGCTATAAACATATTCCGTTTGCTCTTTTGTCTGTTTGTATGCTTTGTTCATTTAAGCGCGGCGTTGAATGAATAGCTATTTGGGTTGTGTTTTAGAAACACGCGTTACGATTTACAGTGTTTACATTCTTGTATACAACAACAATCGTATAAAATACCGTTCAATTTCAAAATATTATTTATTCAAGTAAATTTGTAAACAATTGCGTTTGAATCGTCAACTCTACTGCTGGTTCGGAAAGCCGCTCCTACCGAGAAGAGCCGTCGAGAAACTAGGTGGTTGGTCTTTTTAAAATAACTTTTTTATAACACGTTACATTTCGTCATTACTATCTTGTGCAATGTTGAAAAGAAGCTAAACGTTCGTATCACGTATTAATTAATCCAAAATCCAAGCACATTCACTGCTATGATAAACGAACGACGAGATCGGGCGACTCTTTCAACTCTTTGCGTTCAAAACCCGGTCTAGCACATTTAAGTTTTACCTGTTAAAACTTACCTAATTGATATTTGCAATATACCCTTCTCTCTAAAAACGGAGAGAGGAGACCTGTGCCCGACAGTGGGATAAAATCCCGATCCCTCCGTGTCCATTGCACGAATTAGATCACGAGGCAGCGAGAGGTCTTCCCCCAAATATCTCATTCTCATCATTCTCCTGCCCTTGTCCCTCTCTTAAAGTGGTCGGGACGTAGTTTTCTCTACCATGCTCTCCTGTCATTCGTCAACTCTTTTCCATTCATTTCATACTTCACACAATCCAACCATTTCTTTTTCGTTCATATAGTCACATATCCAACCACATTCAAGGAAAGAATAAATACAAACAAAGTAATATAAGAACTACGAAAAAAATGTTTCCCACAGTTAATTCTTTCTGTGCGTCTACAATCGCGTGATTGAGGCCCATTTAACCACCATTACACACCACGTTACTACACATGTTAAATACACCTTTTGAAATCCTATCTAATTGTTAAAATAGAGACTTAAACTATAACTGCGCTAATAAAAGTTAAACGTTACACCGAATACAGTGCAACGTGTGTTTTACGAGGAATATATCGTACAAACAAATATCGGAGTTAAAGTGCAACAATTACAGGTGTGATTTGCATGAATTTACGTTAAAGCAAATAATATAAAACAGTAAAGTTGCTAAGTACATTGTCCTTATACCTGGGGTGTACACGTCAAGGACGTTAAATAGGTTTGATCAAGGTTTTCCTCATAAGTATACGATATTTTTAAAAAGCTGTGATAGCCTAGCGGTAACACCGTTCGACTCTTTCGAGGAACTCACGGGTTCAAACCCCGGGCAAACACCAAAGAGTTTTTCCGTTAAACTTATGTGTCTAATTGATAATTGCACTTTATCACACGCTTTTTCGTGAAGGAAAACATCGTCAGGAAACCTGCATATCTCTAGAGAGTTCTGGAGATATGTGTAACCTACCAATCCGCATTGGAGCAGCGTGGTAGGTCTTAGCTCCAATCCTTCTCTCAAAAACGGAGAGAAGAGGCCTATTCCCAGCAGTGGGTAACAGGCCGTTACTTTTTCTAGAAGTTTTTTAATATTTCTTTTATGTACGTAGTTTAGTGTGGTCTTACTGTAAATAAAAAGGATTTTATTTGAGAAAAACATAGAATAACCCGAACTCGAGGCGTCAATTTTAGGCTCACAACACTTTTCTACAGATATTGATTTTTTTTAAAAAGATTCTATAGTTTTTGAGTTATTCGCAATAAACAATAGTATCATATACTTTTTTCTTTACAACATAAGTAGGGGTACCCGCGATTTGGTTTACACCAATTTAGTTTTATAAGAACCCTCAATAATGCAAATGTTTTTCCTGTTCTAAAATCAAAATGGCAATATTTCAATTCAATTCAATTCTTGGGTTTATGGCTATGGCAATATATATCCTATACTATACAAGCTGTCACTGTGCCAAATTTTGGTCAATATTGGTTCAGCGGATTAATCGCTAAAACGTAACATACAGACGTACAGAATTTCGCATTTATAATAGTGTTATCGCACACTATATACAATAACACAATATAATAGAATACCACTATTCTCTTGAATGACGAACAAAGACTGAAAGCCACTGAAACGTTTTATCAATAGGAAGACTTCACCGGTAACAACATGACACAGTGTTGCCATCATTTCAGATAAAAGAGCGCGAAACTCTTATTTCATGACAGTGTTGCTATTAAAATATAAAAATACAAAGCGAAATTTACTGGCGACAACAATAGTAATTTATAGAAATAAGCGTTACTTTGCGGAGATCCATAATACAAAAGTAATAATAAAATTATTTTCTATAATCCGCGATGAAGTAAAATAGAAAATATATATAATGCTAAATGTAAGTGGACAATCGGTTATCATATCTGATACATGCAGGATTCGTAAAAACACATGCACAAACCTCCACCACCGCCACCACAATACACAAGCACTATATACGTTCACTATCACAAATTCAACTATATATAATAACAACTCAGTAGTATTGATGTAAAAATTAAACGTATGTATTAACACATAAGTTGGTGATACGTTACAAGTCTTAACTTTAGTTCGTGTTAAACAAATAAAACCGGCAACAGTTCACCACAAACTATACGCGTAGGCGCATATTTTATTAAAGAAAATCTAGATCAAACATCCGGGTCGAGAACTATCTGTTTCCTATTAATTTTATATATATTTTCAGTATAGAATCCCGATTGAGAACTCGGCCGGCCTGAAGTAATGAATGGTATTGGCAATAGGGATGCTGCGATGTTGTTTCATTGAACACGCGAAATTTTAGGCAAATCAATTAAGGCGAATCAAGCGTTCAAGATACAGGCTAGGCCTAGTTTGAGCGCTAGGGACAATCTTAACGTAACTCAGTGTTAAGCATGTCTTAGAATAAGAGGATATGTATTGATTTACCTTTGTGTGTTTAATTAGGCGTTACTTTACGGAGATCCATAATGCAAAAGTAATAATAAAATTATTTTGCTTATATTTTTCCGCAATGAACGGATCGCGGATTATAGCAAGATAATTTTATTATTTCCTTTGTACTATTAAACTATTTCGCATCTGAGATCTCTCTATTAGATAGATAAGAGCGTAGATCCATCACAATTCTCTGTGGATTGGCAGGTTACACATATTACAGGATTTCTACATGAAAATGTAGGTATTTTCCTTGAGTAAAATAAACCACCCTCATTTCTTACCAAAGTGTCCTAAAAGGCGTCTAAGGTAAGTGGACCCGCGGTGTGGTATCCGGCTGAGTAAAATTTACTATCCTCATTACTTACCGAGGTGTCGTACAATACAACTAAGGTAAGTTGCCGTCAGGTAGTTGGCCGGTCGTAAAAAAGATATCCAAAGCATGTGATAACATGTATAAAACATGTTGTGCCGACTCCACTAAGAGTGGGATAAGGGGAGGAAGATGATTCTATAGAAAACTTGCGTGACGATCGGCCATTACATAAACGATCTCATTACAATATGTAATTTTTATATTTTATAACATAAATTTAATACTAGATATAAACTGAAGTAATAATTTATAGAATAAGGCATTACTTTGTAGAGTTAGAATATAGAATAGAATAGAATATTTATTTACTAACATACAGGTTACATTAAGTAATCAGAATAATAAGTTTTTATTTTAATTATACTTAAAACACCGATTATATCTACTTTGTTGATGATTGATAAGTTATTACATTAGTATTACTATGGAAGGAGACTGACGACTGAACTAGGATACCCTGTATTTCAGGTCGCCAGAGACTCCCCCCTTTACAAAATATAATAGACCAAGTTATACTATAATACACTATAATACCAATAATATAGTAAACAGTAAGTAGTACATTCTCTTAAGAAGTTAAATAATATATAGATTATAGATATTTTATTTATTTATTTATTTATTTATTTTTATTATTATAGAATCTACCAATCCGCATTGTAGCAGCGTGGTAGGTCTTAGCTCCAATCCTTATCTCCAAAAAAAAAAAAAACGGAGAGGTGAGGCCTACGCCCAGCACTGGGATAATAACAGGCCGTTACTTACTTACTTTTTATAGATATTTTGCTATAGTCGATGATGAAGGTATAAAAACATCATCCTCCTGCCCTTATCCCACTCTAAGTGGGGTCGGCACAACATGTTATAAACATGCTGTCACATGATATGGCTGCGTTTTTACGACCGGCCGCCTGCCTGACGTTAACTTACCTTAGTCGTATTTTACGACTCCTCGGTAAGAAAGAGGGTGGTCTATTTTACTCAACCGGATACCACACGGTGGGTCAACTTACCTTAGTCGCCTTTTACGACACTTCGGTAAGAAATGAGGGTGGTCTATTCTACTCAGCCGGATACCACACGGCAGGTCGACTTACCTTAGTCGCCTTTTACGACACCTCGGTAAGAAATGAGGGTGGTACTATTGTATTCAGCCGGATACCACACGGCGTGATGAAGGTATAAAAACGTAGTACAAAAAAAAACACAGTACACCCAACAATTAACATTACATAGATTATCTCTAATCATCTAGAAAAATAAATTTAACGACTTTTGTGACAGAAGTAACCAAAGTAGCATTCTCCATATAGACCTGAGCAGGTGAAACTGGCAACACTCTAAGACCCAACAGATATAGAACCCAGCCTAATAATCATTCATAAAAAGACACGTGCTTAGGAAGATATTTCCGTCCACAAACGGAAGCAACCCTAGCTGACAGTCGGCAGATGTTGATAATGTTTCTGAGGTATTTTACCGTGAAGCCCGCCGTATGGTGTACGGATTTAGCCATCAAAATAAACTTTCAAGGGCAATGCACTGGTTTTGGTTCAAAACGGGTGTATTTACTGGCTATACTGGGATGATATATTTAAATGTTAAAAAACGGGACACGAAATATTACTATATCCGACAGAGTTTTTTTTATATAAAACTAGCTGTGCCCGAAGCTTCAACCGCATTGGAATCGCAAAATTTTTCCCGCGTTAATACCGACCCTAAGGGAATTAAACCGTAATGTAAGATTTACCTAGAATTACCTAGAATTAACGATTAAATTTTCTCATAGGTCTAGGTCCTCAAGAATTACATATACAATATATATTAGTAAAAACTGTACTAAATCCGTTCAGTAGATTTTGAGAAAATCGATAACAGACAGACAGACTGCTTTTAGGGAATTTGTTTTATAATATGTATAGACTAGCTTCGGCGCGCGACATCGGTAGATTTCAGTAGATTTCAGTGCCAAGTTACCAAAAGTTACCTATGGCACTCTACAGTTCTTCAACTACATCACGTCAAGGATAAGAAAAACAACTTTCGCATTCATAATAATTTTATTCTGTTGTTGTAACTGTGGCTGCCTTCTTCGACTTTCCCTCAAAACAATAGCGGGTCATTGACAGTTGAAAAAAATGCTCTAATCATAACAGGATTATCCGCTGGGCCAATTTAAAGATTTTCTGATAATTTCATTAAAATCGGTCCGGACATACATACTTTCACTTATAAATAATAATTTAAAATGACGACGATCGAAAATTTATACAACTAAAGCTTACATACCGGCTTACATATTGAATAAAAAAAGGCAGGAACATAAAATAGAGAAAAATATAGTATATAACATATAGCATTGATTACTCTATAACTTGGGCTATTATAAAATCGTTTAAATAACTAGTCGCTTTTTTACACATAACCTACGAAGGTATCTAATTTTGGATCCGGATTTGTCCTAGGAATGTGGGAAGAATTGGTAACACTAAAAACAGTTGGCCAAAGAATGAACTTTGTACGTTTGATTCATAATTGTATCTTATTCATGAAAACGGAACGCATTAAATGTGTTGAAATGAACTTACCAGAACGTTTCAGACTTTTGTTATACAACATTTTTTTATTTATTTCTTTTTATACATATAGTTAGAAAGGAGAAAGAAAAAGTAAAAAAGGCACATGTATAAAGGCGGACTCATTCTTAAAAGGGATCTCTTCCAGTCAACCTTTGAGTAACAGAAAGCTGTTACTCAAAAGTTGACTGGAAAAAAAGGAACAAGAATTGAAGAAGAAAGAAAATACGGGTAACATAGATTAATATAATACGGGCATTCTTTAATGGTGGGAGGCTTGGATTTTTTAGAACTATCTTATCGTGAGTTAAGGTACAGGCTAAGATGAAAGCAAGCAACCTTAATCTCAAGCAAAAAATTAAAATACAGTCAAAGACCAAACTTATTTTCCTAATCTCCCTTATTTCAAGCAAATTAGCGTCGGCGCAATATATATTTCTCTTCCATTA
This sequence comes from Morpho achilles, assembly GCA_947086495.1. Classification (NCBI taxonomy): domain Eukaryota; kingdom Metazoa; phylum Arthropoda; class Insecta; order Lepidoptera; family Nymphalidae; genus Morpho; species Morpho achilles. The sequence continues at coordinate 1,324,879 of CAMTZB010000005.1, forward strand.
TCTCCTATTCTTCGCGTTCTGTCATTTATTATCATTTTGCTCTTATCCCACTTTAAGGAGTCATAGCAATGTTATTCATTTTTTTTTACACGACATGGCTCGCCCCTGGCTACGATCTCTGATGGATAGCGAAAGATGCAGCCTAAGGTAGACCAAGTTTGCCAATGAAGTGCCTATTCACTCTTTTTTTTATGTATTCAAGTCGTAAAAATCCGGGAAGATAGATGCGGAAGGGAATTCCACACCTTGGCTGTACGCAAAAGGATAAGTTTTATGCTACCGTTGTCGTATTATATTACCGTTATCGGATTCGTAAACTCTGGCGATATTCCTTTTATAGCCAGTTTCATCATCCTCCTGCCCTTATCCCACTCTAAGTGGGGTCGGCACAACATGTTATAAACACGCTGTTACATGATTTGGCTGCGTTTTTACGACCGGCCGCTTTTATAGCCAGTTTATATTCCACATACTCCAACCTGCTTCCCTGTAGTAACATATCCATCCATATTCATATTAAAAAATCCTCTGGACACGTCATATTCATCCCTGACTGTATGTAGTACATATTAATCTCACGCCTAATATTTTTCACAAACAACTGCAACATCACTTCAGAGTATTGTATTCATTAAAATCTTGTTACACCTAATATCCTAGCGGTATTTCTATTACTGTGAAGCTGTGAAGGCCCAGCTCGGGCGAACACCAATGAGTTTTTCTGTTAAAACTTATGTGTCTAATTGATAATTTCAATTTATCACACGCTTTTCGGTGGAAAAACATCGTGATGAAACCTGCATAGCTCTAGAGAATTCTGGAGATATGTGTAACCTACCAATCCGCATTGGAGCGGCGTGGTAGGTTTAAATCTCCGATCCTTCTCTCCGAAAACGGAGAGAAGAGGCCTATTCTCAGCAGTGGGATAGTAACAGGCCGCTACTTACTTACTTACTTATTTCTATTACATGCTTTTATACCATCCGCCTCTTTTCATCTTCAATTATACATCCACACGGTTTTCTATTCATCATCATTTTACTTACATTTCAAATATTTATTCAATATATTCTTAAATTTCATCAAACATATGTTTTTCGTTCATGAGTAAAAATGGGCCAAGTAAACCTAGCTGGGCCGTAAACAATGTTAGCACCGCCTCCGCTAATTTGCGCATAGAGCTCTTTATGCCCACCGAACACCACGTCTAACTGTACTTAGTATTATTTAAGGTTGAATATATTACATGTAATTCGTATTACTTATAATTTAGTAGCTATTTATGCAGAACATGCCAAGAGGCGCAAATATGAAGACATAACTAGAAGCTCCATTTTGTGCCTTTTGGTGTAGAGACCTTAGGTCCATGGGGCCCGGATGCTCATACGTTCTTCAACGAGCCAGCTAGAAGGCTCGTAGAACGTATCGGGGACCCGAGAGCTGGCAACTACCTTGGCCGACGAATAAGTTTGGCCATACAAAGGGGTAACGCTGCCAGTATTTTACCCCATTGCAATGGAATGGATGGTTTCGATTTAGTGTAAATATACATATAAATATATATACTTAATTCTTAAGTAATGATCGCCACCAAACACTTTTTGAAATGAGATTATTAGTGTTTTAAAAGCTTTTATTTAACCATCTTTGTATGTGAATGTGGAATCTTGCAAGTTAAATTTGACTTACTTCCCAGTGTCCGAATTAGCTGAAATTTTACATACTGGCCCATTCTCGATCACAACGCATGTTTATGATAAGTATGACCTGATGCTGCTGCCAGGATTGGCTCCAGGGAAGACCTCAACAGTTAAAACTAGGGACATGAAATTTTATGGAAAGCTTTTTTAATTTTTTTGGAAAAACGACGTTGCAAAAGAAAGTTCGTTCCATGACTTGGTGCGCGGAAGAAAGTTACTTAAGATTGTCTGAGAAAATCAAAATAGGGTAAGAATTTCCGTCTATTAACAATGTTTTTTTATAGACAGATCTTTAAATCTAGAAACGATGACAGATCGATAACATTTCCATCAGTTTCTCACCAGAACAACCATATAAGTAACGCAGGATCAATTGATAGCGCTATAAAAATTGATATCCTTTTGTTTGGCATCATTATAGACCTACATGATATGTCAAATAAGGTTTTATTTTACCACACTAAGTTTATGAAGCTCGCCTTGTGAAGTGTCAAACGTGGAATCTTTAATAACTAAGGTTCTAGAATACCAATGGAGTGCATATAGCTCTTTAGATTTATGACCCTTTTTCGTCTAGATTCTTTATATCGACTTTATATCCCATATAGCGCATAAATAATTCTAAATACTTATCTGGTATGACTAGGAAAAACAAAAAAGAGACTAGTATCTACTCTTGTATTCTCCATTTTCATGTATGGTTCAGAGACATGGACTTTGAAAGCGGCCGATCGCAGACGCATCGACGCATTCGAGATGTGGTGCTGGAGGAGGATGCTACGGATACCGTGGACGGCTCACCGTACTAATAAGTCGATACTAGAGCATTTGCGAATACATAAACGACCACGTCTATCCAATGTTTGCCTTCGCCGCATCTTTGAGTTCTTTGGTCACATCGCACGGAAAACAGGCGACAGCCTCGAGAAGTCTGAGATTCCGTGATCGATCACGACCCCCAGCATTGGGGAAATCGACTAGAGGAGGAGGATCTGGTATGAATGTGTAATTGAAATTTCAACCGTTTAAATTTTGGAATCTCTAGAAGGATTGTTTGATATGTGCCAAGAAGTACTAGTTTTTTTGAAATAACTATTGGTCTGTTACTATTCCACAGCTAGGCAAGTCTAATGTTAAAAGGATCTTTGACATACCCTTGCCAGTGCGAATCGTTAGGTATTAAAAGAAATCTCTCATCTATACATTTTTATTAATGCGAAAGTGTGTCTGTTACACTCTCACAGCTGCTAATCTGCTGGGTCAATATTATTTAGTACAACAAGATACCGAAGCCGTGTGGTATCCGGCCGAGTAGAATAGACCACCCTCATTTCTTAACGAGGTGTCGTAAAAGCGAATAAGGTAAATTGACCAGCCGTGTGGTATCCGGCTAAGTAGAACAAACCACCCTCATACTTACCGAGGTGTCGTAAAAGGCTTCTAAGGTAACTTGACCCGCCGTGTGGTATCCAGCTGAGTAGAACAGACCGCCCTCTTTCTTACCAAGGTGTCGTAAGATGATTAAAGTAAGTTGGCGTTAGGCAGACGGGCGGTCGTAAAATACTTGTTCCGAATCACTCAGAGTGGGATAAAGTCAGGAGAATGATGATAAAGCTCATATATCTTCAGGAACAGGAAAAAAACAATACATATTGAGGGTTATTTTACTCTTTGGTTAAGTCATCATCCTCCTGCCCTTATCCCACTCTAAGTGGGGTCGGCACAACATGTTATAAACACGCTGTCACATGACTTGGCTGCGTTTTTACGACCGGCCGCCTGCCTGACGTCAACTTACCTCTGTCGTATTTTACGACACCTCGGTAAGAATGAGGGTGGTCTATTCTACTAAACCGGATACCACACGGTGGGTCGACTTACCTTAGTCGCCTTTTACGACACCTCGGTAAGAAAAGAGGGTGGCTATTCAGCCGGATACCACACGGCGTTACTCTTTGGTTAAGTATTTCAAACAATTTGCTTAGAGCAACACCACAGTTATCACGGGTGTTCACGTATTCGATACTTAGTACAAATAACGTTGACTCGGTTGTCACGTTCCTCTAATTCGAACGATGATCGAGTTTATATCCGAGGCAACATCTCATAAATTGGTAAAGTGTCGTACGGTACAGTCAACGTCAGATAAATATATAATAAAATAAATAGGTGAAAAGTTTGTTTGTTTAATCGCGTTAATCTCAGGAACTACTCACCGATTTGAAAAATCCTTTGAGTGTAAGATAGTCCATTTATCGGGCAAGGCTATAGACTATGAGGGGAGGAGCATAAATAATTTATATGACAAAACGTTTGCCGGTTCAGCTAGTGTATCAATACAATGTGTAACTAATGTTACAGTTTTAATGATCATTCTCCTGCCCTTAAGTGGGGTCGGAAAAACATGTTATAAACATGTTGTTAAATGATGTGGCTAGATATTTTACGATCGGCCGTCTGGCTCAAGTCAACATGCCATACCTTACCATAGTCGCCTTTTCAGACACCTCATTAAGAAATGAGGGTGGTCTATTGAACTTAGTCGGATACCATAGAATATTACTATTTTATTAAGGGTACAAATAATTGAACTATTGTAGTTTAGAGGTGAGATGAATACTATGTACCCTAAATTACCTTGACTGATTACCTTTATTTATTTATTTTATTTAATGAGGACTTCAAGAAGAGAAATGGGGGATTCGACGCTCTAACCGGGGAAGAAGTCCTGGAGGAAACTATTACTTAACTATTTAATGTAAGCTAAGCCAAAGCCAAAGCCAAGCCGCGATAGTTGAGCGCTATAACTTTAAGCCAAAGCCACGCGGCTCCATTTATACGTGCGTACCATCAAATTGTAACCAATGTGACATCAGCCGAGCCGCCATATATGCCGCCATTACCGACCAGAGTTAAATATAAGTCGTAGCCAGCGGTTCTTGCATGTCTTACGATGCAGTAAAAGTGGTTGCTGGTTGATTGATTTGGTACTTGGATCATTTGGATTGGATCGGTTATATACTTGGTTAAGTCTATCTGGAGACCACTGAAAATCAGCAGCGAGGTTGAGGCTTCCCGTCTGAGTGGCCATCCTTTTCGACTTGGTACATGGTGTTTGTTACTTTAAATATTTAGTTTTATACAAAAAAATTACTTTTAGGTATAAACAATAATGTGTTATATGAAAGTTGAATAAAGATATTATTCCTATTATCATCCCTTTACTCTTTTCAATGTCAGCCATAAAAACTTTTACATACAGACTATGTTGGAACGTTCCAAGCTTTCTGCAAAGCTTTTGTATTCATTCCTTGCGGATTTAATATGAATAGTGACTGCCTAAGCCGTCACAACCATTAAGTTAACATGTATATTGTGGCCGTCTGTACAAAGCGGTAGGATTTATTGAGAGTATTCAAATCTGTGCCTATTTAATGGAGATTATAGTACAGTTAGGCGTTTGCTGCGACACACTTGGGGTTCACTTTGTAATAAAGATGTGAAATGTATTGAAATCAGATGATATGAAATTTTGAGTTTACGCGTAGCACAATTAAATTTTGAATTTACTAACAGTATAGCATAACAGTTGTCTTGAATATAAACCTTGTAGAAAATGGATTTTAAAATATTTTACACGCTTTATTTTCGATATGTTGGTGATCGGATTTTTTGTATCTATAAAAATATATAATGATGAAGAGTTTGTTTGTTTGATTGTTTGCGCTAATCTCAGGAACGACTGAACCGATTTGAAAAGCTCTTTCAGTGTAAGATAGTCCATTTATCGTGGAAGGTTTTAGGCTATATAACATCACTATAAGATGAATAGGAGAGGACCAGCAATAAAAAATATTATGAAAATGGCAAAATTTAAAGCTTTCCTTGCGTACGCTGAGTATACAGTGCTAGTTATTAAAAATGATGTATTACGAAATTGTTCCCCTCTAAAAGTTCTCAATAAAAGTCCGCGACAGCATATGTCTAGCTTTTAAAGTTAACTCACTTTAACCATTTTTATGATTGTCAGTTTTATGTATTATGGTTTTAACCTTTTCACGCAAGCGGAGCCGCTGGTGATTGTACTTCTTACTAGTAAGATATAAAAAAGATGCAATATGAAAAAAGAACTTGTTATATCTGGACTCGAACCGAGGTTTTTCATTTCTTTAGATAGCCCGTTCTCAAATGAGCTGTTACAACTTTGCAAGTGACGTAATTAACCTTTGTTTTCTAATAATATTGTAGCAGTTTTTCAGTACCTAAAAAAGTATGTATGTATGAAGATAACTGACTTTTTTGAATTGAATATTGACCCACTTTAAGCGGACAGATTTAGTTCAAATTTTTATACACTTACCCAGAACGGTTAAAAATATAATAAAAAAAACTGCACTTATTGCATTAAAAAGTGGAAAAGAAGTTTTTAAAAACGTGCGGGGCGCTTTATATATAGCACCCGACGCTTTTTTTACATACACCTATTTCAAAATTACATCAGTTCGTTTGTCCCCTAGAACGTTAAACGTGAACAAACAAACACACTTATAGAATTATTAGTTTGGAGATATTATTACCTAAATGTATATTTTAATGACGTAAACTTTCTTTCTTTTATTGTTATATGCAAATTTTCGGTAGTTATGTAGACAAAAATCATGCTTTATTGACAAATTTTGCGTCAGTCATTAAACTTGAAATAAAAAGAAAATATAATTTTTAATTTTGACTTAATTACGTTTAAAGTAAATTTACTTTCATTAAAGATAAAAAATCTTTAATGGCCATGCAATGGAAAACAAAGAAATGTAAAATCTAACTGAATACGAGGTGAATTAACGGGTTTGTGGTAGTGAACGTGTGTAGAGTTTGTGTATTATGGTGACGGTGATGGAAGTTTGTACGAATCCTGCATGTATATGGTATGAAAGCGGATAGTCCACTCTACATTTAGCATTATATATATTTCCTACTTTATATTATAGCAAATTAATTTCATTATTGCTTTTATATTATGGATCTCTGCAAAGTAACGTCTAATTTCATAAACTATTTAAATCCTAACCTACTAATATTACAAATGCAAAAGTTTGTGAGTATGAATGGATGTTTGTTACTCTTTCATGACGAATCCGCTGAACCAATATCGATGAAATTTAGAACATTATTCTTTAAACACCGGGATAACATAAAGGCTATAGAAATCCTGTTAATTCTACAGAAATAGGATGACATTGTAAAGCCCCTATTATCAACCAACGACAACAGTCCACGCGAACGAAGTTGCAGGTAAAAGCTAGTTACAAATATTTCGAATGTGAACATGTTTTTGTATTTTATAGAATTAGGCGTTATTTTGCGGAGATCAATAATACAAAAGTAATAATAAAATTATTTTGCTATAATCCGCGATGAAGTAAAATAGAAAATATGTATAATGCTTAATGCAGAGTGGACAATCGGTTATCATACCTGATACATGCAGGAGTCGTAAAAAAAAAAACACATGCACACACCTCCACCACCGCCACCGTGATACACAAGCACTATATACGTTCACTATCACAAACTCAACAATCGTTTCGCCCCGCAACCGAAGCATCGTCAGGAGATAGACTCCACGACCAAAATCGCAAAGCGAAGCAATATCCAAATAAGTTTAGTTATATACTAATCGGTTCAACCCCACCCTTTATTTTATTTGCGAACAAGTGTAACAAGCTTGAACTAGAAACATTTATCTGCTCGTTAATGAGGGTGCCATTGTTATGTTTAATAATCTCAAGGTTTTCCAATAGGCTGAGCTTCAGTCCTTTATTGGAACACGTGTGCAATACTTCGAAACTATGGTCATTAGGGACTTTATGACCGCTTTCTATCAGATGTTTGGCGAAATGTGAATTTTGTGGTTTATTATTCCTGAAAGCTGCCATATGTTCTTTAAAACGGGTTTCAAAATTACGACCAGTCTGACCCACATATGTATCATTGCATTCAGGACATTTTATTTTATAAACACCACACTTTTTCGCGCTTTCTAATTGATCTTTATTATTGCAAAGAATCTTCTTTAAAGAGTTACTACTTTTAAAACCTAATTTTATATTTGATTTTGATTTAAATATAGTTGAAATTCGTTCTGACAATGCTCCAAAATAGGTCAGACTGGCTTTGTACTTATTATCTTTGTAATGTGGCACCGCGTACAAATGTTTTGTCAATTGCAATTTCTGTTTATTTTTTAATATATTATGTACTAATTGCTTATCATAGCCATTGGAATGCGCCATCTGGTTGATTATTTGAAGCTCTTTGTTAAAATTCTTCTCGCAAAGAGGGACTGATAAGAGTCTATGTATATGACTGTGGAAGGCGGCAAGTTTGTGTTGCCAGGGGTGAAAAGAAGAAGCAGGTATGATCGTATCCGTGTAGGTTGGTTTGCGAAAGATCTCAAACATATGTTCATTATTGGACCGTGTAATAGTAAGGTCAAGAAAATTAAGCGAGTTATTCTGCTCTGATTCTAATTTGAAACTGATTTTCGGATGTTTGGAATTGATATTATTAATGAAAATATCAAGTTGTCTATCCGTACCCGTCCAGCATATAATTATGTCATCTACATATCTATAATAGTAAAGGATGTTTTTATTTTGGACAATATTTTGATTTTCAAAGTGGTCCATGAAAATTTCAGCCATAAGTGGACTTAAAGGGGAGCCCATAGCTAAACCATCCTTTTGATGAAAGTAATGGTCATTGAATCGAAAATAATTTTGTTCCATACATAATTCTGTTAATTCTATTATTTCTGAAATCTCTCCAGGGTGTAAACACTTTTTCTCGAGTAATGTGGTCAAAATGTTTAATGTTTCTTTGTATGGAACATTCGTGAATAAACTATCAACATCAAGTGATATTAATTTACATTTATTTGGTAATTTTATGTGCTTAATTTTGTCGACCAGCTGGAGACTGTTTTTAAGGGCATGTATTGGCTGAAAGGATGTTTTTGACGGTATGATTGAATTTAAATATTTAGCTAGTTTATATGCTGGGGCGCCTATGTATGAGACAACTGGACGTATAGGGATATTATTTTTGTGGATTTTTGGCAAACCATACAACATCGGAGAGCGAGGATTCATCTCAGTGACCCTCAGTTTAGATGAGTTGTTGGGAAGTATATACTGAGTATTATTTACAATTTCTTTAAAAGACTGTGTAAATTTTTTGGTAGGATCTGAGGGTAACTTGACGAATTCTTCACTTTGGATAACATCGTTAACTTTTTCCAAATAAATGTCGCGTTTTAAAATGACTACGGTATTTCCTTTGTCGGCTTTAGAAATGACAAGGTTGTTGTTCGATATAGTTTTTTGAAGAGACTTAAGAGTTTTAGATTCAGCATTAAATGAGGGACAGATGGGGGTTGTTTTTATTTCTTGAGCGACTAAATTCCTAACAACGTTATCCTCTTTGTTAACGATCACTGCTAGTTCGGCATCGATAGCTAGGGTTTCTAACGATTTCTCACAGATGTTGTGGGGAATGTTATATTTTAAGCCTTTCTCTAAAAGTGTCATTTCAATGGCTGGGATGGAAACATCTGAGAGGTTCTTTACTCGGGGATAAAACGAATGTGGGGTAGTATTGACTGTGGAGGTCGATGTTTTATTATTATTGTTTGGGATATTACCGATTAAAGATTTTAACTTCTTACTTTGTGTAAGGTATTTTTTATGAACTTCTACGGAAGCAAAGTCCCTAGCTTTCATGTCTAATAGATCGAATTCTACATTGTGAAGTTTAAAAGAAAGTTCGGAATGAAGTATTTTAAGGTGGAGCTTCAAATTATCTCTAATAGTAAACCAATGGCGCGATTCTTCATTAAGCCATGTAGTTTGAGCTTTTTTAACAGCAATTTCCGACGATTTGCTGTGAGTATTACATTTTATTTTAATATAATTGGGTGTTACGTTCAAATGCTTACATTGTTGGTTGAACCAAATATTTTGGACTGCAACGCGATGTAATTTAGTCAATTTAATGTAGAGTTTAGCCTGTACGGTCAAGCTCACCGTCTTTAAATAATTTATAGAATTAGGCGTTATTTTGCGGAGATCCATAATACAAAAGTAATAATAAAATTATTTTGCTATAATCCGCGATGAAGTAAAATAGAAAATATGTATAATGCTTAATGCAGAGTGGACAATCGGTTATCATACCTGATACATGCAGGAGTCGTAAAAAACACATGCACACACCTCCACCACCGCCACCGTGATACACAAGCACTATATACGTTCACTATCACAAACTCAACAATCGTTTCGCCCCGCAACCGAAGCATCGTCAGGAGATAGACTCCACGACCAAAATCGCAAAGCGAAGCAATATCCAAATAAGTTTAGTTATATACTAATCGGTTCAACCCCACCCTTTATTTTATTTGCGAACAAGTGTAACAAGCTTGAACTAGAAACATTTATCTGCTCGTTAATGAGGGTGCCATTGTTATGTTTAATAATCTCAAGGTTTTCCATTAGGCTGAGCTTCAGTCCTTTATTGGAACACGTGTGCAATACTTCGAAACTATGGTCATTAGGGACTTTATGACCGCTTTCTATCAGATGTTTGGCGAAATGTGAATTTTGTGGTTTATTATTCCTGAAAGCTGCCATATGTTCTTTAAAACGGGTTTCAAAATTACGACCAGTCTGACCCACATATGTATCATTGCATTCAGGACATTTTATTTTATAAACACCACACTTTTTCGCGCTTTCTAATTGATCTTTATTATTGCAAAGAATCTTCTTTAAAGAGTTACTACTTTTAAAACCTAATTTTATATTTGATTTTGATTTAAATATAGTTGAAATTCGTTCTGACAATGCTCCAAAATAGGTCAGACTGGCTTTGTACTTATTATCTTTGTAATGTGGCACCGCGTACAAATGTTTTGTCAATTGCAATTTCTGTTTATTTTTTAATATATTATGTACTAATTGCTTATCATAGCCATTGGAATGCGCCATCTGGTTGATTATTTGAAGCTCTTTGTTAAAATTCTTCTCGCAAAGAGGGACTGATAAGAGTCTATGTATATGACTGTGAAAGGCGGCAAGTTTGTGTTGCCAGGGGTGAAAAGAAGAAGCAGGTATGATCGTATCCGTGTAGGTTGGTTTGCGAAAGATCTCAAACATATGTTCATTATTGGACCGTGTAATAGTAAGGTCAAGAAAATTAAGCGAGTTATTCTGCTCTGATTCTAATTTGAAACTGATTTTCGGATGTTTGGAATTGATATTATTAATGAAAATATCAAGTTGTCTATCCGTACCCGTCCAGCATATAATTATGTCATCTACATATCTATAATAGTAAAGGATGTTTTTATTTTGGACAATATTTTGATTTTCAAAGTGGTCCATGAAAATTTCAGCCATAAGTGGACTTAAAGGGGAGCCCATAGCTAAACCATCCTTTTGATGAAAGTAATGGTCATTGAATCGAAAATAATTTTGTTCCATACATAATTCTGTTAATTCTATTATTTCTGAAATCTCTCCAGGGTGTAAACACTTTTTCTCGAGTAATGTGGTCAAAATGTTTAATGTTTCTTTGTATGGAACATTCGTGAATAAACTATCAACATCAAGTGATATTAATTTACATTTATTTGGTAATTTTATGTGCTTAATTTTGTCGACCAGCTGGAGACTGTTTTTAAGGGCATGTATTGGCTGAAAGGATGTTTTTGACGGTATGATTGAATTTAAATATTTAGCTAGTTTATATGCTGGGGCGCCTATGTATGAGACAACTGGACGTATAGGGATATTATTTTTGTGGATTTTTGGCAAACCATACAACATCGGAGAGCGAGGATTCATCTCAGTGACCCTCAGTTTAGATGAGTTGTTGGGAAGTATATACTGAGTATTATTTACAATTTCTTTAAAAGACTGTGTAAATTTTTTGGTAGGATCTGAGGGTAACTTGACGAATTCTTCACTTTGGATAACATCGTTAACTTTTTCCAAATAAATGTCGCGTTTTAAAATGACTACGGTATTTCCTTTGTCGGCTTTAGAAATGACAAGGTTGTTGTTCGATATAGTTTTTTGAAGAGACTTAAGAGTTTTAGATTCAGCATTAAATGAGGGACAGATGGGGGTTGTTTTTATTTCTTGAGCGACTAAATTCCTAACAACGTTATCCTCTTTGTTAACGATCACTGCTAGTTCGGCATCGATAGCTAGGGTTTCTAACGATTTCTCACAGATGTTGTGGGGAATGTTATATTTTAAGCCTTTCTCTAAAAGTGTCATTTCAATGGCTGGGATGGAAACATCTGAGAGGTTCTTTACTCGGGGATAAAACGAATGTGGGGTAGTATTGACTGTGGAGGTCGATGTTTTATTATTATTGTTTGGGATATTACCGATTAAAGATTTTAACTTCTTACTTTGTGTAAGGTATTTTTTATGAACTTCTACGGAAGCAAAGTCCCTAGCTTTCATGTCTAATAGATCGAATTCTACATTGTGAAGTTTAAAAGAAAGTTCGGAATGAAGTATTTTAAGGTGGAGCTTCAAATTATCTCTAATAGTAAACCAATGGCGCGATTCTTCATTAAGCCATGTAGTTTGAGCTTTTTTAACAGCAATTTCCGACGATTTGCTGTGAGTATTACATTTTATTTTAATATAATTGGGTGTTACGTTCAAATGCTTACATTGTTGGTTGAACCAAATATTTTGGACTGCAACGCGATGTAATTTAGTCAATTTAATGTAGAGTTTAGCCTGTACGGTCAAGCTCACCGTCTTTAAATAATTTATAGAATTAGGCGTTATTTTGCGGAGATCCATAATACAAAAGTAATAATAAAATTATTTTGCTATAATCCGCGATGAAGTAAAATAGAAAATATGTATAATGCTTAATGCAGAGTGGACAATCGGTTATCATACCTGATACATGCAGGAGTCGTAAAAAACACATGCACACACCTCCACCACCGCCACCGTGATACACAAGCACTATATACGTTCACTATCACAAACTCAACAATCGTTTCGCCCCGCAACCGAAGCATCGTCAGGAGATAGACTCCACGACCAAAATCGCAAAGCGAAGCAATATCCAAATAAGTTTAGTTATATACTAATCGGTTCAACCCCACCCTTTATTTTATTTGCGAACAAGTGTAACAAGCTTGAACTAGAAACATTTATCTGCTCGTTAATGAGGGTGCCATTGTTATGTTTAATAATCTCAAGGTTTTCCAATAGGCTGAGCTTCAGTCCTTTATTGGAACACGTGTGCAATACTTCGAAACTATAGAAAGCGGTATTCGATAGAAAGCGGTCATAAAGTCCCTAATGACCATAGTTTCGAAGTATTGCACACGTGTTCCAATAAAGGACTGAAGCTCAGCCTATTGGAAAACCTTGAGATTATTAAACATAACAATGGCACCCTCATTAACGAGCAGATAAATGTTTCTAGTTCAAGCTTGTTACACTTGTTCGCAAATAAAATAAAGGGTGGGGTTGAACCGATTAGTATATAACTAAACTTATTTGGATATTGCTTCGCTTTGCGATTTTGGTCGTGGAGTCTATCTCCTGACGATGCTTCGGTTGCGGGGCGAAACGATTGTTGAGTTTGTGATAGTGAACGTATATAGTGCTTGTGTATCACGGTGGCGGTGGTGGAGGTGTGTGCATGTGTTTTTTACGACTCCTGCATGTATCAGGTATGATAACCGATTGTCCACTCTGCATTAAGCATTATACATATTTTCTATTTTACTTCATCGCGGATTATAGCAAAATAATTTTATTATTACTTTTGTATTATGGATCTCCGCAAAATAACGCCTAATTCTATAAATTATTTAAAGACGGTGAGCTTGACCGTACAGGCTAAACTCTACATTAAATTGACTAAATTACATCGCGTTGCAGTCCAAAATATTTGGTTCAACCAACAATGTAAGCATTTGAACGTAACACCCAATTATATTAAAATAAAATGTAATACTCACAGCAAATCGTCGGAAATTGCTGTTAAAAAAGCTCAAACTACATGGCTTAATGAAGAATCGCGCCATTGGTTTACTATTAGAGATAATTTGAAGCTCCACCTTAAAATACTTCATTCCGAACTTTCTTTTAAACTTCACAATGTAGAATTCGATCTATTAGACATGAAAGCTAGGGACTTTGCTTCCGTAGAAGTTCATAAAAAATACCTTACACAAAGTAAGAAGTTAAAATCTTTAATCGGTAATATCCCAAACAATAATAATAAAACATCGACCTCCACAGTCAATACTACCCCACATTCGTTTTATCCCCGAGTAAAGAACCTCTCAGATGTTTCCATCCCAGCCATTGAAATGACACTTTTAGAGAAAGGCTTAAAATATAACATTCCCCACAACATCTGTGAGAAATCGTTAGAAACCCTAGCTATCGATGCCGAACTAGCAGTGATCGTTAACAAAGAGGATAACGTTGTTAGGAATTTAGTCGCTCAAGAAATAAAAACAACCCCCATCTGTCCCTCATTTAATGCTGAATCTAAAACTCTTAAGTCTCTTCAAAAAACTATATCGAACAACAACCTTGTCATTTCTAAAGCCGACAAAGGAAATACCGTAGTCATTTTAAAACGCGACATTTATTTGGAAAAAGTTAACGATGTTATCCAAAGTGAAGAATTCGTCAAGTTACCCTCAGATCCTACCAAAAAATTTACACAGTCTTTTAAAGAAATTGTAAATAATACTCAGTATATACTTCCCAACAACTCATCTAAACTGAGGGTCACTGAGATGAATCCTCGCTCTCCGATGTTGTATGGTTTGCCAAAAATCCACAAAAATAATATCCCTATACGTCCAGTTGTCTCATACATAGGCGCCCCAGCATATAAACTAGCTAAATATTTAAATTCAATCATACCGTCAAAAACATCCTTTCAGCCAATACATGCCCTTAAAAACAGTCTCCAGCTGGTCGACAAAATTAAGCACATAAAATTACCAAATAAATGTAAATTAATATCACTTGATGTTGATAGTTTATTCACGAATGTTCCATACAAAGAAACATTAAACATTTTGACCACATTACTCGAGAAAAAGTGTTTACACCCTGGAGAGATTTCAGAAATAATAGAATTAACAGAATTATGTATGGAACAAAATTATTTTCGATTCAATGACCATTACTTTCATCAAAAGGATGGTTTAGCTATGGGCTCCCCTTTAAGTCCACTTATGGCTGAAATTTTCATGGACCACTTTGAAAATCAAAATATTGTCCAAAATAAAAACATCCTTTACTATTATAGATATGTAGATGACATAATTATATGCTGGACGGGTACGGATAGACAACTTGATATTTTCATTAATAATATCAATTCCAAACATCCGAAAATCAGTTTCAAATTAGAATCAGAGCAGAATAACTCGCTTAATTTTCTTGACCTTACTATTACACGGTCCAATAATGAACATATGTTTGAGATCTTTCGCAAACCAACCTACACGGATACGATCATACCTGCTTCTTCTTTTCACCCCTGGCAACACAAACTTGCCGCCTTTCACAGTCATATACATAGACTCTTATCAGTCCCTCTTTGCGAGAAGAATTTTAACAAAGAGCTTCAAATAATCAACCAGATGGCGCATTCCAATGGCTATGATAAGCAATTAGTACATAATATATTAAAAAATAAACAGAAATTGCAATTGACAAAACATTTGTACGCGGTGCCACATTACAAAGATAATAAGTACAAAGCCAGTCTGACCTATTTTGGAGCATTGTCAGAACGAATTTCAACTATATTTAAATCAAAATCAAATATAAAATTAGGTTTTAAAAGTAGTAACTCTTTAAAGAAGATTCTTTGCAATAATAAAGATCAATTAGAAAGCGCGAAAAAGTGTGGTGTTTATAAAATAAAATGTCCTGAATGCAATGATACATATGTGGGTCAGACTGGTCGTAATTTTGAAACCCGTTTTAAAGAACATATGGCAGCTTTCAGGAATAATAAACCACAAAATTCACATTTCGCCAAACATCTGATAGAAAGCGGTCATAAAGTCCCTAATGACCATAGTTTCGAAGTATTGCACACGTGTTCCAATAAAGGACTGAAGCTCAGCCTATTGGAAAACCTTGAGATTATTAAACATAACAATGGCACCCTCATTAACGAGCAGATAAATGTTTCTAGTTCAAGCTTGTTACACTTGTTCGCAAATAAAATAAAGGGTGGGGTTGAACCGATTAGTATATAACTAAACTTATTTGGATATTGCTTCGCTTTGCGATTTTGGTCGTGGAGTCTATCTCCTGACGATGCTTCGGTTGCGGGGCGAAACGATTGTTGAGTTTGTGATAGTGAACGTATATAGTGCTTGTGTATCACGGTGGCGGTGGTGGAGGTGTGTGCATGTGTTTTTTACGACTCCTGCATGTATCAGGTATGATAACCGATTGTCCACTCTGCATTAAGCATTATACATATTTTCTATTTTACTTCATCGCGGATTATAGCAAAATAATTTTATTATTACTTTTGTATGTTTTTGTATGTTTATTTGTTAGTCAGCTTTTCACGTCCAATAATAAGTATTGGACCGATTTGATAACACATTTCATACTACCCGTTCGAAGTCGATATACAATAAACAAAGCAGGGACTGACATAAGCTTGCGGCTCCTGCTTTACGCCTTGCAAAAGTGCGTAATTCGTTTGTGGGTTTTGGTATAAGATTCTATAATAAAATTCCGTAATCAATTTCAGCTTTGCCATTAAACAGTTTAAAAACACTGTTAAAAAGAGGCTGATACAGAAAGCCTACTATACTCTTGAAGATTATTTAGAAGATAAGAATGTGTGGATATAGCTCTCTTTGAACCTGTACAAGACAGTAACGACTTAATGTAAATAGTATTAAGAATTCTATTTTTAAAAGAGCAACCGCCGGGTTTCTAGCTGGCTCTTCTCGGTAGGAACAGCTTTCCGAACCACCAGTAGAGTTGACAATTCAAAAGCACTTGTTTACAAGTTTATTTGAATAAAGAATATTTTGAATTGAATTTGAATTTGAAGCCGGACTCGGCTAGATTCATTTGTATAGATTAATCTTGTACCCAACCTAAACAGGTCGCAAGAGTAATAAATAGCCGAGAATTACATAGTGTGAAACTGTCCAGTCGAGAGTGTACACACGGACCGACAACCGGTGACACATCCTTAATCCTGGACCACGTAAACACGGGTTAAGATCGCATCTCGACCGGTCTAAGACATTTTCTGGCTTACATCTGCCTTTATAATACTAAAAAGGAAACAAACCGAAGGATTATCTTTAATATGTAAAATTGAAATCATCAGTATATCTTTAATATTTAAATGAGTTAATTTTGTGTGTTTATATATCATCATCATAATCAGCCCACTTTAGTCCACAGCTGGACATAGGCCTCTCCAATTATTCGCCACCTAGCTCGATCCTGGGCTTTCTGCCTCCATCCACTGCCCACTGTCCGACGTATATCGTCACTCCATCAAGTCTCAGGGTGTCCTACACTACGTTTCCCAATTCGCATATTTTCCTATATGTGTGTGTGTGTGTGTATTCGGAATCTCGGAAACAGCTCAGGTTTTGGGGCAGAAAAAGAGATCTAGCTAGGTTTTATGTAAGAAAAAATCGTTTTATCCCTCTTTTTGGGTATTAAAAATACTAAAATTTATATTGAATTGATTTTTTGCAAATAACTGTAAAGTCAGCGTAGCTTATTTGGGGAACGGGCATTTTCGAGAAACGTTAATACCTAGGATCGATCCCCAAATACATAATTATTTTTTTCTTTTTCTTTAATGTAACGAGCAAGACTCGGTCAACCAGGTACTACATATTAAAGCAAAGCTCCTATAAGCTGTCTGTCTGTATGTGATCAGTTTTCTCAAAATCTACTGAACGGATTTTTGTGGTGTAATATTTTTGCAGTGTGCGGTTCCTCGTATCTCAAATCTTGCTCTTATCTTAAAGAAAAATATCGCTCACTTGGCGGCTCGTATCTCAAAACACTCGTATATCGAGTTGTCTTTGTAGTTTTGATTTGACAAATGTGGTTTTTATGGGCCTCGTGAGTCTGACAGAAAGAATGAGTCTGAGTTTTCGTATGGACAATGGTGCGTCAACGTCTACGTGATCAAATCAAAAATCACAAGTTCCGAGAACTCATTAGTTCTTTAGAAGCTATCTCATTACTTTAGCTAGATTATTCTGAGCGATGTCTGTAACATTCTTACAGATATAGCTCAGCGTGTCGCGAAGCTGAAGTGGCGATAGGCGGGTCACATAGTGCGGAGAACCGATGTGCGTTGGGGTCTTACGGTGTTGGAATGGCGACCCCGGACCGGAAAACGCAGCGTCGATAGACCCTCTTCGAGGTTGATTTATGACCTCAAGATCACGAGGAAATGTTAGATCCAAGCGGCATAAATGCTGTGGTAAGGAGACCTATGTCCAGCATTGAATCTCTATTGTTTGAAAGAGAAAGAGAGAAATGTTTTTAACCAAGCTACCAAACCCACCATTGCAACTATGTTTTATTTTTATTAAAATTAATACAATAAAGAGATTACAACCAAACAAACTATTGATTCGGAAGGTTGCTTCTACCAAAAATAAGCAAGAAGCCCGGCTAGGCTCTCTCATAACTTTGGTCAAGTCCATATGATGTATTGTGGTCCAAACTAAGCTGGTGTGTAGTAATTAAAAATTTCACTAAACCACCGGAGAAGTGTGACGTTGAACCCGAGTCGAGTAACCGTTCCCATAACGGTGTACCGGTAGCGTATGGACTATAATTAGTGGAATTATTCGCTTCTCGATAATTTTCGAGGCTACTGGGTTTAGTTGTAATACACGAGCGTGGAAAGAGATGCAATTAAAATTTTACGAACTTTGGATGATAGGGGAAACTGTACTGAGATACTGATTAAATTCACAGAGAGAAAGTATCCAAAAGTGGCGATCGGTTATTTATAGAATTAGAGGTACCCGGTAACTAAAACGTTAAAATACCCTCAATAACGCAATGTGCTGATTTTCTGAACGTATAAGCATTCATTGCGTGAAATATCATCATTATTGATTCAACGGATTTATTTATTTTAGATTTATAGTATACTAGCTTTAACCCGCAACTTCGTTTGCGGGAACTGCTGTCGCGTGATAATTCCATAATAATACCGCTTTTCAATGTCATTCTATTCCTGTAGAATTAAAGATTTCTATTGACATTGATATTGTGCCAAATTTTATCGATATTGGTTCAGCGGCTTCACCGTAAAAGAGTAACAAACATATATCCATGCTCACAAAGTTTAAAGGATTAATATGTTATTTCGGAGTGTCAGTGAAAGCATAAGGTTATGTAAATAAAAATGTATATTTGCCAATTAAATTAAAATATTTGGACCTCTCTCCCAAACTTGTTCTTTCATTTGTAAAAACCAAGCTTTTTCTATTTGTGGATTATTTTCGCTTGAGGAGACTTGGTCGATAGTAAAAAAGAAACATACATTCATACTCACAAATTTTCGCATATACCTAATATTATAAGAGATAGCAGGATTATACCAACATAATATTTTCATTTCTTTTGTATTATGGACCTCCGCAAAGTAACACAATTCAATTACCTTATTTACTCGGATCAAAAAGCGAAGATTTGTCATTAAAACGTAAGAAAGATTATATGTATGAGGAATGTAGCGAATCTCGCGCTCAGCAAGAAGCGTCCCGATATATGTCACATTAGCAGTACCCGTTCCGAACATGTCCGATCCGTCACAGCGGTCCTGTTGTCCGCGCCGTTACTCCGGTATTTGGGTCGCGGTGCTAACAGTATGCCACGAGCACCGCGATGTTATTTATATCAATTAACTGCGCTTTCTTTTCATTTTCTTTTTGTCGATGATAGTTTGTGATCTATTAAACGTTTTATGAACGCGGCCAGTTTAAAGAAAGAAAAATATAAATAAAGGTACGCAGAGAAATGTGACCCTGTAAAAAGGAACACCACTCAGCGTAATTTGAGGGGGACCTGAACGCTGGTTTTCAGTGGCGACCTCTTAATACTACTAATAGTACACCCAGAACGTCAGCGACAGTGTTACATATATCAAGAATTAATAAATTTTTATATAGAATTTATATCAAGAATTCGGAATTCGGAAAGAAGAATTAGGCGTTACTTTGCGGAGATCCATAATACAAAAGTAATAATAAAATTATTTTGCTCTTATCCGCGATGAAGTAAAATAGAAAATATATATAACGCTAAATGTAGAGTGGAAAATCGGTTATCATACCTGATATATGCAGGATTCGTAAAAAACACATGCACAAACCTCCACCACCGCCACTCAACAATCGTTTCGCCCCGCAACCGAATGATATTTTCTATTTTACTTCATCGTGGATTATAGCAAAATAATTTTATTATTACTTTTGAAATTACAAGATGTGTAAATGTAATTTAGCACCTATTGTTTACAAGTATGTAAGAACTAGGTAGAATTCGCGATTTCTATGGTGCTAACTTTATGTACTGGATGAAGCCAAATATAATTTATATGGCTCCAGTGATTTCGTTCTGAAAGCGCAACATACGGACTAACTTTTACCTGTGTCGCGACTCAGCAGAGTAAGCAACTCATTCGATCGTCTCGGTATTCGCTTTTACAATAAAATTCCACAATGTATACTAGACCAGTCCACATAAAGGTTTATACGAGAGATATGCTTATACGTAAAACATATTACAAAATTGACAATTATTTGGATTATAAACTGCCTGGATTTAAAAATGTTTAAAATATAAACTGCCGACAAAAGTAATAATAAAATTATTTTGCTATAATCCGCGAAGAATCTCTATTAGTTTTGTATTATGGATCTCCGCAAAGTAACGCCTAATTCTATAAATTATATAAACCGCCGAGTTTCTTTCTGGTTCTTCTGGTTAAAAGAAACATTCTAGCTTCATTAATCATATTGACAATTCAAAAGTGCTTGAAAGAGCTTATTTGAAAGATTATTTTGATTTGAACCTAACAGAGAATAGAACCCAGATCCACAGATTATGAAACAAGTCCCTAAATGTAGAAATACCACCAATTGGAAGAGAAATTGTGCACTTCAATGCAAGTATCAGTAAAATGGAAAATATGAGGGTAATTGCAAAATAAACTCGCAAAAACCTATTACGTAAACCTCCTATGTTAGGTAACTTGTATGGCGAAGACGTTGCTGCATGTAATCTAATTATGCTCTAATAACAATAAGCTATTACAGAATACTTAAGGGAATTACATAGACAGGTTATTTATTACACAATATAATTACAAGGCAATTACAGTTTAAAAAAACACCATAGTTAATCGTTTGAAGACACGATTGAAATATAATTGAAGTTTGACACAACTATATATTTAATTAAGAATAATATTCACTTACGTTATACCGCCGTGTGGTATCCGGCGGAATAGAATAGTACCATCCTCATTTCTTACCGAGGTGTCGTAAAAGGCGACTAAGGTAAGTTGAAACACACTGTGGTATCCGGTTTAGTAGAATAGACCACCCTCTTTCTTACCGAGGGGTCGTAAAATACGACTGAGGTAAGTTGATGTCAGGCAGGTGGCCGATCGTAAAAACGCAGCCAAATCATGTGACAGCATGTTTAAAACATATTGTGCCGACCCCAATTAGAGTGGGATATGGGCAGGAAGATGATGACGACTATTCTATTCAGCCGGCGTTACGCTCTACATTAAGTATTACCTAAAATATTCTCAAATCGCGGATTATAGCAATATAATAATATCATTACTTTTATATTATGGAATTCCGCACAACTCCTAATTCTATACGTTACACAGTGCTCATGTTCTGAATGTAGGCCGTCATGCCACATGTCATATGATCGCTTGGCATGCCGATTTTGTCATTTATGCGTGACGGAGCGTCCAATGTCATTGTGC
This sequence comes from Morpho achilles, assembly GCA_947086495.1. Lineage (NCBI taxonomy): Eukaryota > Metazoa > Arthropoda > Insecta > Lepidoptera > Nymphalidae > Morpho > Morpho achilles. The sequence continues at coordinate 1,346,688 of CAMTZB010000005.1, forward strand.
CATGTAATACTTGTTTTCTATACAGCCGAGCTGGCGTGGCTTGAATATGGGAAAACCATGGGTGACCCCCTTGTATTCAATTACGTGAAATTATTTCAGTGTCAGTGACAAATGATATAACTAAGACATCAGAAAATAAGGAAAAGTCAGGATCGAATCTAACATAAAATCGACATACGATCGACAAACGAATCTAACATAAAATCTGTCGAAAGGTACACCTATACCTCGATATAATCAAACTAAAACAAAGATATAACAGACAGACAGACTTTAGCATTCACATTAATAGTATGAAAACAAAGCTTACTATATAATTGAAGATTATGCCAGTGATAACATTTATTAATGTGGTATCTGGCTGAGTAGAATAGACCGCCTTAATTTCTTAACTAGGTGTCGTATAAGGCGACAAAGGTAAGCTGTCAGACAGGCGGCCAGTCGTAAAATCATTAGCCAAAACATATAATAACTTATTTAACACATGTGCTGATCCCACTATACACTGTCCATTATATTAACCATCTTTTGACAGATTGACGATTTACATATTTAGTGATGTCCTAAAGATTCTCGTATGCGATACCATTCCGATTATAGTACCTACTATCATTAATCGAATTACGTACCTAAGTAATTCGATTAATGATAACCTACGTGAACTAATAACAGATATAGAAATCAACATTTTGATTTAATATTGCCTTAGTTTTTTGAAAATAAATGTTAATCCGTGTGTATTTATTATAATCATAAAAAATATATTATACATCAACTGGCAACATCAACAGACCTTCCGCTCGGCCGCCATTTTGACGTGATCTGTCACTCTCAACGAAACGCCCGTGATAGTCACACGCATTTACGTTCGCTGAGTGTTCTCTCGCATCTGTTACACCTTGAGTTAAGTAGCTTTATTCCTCGGAAAAACTTTTGTGAAACTTATATTAATTGATCGTGAAAATGCCGAAAGGACGTGTGTTGAAAGCACAATCGAGACAGTTAGTGTTAAAACTTCATGAGTATTTTGAGCAAGAAAATCAAAATGGCCGACCTCTTATACCTATCACGCAAGTCCGAAACCGTGTTGCAGCCGCGTTGGGGATCAGTCTATCAACTGTGACTAAAATCACTACTGATGCCTACGGCAGGAGCGGCTTGGAGCAAAACAAACCATCTACACCAAAAAGAAAGCGCCGGGCTCATAAGGTGACAGCTGTTGATGACTTTGACGCTGACGCTATTCGTCGTCATGTATATGATTACTACTTGAGAAAAGAAATTCCAACTTTGAGAAAACTTATTGTTTCTTTGAAAAGAAGTGGTCTATTTCATGGTGAAAAATCTTCTTTGGTCAAAGTTTTGAACACAATTGAACTTTTCATATAAAAAGTTAAATAAAAGAAAATTATTAATGGAACGCACAGATATAGCTATAGCACGTTGTGATTTTTTAAGAGAGGCAAAGAAAATACAAGATTGGGCAAATATTGTTTTCACGGATGAAACATGGCTCAACGCTAACCACACACTATCTCGTTTCTGGACTGATGATACTGCTGATTCCACTTCCTCAGTACCAATGGGAAAAGGTGAGCGCCTAATCATTTGCCATGCAGGTACAGCAAAAGGATTTGTACAAAACGCACTGTTGGCATTTAAATCGAAGAAATCAAATGACTACCACGAAGAGATGAATGCAAATGTGTATGAAGAGTGGTTCAAAAAAATGCTCATTTCATTGGAAGAACCATCAATAATTTTTATTGATAATGCGCCCTACCACTCCCGTCAAATTGACAAAATGCCAACACAGGCTAATAAAAAGAATGAAATAATTAATTGGCTTCGGGACAATGGAGAAAATGTGGACGACTCAATGTTAAAAGTTGAATTAATAAAAATATTAAAAACCAAAAAGAGAGCAAAACGCTATGTAATCAATGAAATGGCAGCAGAATATGGCCATACTGTTCTTCGGATTCCTCCATACCACTGCCAGTACAACGCAATAGAACTTATATGGGCACAAGTAAAAGGGCATGCTGCGAGATGCAATACAAGCCCCCCATTCACAGCGAATAAAATTTTGCAATTGCTAAAAAATGCTTGCACCCACGTAACGGCCGAGAACTGGGCAAGTGTGGTGGAAAGAACTAAAAGAGTAATATTCTCTGATTGGGAACGTGATATTGCGTTTGATAATATATTATCTACACAAGAGCTAATAATAACTGCTACTGAAGACTCCTCATCGGAGGAGTCTAGTGTTGATTATCATTCCGACGACTCGTGCTAATAAAATAAATTAAAATATCCTGATTGTTTTATTTGTATTCATGTATTAACTAAGAAGAAAGTAAAACTTTATATAATGTTATTAAATGTCTTTTAATACTCGTAACATCGATTTCTACCGATTATTTTTAATCTGTGGCATAATCGTAGTAACCATTATGTGTGACATCACTAAGTGGGCGGTACCCATCCATAAAGTACAAATATTATTTGTATGATATTTGTACGTAAGCAATACAAAACTTAATGAGCGTGAGCTGTCAAAAGACTGATAATATGATGGACGCAGTATAAGAGTGGGATAAGGGCAGGATATTGATGAATATCACTTTTTAAAAGGTATTTAATATGTAACATACCTTTAACACTAATCTCTATGGCAGCTCATACCTGTAACGAAAATAATAATAATTAAAGTATAGTAATTCTTTACTTTATATAGAATCCTACTAATATTATACATCAATGAGAAAGTTACAATTAAAATAAATAAAAAAACATTTTTTGGATCCACTAAAAAACTGACTTTATTTTTGAGGTATACTGTTATATACTCTTACTTACTATAGATAATCTTCTCTTCAATAACGAGCAAAAAACTGAACGTCACTGAAACGCTTTATCAATAGGAAAACTACACCAGAAACAACAACGGCACAGTGTTGCCACCATTTTAATCAAAATGGTGCGATACTCTTGTTTCATGACTGTGTTGTTATAAAATACAAAGCGGAAGTCAGTGGCGACAACACAAACTAACATATATTGTAAAAAAAACTTTTTTCAAAACATTAAAATACCACTTTATATATAATCGAGAATATGTGACGCTGGACGCAAAAAAGTAGCGGGTTATACGTGTTTAAATATATCGTTTGGATATAATTATGCTCTTAGGCATAATGTACCTCAATAAGTTACATAAAATTAAAATAAAAAAAACAACATTTTTGGATCCACTGAAAAACTGACCTTACTTGAGTAAGTAACGGCTTGTTACTATCCCACTGCTGAGAATAGGCCTCTTCTCTCCGTTTTGGGAGAGAAGGATTGGAGCTAAGACCTACCACGCTGCTCCAATGCGGATTGGTAGGTTACACATACCTCCAGAATTCTCAAGAGATATGCAGGTTTCCTCACGATGTTTTCCTTCACCGAAAAGCGTGTGATAAATTGCAATTATCAATTAGACACATAAGTTTTTTTAAGAGAAAAACTCATTGGTGTCTGGCCGGGTTCGAACCCGTGATCGTCTCTAGAGATTCACACGGTCGCACCGCTGGGCCATCACAGCTTGTCATGTAATAATTTGCTTTACTTAAACAATATGGCTGCGACAGAGAAATATAACCTCACAACATATCACCAAGCGACATGTAACGTGACACACTATAGGAAATTAAAAGCCTGTTATATTTTATTAACATACCGCGTATAAATCGGATGAAGAGATAATCTTGTTGTGTGGTTTCCTTTGCACGTAAGTGATGCTTACTTTAAGGTCTTTCACCTTGAAATAGTGTCTACGTTGGAAAATATATCTTGTATGTATAGGGAGTACAGAAGCATCGTAAGCCTCAATTGCGACTCGCAACATCCTGGGAGTATCACTTAAGAGTGTTTCCGATGTGGATGCAACCTCGGCTTAAAGCGATGCGTTTTAGAGGGCTGCATTGCCAGTACTTTGTGTTTCGCAACGGGCGTACCTCGAGTACGTCGCGTTTCGCAGCGTGCGCACCTCGATACTTTATGTTTCGCAGCCGGCGTGCCTCGAGTAGGTCGCGTTTCGCAGCGGGCGCGCCTCAAGTACTTTGTGTTTCGCGTCGGGTGTGACTCGAGTACGTCGCGTTTCACAGCGTGCGCGCCTCAAGAATTTTGTGTTTTGCAGCCGGCATTCCTCGATAATGTCGAGTTTCGCAGCGAGCGCGCCTAGATTCCGTCGCGTTTGGTGGCTGGTGTTCCAGTCCGTCGCGATTAGCTTGGGGTAGTCTAGTCTTATCTACGAAAGAAAGAGCCCAACTCTGGCCCAACTATAAAGAGGCCTTTACTTAATTTGTGTTTACTTCATAGTAAGTAAATTTAGATGTTTTGCGATACTTTAAAAAAATCATGTTCGAAAATACTCTATCTTTATTTTTTGTTATCTTCGTTCTGAAACAATTTAGTCTATGGATACTTTATTACGTCAATGTCATTGATTTCGATTTACGAGCGGAACGGAGCCGACGAATAATGAGCCATAGCAGGAGTTATTTCGTTATGCTGAATTATGTCCTTATCGCTTTGATATATGTGTTTTAGCATAACTGAATAGCTTCATAAGAATAATTTACATTATAACTACTAAAGATTTTGGCCAAAAATCGCATGAATAAATGTAAATACCCTTCAAGTACATAAATCTTATTGGTGTCACCCGGAGTTAGCATCTGTGACCCTCTAGAATCACCCAGTCTCGCCGCTGTTACAAAACCATCCAAAAACGGGATAGAAAAACCTAATAGATAATATAAAGCAATGTTTTTCCTAGAAAGAGGCGGATGTAATTAAACAAATATTAACATGGCTAAAACTGCATAAAAATAAAACTATTGAATTTATTTTAAATCAGATTTTCTTAAATTTTGAAATTCAGTATCCGGCTGAGTAGAATATACCACACTCATTTCTTACCGGTGTCGTAAAAGGCGACTAAGGTAAGTTGGCCCACCGTGTGGTATCCGGTTGAGTAGATACCCTCTTTGTTATCGAGGTATCGTAAAACACGACTAAGATAAGTTGACGACGTCATACTCAATCGTCAGCCAAATTATCTGACATGTGTATATCATGTTTGGCCGACCCCCCCACTTAGAGTGGAATAAGTGCAAGATGATGATGAGATTTTTTTAATTTTGGACTTTTTTGAACAGATTTTGTTTAATACTAAATCAATAGCGGTTAACCACTACACTCCATCTTCCTTTTCTTAAATCTACGCCCAGAATCACTCTTTACCTGTCATATTGATGGAAATATACGCATATATTTCGTAATACCTCGCAAATGACTTTGTTACCGTTGATAAATGAAGTCATCATTCCCGCATACCATATTTATGCATGCCAATTTCAAGCTTAACTTGATAAGTTACGGTCAGATATCTCGGAGCGGTAGGTAAATGAGAACCATAAGTTATGCGGAGGTAGTAATAAAAGCGGTTGCATTACGAACTGATGGATAACAAATCAACTTCAACAATTTACCAACATTAAATAACTACAAATCTTTGGATATTAGATAACCATGAAATAATTTATAGAATTACAACGTTGTTTTGCGGAGATCCATAATGCAAAAGTAATAATAAAATTATTTTGCTATAATCCGCGATAAAGAAGATAAAAATATATAAATAATATAAATATATAATATACAATAATAAATGCAAGTTGGATTATCCATTCTCATACCAAATCGCAAAAGCAATTATTTGTATTATTTGTATACTTTTGAAGAAACCATTATTTTGGATTAGGTTTGCAATAGTATATATAAACTGTTGTGCATATACTGTCACCAACTTGCTGAGATAGTAAAAAAATCATCCTCCTGCCCTTATCCCACTCTAAGGAGGTCGGCACAACATGTTACAAACATGCTCTTACATGATTTGGCTGCGTTTTTACCACCGGCCGCCTACCTGACGTCAACTTGCCATAGTCATATTTTACAACACCTCGGTAAGAAATGAGGGTGGTACTACTCTTTTCAGCCGGATACCCCACGTAAAAAATATAGTAAATAAATTGAGAACACGTTTTTACAGAAATAAACTAATAACTGAAAATATTGTGTGACTATATCACGAAATATTTGTCACTTACTATAGAATAAAAATGATAAGAATCCTGGATGTAAAGGCCAGTTACTATCACACTGCTGGGCTCCTTCCTTTTTAGCGAGAAGAAGTGGAGCTACCACGCTGCTCCAATGCAGATTTGTATATTACCCATATCCCCAGAATTCTCTGAGATATGCAGATTTCCTCACAATGTTTTCCTTCTTAAAAAAGCATAAAATAAATCGCAATTATCTATAAGACACACGAGTTTTAACATACATATTAATTAGTCCTGAACCCGTGACCCATTTGAAAGAATGGCACGGTCTCACCGCTGGACTATCACAGCTCTCTGTAACAGTATAATATCCCATACTAGAAACGCGGTTTATAGCAAAATAATTGAACTATTACTTTGCAAATATAATGTACTTAACACAAATATCTTCACCAGATGACCCTTAGCAAGTGGCACAGAATCCGCGAGTCCCACAATCAGGCAGATGCGTTGAATGCTGTTAGCGCAATTACGATGGGCTGCAAAAACTTGCGACTATGTAAGCTAGTGGACTCGAGCCTAATGAACACTGGGAATCTTATGGGTTTGTACTTAAAACTATGCAAAAGTAATAAAGAATTATTTTACTATAATCTGAGTTTTCTTAATCTATTTGAGGCATGTAGGAAGCACAATCCGATCTCATACCTTATACATGCAGGATTAGTAAACGAACGCACCACCACACTAAACTAGCGTCGCACACATTCACTACCACAATCTCACAAAATTGGTTCATAGAGTAAATTAAATCTAATGGCTTCATGAAAAACAAATTGCAATTAATTCTTCTTAATATTGTACTATTTTTTACTATTACTAACGTAAGGCCTCAGAAAAAAAGAAGATAAATCACACGGAACTAAAAATGAAACATTTTCAGTTAGTGGAAGCTATTTAACTCATAAAATGCAAACATTGTCACTCAAAAAAAAATCGGCAAAAAAATATCCAAAAGTGGCCATTTGTAGAACAGTCCGATCAATATGCCGATTAGAAGAAGCTATTCATGTACAAAAAAAAATGTAGGTACATATACTTAAACGACTTAATTAACGTTTTTTTGCCCAACAAATCGGACCGCGATTTAGTCAGCACATAATTGTCCGACATCTAGCAGCACAATAACGAGCTACAATAAAAAATAAATGAACGCGCGCACGCGTCGCAGTGGGTCAATCTGCGCAACGAATTGTACCGCACGAACGACACACCGCCCTGGTTACACCAGATTGAGTGTGGTGCTTTTTATAGAGTACGTGCTGACGGAACTCCCGCTGTTAAGCCATCACCGTCGCCCACGGACTTCTACACAACTAAGAATGCCTTATCCCTCTTTTCTATTGACGAAATGCAAGAAGATATTCCAATTATGCAATCTGCAAAAAAGATGGATGGATTGTGTAAAAATGATATGCATGTTAAAGGAGTGGAACCATGACGAACGATAGAGAAGAGTGGAAGAAATAGATATATTGTGCCGACCCCACTTAGAGTGGGATAAGGGTAAGAGAATGATGATTCCAATTACGCAATCTGCAATTTTCAAAGTGTAGAAATATGAGCGTCGATATTAACATCCGTGTCAATAAAGGCCACTGTTTGATTTTTTATTTCAGATATACCAGAGGTTACTAAAAGCTCCTAAAAGTTTGATTCCTACGTTGCGACTAAGCAGAGTAACTCATTCGTTTGTCTCGATACTCGCTTCTAGTAAAAATTCCGCAATTAGACTTTTCTACAGAAAAGTTTAAATTAATTGTACGAACTATGCTTATACGCAAAGCAAAATCAGATTATTTGAATGCTAAAAATGCTTGGATTTGAAAATCCTTTCAGCTTCGAACAATACTGCGGTAAAATAATGTAAATTTAAAATGTTTAAAAGATTGACCGCCGAGGTTCTCGCTGGTTCTTCACGGCAAGAGCAAACATTCCAAACCAGATGTAGCTTTATTAAATCTAATTTATCTTTGATGATTTAAAAGTGCTTGTAACTTGTAACTTATTTGAATAAAGATTATTTTGATTTCATTTGATCTTTTATTTTCTATATTTGATTGGGTATAAACCTTTTACCTCATAGTATACATTGCTAAATTTGCATATCAATTAAATGTCCGGAATATTCTTTCCCCAGCATCGGGTAATCTTAAAATAAAAGTGAATAAACATTTGTTAGAAAACTAAAAATACCTATACCGTAAAATACAAAAACGAACAATACAAAAGACACATTGTTAAGACCTCATTCTAAATGTGCTAAAAGCAAACCAAGGATTGTTCCAAATAATATAACAGTAACCCAAAAACGCACTGCAGTCGCAATTCTAACAATTTATATGGTGAATATAGCAGTAACGAATTCCGAAGTAACGCGAGTTTGGCACGAAACAGAAATGCAAAGCCCTAATATACGAGTGCAACTGCTTTCTGGCGTGACAGCAAACAATAAAACTGATCTATTAAACAAAACAACACTTGGGAAACAACCGTTATTGGCACAAAAAATGTTCGGTATTGATCTTAGTGGAACAAGGTCAACCTTGATAATGTACCAATAATAATTATTCCCGGACTTTCATGTAAACCTGAACTCATAGGGAATAAAGAGGCATCTGCAAAGATCCTTATGATCTTCTTAAAAAATTCAGTCATCTCATTTTTTTTTCCTTTTCTCTTCTTTTTTAATATTGTTATAAACTTATAATAAATTTATAATAAAAAAATTACAGTTCGGCATTCTTGAGATTCAGTTGAACAAGAAGATTCAACATTTGTATAAAGGAAAGTGCTTGAACTATATATAAATTGTATAAGATTTAAGGTAATTCTGAATACAAATTTTTATCTCATTCCAATGATTTAAATACATAGGACAATGTGTTACCATTCAAGGAAAAGTTTCAGGGTCCTATTAGTTTTCGATAATTGAAGTAAGAAAGATAATATCTCAGAAAAAAATGAAGATAAACCTAAAAACGTTAAATATATGATAGTGAACAGAGTCCAATGGATGCAAAAAAGCTACGACTAAATAACTATACGAACTAAATATATTGTTGAACAAACATAATAGGCAATAAGTGAATTTAACAATAGACATAAAATTTAAGCTGGAACGCTTTTTGAAAGATCTTTTAATTTTCGAAGATATTCAAATTTCTGCAAGAAATGAAATGTTAAGCAAATAATGGATCGTTTATTAGTTAATGGATAAGACCCTTTAAACGCTTGTAAATCCGGGAGCGCAACATGATTGATTGAAGTGTACCGACTGGTTATCGAAACGATGTCGACACGCGACGCTTAACTTTTCGTTAATAGAGATAATGACGTGTACAGTTACAGATGCGTGAATAAACGGTACATTATTAAATAATAAATATCATTTATGTTACGTAGCATTGTATAATTTAAATTAGTTAAATTATATATAAAGATCAAGCAACTGTGAAGTCATTTCTGCATAGTATTAGATATTATTCAAAATCTTTATGCGATGAAAATGAACTATATTTTTTTTAATGATGTCTGTCTGGACGTGATTGATTTTCTCACAATCTACTGAACGGATTTTTGTACAGTTTATACGAAAAGATAGTGTAATTCTTACGGAAGGCTTAAGTTAATGGTACATCTCCGTTCTATGTAAACTGTGTCAAAGATGTCGTGCGTTTGTAAAGAAACTCGCCTGCCGGGAGCTTCTATCACGTGCGCCGCGTAAACGAACACAGATACACTAAAATCATGTAGTAGAGAATTATAGATCTACAAAAATACTGCAAACAAGTCCGGGATAGCATGTTTCTATCTCTTATGGTTAATTCACAACAGAGATATGCTGTCTTAGACTTTTTTGTAGTATGTTTATAGATCTACAATTCTCTAGTACATTACTTTAATGTATCTCTGTTGGTTTAGGCGGCGCATACAACTAAAGCTCCCAGGTATGTTCTTACAACTGCGCGGCTCTTCCACAAAATTTACATAAAATCGTAATGTACTTAAAACCTAAACCTTCAAGAAGAATTGCCTTAAAAGAAGAAACCTTTTAGTAAAAACTATACAAAAATCCGTTTAGTAAATTTTGAGAAAATTGATCACATACAGACAGACAGCTTTTGAGGACTTTGTTTTATAATAAGTGTAGATGGTGTTACTTGATAAACTTAATTTAAATCAACACGGACAAACACAGATAATCGAACATTTTAGATTGATACGTAATCAATTTTGAGGCATGTCAGCCTACTTTAAAGTAATGAGTTTGGCATTTCATTATCAAGTGCACGGTCCGAAGTGACAAGGATTATTCCAGATTATTTTAAAGCAGATCTTACTGTCACGGTTTTAATGTCAGATTTAAGTTCAGAAGCTTTTTAAGGACTTGTAAGTAATTTTCTCTTAAGACTAAACGAGGGCAATGTATGCATTACACGTTAATTACTTATAAAAGTTATCGTCCGAATTTCTTATATGAAACTTCTCAGAATATATAAGATAAAATAGCGAAACAAAAGGACCAGATAAAGTTATAAACTTTAGTATATATGCATAGTAATCTAAATTAGAAAGTCTGTCTATCTGTTACACTGTTACGGATTTTTACTTGAGCAATATTTATGAAATTTGGTAATTTCAAAATACTCTTTATTTAAGTAGACTTTTTCAAGTACTTTTGAATCATCTGCTGGGCATAGGTCTCCTTTCTCCATTTTTGGAGAGGTTTTGAGCTTAGACCTACCACGCTGCTCTAATGCTGATTGGTAGATACATATCCCCAGATTCATCAATGCTGATTGGTAGGTTACACATATCTCCAGAATCCTCTACAGATATGCAGGTTTCCTCACGATATTTCCTTCACCGAAAAGCGTGCGATAAACGCAACCATCTATTACACAAACGTTTTGATAGATAAACAAAAGAGTCTCTGCGTCTCACGCTGGGCTATGATAGCTCATCGAATGTGATTAACTAAAGCCCCTAAAAATCCTTCAGAAATAGAACACTTGTTTGAAGGTCTTTCATCACTTGATTGTAGATAAAATCGCGAGAACAGCTTGCGTAAAGACCACACATCCTCCTACCCTTATCCCACTTATAGTGGGAACGGTACAACATGTTATATACATGTTGTCACATGATTTGGATATGTATTTTACGACCGGCCGCTTGACTGACGTCAAATTACCATAGTCGTATTTAACGACACCTTGGTAAGAAAGAGGGTGGTCTATTCTACTTAACCAGATACCATGCGGTGGGTCAACTTACCTTAGTCGCCTTTTACGACACCTCGGTGAGAAATGAGGGTGGTACTATTCTATTTAGCCGGACACCACACAGCGGTTCGACTTACCTTAGTCGCCTCTTACGACACCTCGGTAAGAAATTAGGGGTGGTACTATTCTATTCCGCCGGATACCACACGGATTCCGTACGTATAAAGACCACAATGGCCCAACAAACATAAACAACATATCTTTTTTAATTTATTATGTACTAGCGGCCTGCACCTGCTTCGCACGGGTATAAAATATATATCCCATGTCAGTCAGTGTAAAAAAAATGATTAAAATTGATCCAGTTGTTTTGATTTATTCATTACTGCCCGTGGCCGTAGCGCTAAATTTGGAGAAAAACAATTTCCTTTCCCTATACCAAGAAGATTTCCTGCTATCTTTGGAATATCTAAATTCATATAGTACATTATTACTTATTTACTTTTATATTTTCCCTATGTATTTTATTTTTACAATTAATTACAGAATGTCTTTAAACAAACTCTTGAAAGAGTGACATCGCTGCTAAAGTCGAAGTGTTATAGGGCGAAGCGCGGCCTCCTCACGGCATTTTAAATCTGTAATATCTCCGAAAATGTTCACTTAAATTACATGCTGTAAACGGCAATATTGATCTATATTAAATCAACTATTTATTTAAGGTACTCAATTGGATAAGGATTAATGCTGAATTGTATAAAAATTGCTTTGAACATAAGGCATCATTTTTCGTAAAAAGTAAATGAAAAAAACTGCTATTGTGGGTTATCCATAAGAGATAGATATATACCATCGCGGACTTTTCTATAGACCTTTTTAAGGTGTACAAATACTTAGTACATCATTTTGATAAATCTCGTAGGGTTTAGCCTGCGTTTGCAATGTAAGCGGAAAAAAATGTAATTATTTACAGAAACCTCAAAAATTACATTATTTCTCTACTTCGTATTGAATGTCATTATACGTACAAACCTTCCTCTGGAATCACTCTATCTATTAAAAAAAACCGCATCAAAATCGGTTGCATAGTTTTAAAGTTTTATGCGTACATACGGAAATATGGACTTTGTTTTATAATATGTAGTGAAGTCTTAATAAGATAGACAACGAAACAGTTCTCATTGCAATTTTAAGTAGCAAAGTAGAATCCAAATTTAAAAAAAAATACTTCTTAATATATAAAGTAGATCAATATCTATTAAGAAAACTAGAGCATTTTCACTTTGAATAGACAAAGCAGAGTTTAGAACTATTGTCTGAACAGTTTACGGTTTACCGGACAACACTTTCTCGAGTATCGATTAATGGTGCTCATCGATTCAGAATCGATGTTTATTGATCGATTGTTCAACGTAGGCGAAAGTTTGTCGATTTAAACGACATTAATTGACGTCGCAAGTAACGGCCATGCGTGTATCAGATTAAAGATTAAATGTAAGCAATAACCTACAGTTGTCAAGAGATGTTGATTAAGGATTTCAGATTCTGCGGTCTGTGCTAACCATATTAACTGGTTCACTTCAGCCCTTTTGTGCAATAAGGCAAAGATGTGAGACCGTGCTACTCTGTTGAGGGGGTACCGAGTTCAAACCCCGGGTACGCACCAATGAGTTTTTTTGTTAAACCTTATGTGTCTAATTTAATTGCAATTTATCATACGCTTTTCATGAGAAGCAATTGTGAGAAAACCTGCATATTACTCCTTAGTGAAGTCCCTACTTCTGAGGATATGTATAACCTACAAATCCACATAGGAGCAGTGTGGTAGGTCTTAGTTCCAACCTTTCTCTCCAGAAACGAAGAGAGGGTGACCTATGCCCAGCAGTGGGATAGTGACAGGACTAAGGTGGACTGCGCTTGCTACTACAGTACCTCTTATAAATATACTCTGCAATATGCAAATTGTAGGAGTCACATTTAATCGAAAACACTGCTAATTCATTTGAGATTGGACAAATTAGTGACTAAGAGGAATTATTATTCAATTATGGGTCTCCAGAAAAGTCCGTGATGGCATATATCTATCTATTTATGAATAACTTGCTGTTTACTTATTTAGAACGCAAACGGTTTTTACTTTGACCTCAATGCATTTGTTTACAAAATTATCGCGTATGACCTTATTAAGTGCTAACCACTGGAATGTATTAACTAAGCTTATAATTGGAAATGTAATAAAGTTCAAAAATTAACTCACTTCCAATAACGGTAAAGTTTAAAATGCTACGGATCTGTCGTTATTAAATATCATGCAAATGTAAACGAATACTTCGCGGTAATTTAATCAATCGAACAAAAACCTGAGCCGGGTGAAATCAGGGTGAAATTATAGCAGAAAGTGTCCAACCTTATTAGCATGCTCACAGACCGTGAATGGTGACATTATTGAGATAATTATAATCTATACTCTGTAAAGAAGTGATAATAAATTCAGTAATTTAGAATATTGCGTTAAAAATGTAGTATAGCACAAAGACATTAAGCGCCTGTTTCACAAGTTACCAGTAAACTGTCAGTTTTATTCGGGACATATCTGACACATATCTCGGAATTTAGCGTTTCTCAGGTTTCTGATAGGCTTATTCAGCACTTAAAGTCCCTTATAAGTTAGCAGGTAGATCATGTGGCTGTTATTTTGTTTTTCTGCCGGATAGCAAATACCTATTTCAAAATGGCCAAATGTGGTGCCTTGTCCTGCATGTATAAGGTATGTGAATGTTGCCAGCTTCATACACTTAGCATTACATATATTCTCTTAACAAACGCGGATTACAGCAAAAAAAATTGTTCTGCACTATGAAATTCCGCAAAATAACGCCTGCTTCTATAAATCATTTTCTATTTACTTAATTACGGATTATAATATAATTTGTATTACGGATCTCAGAAAAGTAGCGCGTAACTCTATAAGTTAAGAAGGTTTCCTAAAGATCTCCGTTAAGTAGCGCCTAATACTACAAGTTAAGAAAGTTTTCCTAAATTTTCTAATGTCGCCGCTAAACTATTAAAAATTTCGCTTTCGTAAGAACCATCTGCAAATAATTAACACAACAAAACAAGAATTAGCAAAATTATTCCATCCGGAACACGCGCCGATGACCAAGAGAAATATTTATATTTATATACAAAGGAGATAGAAGAAATAAAGAAAGAAAGAACGTTCATTTCATCCTCCCGTGACTCAGATGTTAATTAAAACTAAACTTTAACACAACACAATAGAACAATAGCATATAAATATACTGGATATCACAAGAAGATGAAAATGGCAACAGTTCAGTATAAATTGGGGACAAAATTCTATCGCACAACACTGTTTTTCAGCAGTAGCTAGGAGCGACACAGTTTAATTAAGGATATACTCGTATAATTACTTAAATCACAAATATTTTAACATACAGATAATTATTCTATCCTACTAATATTATAAATGTGAAAATTTGTGAGTATGGATGTATTTTGTTACTCTGTCACGGAGAATCCGCTGGACGAATATCGATAACATTTGGCACAATTATTCCTTATACACGGGATTAACATATATGTTATAGAAATCCTGTTGAATCTACAGGAATAGGATGACATTGAAAAGCGCCATCTATTTTTATATCACACGACCTATCACACGACAGCGGTCCACGTGAGCGAAGTCGCGTTTTAAAGAAGGTATTTATATAGACAAATAAAATGGAAGATGTATCATTGTGCCGTAACTATTAAAAACTAAAGGCTATAATCGTTTTATACGTTGTCACAACATTGGGGTTAACGCGAGTGTTTGGGCGTCGATTGCGAAGGTAAAACAAGTTATAATGACATATGTCAAACGGAAAATCGTTGGCGCCAGTTTTTATGTACGCGACTTCTGTTCCACTTGCCTGTAATCTATGCCACCCGTCGTCCAATTAACAAATTAATCTTATACCGATATGTATATCTTATTTATTAATATTTGAACCCGTATCTTCTTTCGCAGGTTTTCTAAATACTACTCTAATAATACTAGCTTTTACCCAAAGCTTCGTTTGCGTGGACTATTGTTGCTTGATAGGTCGATAATAGATTGCGCTTTTCAATGTTAACCTATTCCTGTAGAAAAGTAATAATAAAATTATTTTGCTATAATCCGCGAAGAAGTCAAATAGAAAATATATATAATGCTAAATGTAAGTGGACAATCGGTTATCATACCTGATACATGCAGGATTCAGGATGCGGATTATAGCAAAATAATTTTATTATTACTTTTGTATTATGGATCTCCGCAAAGTAACGCCTAATTCTATAAATTATTCCTGTAGAATTAACAGGATTTCTATAGCTAGATAAACATATATGTTATCACGGTGCATAAGGAATAATTGTGCCAAATTTCACCGATATTGGTTCAGCGGATTCGTCGTGAGAGAGTAACAAAATACATCCCCACTCACAAACTTTCGCATTTTATATCAGTAAGATAAGTTTTTTCCTTATTTTAGAAAGAAATAGATTTTTTTCCTTTATGTCACTCTGGTGTATGTTTTGGTGTAATTTTTGACGAATTTCATCAATATTGCTCCAGCTTAAACGTTAAACACAGACTTTTTCTATTTAATGATAAACACAATATGAATAAAAACAAAATATTTTTATAATAATCCTTAAATAACATCTATAATAAAGTTTGTTTTCCGTATCGGATATACAATTTTTTTTCAATTATTCGATCACATTGTTAAGTTAAATATTTGATCAAAATATCAATAGACATTCCATTCTTTACGACCTTAACCGTGCAAACTGAATGCAAAACCGTTCAAAGAATTCCATTGCCAGGTTTTTTTTGGTCAACAGATAACAAATGGCAATCGTGACAGATGCCAAATGACTTATTTAATTGAAAACTGTCAATCTCAGTCGGTCTCGTTTAAAGGGAATTAGTGCTTTGCCACTGCCAAGTCCACGGCATTGACATTGAATGTAAGCAGATAAATGACTTAATGTAAACTAATTAACTCCAATGGCACCGAAACCTAAACAAGATCTCGTCCAAGGAGATTTTAAAACGCCAAGTTTCTCTATATTTAGCGAAAATTTGGCAATTTTTGGGTTAATAGTTCACACCCACAAACTGTGCAAATCAATGTAAGGTATATAAGTTAGGGACGAATCCCTTCATAGGACCAAGTGGTTTGAACGTAAAATGGTGAAACAAGAATTACTTTAAAACAATTGATAGTAATATATAATAAATAAAATATATATAATAATAAGTAAAATAGAAAATATGCTAAATGTAGAGTGGACAATCGGTTATCATACCTGATACATGCAGGAGTCGTAAAAAACACATGCACAACAATGCAAACAATGCTTTGCGATTTTGGTCGTGGAGTCTATCTCCTGATGATGCTTCGGTTGCGGGGCGAAACAATTGTTGAGTTTGTGATAGTGAACGTATATAGTGCTTGTGTATCATGGTGGCGGTGGTGGAGGTTTGTGCATGTGTTTTTTACGACTCCTGCATGTATCAGGTATGATAACCGATTGTCCACTCTACATTTAGCATTATACATATTTTCTATTTTACTTCATCGCGGATTATAGCAAAATAATTTTATTATTACTTTTAAAACAATTTATTAGTACATACCGCTCTTTGTTTAATATCTCAAAATAATATACTTATACGGCAATTTTTTTTAAATAAGCAAGTTGTAACTGCCTTTGAACTGTTACAGTTAGTTTTAAAATGTGATCAAATATATATTTATTTTTTCAGTTCCCGAAGGAAAACTTTTTTTTGATCAATTATATTAAATTTCATCAATATTAATCTAGCGAATTAGCCCTACAAGCGTATCAGACAGACAGACTCTAAATTCATATTATTATGGGTTCAGGTCATAGCGCAGTAAAATAATTTCAATCTAAAAATTTAAATCTTTATGCTAGGTTCAACGTTTTAAAGTTGCATTTGTTGTTCAAGTTGCAAGTTGGTCGTCTCGAGCTAACTGCAATGCCGCAGCGTCTTCGTTCCCGAGTATTTCAAATATCATTTTCTTTTACTACCCTCACTTGAACTGCATAATCGAGATCCCTTGCAAACTACTTTCACAATAAAAATAACTACATTTCATTCTAAATTGACCCGAATGCATTACATATGCATTTAGCACGTTCGTATAGATTGATGGACAAAAATTGCAATACATTTTCGCGATTTTATCAGACCATCATAATTTCATGCAGGTACCATTGGAATGATATCGCAGAAATGAACAATATAACTAATTCTAAATACGTAGCAATTGTAATAAATCAAATTTCCACTATCCATTGTTTTCGATTAAGAGCGGACCGTTACAATAGGCGATTTTTATGCAATACGTTTTGTTATCAGTTGGTGCAAGTTATACGAGGGTGCTTAAAGTATAATATAGTAAACGAAAATATTTTGACAGTTAATAATAATAGAAACAAATATAGTGATTGCTTGTTACTATCCCATATTTGGGCATAGGCCTCTTTCTTTGGAGAGAAGATTTTGAGCTTAGACTCACCAATGTTGCAATATATATTAGTAAGTTACAAATATTCTCAGAATTCTTTAGAGATATGCAGATTTCATTGATAAAAGCCTTTTAAATTGCTGTGAAGTGAAAATTAGGGACATAAGTTTTAATACAAAACCTCGTTAATGATTAACCAGGTTTTCAATCCATGACCCTCAAGAAAGAGTGTATATCTAAATGAATCAATACAACTCGAATGAACGAACAAATATATAAAAAACATTACTAATACTAAAAAAGTCTTTGTTACGCATCACGGTAACTTAAATGGGGCAATTGTTATTAAATTTGATGTCAGGCAGGCGGCCGTAAAATATGTGACAACATGTTGTGCACCCCTTAAAGTGACTTAAAGTGGGTTAAGGGCGTGAAGAAGAAGCCTAATTACTCGAAGCATACTTACTTTTTGTTACTCGAAGCATATTTTAACCATCTAATAAGAACTCTAGGCGTCCTCTGCTTGCACCACACACAAATTCTAGACCGGCCCGTTTCATGACATTAGCAATGTGGGCCGGTTGTCAATTTGCCAATTTCCTTGGAAACTTGATAGTTGTATGACGATCAGCTCTGAAGGTCGGGAACGTACAGGAAACGTTTTACTAATTGCTTATGAGTATTTACTTTCACAACTATATTTAACTGCTGAGTAATGAACAGCCGAGCTGCCCTTTATGTTTCAGCGACTTCAATGACGAATATTTTGCTATAATCCGCGATGAAGTACAATAGAAAATATATATAATGCTAAATTGAGATTGGACAATCGGTTATCATACCAGATACATGCAGGATTCGTAAAAACACATGCACAAACATGCATTTATAGAATTAGGCGTTACTTTGCGGAGATCCATAATACAAAAGTAATAATAAAATTATTTTGCTATAACCCTAAATGTAGAGTGGACAATCGGTTATCAAATCTATACCCGATTATCCACTCTACATTTAGCATTATATATATATTTTCTTCGCGGATTATAGCAAAATAATGTTATTATTACTTTTGTATTATGGATCTCCGCAAAGTAACGCCTTATTCTATAAATTATGCTTGAAAGAGCTTATTTGAATAAAGATATTTTGATTTGTTTTGGAATAAAAAGGAAGAAAACAATATCCATTACACATAACATGTTCAACTACACGCAACGCACATTCCCTACGTTTTGCAATTCCTAATGACCCTCTACCCACTCAGGCCCTCACTCGGGGGCGTTCAATATTCATAGCGTCATACATAAACGCTCGAGACAAAAACTTCATAATAAGGTGCATTCACGGGGCACGTTAGCGATACATTATGCATGCGGCATCCAAGTCAAAATGTCCTTGTGTTTACATGTAATATTATGCTATTGTCACTTTATCCTGCGACATTATTTTGGTATTTTGATTGCGGAATTATGCTTTAAAGGATTGGCGAATGCATTATTATTTTTGTTTTATTTTTGGATGATTCATAGCGCGCGCGTCTGATTTATCGCGGTTATAAATTTTGTACTTTCCTTTAATATTTTTGCTGTCTTAAAAATATTTTATGTAAGTAATATAAAATTTGATTGATTTATTAGTCTTTACATGTTGAAATTAATTTTGTCTTTAAATAATTTAATTTAAACTATCTTAAATCATCATTTTCCTGCCCTTATCGCACTCTAAGTGGGGTTTGGACAACATGTTATTATATGTTTTGGCTAGTTATTTTACGACCGGCCGCCTGCCTGACGCCAACTTACCTCAGTCGTATTTTACGACACCTCGGTAAGAAAGAGGGTGGTCTATTCTACTAAACCGGATAACACATGGTGGGTCAACTTACCTTGGTCGCCTTTTACGACACCTCGGTCAGAAATTAGGTTGGTCTATTCTAGTCAGCCGGATACCACACGGCGTAAACTATCTTTGATATTTAAATGAGTTAATCTCATATATCTATATGTATATTTTCTAAATTTCGGAAATGACTTCATCGATTTTTATGAATTTCGAAATGTAGGGAGTTTTTGGAACGAAAAATCGATCTAGCTGGGTTTCTATTAAAAAAATGTTGTTTTGTCCCTGTTTTCGTGAACTCAAAAAATGCTTAAATTTACATTGAATACAAAAGATTATTTTTGCTGTCAATCGAAAAGTGTCATTCTTCTGTTAAAAATAGATGACTTTTTGACATTCAAGGAAAAAAAACATTAAAATTTCGGCAAATATAGTTCTTATGGAGTCAAATAAAAGAAGAACTAAGTAATTCGTTAATATTTCTATAAAAAAATATATTGGTTTTGATAATATTGCGTTTAATTACGCATCAAATTGCATCCTAAGCCGTTTCTCGTTTTTACTAGACACCATTTTGCCATCAATTTAAATTTCTATAAGGCAATTTTTCTTTACACATTACCATCTTCATTATTCTAGTAAACTCACGTACACAACATTACTTTAACGCAAAATGAACTTTAATACAAATTGGTTAAGGGTCATATTTGCATTTTCAAAAAACAGGCGGCCATTTTTAATGCACACCCCAGACTGTCTCAAGCCCATCAACGATATCCTCTTCCTGGAATAAAACTGCGGTGACATTTGCTATGGTAACAAATAATTTACCTTTTAAACTTAACACAATCTAAAATCAACCCTAACGCATTCACTTAAAGTCTTAAATCCATTAAACCTTAGCACTTCAACTGTGTTAGTCGAAACTTGAGTCTTATAGCTGAAGAGTTAAGGTTTAAAATTGTTACGTATAGACAGTTGTAATGAAAACTACGTGCCTAACAGCTGTTTTGTCTGGAACCGCTTTGTTTTACAATTTTCGTCGCTAAGGCCTGAAAGCCTAGTCCTTTGTGAGTCTAAGGGTTAGGTGAAATGAGAGCTGAGGACCCTTTTTCTGAAGGATGTTTCCACTGAAGATATACAAGCACATTTTTCATTTCGAAATGAAAGCACTTTTAAGAATTGTATCATACTTCGCAACATTCTGTGCAATACAAACAAATACTTACCTATCCTTTGAAATCATTTGAAGTAGTTTTTCTTTATTGTCGGCCCCTCTTTCACTATGTAATACTAGATGGCGCTGTACCGATTTAAGCCGTGATGTAGAAGTTCTTTAGAAAACAATAAGCAGCCAGTATGCATTTATTTGGGTCGATATTGTCGTATTGAGCATAGATCGTAATTTAGCAATGTATATGACTCAAATAAGCCGTATTTTGAATTAGGTGACTTTAATACTAAGCGTGTGATATGTATAAAAGGAAATAGTTAACATTTTTTTAATTTAATAAATTTTTTAGTGTCATTTTTTTTTCAATTTGTCATTTTTCTTTAAAATAAATATGTATATAAATATCATTATATTTTAAATAAACCTATGTTCCCATTAATCTAAATGACAACAGAATCAACGATATTAAAAACAATTGGCCAATCAAGCGATCAAATTCAGATAGAATAACTCAGCGACAACAAAATTATAGCAATAGTAATAAATAAAATTGCCACGTTATCATAAATCATAAGCTCCAGATGTATGCGGCCTCGGCCAAGAGCGACAGGTTGGATAACTTGGCAGTGACGTAATAACTGTTGAAGTGGATAACTCAGAAGACATATAACATTCCATTTGTGTCAGGTAATAACTTGTTACTATCCCACTTCTGAAACGTTTTTTGGAGAGAAGCGTTGGAGCAAAAACCCACTATGTTATTAAAATGAAATACCAATAAAATATCAATGAGACATAAGTAACAGAAAAACGTATTGTGCCTGCCAGGGATTTGAACATGTGTCCCTCTTGGAAGAGTCGAAGTCTCGCCGCTGGTCTATTAAAGCGTATTACATTTTCAGAATTGCAGAATTCCATTGTACAAAGAAATGATATCTTCAAAATAACTTGTTTCTAAGTTTATTTGAATAAATAATATTTTAAATTTTAATTATCAGGAAATAAGACTCCTGTAGCATTTATATCTGTCTGTATGCTTTAAGTCATAATGGCTTTCAAGGCGTCACCGGGTGGGATCGGCGAGCGCACAAGCATCGTGTAAAAGGGAGAGAGTAGAAAGCGTCCTAAGAGTGAATTCTGTAAGCCGGACAGCGACTTGAAAAGACTGTGTCCAAAATCGCAGCTTTGCATAGTTTTTCTGTCATCGTGGTTTATATCAAAACAATCAATGACTTTTTTTGATAATCCTAGTCATGATATAACTAAATAATACCCACCCAACATATGAAGTATCATTTGTTTACTAGAACGTTTCTCTTACAATTAACCACGAACATATTAGTAATGAAAAAAGGACAAAGTTTGTAAAACAATTAAGTATCCTCAGTTCGTTATTTGCTGAGGAATTTGTTTGTTATGAATCACTGTCTTGTGAAATACGGAAGACAATTATGTTTATTTTTGGTCCCACCCCAATCAGCGCGCAATGCACTTGAGGAAGTTCCACACTGAATGATATAACGATTGAAAGCTATTGACAAAAAGAACCTATAAAACACGAGAATATCGAGTTGCCTTTATTTTGAAAAGAGCAATCGCCGAGGTATCTACTCACTTTTCACAGTGCAAACAATGCTAACTCGCTAATGCTAATTTTAACCAGCAGAATAGTTGAATATGAAGTTGTACAAGTCTTCTTCATTATGGTTCTCTTGTAGTTTCTCTTGGTGAGCTCTTCAAGATTTTTCCGCATCCCACGTCATTGTACCGTATGGGTCCAGCAACTCAAATCACCTTTTTTCAAGCCTTCCTTTCCTTCTTCCACCTTACAAGGTGCCTTTAATTATCTAAATGGCGATCTTGCACCAGAAAGTGCAACTTAGATAGAATAAAAACTACGTGAACAGACTACAGTTGTCCGCTGGATCGCTGGATCGCATAAGATCATGTGGCGCGGAAGTTATTTGAAGGGATCCATGTCTAACAGTGGACGTCTTTTGGTTGAAGAGGTCACCTGACGTTGTGTTTTTCAAAACAGGGTTGCCATTCTAGCAGCTTGGTAGCTCACCGATTCGTACTATGTGCCCCGCCCATTGGCACTTTTTTTTCAGGAAAACCTATTATGGGTCATCACCGCCGGACAGGGACGAGCGGCGGGTATGTTGGACTTGCACCGACTAAAAACCTGAGAGTGCTCCACCACGCTGCTGGTGGCGGGGACAGGGTGCCGTTATATACCTTGCCCCCATTGCCGCCCGCAGCAGCTCTAAACCCCAGAGTGCGCCACCTCTGGGTCGGGGCCTCTCTAAAAGTTGCCCCTTCCGCCGATAATCGATGCATCGGGAGCACCAGACGCATCGACCGCCTCGGGGACCCTTTCAGATGGGCGTCCGATAAGCCCGTTAGTGCCCATTGGCACTTTAGCTTATTGACACCCTATTCTAAATCGTTAATTCCTAATTTGATCAAGCAATCTGCGATAAATCTTATCTCGAATTATAGAAAAATGAAACTAGCGTTACTTATGTATTTCCCTCCCCAAAGTAACGTCGAATTCTTTAAGTTAGTCAAGAAAGAATACTCTAAGTATAGCTCGCTCGTCACGCTGTGACTTAGATTTGTTGTGAAGCACGTAGCTACATTTTTATATATCACAGCATTCCAAGGAGGTGCAGCTTTATTAATACAACGACCTTGCTATCATACCACGCCTCTCACTTGCAATTACAGTGAACGAGAGCGATGCTGGGCGAGTAATTATTGGAAATGTTAATATCGACGCATAACTATTAAATGATTTAAAACGCGCCATTAACTAACTATGCGAGTTATTACATGTCGTTTTGTATGTTTGCGTGTTTTGTTATTTAATTGCGGGTATAAATGTCAAGTTGTTCGACTATCACTCAATCGTGTTTAAAATGCGTGTCACTCGGACTTTATTTGAAACCAAATCTTATCATCATCCTACTGTCCTTATCCCAGTCTAAGTGGGATAGGTACAACATGTTATAAACATGATTTGGCTACGTATTTTACGACCGACCGCCTACCTTTTTTACGACACCTCGGTAAGAAATGAAGGTGGAGTATTCTATTTAGCCGCATACCACAAGGCGTATGCAGATAATATAGGCATGTATTTCGATATTCTATCAATTAAACATCTTTATACTAAATAAAGTGACTAAAATGTAAATATATAATATGTATAGTATATAATTATAGTATATAAAATGTATAGTATATAATTATATATAAAAAACCAATAAGCAGCACTTCCTGAATCTTTTATCTTTAATGCCAAATAGACTCTATTCAAAGATACATTATGCAATAATACTTTTTATGTGAATAGTATAAATATATTAAAACACAACATTAAGGACTTATGACTGTAACCTTGTGGTGTGATTAAAAGTCAAACACATAAACAACACACGGATTATATATATAAATTTATATACCTAGCAATCGACAGTGGCTCCGCCCTCGTGTAAAGATTAAAACTGTATATAGTCTATTGCTAACCATAAAAATAGCTAGTAGGTCAAGCTTAAAAGCCAGACATATGCTGTCGTGAATTTTTATTCAGAACTTTTAGAGGGAACAATTTTGTAATACATGATTTTTTAATAACTATTACCGTTTACTCATCGCACGCAAGGAAAGCTTTAAATTTTGCCATTTTTCAGATTTTATTTTTATTGCTGCTCCTCTCCTATTCATCTTAGCGTGATGTTATAGCCTATATATAGCCTTCCTCGATAAATGGACTATCTCATACTGAAAGAATTTTTCAAATCGGTTCAGTAGTTCCTGAGATTAACGCGTTCAAACAAGCAAGCAAACAAACAAACAAACAAACAAACAAACAAACAAACAAACAAACAAACAAAACAAACAAACTCTTCAGCTTTATTAATTAGTATAGATATAAATTTGTAGAAGTACGCGTTACGAGTACTTTACGGAATTCCATAGTACAAAAGTAAAGACAAATATTTTGCTATAATCCTTGATTTTTTTTTACACTGAGTATAATTTTATAAAACAATAATTCTATTGTTGTCGTCGTTAACTTCCGCTTTGTATTTTATGGCAACACTGTCATGAAACAAGAGTATCGCGCCCTTTTTTATTAAAATGGTGACAACACTGGGTCGTGTTGTTTCCGGTAAAGTCTTCTTATTGATAAAACGTATCAGGGACATATAGTCTTTGTTCGTCATTTAAGAGAAGTGCATCTCGGAACGGGAATTGTGGTAACTGGCACTAACTGGCACTAAACTGGCTGAAACATATAAAAACGACAAGTTTATCCATTTTGTTGATGCCTCGGATGCAGTGAACAGGTCAACACATGCTGCAAGCAGATGTTCTATAATTAGACAAGTGAGCACGGGTTACGTGAACTTCCTTGCTGTTAATAGATTTTATTGCGGCACGTGTTGGGTGTATTGTTCTTTAGTGTTTTCGATTGTCACACTTCTGTGTAAACTTATGCACTTTAATATCTACTGTTACGATCCTTTGACCTGAAGTCGACCTGAACACCTTTTCAGTATTAAATTTGTAATTGTGTGCACACTTGTTATTGGTATACTTGTTAATAATTTGGTCGTGTAAGGCCGTGAAATACGACGGCAAATTAAGTGACAAGTTTATAGCATGTTGTGCCGACTCGCTTTGGGATAACCTGGTTAACGACTGTCCAAAAGGACATGAAGAATTTAGGACTCCAATTGTAGGGAGAAGAAGCAATTGTAGGGCAAAATGGCGCCGCATGATTGGGAAAGCTGACCCCTTATAACGGGATAATGCGGGGACAATGGTAATGATGATGATTATTAATGAAGTCCCCTGAAGTCTCTGTATTGTATCATATCATATCGTTATCTTGACACTAGAAATCAGGACCTTGTCTTTGCTAAGGACGCTGTGTGTTTTAATTTATGGTTGTTAATTATATAAGTTGTTGGGGTCGTCGACGTTCCTAGAACATCTATAATTTCGATGGGAGAAATAATTATCCGTATGGACGCGGCCACGATAAAGGCGTACGAATGAGCTCATGCTATCTCCAAGTAGTTCTTTGTGAAGTGTTTGAAGAGATGGGTTATAGTATTAAATTCGAGCTCTCTATGGATGTCTGCATAGAAACCATGAGCTGCCAGTACGCATGAATTGGTTTTGAAGGCTTGTTGAGGGGCGACAACTGTACTTGCATAACATTGTATAGAAATACCTCAGTTTATCCCCTTCTAGATAATATTCTTCTCTTTAAGTTCTTGACAGACTTGTTGTGTAAAGATTGCGTATCCTACGCACCTTTGTTAATTTTGAATGTAATATAAAATTGAAAATGGACTCTGAACTGACTCTCTGAAATGAAACTGATGAACTGGAATAAAATTGATGAAGTTCACTCTACATTAAGCATTATATATATTTTCTATTTTACTTTATCGCAGATTAAAGCAAAATAATTTTATTAATAATTTTGATGAAATAGAATTGAAATGAGGAAACTTGAAATTATATGTTTAGCGCCTATTAAAAAAGGATAGCGCCGTTAAAAGAAACAAAAGGATTACACTACTCACTTAACAAATAAAATAAATAGCTATGTATAAGAAAATATTTATTGGATTTGCATCAAAGAGGCAAATAACATATGCTGAAATTTAGCTTTAACCTAAAAGAACTAATCAATTACAACACAGACGTTATTGCAGAAACCAAATGTCTGAATAACTTCGCAACTGGACACGCAAACGAATTAATTGAACGTGCGCGTGAACCTCTGGTCAGTTTCTCTTTATTGTCACATTACGAAAAGGCCGATTCATGAATCGCGAGTGATTCATAGTATTTACCGATTTGACATTGTAATAAATTACATATAAGTCAAAGTAGACACGAATGCTAATATGGAAAATTTGGTAATATCTGATATTCAGACATAGTTAGGATATTTGATGATTTTTTAAAAATATAATCATCACATTTAACATAAACATTTCATTTCCCAACTATTAACCGTTAAGGAGTTCCCCGGGGGTGGAGCCAACTTGGCAACAGCATCAGGGCATGGTCATCTTAAACATCCATTGTCATCGGGGCTGGATCAGTATGTAAAATTTCAGCTCAATCGGACTACGGGAAGTGGGTCAAATTTAATTTTTTAAATTATTATTAACTTGCAAGATTCCACCTTTACATACATACACGGCAAGTTAAACAAAAACTTAAAAAAAAGACGATATAATTACTACAACATAAGCAGTGTTGTAACGAAAATCCATGTTATTCTAAATGTAGAGAACATTGCGTAGTATTCGTTTTCCCACCATAACACTAATAACATGAACCGCAATCTCTTACGCAGCAAAACTGTTCAAAACTGTTCAAACTAAAATTACACCCATATCTATAAAAGGTGCATCACATATTAAGAATTTACTTAATTACTTAGCTTTGTAATTTGCATCATATTTTTCTTTCGCTTCCAGAACTATAGTAAAATAATTTTATGCTATGATCAATTCAACAATTTTAAAGTCGAAAGGAAATTAAAAGATAAGGCCTTAAGGTGCTGAAATAGCGAATGGATGAATGGAAAACACATTGTAGGCAGACCTATCAGAAGGTGCATAAACGAAATCAAAAAAGCCACAGAAGCCTTGGATACAGGCAGCACAAAATCGTGTAGCGTAGAAGGCCTTTGAAAAGACCTATTTCCAATATTGGGTGTCTATTGGTTGAAGAGTAAGAGATTAACTTTAAATTACTGTTTTTGTAATTAAATTGTATATTGCTATAAGCAAATATACGACAATGGTGTATTCTAGACATAAGTTAAGATTTTATAGCGTTTTCCATACATAATTCTCACCACTCATACCTATTAGCATCAGTAACCGCACTGGTATGTCCTGAGCCCTCAATAAAAACAAACGCGACTAGAATATAATGAACTATGGAGATTCAACAAAAAGCAAAACAATCTAAGCAAGGAGAAGACTTATTTGAATAACAAGAAACTTGCAAATAAGAGCTTTAACTCGTATTAGAGTTGTGTTGTAATGTAAACAGCATTCTGGTCAAGACAGTTAAGGAAATTTGAACATAAGGGAACATTGCTGAACTTTTCAGAAATATCTTGGTAATATTCAAATTACTATTAATTAATTACTACTGAAAGATTTATGTTATGAAAATAGCCTTTCATGCAGAGGTTCCTTTAAATAAATTGATACAAAAACTGCCTTCTTGCATTGAAAGAGCTCATAAATGAGGGCCCCGGATTGGTTCGAAACTAGTCGAAATAACCCGATAGAATTAGACCTGAGTATAGACGGTTTCTATACATTAAATATCGA
Organism: Morpho achilles; assembly: GCA_947086495.1. Classification (NCBI taxonomy): domain Eukaryota; kingdom Metazoa; phylum Arthropoda; class Insecta; order Lepidoptera; family Nymphalidae; genus Morpho; species Morpho achilles. Next base: position 1,375,050 of record CAMTZB010000005.1, read on the forward strand.
GATCATTTTTATAATTACATGTTTTTATTTCTGAGACTGAAGTAAATACTAAAGTAAAGAAAACGTGTTAATAGGTTCAAGATAAAAAGCGATTTTGTAACTGATGTTAACTAATGATATGAAATTGTGCTTAAATAATAATCGTGTCATCACAAAACTGCGCAAGATTTTGTCTTAAGTAAATCTTCATACCGGATTTAAAGGTGATTTGACGTAATGTTTCCTGTGTGTGGACTATTTAAATTTCCGATCCGAAATTTCGTAAATGTTGGACATGTTACAGAAATATAGAAATAGTGTTCCGCATGTTGCATCAAATGAAAATCAAATAATGATATTTTGTTAGGTTGGTTGGTGCAATGAAAAATAAGTATCACAATAGGATATGCGATTTTTTATAGGTATTATGCGCAGCAATACTACTTTTTTTGTAAATTATCTCACTTTCTAAGTTAACTGACAAAATTCTCTGACTTAGATTTAATACTAATATTATTAATAAGAAAGTTTGTGAGTATTGATGTATGTTTATTACTCGTTCACGGCGAATACGCAGAACCAATATCGATTAAATTTAGCAAAATTATTCCTTATACACCGGGGTTACTTATAGGCGATATGTATCCTGTTAATTCTACAGGAATGATGAGACATTGATAATATCATAGCGCCATTTATTATAAACCTATAATGCGACAATAGTTCTCGCAAACAGAGTTGCGCGAAAAAGCTAGTAAATAATAAATTAAATAAAACTTGAAACTTGGTAGTAACTTTTTTAATGTCTTGATTACATATGTCTTGCAATATGACAGACAAGCCGTTGACACTTGGATGCGAATATAGTCATCATTATTAAAGCCATAGAGGGTCTTATTAGTAAAGCAGCACAAACCAAAGTTAATTATGTCAAAATATTATCAAATATCGACCTATCCCAAGAATAAAGTCACATGTCCCACGTATAAGCACAGGAAATGTGACTTTATTTTTCGGATAGGGCGATATATTGACACATTCCCATGAATGGTCCCAAGTTGTTAAGGAACAAATAGTAAAGCGCCCACCCTATCCGGTGCCGACCGAGGTGAAAATTAAATGGTACACATTCTGGGACAAATGCACTTTAGGGACGCTTCTTTATTAGAGTTGACCTGATTTCAACGCAATATGCCTGATCAAATTGAACTTAACTATATATATTCTCCTGCCCTTATCCCACTCTAAGTGGGATTGGCATAAAATGTTATAAACATGCTATAACATTTGGCTGCGTTTTTACGACCGGCCGCCTGCCTGACGTCAACTTATCTAAGTCGTTTTTTTCGTTCGAAACCTCGGTAAGAAATGAGGGTGGTACTATTCTACTTAGCCGGATACCACACGGCTTCAAATTGAACTTAACAAATAAACACATTAATATTCAAAACATTCTTTATTCAAGTAGATTTGTAAATAAGTACTTTTGAATGCAAAACTGCTTGCTACCTAGAAGGACCTGAACTCGACGTTAACTCATTTCTAAATTTAATTGTTATAACTTACTACTTCTTTACATTTTGTCATTGTTATCTAGGAGGAGGTCCACCCTGACTAGCAAGACCGGTGGCTTACTCAGGCTCTCAGCGGTCATGGGGTGTTCAATACCTCTTCGCTATTAGTAGAGCTTTAAGCGAAGCTTGTATGTTTTGTGGAGAAGTAGACACTCCAAGACATACTCTTTTTGAATGTCTTGAGGACAGCTGTCAAGGGTGCGAATGCAGAGGTTAATGCCACTAAACTTATGGCACGCATGCTATCCAGTGCAAAAGAATGGCGCAACTACGAAGAAATGTTGATGGTTATATGGAATAGTTCGGCGACAAACGAAATAGTATGGAATAGTTCGGCGACAAACGAAAAAACAAGAAGAAAAAAATAAGAGAGAGTTCACATAGACAGAAGATTGGTATGAAGTAATGCATTTCGGTTCCATGCCAATCTTGCAGTTTTCAGGAGGTTGTTTTATTCCGTGCGAGTCAGATACACCCTGCCTTGAGGTAGAAGTCCGTTGGGATTTTATTCCTTTCTGGAAGAAAAAACACAGGTCCACGCATTGCCAAAATAAAGTAGGGTTTTTGTATGAGCCTCCTATTGATAATTGTTTTCAACTACTGTTGAAACTCTTGTTGTTGTTGATGTATAGAAACGCTGAACTCCATGTCTGTTTGTAACGTGATCACTGCCAAATTTGCTCAAAATTTTGTAGCACCGAACATTGATTTCCAAACGTTCGTAGCCGCAAGCAGAGCGAGTGAGTAATAAAATGCCTTTGTTAAGGCGACGCGAGATACACAAAATTATTACCGAGTTTTTAAGTCGACAGGTGATCATAAGCCCGAACAGGATGAGATATTTTCCCTAATCGCCTTGAAATAAATCGGGATTTAACAAAATTCCAATCGATTAGGATCCTATTAATTCAGAATTCCTTAAAAATGGGCCTCCGAAGGTACGAGTTTCGGATACCTGTTTTTTAAGACTCCAAGGAGTAATGAAATTGCAATAGTACGTTAGTCGTTTGTAAGATTGGGATAAGACTCTATAATAAAATTCCGCAATCAATTTTAGTTTTACCATTACAGCAGTTTAAAAAGACTGTTTAAAAGAGGCTGATACGGAAAGCCTACTCTGTTGAGGATTACTTAGATGAGAATGCGTGGATATAGCTACTTTTCGACCATATACAACACTGTAATGAGTAAAGTAACTAGCAATAAGAATTAGAATTCGAATTAAAAAGAGCAATCGCCGAATTTCTTGCTGGCTCTTCTCGGTAGGAACAGTTTTCTGAACCAGCAGTAGAGTTGACGATTCACAAGCACTTGTTTACAAGTTTACTTGAATAATATTTTGAATTTATTAATAATAAGATTACTATCACTTGTAGAATGGATCAGTAATGGCTTATTCTATGAAGAATATATCATCCTCCTGCCCTTATCCCACTCTAAGTGGGGTCGGCCCATCATTTTATAAATATTTTGTCATATGATTTGGCTACGTATTTTACGACCGGCCGCCTTCCTGACTTCAACTTACGTTAGTCGTATTTTACGACTCCTCGGTAAGAAGGAGGGTGGTCTATTTTACTCAACCGGATACCACACGGTGGGTCAACTTACCTCAGTCGCCTTTCACGACACCTCGGTAAGAAATGAGGTTGGTCAATTCTACTCAGCCGGATACTACACGGCGTTCTATGAAGAATATATATACTTTTTTAATTACATTATCAAGCTATATCTATGTATGTTATCTATAGTACTTTAGATAATTTGAAAAGGCGATTAAAAATGCGTATCAAGGTATTGGTGTTAAAACTATCACCGAGGAGAAAGTTGGGTGTACGTGGATTATAAAAAATAATTATTATCCATAAATATCACGATCACTGTATAATTATACGTCCCATGTCAGTCATCAATTAAGGTATAAAAGTAAAATATACGGCCTTTGTACATTCACTGTGCTTTATGGTTTTACATGACTTTTTACTTACAATTTTGACTTCAGTTTAATATTTTTACAAGTGGTTTTGTAAATGGATCGGGTCAATTTATTGTTATCTTTAAAGGATTAAAATTCTTCAACATATCGCTCATGGGCTACAGTAGCAAAACTCCAAATACACGTATTTTAGACTTGGAATAGGAAATGTTAAAATACAATTCTTTTCAGCAGCTAAACCGGCAGAATTCTGAATTCAATTCAATTTCAAATTCAAGATATTCTTTATTCAAGTGGACTGTTTACTTTTTTTTAATCGCCAAATGTTTTTAAAGAAGCTACCACTGATTCGGAAGTATGCTCCTATAGAGAAGAACACCAGCAAGAACAGAACCAGCAAGAAACTAGGCAGATAATCTTTTAAATAAAAAATAATTACCTTCTATCAAATTATAGATGGTTACAAGTTAATCGTTGCAACTTAGTGCGTAGCTGATTGCAGTTAAGATATACTACTAACACCCAAATAATCCTCGATTGTATAGTATGCTTTATTTAGCAGCATCGTTTTAAGATAATTTCTAAACTTTTGTAAGGCCAATATGGCCGTGGTGTTAGGACCCTTAGAAGCCCTTAGGGCAACGTTCCCCGACACTAGTGGAGCTTCTGTTGCTCTACTCTTCGCATTTCGCGACCTCGATCATGCTTCTGTGCTCGCCCGTCCTGCCCGGTGACGCTGTAAAAGCCGTTAGGGCTAACAGCATATAGTCAGTTCGAAAAAAAGGACTGACAGTAAAAACTACCCATTTGACTAAGATAGAGTGAAAAATTAAATAGTATACTGACATGGGATTTTATGTAGTAAGTAAGTAGTACTTACTTACTACATAAGTGACATGGGATTTTATGTATTGTCATTTAATTAGTCTAAATCAAATTAAAATAATCTTCTTTCAAATAAGCTTTTTAAAGCACTTTTGAATCGTCAAGGATTAATATGATTATGATGAATGAATGTTGCTCTAACTGAGATGAACCAAGAGGTCATCGTATGACGTTAGATTTGGTCAAAATAATGGAGCGAATATCGGTAATAACTTTTTCATGTGGGCGAATGAGAATCCAATAAAAAGTGACGTCATGGTATCTTAAATTTAAAATCGCAAAGCGTTGCTTGTGCTTCTCATGCATCTTTCTTTGTATATTTATAGAATTTACTCATTTCGCATATGACACAGAATTGTGGTACTTTATAACATTCTATTCTTATATTCATGTTCTACATTCAACGCTAAGATTTTCTTCATTTAGTGACTTCAGTAAAATAAACTACCCCATTGTAAGATTAACAGGTGTGCCGCCGTGTGGTACCCGGCTGAATAGAATAGAACCCCCCTTTTTTCCTCCCGAGGTGTCGTAAAATACGTAGCCAAATCATATAACAACATGTCTGTAGCATGTAGTGCCGACCCCACTTAAGAGTGGGATAAGGGCAGGACGATGATGATTCGAGAAGTGTATCTCGGAGCGGGAATTGTAGTGTCAATGGTGTGCGAAATAAATACAAATATATAGCTGGAAGTTCTAAAGTTATTTATATCACCTTGTGTGGCCGTTTTGCACTACGTAAAAATGTCTAAACCAAACACACATTCGCATTTATTTTATTTATATTTTAGTAGGAATATAAATCGAATAGAAGTGTAACGGATGTTTGTCAATTGAAACGATGGTAGATAAGCGGGTCGTTATAATTCTTACCTCCGAATTTATTAGGCACAGCAATTAAATATTTTAACGTACCTGAAATTAAAAAAAAATATTAGTTAAAATTTTCAAAATGACGTCATTGCGCTTTAAAAGAAGAAGAGACTTATAGAAGAAGAAGAATAGAAGAGACATATGTCCAAAAGTGGACAGCCACTTGTAAAAAAGCGTGAGGGTGAATTAGTAAAATAATAAAGTTTATGTTTTGGGAAGGTACTGGCCCTGGCTTATTCAACTAAACTTGTGCTTTTAAATTGTCAACTCTACTGCTGGTTAGGAAAGCTGTTCCTGCTGAGAAGAGCCAGCAAGAAATTCGGCGATTGCTCTTTTTAAATTATTATTCTTATTACTAGTTACATTTAGTTATTACCTTGTACAGGGACGAAGAGTAGCTATATCCACTTATTCTCATCTAAGTAATCTTCAACAACAAGAAACTCGGCTCTTTTCAAAATAATACTTATAACTATTGTTATTACAATAAGTCATTACTATCTTGTACAGGGTCGAACAGTAGCTATATCAACGCATTATTATCATCTAAATAATCTTCAACAGTATAATAGGCTATTTTTATCATCTAAATAATCCTCAACAGTCAAGTAGGCTTTTTTCATCACCCTCCCTTAACCAGTTGTTTTTAAACTGTTGTAATGGCTACTTTAAAAGTATTAAGTAGGTTACTATGGGGCAGTGTAAAAATTACTGGGCCATACAACAATGTTGGCTAACACTGGGTCATAACATTTTTAAGTTAACTAAAAGTATAAAAGTCAGAAGTATATTTTCGGCGCGAACACTTTACGTCGCAAATAATAATAGTCTATAATGGTATTTTCACACGAGTTTGAGGAGTACAGGTGTTAAATATTAACCTCCCATTGTAAGTTGGTTCCCACAATGTTACTTGTGAATTTGTGATGAGTTTATCATAACAATAGTGGGTTTACGTAACCCCTATGCAATATTACATATATGCGGAGTGAGGTCTTAGTACAGTGATATATAAAATTAGGCGTTATACAAAAGAAACTGTAATAACTCAGCGGTGAGACGTGCAAATCTTTCAAGGGGATCACGGGTTGAACTAGAGGCAGACACCAATAAGATAAAACTTGTGTATAAATGATAGTAACTGGTTGACCGAACCTTGCTCGGTAATTTTTAACATAAAAAAAATAATTATGTAGTTGGGATCGAACCTAGGTATTTCTCAAGACTGCCCGTTCCCTGAATAAGCTACGCTCACTTTACAGTTTATGGTAAAAATTCAATTCAATATAAATTTTAGTATTTTTTAATGACTAAAAAAAGGGATAAGAACTTAATTTTACATAAAACCTATAGCTAGATCGTTTTTCTCCTCCCCCTACATGCTGAATTTCAGGAAAATCGTTGGAGCCATTTCCAAGGTTCCGAAAAGATTACAAGATTAACTCATTTACATGTTAAAGACTACTAATGTCCCGCGGTTTCACCCGCGTACATACCGATCTCATGACAGTGCAAAGTCTATTAACTCCCCCCCATATTACTGCATATGCAGAAGGTCTGCATCGGGGGAGAAAAATATCTAGCTAGGTTTTATTTCTCCCAGGTGCAGATTGTGGAAGCGACCATCAGCTATTAATAACAACGTTAAGACTACGTTTTAAGAAATTACGAAAGTCAAGACAAACAGCAGATCTCCGCAGAGTTGATATGTATGGCTTCAAAAAGACGATACGAAATAACATAAAAAATATTTCGCAAGTTAGCCTTCAAGATCCGAACATTGCATGGAACAGTCTGAAGAAAATCATCGAACAAGCTGCAAATGATAATGCAAGGCCTAAAGAAGCTATGAAAGATTTCATAACACCAGAGACAGCAAATGTTATCCTTGAGAGACGGAAACTGAAAGAGAGTGGTTTGAGTACACCAGAAGTCCGAAGGCAGTATTCCAAACTTAGCGCAGATGTGCAGCGTCAATGCCGAAAAGACAAGACTGAGCAGATCAATAAAATCTGCGAAGATCTAGAACGACACTCGGTAAAAACCGAAACCAAAGACCTCTTTCGTAGAGTTAAGGAGCTTACAAGAACTCGCTCTATTAAGACCTGTGCAATAAAGGATGAAAGAGGGATATTGATAACAGAAACTACAGAAGTCCTTGAAAGATGGAAACGATATTGCGGGACTTTGTACGATAATCACACTCCAGATACAACACCCATAACTTTGAGCATCGGTGAACGAGAGCCAGACATTCTTCCGTCAGAGGTTAATAGGGCTATAAAATCTCTAAAACTGGACAAGTCCCCAGGAAAGGATGCCATACCAGCAGAACTTCTAAAAAATCTGGGTTCAGAGGGCATTAATATTATGACAAAAATCTGCAACTTGGTCTGGAATACGGGACTTTGGCCAGTAGATTGGACCGAATCAGTCCTTATCCCTGTACATAAAAAAGGCTCCACCACTGAATGCGGCAACTATAGAACCATATCCCTAATTTCACACGCTAGTAAAGTCTTTTTGCATGTGCTCAACCAACGATTGAAAAGTTTTCTCGATCGCCAGATACCTGATGAACAAGCAGGATTTGTAAAAGGAAAAGGAACAAGAGAACAGATCCTTAACATCAGACAGATTATAGAAAAGAGCAGAGAATTTAACAATCCTGTTGCGTTGTGCTTCATAGACTACAACAAGGCTTTTGATTGTGTGGAGTGGTCTAGGCTCTGGATGGTGCTGAAAGAAATGGGAGTGCCTCAACACCTTGTTTGTCTGATCCAGAATTTATACTGCAACAACCGATCTTTTGTTAAAATTGAAACCGAGTGTTCTAACATGTTTCAAATCAAAAAAGGCGTACGGCAGGGTTGCATTCTCTCTCCCATATTGTTCAATATCTATAGCGAATACATAATTCGCAAAACAATAGAGAATTGGGAGAAGGGATTTCCACTGGGTGGAAGACGGATTTGCAATCTTAGGTACGCTGATGATACAGTTCTCCTTACCACCTCTATGGAAGACATGAAGGAACTCTTACGGAAATTAGAGACAGAGAGTTTGGATCTGGGTCTGACGATTAACAAGAGCAAGACCAAGTTGATGGTAGTTGACCGCGCTGGTAAGTTAGCCGACACCAATATAATACCCTCTATTCAAGTTGTGGAAAGTTATGTTTATCTCGGTTCCCATATCTGTAATGACGGTAGTTGTGTTCCAGAAATTAAGAGACGCATTGCAATGGCAAAAAGCGCCATGACTAGTTTAACAAGATTGTGGAAAAATAGAGGTATTTCGCTAAAAACAAAGAGTCGGCTTGTACGAGCCCTAGTTTTCCCAATCTTCATGTATGGAGTGGAGACATGGACTATAAAAGCGAGAGAAAGGCAAAGAATAGATGCTTTTGAAATGTGGTGCTGGAGGCGGATGATGCGGATTCCATGGACTGCTAAACGCACAAATGCATCTATTCTTTCCCAGCTCAAGATAAAGACGCGCCTCTCCTCCATATGTTATAAACGCATACTGGAATACTTCGGACACATCATGCGGCGTGGAGACGATGCCTTCGAAAGACTCATAGTTACCGGCAACACCGAAGGCAAAAGACCAAGAGGCCGCTCACCAACTAGGTGGTCGGACCAATTGCGCCAGTCCTGCACGCTGAAACACTTTTATGAGGTAGCAACGATGGCCACTAATAGAAGCCGGTGGAGGGAGTTGATTCACACGAGAATAGATTCTGGCCAGGACCACGATCTTCAGTCATGAAGAAACGACCGGAGAGAGAGAGAGAGAGGTTTTATTTAAAAAAAATTCATTTATCCCTGTTTTTGGGAATTAAAAAATACTAATAATAATTTACGTTGAAGTAAATTTTTGCCATTACCTGTCCACTCAGGGTAGCTTATTCGGTGAACGGGTGGTCGCAACAAATGAAAATATCTAGGATCGAGCCCCACCTTATTATTTTTTTTTGTTTCTTTTTATTTTGTAAAAAATTACCGATCGGTTAACCAGGAACTAAATTTAAAATGAACATTGCTTTATAGCATTCACATTGTCGCAAATTATAGCAAAATAATTTTATTATGACTTTGTAACATTAAGGTACAAAAAGCCATAAATTTTTGTTGGTAATGCATTTCCCCTAATGCTGTTCAGTACAAGTCTCAAGGTAAACTGCTACAAGGCAATTATCTCGTGACCTTCTTATCTTAATCAGTACAAAGGAATCTCTGGGAACCCATATATTAAATTCGGATGTGTCCAAAAGTAAGCCAAAGTTAGGTCAAAGTTTAAGATTAATTGCGGAGATTATTTTTTACTGACGCCCACAACGATTATCTCACGTCGAATAAATTCCGAATTTTCGATCGCACACCTATAATAAGAGTGGAATTCGTAAACTTCCTTATACAGTCTCCCATTTATTTCAACAAATTTTGTGAGAAATGACTTAACTACCCCATTTACTCAGTACTGTTTACTGAGTTATTTCTTTCCCACTAAAATATTACAAGGAAAAGTTAATATCGTTGTAAAATGCATAGCCAAATCATGAAAAAACATGTTTGTAACATGTTGTGCTGACTCCACTTAGAGCACTTGGAATAAGAGCAGGAGGATGATTGGGTTATTACGCACGGTGACGAATTTAAATTCTAAAACACTTTACCGAAAGTGTTTAAGACTTAAGAGATGTACTGTTGGTTATTTAGGAATCAGAGTTCAATACAAATGGATTGATATCTTTTATAATTTTTTTATTGGACGTGTCTCAGACAAATAATTTCTGGTCCTGTGGGTCCAAAATGGTCCTTCGAGCCGGATAATATTACAAATTATCAATGTAAAAGAGTCAGGGGTAGCCACAGACCTACCGAACACACATTACAATAATACAATTAAACACTTTGCTGATGATATAAACCTCATGGGGTATGTAGGAGATACCATAGGATATATGAAGAGTAGACTGTATCCGGTTTAAAAAGAAGACCTATATAATTAGACATCTAATAGAAGTACCAGCCTGCGTTAAGAACAGGATTGAAAGCGATATGGTAACTTCGGCTATTTATAGTAAAATTCTTGGTCACTTTTAAAACCTAATTCCTTTTTTACAATTAACAACTTAAGATACACGTATCGGCATTCGAGTATTGCCTATTCAGACATATTGCCCTATCCGAAGAATGAAGTCACATTTCCCATGAATAATGATAGAAAATTAGACTTTAATCTTCGGATAAAGCGATATATAAAGTCGGTTTTCTATAGTATTTATAAGTATTAGTTCCGAAACAAATACCTGAAACTCCAGAAGCTAATCAAAACACGCACTAAATCAACCGTAACACACGTTGAAAGCGGACATCGCAAACATCCTGCCTTTATTTCGACTGTATGTAGAGCTCATCTCCGAAAAGCAATTTCGCTTACCTGATACATGCATCGTACATGTTTCTATTAATTCCTAGCACCGCAAACAAAACTGGACCTTGTAGTCTAACAATAGATCATACTTTCGTTTAAACTTGTGCGTGATAAGAGAAATTATTGGCCTGGATTCATAAATGATTTACTACTGGGTATTGAATGAGCATTATTCTATTATACCAGTTACTAGCTTTATGAGTGTACATTCTATCAGAGAAATAGGGACACCGCTTATAAGATAACGTCCGATATTCTAATTTAATAGTCCAAGTTCATATAATTCATAATGCTGATTAGATTAACGACTCTGGGTATTAAGGTCATATTCTAATTCAATCACTTTGAATTATTCAACGTATTATGCACAATGAGTGGCTTTATTTAGGAGTCCTAAGTTCGATTGGTTTGCTTCTATATTGTTATAATTGTTTTTACATAAAACCTAGCTAGAACGATTTTTCTCCACCAAAACCCCCTACAATTTTGAATCATACAAGCTGAATTTCGTTGGAGCCGTTTCAAAGATTCCGAAAATATATATGTAAATGATTAACTCATTTAAATATTAAAGATGTAAACGGTTTCTGCTACACTTAGTATTACATGATTATCTTAACAAACGCGGATAGTAACATACAGTAACGCCTACTTCTATAAATTATTTACTTTACATAGATTACCACATCTAGTAATGTATTCTGTCACCATACAAGTATACTAAAAGGCAACTCAAAAATAAATAACTCTGCGTCCACTTGGGCTAAAATATCACCACTTTTATAGTCCACTCATAACCATGAATAAATGCAGACCAGATTTGCATACAATATATTAACTTTCACGTACTGTACTTCGTCATAAATTTACCCATGGGGCTCAAATAGTTACAAGATGTAGCCGATACTCCGTTCACATCAACTTAAATGTTTAAATATCCTCAATTACGTACTGCGGATTTTTATCCTGAATGTTATCCCGGTATAAGAACTGCAATTGCGCAAAATATTATAACATTTGAAGCTCTTATTCCCACATATAGACGGTATGGATAGGTTCGTACTGATTTTGGTTGGTTTAAATTTAATGTTTGACAGCACGTTTTTCCTACACTTATTATATAGGTTTGCACAATAGTAAATAAGCACATCTTTTTCTTCTTCTTAAACCGATGGACGTCCACTGCTGGACATAGGTCTCTTCATGGGATCTCCACAACACACGATTTTGTGCCGCTTATATCCAGCGGTTCCTCGCGACCATTGAAGGTCGTCAGTCCATCTAGTAAGGGGTTTTCCGACGCTGCGTTTTCCTGTCTGGGGTTGCCATTAAAACACCTTATGCCCATCGTTTCTCCGTACTATGTGCCATCGCCACTTCAGCTTCGCGACACGCTGAGCTATATCAGTGACTTTAGTTTTATACGTGTTCATTGCAATGCTAATAAGCATAATCTACATTTTTTAATTGCTCTGTGTCCTTAGATTTGGTTGTTCCATTTTTACTTTATTCATTGCGTTGCCCCTTAACGTGTTTGACCGACTAACTGAGACCTGCGTAACTAAAAACAAGTGAATTATCGTATCAGTGTAGCGCATATCCCGCAAACCCACAACAATTCGATAAATCCTAGGCTTAGGTAGTGTTCAACGGACGGGAATTGGTAAGTACACTGTTTTTTTTAATCCGGTCACAAAATGATGCATTTCCTTTACATGTTTTTATAGTAAATTTAGCGGGCCCAGCATTTCCTGAAACAATACGGATCTCTTCATTCCTGATTTGACCACGAAGAGATACTCCGAGCATAACTCGCTCCATCCCCCACTGAGTGACTCAGAGCTTTCTTATCAAGCAAAATGCATGCGTGCAACATAAAATACTTGCATATTACGTGAGAACGATGCAAATGCCTCCTACATTATTGGTTGATATTAACATATTTGAATACATTCCCATGGTTCCCCATAAAATACCTGTCCGTTGTGGCTTTCTCTCGCAAATGTCGAGTTTTACATACAATTAAATGTCGATTTTTCACCCATTGATTTATTCCTTCCACAAAATCGTTCTCTGTTAACGACTTGTACTTACAGGCAGAAATAAATTGCCTATAATCGTGAGTAAACTTGATGGTTATTTTATAGGAGGATCTGTATGTAATATCGTTTACAAATTTAATTTTTTTGCATAAGAATATACATAAATATGAAAAAGGCGGCGATGTATATAATAGACAAAGTAGGGACCGACGTAATCTTGCGGCCCCTGCTTTGCGCCTTGCAAAAGTACGTAAGTCGTTTGTGGGTTTGTTTATAATATTCTATAATAAAATTCCGCAATCAATTTTAGCTTTGCCATTACAGCAGTTGCAATGTTTTTAACATTGTCAAAAAGAGACTGATACAGAAAGCCTGAGGATTCTTTAGGTGATAAGAATGCGTGGATATAGCTACTCTTCGACCGTGTACAAGACAGTAATTTATTTATTTAGATTATGAAAGGATGGATTAGGATTGAGAAGGTTAGAGTATGGATTATTCGAAGTGGATCTCTTATTTTTTAACGCTAAATTTCCTAGACAAGTTCCTTTTGTCATAATAGGATTAATAACTGAATGAAAATAGACAAACTTCATTTCAGAATGGAGCTTGGCCATAGATTTATTAATACGATAATTAGGATGAAACTCGTATACTTCTTTGTCTACTCTATACTTATTATAAAACGGATTTTTACGGATACGGATTTTTGTTAAGTTGTAATCAAAATGTAGTGCAATGGTTCCGAAAAGTTTAGGTTAATAATATAGTATGGTTTTACGTAAATTGTGTTTAAAATAAAAAAGGTCGCGCGGTTGTAAAAAAACGCCTGATTGAAATTTTGTCGCGTGCACCGCGTAAACCAGCAGTTACACTGAAGTAATGTACTAGAGGGTTGTAGATTTACAAAAATGCTAAAAGAAAGTCCGTCATAGCATGTCTCTATCGCTTATGGTTAACTCATAATAACTACTTTTGTGTCTTTTGTGACACATTGATTTCCAGTTTCCAGATTCCAGAAGTCACAGCTAATCAAACATAAGAAAGATAGACAGATAGATCACAGTTGCTTTCTATTTATTGGAATATGGCACATTTTAGGCCTAATCTATGAGCTTGTCATTCTATTACAATAATATCTAAATAAGTATTTTGAACAGAACTGTCAATCATGATAATGACAGTACAATTGAATTGAAATAAAGCGTAATTAATTTAAGTAATTAAAACCGGCGGACAGTGATAACAAACTATTTGAAATGTCTTATGAACGCCAAGATTGGAGCAAGGTCGTGTGTAAGGACAGCAAAAAAGGCTGGACACAATAAGTTTGATGAAGAAAAAAATATGGCTTTTTACAATGACATACAAAATAAATCTTATTATTTGATATTTTTAATTTTCCAAAACACCGTCTAAAAGTGGGAATACCCCAAAAAACCTTAGTGCAGCGTAGGTGAGTGAATCTTTAAGCATCAACATGCCAAAACAAATGTACAATGAGCTCTTAGGCGTGCCATAGAATTTTTGACTTTATATATAAAAAAAACAATCTAACTCAAAATTTAAATTTTCTTTATGAAAAATGAATATGTGGAATTCTATTGCTGGTTCCTACTCAGAAGAGCCAGCAAGAAACTCGGCGGTTGCTCTTTTCAACATACTTTTAACTAGTTACATTAAGTCATTACAATCTTGTACAGGGTCGGTCATCTAAATAATTCTCAACAGTATAGCAGGCGTTTTGTATCAGCCTATCTTCATTTAAACTGCTGTAATGGCAAAGCTAAAATTGAATCAACTCAAAACTTCATTTGTCTCTTATGACCGTTTTATAAATTTTCCCTTTAACAGGCATTTGGGGGTCACATATCGTAGCTGAGATCTGTCGCCACTTCATCCATCCTACATACATGCTGTTACCCATCTATTACATGAATTATTAAATTAACTTACAACAAAATATGATGGAGAAGATTACTCTTTATTATTTAGACTAAATAAAATACAGATATAATAAGGAGACCTTATAGCTAACTAGCGATTCTTTCAGGCAACTTTAAACGTATGACGTACCTATGATGTAAAATTGATAGATTTCGTTATTATTAAACACTTAAAATTTCTTCTGAAATATGAGAAACATAGTGAAGACTTTTTACCGACCTAACAAACCGCATACAACAATATTATTGAAAAAAACTACGTAGATTCGACAATTTCTTTATTTCGTTTTTACGTTTACTTTTAGCACAATGAAAATCACGGAGAATCCGATGTTTTTGTAGATACAAAAAGGCAACCTTGAGAGGAGTAATTTTAAAGACTTCTAGCTTCTAATCGTGACTCTGGAGATGGTTTTGACTTTGTAACAACTATCAAAATCGAACATCGTTATTAGTGATGCTTTATAGATCTGAAACCTAGTTGTTAAGCTTGGACTGAGAGAATTTTATGGAAATAGGTGTTCTTACATTAGCTGCATAGTATATTTTGTGAATGTTCTTTTTTGTTTTGAAATATAAGGTAAGGGCACTAGTAATTGACCGTCTTGTATGAAATTTTAAAAAATAAGCGTTTTGTTTGTTGTAGCTAATAAAAAATAAAATTGTAATTACCTGTTGCCATCTATTAATCACTGCCCAGAAGCTTAGAACTGTAGCCCATTGTTTAATATTGAAAATTTAATATTATTGTATATATTTTTTAATATTTTTTACAATACAACAGTTAAACATAACTTTTAAAAGGATTTTAAAAATGATACAGAGATCTTATTTTATACAATTGAGGATTACATAAATGTTATAAATGTCTCTGTCTTTGTACAAGAAAGCGATGATGGAATGTAGCGAGTTGTAAGAATTATATATTGAATAGAGCAAACCCCAAGTTTCTAGATAGCTCATCTTGGAAGAAGCTATTTTCCGAACAAGTTGTGGAGTTAATGATGAAAGGAAATTATTATTTATTTTTAACAGCTGGACTTTTTAGCGATGCGTAGAAACGTATCATTACTGTGCGTTTTCTACTGCATCTTTCACGGAGAGTGTTCCATTGAATTACGTGACCTGATCCCTGCTGCTAAATTCCATAACCGCACTGTACGTCACAGGTTAAAATATCATCCTCACCATCTGGATTACTTATTTCACTTCTTAATTTCATTCCGCGCACCACAGTTTTATGGAACGAACTCCCTTTGGCAGCGTTTCGGTATCGGTACGACATAAGTACCTTCAAAAAACGCATTTTCCACCTTTTTAAAAGACGACAACGCACTCGTTCTGAGAGGTCGTGGGGGGCGGAGATTACTTCAGGTAAACCACATGCTTGTTTGCCATACTGCTTGCTCCTATACCATAAAAAAAGATTTTTTTTTCAATATTTTAGATACAATATCAAGGACTATACAATTTTGATTATGCTTATAAAGTTTAGGACATTTAACCCACGCAAGATCATTGACTTTCCTAATCTAATGATAAAACCATGCCCTTGCTAAATCCTATTGTTCTATAATACTTAAGTCAAGTGCCCACACAAGTACTTAACAACACAAAGGCAGGTAGTGTTTGTTCCCACCAATAAAACAAAACAATTACTATACATTTAACAGAGTATTAAGGATAAGTGCGTCAACCAAAAATAATTATTATATTACTTTTTATAATCCGCGATTAGTCTGCTTTAAATGATTTGTAGGATTACGCGCGTTAATTTGCCAAGTTGCATATTACAATAATAATATTGAAATTTTAGCTGCTGGTGTCCTATTCATCTTAGCGAGATATTATATAGCCTAAAGTCTTCCTCGATAAATGGACTACCTTACAATCAAAGACTTTTACAAATCGGTCCACTAGATCCTGAGATTAGGGCTTTCAAATAATCAAAGAACAAAACAAATTCTTCAGTATTATATATTAGTATAGATTATCCTGATAACTTTTTTTTTGCCCACCGTACAGATAATCCCCGTTCTCTTTACCTGGCAGTTATTACGACCTTAACAAACAATCAGAATCACCTTGACAGTACCGCACGTACTGAGCGCTATTATCTCTATAGAAACCTACTCGACTTTGATCTTAGTCGACTGCGATTTAGCAAAAGCAAGATGTTTAGATCAACGTATAAATTACAGTATTAAACTTTGTCTTTACAGCTCTATTGGATAATATATCGCACGCTAATTATTAAAGTGACCAAATTTGAAATTAGGCTTAGTTAAGTTAGAGTACCTGGGTGACAGAGTGTTGCTTGGTAATTTCTAAAATGATAAAAATAAATTGAAAAGAAAAATGAAAAAAAATAGGGCAGGTGAAGCTCGTATTCTAGGTATTTTCACCTCTCTAGACCACCCGTTCCCCAAATGAACTACCATGTCTTTACGTTTGACAGCGAAAAATTATGATTGTATTCAACGTAAATTAAAAAAAAAAATTAGAGCCCGAAAGCAGGGATAAAACGACATTTTTTTTAAATATAACTTATCTAGATCGATTTTTCTCCCCCAAAATCCCCTACATGTTGAATTTCAGAAAAATCATTGACAGCGATCGAAAACACTTCCGTCACATAATTTTTAGTACTCCTCAACACATGCCCATACCATCTTAATCTTGCACTTCTCGTGCAAGATTAAGATGGTATGAACTTAAACGGTATGGACTTTCTAAAATGGGCGCAACTTTCAGACTTCCCCTTATACCAGGCCAAAATATTTCCTATTTGGCTATGATGTATGGATTGAAAAATAGAATAATTAATTAATATATTAAACTTTATATTATACTACTAGCTTTTGCCCGCGACTTCGTGCGCGGGAACCTCAGTCCCGGAATAAAAAGTACCCTCTGTCAACCCTGCAAATATCTCCATCATTCTTGGGGTTAATTTGAATGATGCCTGATTTAATAAAGCCATGGTCATATATGACCGAAACGTCATTAAAATTTTTTACACTTCATATTATGAAACAATGTCCCCGCAGCGTCTGTCTGCTTACAATGAACTTAACAACTAATTTACGGGTTTTAATCAACAGAAAGAGTGATTTATAAAGTAGATTTAAAAGTTTAATTTCATCGCGGATTATAGCACAATAATTTTATTATTACTTTTGTTAATAAGGTTTTTTGTAAATTTATAGAAAATGACCATAACTGTTACTAAGTTTCTACTGGTTCTATATACTCCCCTAATCGTTACTAATATTATAAATGAGTATGTCTGTGTGTCTGTTTGTTACGTTTTCACGGCGAATCCGATAAACCATTATCAATAAAAATTTTCACAATTCTTCCTTATCCACACGGGTAACATTTAGGCTGTAGAAATCCTGTTAATTCAACAGGAATTGGATGACATTGAAAAACCCCAGTATTATCAGTCTATCAAAGTTTTTTTAATCGCGATTTTTGTTTTTGTCAAAGTCAAGTTGAATCTGTAATTTGAAAAAGGTTCTATATCAAGTTGTTTGGCTTACGTAGATAGTTATTTAAAGAAAGTTTTTATATATTTTGGATTCTGTTTACTGGATAAATTTAACTGAGTTATCAAAATGTATAATTAATATTAGTCATATGGGTTATTTACTAAAACTCCGTGTGGTATCCGGCTGAATAGAATAGTACCACTCTCAATTCTTGCCGAGGGGTCGTAAAAGGCGACTAAGGTAATGAGGTTGGTCACGACACCTAGGTAAGGAATGATTCTTACCGAGGTGTCATAAAAGGCGACTAAGGTAAGTTGACCTACAGAGTGGTATCCGGTTGAGTAAAATAGACCACCCTCTTTCTTACCGAGGAGTCGTAAAATACGACTAAGGTAAGTTGATTTCAGGCAGGCGGCCGGTCGTAAAATACGTAGCCAAATCATATGACAACATGTTTATAACATGTCGTGTCGACCCCACTTAGAGTGGGATAAGGGCAGGAGGAAGATGATGGGTTATTTACTAAAATAAATAAATAACTAATATTATCAATGTCAAAGTCTGACTGTTATGTTTTCATGGTCAATCCGATGAAACAATATTGATGAAATTTAGCACAATTAATGGCTATATGCCGAGGTAGGTTTTTCTCTTTATATCCTGTAAATTAAAGATATAGGTTATATATTAAGCTGTTTCCATAACGTCGAAAAAGTTATTTTAATAAAGTTTTTATATGTTTCGGTTTTGTTTGGTCGGCACAACATGTTATAAACATGTTGTCACATGATTTGGCTACGTATTTTACGACCGGCCGCCTGCCTGTCGTCAACTTATCTTAGTCTTATTTTACGACACCTCGATAAGAAAGAGGGTGGTCTATTCAACTTAACCGGATACCACACGGTGAGTCAACTTACCTTAGTTGCCTTTTACGACACCTCGGTACGACTTGAGGGTGGTCTATTCTACTCAGCCGGATTCCACACGGCGGGTGGACTTACGTTAGTCGCCTTTTACGACTCCTCGGTAAGAAAAGAGGGTGGTACTATTCTATTCTGCCGGATACCACACGGCGGATACATATCCCTATACATTTTCTGGAATATGTTGAACCTGCCAATTCGCATTGGAGTAGCATGGTAGATAGGTCGCCTTCTTAAGGGAGAGAGAAGGCTCCCAGAATGGGAGATATGTTACTATCTCCCACTCTTTACTTACATAAATAATAAATTTTTTTTTAATTGTACGTTACTTCATATAATATTACTTTTTCATTTAAAATTTCAAATAAATGCCTTCAATGAATAAAAAGTTTCAAACAACTTGGAAAGACGAAATATTTACTTTTGCATCCTACCTGTTAGTGTGACTCACCTTTCAGTTTTGGTAGCCCGTGCATGTATAATGACTATCGAAAAGTGTAAGTTACACTATTGTTATGCCTAAAAAACTCAAATAAAAATGTGAAATTTTTCAAAAAAAAATCAGCTCCAGACAGGCCTAGTTCTCATAAAAATATTTGTACTACTCTTAGATATGGTAGTATATGTAATCCAGTCGCTAATCGCTTCAGGAACGGCGAGAAACGGAAAGAAATTCAAGTACCAGTATCATGGTATTCGACCTTTCAACTTAAAATTGATATATCTTTTTTATTTGCTGACCGATTGAAATAAATTATACCCTATATGTTGAGTGAGACATTCTGCTACATATAAGTGAAAACAGTTTTCAAATCGAATCAGCGGTTTCTGAGATTAGCGGGAACAACCGCACAGTGCCTAAAAAACTGGAATAAAAAATATGAAATATTTAAAAAAAAATAAGCTTCAGACCGGCCTAGTTCTCATAAAAATATTCGTACTACTCTTAGATATGGTAGTATATGTAATCCAGTATGAAAATCGCGTCAGGAACGGCGAAAAACGGGAAAAAATGCAAATATTAGTATCGCAGTATACGACCTTTCAACTTGAAATTGACATATCTTTTTTATTTGTTGACCGATTGAAATAAAACATACTCTATATGTTAAGTGAGGCTTTCTTCTACATATTAGTGAAAACCGCGTTCAAATCGGATCAGCGGTTTCTGAGATTAGCGGGAACAAACGCACAGACATACAGACAAACAGACAAACAGAGAAACAGACAAAAATTTTAAAAACTATTGTTTCATGTTTAGAAGCGTGTTTTGAGACGACTACACTAATTTTTTCGTAAAAATATCAAATGTACAGATTTTAACACCTCTACGATTTTATTATATGTATTGATGATGATGATATTGATATTATAACTCTGTAACCATAAAGGATATTGGCTAACCTCGAACACTCTTTGTATGGTTCGAGTGACTAATGGGACGCCTTTAACGTCGTATTCAAATTGTATTAGTACATAATTAATTAATGTCAATTAAATTTCTGATGCGGTATATTATAATACAAACAAGGCATTACTTTGTGAAACTGGGATACCAGATATTCTTCTAAGAAACTCTAATTTCGAGATTACTTTCTGACTTCGATGAATCATGGCTACTCGGCACGCTCTTTAGGGCGATCTACTAATTACAGGTATACCACCAACCCTCCACGAGAAATAGACCTAAGTCGTTGTCTGGCCTCACAGGAGGTACCCTTAGTAAACGTTCCCCAACACTAGTATAGCTCCATACAGCAATTTCATGACTAGTCACAGTCATATCACCAGCCCTCCACATCACCCTAAGCCATGCTCTGGCCTCACAGGAGGCACCCTTAGGAAGACTTTTAACGACGCTAGTGTATGTCTACAGCAGTGTCATGACTAGTCAGTCATACTACCAGCCATCCACTAAACGTAGCCCCAGCAATACTCTGGCCTCAGAGGAGTCACCCTTAGGACGACTTTTGACGACACTAGCAGAGCTTCATACGACAGCGTAATGACTAGTCACACTCATACCACCAGCCCTTTACTTCGCCCTAAGCCGTTGACAAGCCTCACAGGATGCACTCTTAGGACGACTTTTAACGACGCTAGTTTCATGCAACAGAGTGATGACTGACCACTGTCATATCACCAGCCTTCCATTAAACTTTACCCTAAGATATACTCCGGCCTCACAGAAGGCATCCTTAGGACGACTTTCCACAACACTAGTAGAGCTTCAAACAGAGCGTGATGATTAATCATTCATATCATCAGCTTCCACTACACGTTGTCCTAAACCGTTTTGCAAGCCTCATAGAAGGAACGCTTAGAACGACGTCCCCCGACGCTAGTAGAGCTTCAAACAGCAGCGTCATCACTAGTCACAGTCGCACCAGCCCTCCACTAAACGTCGCCCTAAGCTGTTTTGCAGGACTCACAGAAAGGAAACTTGGGATGATGTCTCCCGACGCTGGTAGACCTTCGTGCAACCGCGTGATGACTAGTCACAGCCATACCTCCAGGCCTCCATTAAATGTCCCCCTAAATCGTTGTCTGGCCTTGATCCCTTGGGTCGGTGTTCCTCAACGCTAGTAGAGCTTCTGCACTTTTAGCAAAATCCATAAAAACCTAGAATTTCACCAATTTGTAATAAGAATAAAAATCTCAACGTGGTCAAATTGTCATCATCAAATAACAAACAAATCAATTAAATATACTGTGTATGATTGTTTGCAGATTCAGTTCGTTTTAACAATGGCGCGTGTGAGTTATTTTTTCTGACCCCTTCAAGACCTTGAGACTCAAAACCAGAAATCAAATCTGATAAGATAATAAGCTTGACGGATCTTTCTTGCGCCTGTATTGTATAAAATAACGCTGATGTTAAAATTCGAATTCTTGCTTATTCAAATAAACTTGTGAACTAGTATGAAATTGTTAACCTACTGATTGTTCTGAAAATTGCTTCTACCGAGAAAAGCCCGCAGAAACACGCTTGTTGCTCTTTCTAATATATAATTCTTATAACTAATAACATTTCGTCATAGCTATCTTATGCTTGTTAGAGAGGACCTAAATCGACGACCATTTTCATCGTTTATATCATCGTCTATATTATAAGAAGTTTTCTGTTTCATCATCATCATCTGTATCCCACCCTAAGTGGGCTCTGCACAACATGTTAGAAACGGGTGTCACATGATTTGGCTATGTATTTAACAACCGGCCGCCTACCTGTCAACTTACTTTACTTGTCTTATGCGACACCTCGGTATGAAAGAGCGTGGTCTAATCTACTCAAACGGATAACACACGGCAGGTCAACGTACCTTAGTCACTTTTCACGGCAACTCGGTAAGAAATGAGGGTAGTCTATTTACTCGACAACGGCAAAATTTAAAGCTTTCCATGCGTGCGCTAAGTAAACGGTGAAAGTTAGTCAAATCATGTATTACAAAATTGTTGCCTTATAAAAGTTCTAAATAAGAGTCCGCGACAGCATATGTCTAGCTTTTAAGGTTAACCCACTATAAACATTTTTATGGTAAGACTATATTAAGACTATATTACGGTTCTAATCTTTCCACGCGGGCGGAGCGGCTGGCGATTGCTAGTATACTATAATACTATAATATATAAAGCAGAAGAGTTTGATTGTTTGAACGCGCTAACCTCCGAACTACTGGACCGATTTGAAAAAATCTTTAAGTGTAAGTTAGTCCATTTATCGAGGAAAGCTATAGGCTATATAGCATAACAAAAATATAACAAAAGCGGCTAAATATAACGCTTTCCTTGCGTTGGCTAAGTAAACGATGAAAGTTATTCAAAAATCTCATAATATATATTGTAAAAGGAAGCGACAAGTACTTCGTAAACCTCAACATAAAAGATCAGTCAATAGCGAATAAGAACCTCGAAACGTCATTAAGTTTTTACTCACGTAATCGACTTTTTACGCGGTTTTTTTTGCGTAACACGCAAACCTATTCTAATCTTACCTTGACAGCCTGTTAGATATATTTTCTTTTTCGCAAGCCATTGCCCAAGATCATGTGAATTCTTACAAATTCGTTTTTAGGCTTATCTAGACACTTTATAATATGTACCTGGGTGACCGAGCCTTGCATGGTATATATATATATATATATATATATATATATCCTCCTGCCCTTATCCCACTCTAAGTGGGGTCGGCACAACATTGTGTAGTCAGTTTTTGTGCAATCAGTTCTCATCTATATTAATATATAAAGTATTAATATATGAAGACCTAGAAGAAGAGTTTGTTTGTTTGATTGATTGTTTGCACGCGCTAATTTCAGGAACCTACTGGACCGATTATAAAAAATCTTTAAGTGTAAGATAGTCCATTTATCAAGAAAGGCTATAGAGTGTTAACTGTGAAGGCTATATAACATCACGCTAAGATGAATAGGAGAGGAGCAGTAATAATACATATTGCGAAAACGGCATTATTTAAAGCTTTCCTTGCGTGCGCTGAGTAAACGGTAATAGTTATTCAAAAATCATGTATTACAAAATTGTTCTACTCTAAATGTTCTAAATAAAAGTCCGCGTCAGCGTCTAGTTTTTATGGGTGGGAATGTAAATCATGGAATATAAAGCTGAAGAGTTTCATTGATGGTTTGAACGCGCTAATCTCATGAACTACTGGATCTATTTGAAATATTCTTTCAGTAATTTATAGAACTAGGCGTTACTTTGCGGAGATCCATAATACAAAAGTAATAATAAAATTATTTTGCTATAATCCGCGATGAAGTAAAATAGAAAATATATATAATGCTAAATTAATGATAACCGATATATAAATCGGTTAATGATAACCGATTGTCCACTCTACATTTAGCGTTATATATATTTTCTATTTTACTTCATCGCGGATTATAGCAAAATAGTTTTATTATTACTTTTGTATTCTTTCAGTGTAAGATAGGCTATATAACATCACGCTAAGATGAATAGAAGAGGAGCAATAACAAAATATTGCAAAAAATTTCTTTCACGCGGGCGAAGCTGCGGTCACAGGTAGATATTTATATTAAGTAATATTATATTCCGGTTACAAGTATTTTAAAATCGCATCGATCATTTGATAATAAATTTTTAGTTTAATATTGGCACATTAGAGTAACCAACAAATTGACGTGTGAAATAAAAAATTGCGTTACATTAAACAAATATAAATATAACTTTATTCAGTTACCAAAACCAACTTGTAGTTCACCTTTTACTAATCGGAATATAATTAACGCAGAAGTAATTTTGTAACTTTATTGTACAATTTGTATTGAATTGGTCAATATTAGTAAACCTTATTACGTTATATATGTGGAGAAATTATATGCAATACTGTCTGTAAATGTACTTTATGTCAATATGAATATATGTTTTGTGGTATCCGGCTGAGTAGAATAGACCAACCTCATTTCTTACCGAGGTGTTGTAAAAGGCGACTAAGGTAAGTTGACCCGCTTTGTGGTATCCGGCTTAGTAGAATAGACCACCCACATTTTTTACAGAGGTGCGTAAATTTGAAACTTCCGTATTGATTGATATATTTAGCTACGGTAATTAAAGGACTATCTATTTAGCCGTGTGGTATCCGGCTAAGTAGAATAGACCACCCTCTTTCTTACCGAGGTGTTGTAATATACCACTGAGGTAAGTTGAGCTACCGTTTGGTATCCGGCTGAGAAGAATACACCAGCCTCATTACTTACCAGTGCTAAAGGTGTCGTAAAACGGGACTAAGGTAAGTCGATCCGCCGTGTGTTAACCGGTTGAGTAGAACAGACCACCCTCTATCTTACTGAGGTGTGGTAAAAGGCGACTAAGGTAAGTCGATCCACCGTGTGGTATCCGGTTGAGTAAAATAGACCACCCTCTTTCTTACCGAGGTGTTGTAAAATGCGACTTAGGTAAGTTGAGCTACCGTGTATCCGGCTGAGTAGAATAGACCACCCTTATTCCTTACAGAGGTGTCGTAAAAGGCGACTAAGGTAAGTCGATCCGCCGTGTGGTATCCGATTGAGTAGAATAGACCACCATCTTTCTTACCAAGGTGTCGTAAAATACTAATCTACTATACAACTATTACGACTATATCTTTAACTAATATACTTTTATTTACACTTTTATCATTTTATCATAGTATGATGGTTTCTGTAGTTAGTAATGCAATTATAATTACACAATTATCTTTTACTGGGAAATTTATGTAATTTTCCAGTTAATTTTTTCTTATCGTTATACAAATGATTAATAATTGATAGATTTCATTATATATTCTTTGTTCGCAGTGATAATAGTGAAATGTCTGATAACACTTCAAATAATTATATTCGCTTGCTTTAACATTACATAAATGTGTTAATAAATCATCATCCTCCCGCCCTTATCCCACTCTAAGTGGGGTCGGCAAAACATGTTACAAACATGTTGTCAATTGATTTGGCTACGTATTTTACGACCGGCCGCCTGCCTGACGTCAACTTACCTTAGTCGTATTTTACGACACCTCAGCAAGAATGAGGGTGGTCTATTTTACATAACCGGATAGCACACGGTGGGTCAACTTACCTTAGTCGCCTTTTACGATACCACGGTAAGAAATGAGGGTAGTACTATTCTATTCAGCCGGACACCACACGGCGTAAATGTGTAAATAAATGTTGTCTAATAAATCTTCTTTTATATATGGAAATACTAGTGGTCCAGCCACGTGTTGCTGTGGCTCAAGACTAGTTTCGAATTTTCCTTGACAGAAAACCATCAGTGACAGTTAAAAAAATGCTCCAGTCACCAAAGAGGTTATATAGGTAACAGGATTATCCATTAGGTGAATTTTAATATAGTCTGGGTCAATAAAGATTGCCTGAACTTCATTAAAATCGGTCCAGCCGTTTAGGAATTTTGAAGGAACATATATACTTTTTCCTTTTATATATAAATATTATAACATAATAAATATTATCTGCACCCGTGTGGTATCCGGCTGAATAGAATAGTATAACCCTCATTTCTTACCGGGATGTCGTAAAATACGACTAAGGTAAGTTGCTGTCAGGTAGGCGGCCGGTCGTAAAATACGTAGCCAAATCATGTGATAACATGTTTATAACTTGTTGTACTGACCCCACTTAAAGTGGGATAAGGGCAGGAAGATGATGATGAATACCATATGTTAAAGTATGTCCGTTTGATATACTTTTATGGCATATGTAATAGAACAATTCTCGACCTTAGACGCATAAGGTCTGATGTGTGTTTTAATGACAATAGAGCGAAAAAATTTTGTAAACTAATCGGGATAGAATTTTCGTTTTTATGGATAATTCTAAGTGAAATATTGCTAATATTTTAGCGAAAGCTTATATATTTCGATTCCTAACACTATTATTATAAAATTTACCTTATTTGACTAAAAAAACTCATTTTTTTAGAAACTGAAAACATTATTCGTCTTTGGTATTATGTCGACATTCGACCTTATGCGTCTGATGTCGAGAATTTATGAATTATGGTACAATAAAAGCTAATATTTCAAGGATAAATAACATCATCTTCATCTTCCTGCCCTTATCCCACTCTAAGTGGGGTCGGCACAACATGTTATAAACACGCTGTTACATGATTTGGCTGCGTTTTTACGACCGGCCGCCTGCCTGACGTCAACTTACCTCTGTCGTATTTCACGACACCTCGGTAAGAAAGAGGGTGGTCTATTCTACTAAACCGGATACCACACGGCGGGTCGACTTACCTTATTCGCCTTTTACGACACCTCGGTAAGAAATGAGGTTGGTCTATTCTACTCAGCCGGATACCACACGGCGGGTCGACTTACCTTAGTCGCCTTTTACGACACCTCGGTAAGAAAAGAGGGTGGTACTATTCTACTCAGCCGGATACCACACGGCTATTCAAGGATAAATAACATTTTTTCGTAATTTTTACTTTTCACATATTAGATAATCAATGGGGGGTATTTTACAATTCAAATTGACGCGAACGAAGTCAGTAGTTTAGGTAATAGATTAATCGACCAACACAATGCAAAACATACAGTCGACTGAGTCACAAGTCCGTCGGTATATTTAACCTAATTCTCATCGATAAAGGTGAATACCAAATAAGTTGTTACATTACTTAACGGTAGTAATGTTTAAATATACACGTTTGCTCAATCAAACATTTGAATAATTTTTAGTTAAATAGACTAAACAGAGTTTTAGAAATAATCACTACATAGTATAAAACAAAGTCACATTCTATGTTTGTCCATATATCCCTATGCATGCTTAAATCTTCAAAACTACGCAAGAGATTTTGATGCGGTTTTTAATAGATAGAGTGATTCAAGAGGACGGTTTACATGTATAATAACATTCAATACCGAGTAGAGAAATACTGTAATTTTTGAGGTTTCTAATGTGATAACGTAAATAATTACATTTTTTTTTGCAAACACTGGCTAAACCCTACGAGATTTATCAAAATGATGTACTAAGTATTTGTACACCTTGAAAAGGTCTACAGAAAAGTCCGCGATGGTATATGTCTATCTCTTATGAATAACCTACAATAGCATTTTTTGTCATTTACTTTTTACAAAAAATAATGCCTTATGTTCAATCCAATTTTTATACAATACAGCATTAATCCTTATCCAATTAAGTACCTTAAATAAATAGTTGATTTAATATAGATCAATATAGCCGTTTTCAGCATGTTATTTAAATGAACATTTTCGAAGATACAACAGATTGAAAATGCAGGGGCATAGCGGTTTTTTTACACCAAATTTAACACGTGCGGGCCACGGGCAGTAATAAGTAAATCAAACTACTGGATCGATTTTAATCATTTTGTGAGATAAGCTATATACCCGTGCTAAGCCGGAACGGGCCGCTAGTACTTCTATAAAAAAAATAATTGAAATTATTACGCTGAGAACATTGGTAATTGGAAAATTACATAACTTTCCTGCATATCAATGTAACTGGAATAACAAATATATTTATCGACCTTTACAATACAAATTATACAATCATTTGGCTCAGTGATAAGGTGTGCGTTTAACCCACTTCCCATCAACAAAGGTGAGTACTAATTGTTTTGATGACTAACATTACATAACCTTTTATTTACACCGTGTGGTATCCGGCTGAGTAGAATAGACCAACCTCATTTCTTACCGAGGTGTCGTTAAAGGCGACTAAGGTAAGTTGACACACCGTGTGGTATCCGGTTTAGTAGAATAGACCACCCTCTTTCTTACCGAGGTGTCATAAAATACGACTGAGGTAAGTTGACGTCAGGCAAGCGGCTGGTCTTAAAAACTTAGCCAAATCATGTGACATCATGTTTATAACATGTTGGTTGGTCTATTCTACTCAGCCGGATATCAAACGGCGGGTCGACTTACCTTAGTCGCCTTTTACGACACCTTGGTAAAAAATGATATAAGGGTGGTACTATTCTATTCAGCCGGATACTACACGACGTATACATATAAGTAAGTAAAGTATACATATATATTTATATAAATAATTATATAATTTATATAAATTTTCGGACTAAAACCATCTCCATGATGTCATTGAACAGTAGAGTAATATAAGGAGGCAGATTATCTAACCGTATCAAGTCGTAACTTGTAACTTGTAAGTACTTACCTGATTGCCTTAAAGATTCCGATAAAAACACGTAGATATTTTATTAGGTCTCGTTCACATTGATGAAACGAAACGTTGCATTGAACTAAATTTATTATGAAACGATATTAATTAAGTTTAAAACACTTGTTAAAGATAAAAACTTGATTACATTCTAGCTGTTATCAATTTGAGCTCATTCACAATAAATTATAAATGTTAAATATTTGACAAGTTACATTGTTAAGACAAAAGTATAATAAAATAAATAAATAAATATATGGGACACTTACACACACGGTCGTCCGTCCCCAAAGTAAGGCTTCAGTAATGTTGGCCTTCGGGAATCGAACCTGCGACCCGCGGAGCTGAAGGCAGGGTCACTACCAACTGTGCCAACGAGTCAGTCGAGTATGTTGACAAAACTATATAATTTTTTTTTATAACTAGTTATATGCCTCGGTTTCACCCACGAAATTTTTATTTATTTACACCTTATTACATTTCTATAATAGTCTCTTATTTTTTTGAAAATATGAGCCTATGTTGCTCAGTAAAGATGCAGCTTTCCAATGGTGAAAGAAATTTTGAAATCAGTCCAGTAGTTTTTGTGTGAAAACATTACAAACATACATACACTTTTTTCCTCTTTATAACATTAGTATAGATGTCTATGATGTGGCGTCTGGCTTAGTGATTAGAGAATTTTTGCGCAAAAAAACTCATATTATGTTATGATGACGTCTAACTTACTCGTACATACTCAGTATATACTAATTTTCACCGATAAGGTACAAATAATAAATAATCAAATGCGTAGAAATATATAGAAAATAATTAAAGTTATATAAGAATGTAAAAGTATTACGATATTAACTAATATCTACAATTAATTAATTCCCACATAGATGTATTAAAATACAATGAGTATTTAGTTAGTAGACCTTTTAAAATGATGTGCGAAATAACAACTACGGCGAGACTTCTGCGCTCGCCCGACATTCCGGTGACGCGGTCAATAATAGGGCTAGCAGCAGCAGGCTAGTCAATTTGAAAAAAAATAACAAGTGTCTAGGGCTGTGAGCTTACCTGAGCAATGGGAACAGCAGTCTTTCCACGACGTTATAACAGAACGAAAGCTACACGATTAAAACGCACGATTCAAACCATCTAATCTAGCAGGACCTTAAGAATTGTGACTTAACTCGAGCGTCTTTGAAGGCTATAAGCTGATTTGTCATAGAACACCTTATAGGGAATATTACACTTATATTTATTTCCCATGATCTGGTATTGATTCAGCGCAGAAATTACTTCTTATAAGATACCTAACTAACCACCGTGCGCCTCTTTTGAGGAGGTCTAGGGTTCAAACCCCGGGCAGGCATCAATGAGTTTCTAGTAAAACTTATGTGTCTAATTGATAATTGCAATTTATCACACGCTTTTCGGTGAAGGAAAACATCGTGAGGAAACCTACATATCTCTAGAGAATTCTGGGGATAAATAATTGCTAGAATTGCTAGGCATAAATAATTATAATAATTATACCTTGATATAAAAATTAGCCATATGTACTTACTGCTGGCCTCTACTTCATTTCGAACACGGCAGCCGATGGTAAGTGACCAAATACCTTACAGTAGCGAAGTTGAAAAAAAATCTACTAAAAAAACGATTATTTTTTTATGATAATCGATTTTTAAAAATCAATTATTTTTTCATTGAAAATCGATATTTTGAAAATCGATTATTTTAGGTTTCCCTTTTTCTTATTTTTTAAGATCAGATATACATTGTTGGGTGAAACCAATTAGGCAAACCACACATTTCAATACAATTTCACAAACAGCGCATTTGATATTATTTCTTGGTAGTTGTCAACTTTAATTAGCCTTTGACTGGCCCGTTGGAGCAGTGGGTAGTGACCCTGCCTTCAGCTCCACGGGTCGCGGGTTCGATTCCCGCCGAGGGCAAACATTTTCTATAACGGCGAGTACATCACTCACCTTAGATTTGCCGACGATATAGTCCTTATGGCAGAGTCTCTGGAGGATCTTAACACAATGCTCGAAGACCTCAGCAGAGTATCTCAACAGGTGGGCCTTAAAATGAACATGAGTAAGACGAAAATCATGTCGAACTCACATGTTCCGCTCCACCCGGTCGTCGTTGAGAACTCTGCACTCGAAATTGTAGACGAGTATATATACCTAGGACATACGGTCCGATTAGGTAGGTCCAATTTCGAGAAAGAGGTTAGCCGCCGAATCCAACTCGGATGGGCAGCGTTTGGGAAGCTACGCGAGATCTTTTCGTCCAAAATACCTCAGTGCTTGAAGACCAAAATCTTCAAACAGTGCGTGTTGCCAGTGATGACCTACGGATCTGAAGCGAGGTCGCTGACTATGGGCCTCATAAGAAGGCTCAGAGTCGCTCAGCGGGCGATGGAGCGAGCTATGCTCGCAGTATCTCTACGTGATCAAATCAGAAATGAGGAGATCCGTAGAAGAACCAGAGTCACCGACATAGCTCAGCGTGTCGCGAAGCTGAAGTGACGATGGGCGGGGCACATAGTGCGTAGAACCGATGGACGTTGGGGTCTCAAGGTGTTGGAATGGCGACCCCGCACCGGAAAACGCAGTGTCGGTAGACCCCCCCACGAGATGGACTGACGACCTGAAAAAGGTCATGGGGAGCCGCTGGGTCCAAGCGGCACAAGATCGTGTGGTGTGGAGATCCCGTGAAGAGACCTATGTCCAGCAGTGGACGTCCATCGATTGACAAAGAAGATGTATTTAAAAATATACAAGTATGTATTCACCAGTTGTCTGTCCACCATAACACAAGTATTAAGTTACTTACTTTGGGGACGGAAGACCGTGTGTGTAAGTGTCCCATATATTTATTACTTATTATTATTAATTAATTATTAATATTAAAAAAGACAATTTTTTAAATAGAAAAAAAATAGTATTTTAAAATATTGATTATTTCGTAACAAAATAATTGATTGTTTTACTAAATTTAAAGGGATAAAAATCGATTAATTATTAATCGATTTTTTCTACTCCAAGTCACATCCCTACCCAGCAGGTATCTTGAAATGACCTTCGTGAAACATATTTCAGACACGACATGGAATAATTGCTATATACCTCTCGCGTAATTACAATTTAATAACTGCGGAACCGTTCAAGCTTTTCATAATTCACGTAAAAAAATTAACTTTTATGCATCTTTTGTATCTGTGGTTCATCACTCATGCGTTAAAGGTAATTTATTATATAATTAGTACTCGAGAAGCGTGCGTACAGAGCTATTGTTTGCAAATAATGTCCCAAACCGCTGTATTTTGTTGAGGGAATGTTTTTTTTGTGAGGCGTGTCGCAATTTTGCATGTTATGACAATAATATGTGCATGCAGAGTACATGTGTTGCGAAATTAAATTATACGTAAGTATCATACAGAGCCTAGTATTCATATTTATCACTCTTAATAAATCTTTATTGCACTATTAAGATATATCTATGCTCTATACTAATATATAAAGCTAAACAGTTTGTTTGTTTGGTTGATTGTTTGAATGTGCTAATCTCAGGAACTACTGGATCGATTTGAAAAAATCATTCAGTGTAAGATAGTCCATTTATCGAGACAGGCTATAGGCTATATAACATCACGCTAAGATGAATAGGAGAGGAGCATCAAAAAAAAATAGTACGAAAACAGCAAAATTTAAAGCTTTCCTTGCGTGCGCTGGGTAAACGGTAATGGATATTCAAAAATCATGTATTACAAAATTGTTTCCCTCTAAAAGTTCTTATTAAAATTCCGTAACAGCATATGTCTAGCTTGGAAGGTTAACCCACTTTAACCATTTTCATGGTTATCAAAATCCTGTATTACGGTTTTAGTCTTTAAATGCGGGCGAAGCCACTGGCGATTGCTAGTTATGATATAAAAGTACAAAAGGCGGAATTAACACTAAATTAATCGTTTCTCCACCAGTAACGTTAAGGTCAAACGGAAAATTTAAATGGTTGAATAGAAAATTTAAATAAATAAATTAATTAATTAATATATGGGACACTTACACACACGGTCGTCCGTCCCCAAAGTAAGTAACTTAATACTTGTGTTATGGGTGACAGACAACTGGAAATGAATTAATAAGAATAAAAATAAGATAATAAATGAAAAAAATGGTATAACAAATGACAAAAAAATCTTTCTGCCCTTATCCCACTCTAAGTGAGGTCGGCGCAACATGTTGTCACATGATTTGACTACGTATTTTACGACCGGCCGCCTGCCTAACATCAACTTACCTTAGTCGTATTCTACGTCACCTGGGTAAAGAATGAGGTTGGTCTATTCTACTTACCAGATGCATGATACGACATAATCGTAAAGCGCTTTGCGATCGTGGAGTCGCATCCTAAGCATCATCTCCTGATGATGCTTAGGTTGCGGGGCGAAACGATTGTTGAGTTTGTGATAGTGAACGTATATAGTGCTTGTGTATCGTGGTGGCGATTGTGGAGGTTAGTGCATGTGTTTTTACGAATCGTGCATGTATCAGGTACGAAAACGGATTGTCGACTCTACATTTATTTATTTGATACACCAACCATATATTATAGATACATTAAATCCTTATATTAATTCTAGTACCATATCAACAATTAAATCTAAGTTTTCCATAAATCAAGCCTTTCTGAAAATAAATATGTCAAAAATGTTAAACCTATAAATTATCATATATGACAAAAAATATACATACATTACATGCAAACATACATATAGCATTATATATATTCTGTAATTCATTTCATCGCGGATTAAAACAAAATAATTTTATTATTACTTTTGCAATACTTGTATGTTAAAAAACCGGAAATACATCAGGTCAAATTGCAGAAATTCAAACCAAAACCCACATAGTACAACCATTGTATAATACCAACGTATGGTACATACGTATAAGAAATACATTCACACACCAATACAATGGCGTGATATTGCTGAATTAAAAATTAACCCAATTCCCATCGGTTAGCCGATTCCATGAATTGCTATCGACTTGGCGTTTTTATATTCATTTACATGTATTTTCCTGCCTTTAAATGGCCTCTTTATACATATCTACACTTATTATAAAACAAAGTACCCAAACGCTATCAGTATGTATGTAATCGATTTTCTCAAAACCTTCTAAATGGATTTTTGTATTTTTTTTTACTAAAACATAATGCAATTCCTAGGTAATAATACATTATCACATTTTCTTCACAGTATATTTTTAGCAATTTAATTTTTGTACATAAAAATATAAAGAATTATAAAACGATAGGTGATGTGAATCACTACATAGTACAAAACAAAGTCACATTCTTTGTTTGTCCATATATCCCTATGTATGCTTAAATCTTTAAAACTACGCAACAGATTCTGATGCGGTTATTTTTAATAGATACAGTGATTCAAGAGGAAGGTTTATATGTATAATAACATTCAATACCGACTAGAGAAATACTGTAATTTTTGAGGTTTTTCGCTTACATTGCAAACGCAGGCTAAACCCCACGAGATTTATCAAAATGATGTACTCAGTATTTGTACACCTTGAAAAGGTCTACAGAAAAGTCCGCGATGGTACATGTCTATCTCTTATGGATAACCCACAATAGCATTTTTTGTCATTTACTTTTTACGAAAAATAATCCCTTATGTTCAAAGCATTTTTTACGTCGAACCCGGAAGACAAAGTAAGGGAATAAACGATTTCAAATAATTTAGCTTGTGTCCTAATGTAAATTTACCCCGGTGTAATTTATAGAAGTAGGCGTTAATTTGCGGTGATTTATAATACAAAAGTAATAATAAAATTATTTTGCTATAATTCGCAGTACAGCACAGTAGCAGGGTGGTACTATTCTATTCAGCCGGATACCACACGGCGTAAGTACCATACGCTAAGTAAAGGCCTTTTACGATAACTCGGTACGAAAGAGGGTGGTCTATTTTACTAAACCGGATACCACACGGTGGGTCAACTTACCTTAGTCGCCTTTTACGACACCTCGGTAAGAAATAAGGGTGGTACAATTCTATTCAGCCGGATACCAAACAAGTAAATTAAAAATGTGCGGCATTATTGGAGGTCACTTTAACACTTATACTTGCACGCAAACGACATCACAGGTACGAACGAGTAAAGAATAAATAAAACGAAAACATAAATGTTGAAAGACGAGAATCTAAATAGACACGTACGCACTAGTTTTTTATTTATTAAAATAATAGAACACTCCTATCTATGTATTACATCTCGAGGAAAATGATGTCTCAATTGTTACATGGTCCTTCGGAAAGACTGCTTTCAAAACGTTGTTGTAAGTGGACGGTACGTGAGAAATTGCGGGAAATGGCACGAAATACGAATGCCGCCCGAATCACCTTTGGACGCGATAAGAAATTATCTGTCCTCTGTTACAAAGTATGGTAAAAACTAACAAAAACATGGCCGATATATTCAAAATATTCTTTATTTAAATAAACTTGTATAGGTGCTTTTGAATCGTCAACTCTACTGCCGGTTCGGAAAGCTGTTCCTACCGAGAAGAGCCAGCAACAAACTCGGCGGTTGCTCTTTTAAAAACATAAAAAAATGCAAATAAAAGAGAAAGAAGGATCCGATGATATGTGGGACATGAAACCCGGAATTATGAAACTTTTTGGTCCGCCCGTTACCATTAGGCTATCACAGCATTACAAAAGCCAATATTATGTTTAAAGCAATGTAAGATTTTTATTTCAATATTGGTACTATTGACTAACGAGCCACAAACATCAAAAGGCACATTGCCTAAGCGAAACGTAAATTATTAAAAAGATATATTCACTTAATCAGCACAAGTTAACCTACGTGGTTTTTATTTGTTTGAACATTTCGTTCTCAATTAAATTGACACACGTTTAAAATAAATACAATCATAAAAGCATTTGTAATACACGATTCGAGGCACAAAAACACAATTACATAATACCATTTTAACTTAGAAAAAATAACTTTAAATACACTTTTTCATAGTTAATGTTAGAAACCGGCTACTTACTTCTTATTCTATCGGGTTAGCCCGACTAATTTTGAACCCATCCAATGCAATTATTCACAATTCACATTAAAAAAAAAATTCACATCTATGAAAAAGTTTCGTCTATGAAAAACACATATCTATGTGTACACAAATAACGGAATATGCAAAGACACTTATATTATATAATATATCTCAAATTAAACATTAAATTTATTTTTTTATTGGCAAATTGTTTACAACTTTAGCGGCCTAATAAATGTTTAAACAATATAGGTAGCATGTAGTAAGGAAATCATTGCATCGACCAGCATTTCATTGTCTAATATTACATTGTAACACAAACAGTGAATCGACTTTTTGCGTCGAATATCGCTAAACATTACAAAAACGTGTTAATACCTACGTAAATTATTGTTAAATTCACGCTTTTATGACTTATTACGATATTATAAGTTTATAACAGTGTTTTTAAGAACCTGTTTGTTATCTCTACTAGATTTGAATTGCAAAACATGTGCAACGATCCACAACGCGATATCTCGATTTTGGACGCATGCAAATCTATGGCGCTGCTCGATCTGGCCAGGTAGCGACCTAGTTCTAACATTTCACACAAAATAACGCCGTGGCCAATCATTTGAGACGACAGGTTTTTTTGCCGCGAATACGCACCTAAGAACCGACGTAGCTGGAACTTGGTTATGTTCCATCGTTGGAAAGTACAGTTAAACTTTAGAAATACTTACGTTACGATAGCCGTAGTTGCGTTAGTGAGATTACGTATGTTATGTAGCACTGTTATAACACGGGTTCAGTTCACTGTAATGCGGCACAAGTATCACGGTTTATTTTTTTTCACAGAGTTCAAAATTATTGCGGTGTTGTGTGGCAGCTATATAACCCCACGTGTGATAAACGCGGCGGCGCGCGGCGAACTGATGTGCGGAGGGAGGGAGTCGGACACCGCGCGATCTTGAGATTTCCCACTCACTGCGTTCAGAAATTATCTATTACCATTTTTGTTGTCTTCTTATTTTAACGAAAATATCATTAACATATCTCACAGCAATTTTAATGTACGATTAAAATTAATTTTAAGTTTTAAAAAATGTAATAATGAATAAATAATGTGCTCATTGAATAACATAAATAAATTACTCATGAATAGTTTATATATAGCAAATTTTAAAAACGTACCTCATCAACATTAATGTTTTAATTTCACATAATAACAAGATTAGAAGTTAAATCACATTCTTAGTACGTTTTCCCCTCTTATGAGAATAAAAATTTTAAGTACCTACCCATAACGCAATCATTAATTAAAAAACTTGTATAAGGTACCGTAAAATATATTAACGAGCTTTGATATCAAATATTTTCCACCAAATCTGATATAATTTTCCAAATTGAGTTGAAAATATTACAAAATAGAATGAATAAGATCTGATTATTCGCAATTATGATTTTGTATTTAAATTTTTGCGATATTTTTTTGTTGCGATAAGTACGTCTTTAGTTATATCAGAAACAATAGTTTTATTGTTTATTTCGTTAGGATGTTATTGAAACTCGAATTGAATAATTTAGTGATTTAACTTAGAACCTTCAATAGGTTAGTGATAGCCTAATAATTTTATAAACAAGCGAAAGTGTACCTATTTTTATATTTTTCATTTACGTCCATATAAAGCAATAGATTATGTGATTTATGTTTATACTTAACGGGCTGGGAGGGTATTTTTTAATTTGGTATTGAAGTCAACTGAGAACTTTTTTATTAGTTTTATTGATGGCTTGGAATCGAGTCAGGTTCTTTTAAGCGAACAACAAACATGTTTACATATATACATTTAACACAAAAAAAAACATTTACCGCCAACTTATCTAAATAAAACTCTCTCACAGATTTTTCACAGATCTGACAGAGAGATTCTTTTTTTTCTTCTCTTTTTTTTAAAGGTTACTAGCAATCACCATACGGTGGGTGAGCTTACCTTAGTCGCCTTTTACAACCTCTCGGTCAAAAATGAAGGGTGGCCTATTCTATTCAGCCGGATACCACACAGTGAGTCAACTTACCTTAGTTGCCTTTTACGACACCTCGGTCAAAAATCAGGGTGGCCTATTCTACTCAGCCGGATATCACACAGTTAGTCAACTTACCTTAGTCGTCTTTTACGACATCTCAGTCAGCAATGAGGGTGATCTATTCTACTCATACGGATACCACACGGCGGATCAACTTAATTAGTCGTCTTTTATGACAACTCGGTCAAAAATCAGGGTGGCCTATTCTACTCAGCCGGATACCACACAGTGAGTCAACTTACCTTAGTCGCCTTTTACGACACCTCGGTCAGAAATGAGGGTGGTCTATTCTACTCAGCCGTATACCACACGGCGGGTCCTTGAAACCCTTTGCATACATTAAATTATATCTTAATCTTTGGAGCCCTTCCCAAAATTAGATTACAAGAATTAATCGTTTAAAGGTACGGGATATTGTTTTCACTGTCACTTACTGTTATGTTAACACAGTTAATCCTTCACAACAGACATTAATCTATACTAATATATAAAGCTGAAGAGTTTGTTTGTTTGTTTGAGCTTGCTAATCTCAGTAACTGCTGGACCGATTTCAAAAATTCTTTCAGTATGAGATAGACTATTTATCGCGGGAGGCTAAATATAACATCACGCTAAGATGAATAGGAGAAGAGCAGCAATAAAAAATAGTACGAAAACGGCAAAATTTACAGCTTTACCTGCGTGCACTAAGTAAACGGTGATAGTTATTCGAAAATCATGTATTACAAGATCGTTCCTCTCTTAAAGTTCTTAATAAAAGTCGGCGACAGCTTATGTCTAGCTTTTAAGGTAAAGGTAAGGTAATGGCACTTTAACCATTTTTATAGTTGTCAAATTCAAAATATTCAAATTCAAAATATTCTTTATTCAAATAAACTTGTAAACAAGTGCTTTTGAATCGTCAACTCTACTGCTGGTTCGGAAAGCTGTTCCTACCGAGAAGAGCCAGCAAGAAACTCGGCGGTTGCTCTTTTAAAAATATAATTCTTAATATTATTTACATTAAGTCGTTACTGTCTTGTACAGGTTCAAAGAGAGCTATATCCACACATTCTTATCTTCTAAATAATCTTCAAGAGTATAGTAGGCTTTCTGTATCAGCCTCTTTTTAACAGTGTTTTTAAACTGCTGTAATGGCAGTGCTGAAATTGATTGCGGATTTTTTTTATAGAATCTTATACCAAAACCCACAAACGAGTTACGTACTTTTGCAAGGCGCAAAGCAGGAACCGCAAGCTTATGTCGGTTCCTGCTTTGTCTATTGTACACATCACCTATCGTTTTATAATTCTTTATTGTCAGAACTTAATATTGTCAGAATACTATATTACGGTTTTAATCTTTCCACGCAGGCGGAACCGCTGGCGATTGCTAGTAACTGATATAAATTAATATTAACGTTAATTACGATACGTTCGAGCCGCTCCCTTTACAAGGTGATCAACATATCTGCATGATTAGGTATAAATATTTGAAATGTAATAAATTTAAATTTAATATGAGAATGCAAATCTGATGGTCTAATTATTGCGGAGATTCAAAATATTTTGCTACAATTGTCGATAAAAGAGACAAGAAGAAAAACTTTACACAAATTGAAATACAAAGTGAAAAGAACAAGAGCTCTTTTTTTATTTTTTCTCACTATATATACTTTTTCACTGTCTGTATTAGTAATAAGTGGAATTGGTATGTGAATTAGCAAAAATTTACTATATTTATGTTCAATTTGTACTGTTTGTTTCCCAAATAAAAAAAAAGTGACACAGATGATAGTCACAGTTAAATGTTCAAAGGTTCTTTTCACACTGTTGTGATCTCTTTCGGACGATCCTTTGAAGGAGAGGATTTTCTGTATATATATCCACGGGTTAGCAAATGCACGCATATAAGTATGCAAAAGAAAAGAAAATACTAAAAAAAAATTAAAAGAAGAAAAAATCTCAATAAATAAATGGTAACAATTCCAGTGAGAATCGTCCTGATAATCTATACTAATATATAAAGCTGAAAGTTTGTTTGTTTGTTTGATTGATTGAATTTTTAAACGCTCTAATCTCAGAAACTACTAGGCCGATTTGAAAAATTCAGTGTAAGATAGTCCATTTATCGAGGAACGCTGTAGGCTATATAGCATCACGCAACACTTTAACACGCAACATTTTTATTGCTGCTCCTTTCCTTTTCATCCTAGAAAGCAGCAATAAAAAATATTACGAAAACGGCAAAATTTAAAGCTTTCCTTGCGTACGCTGAGTAAACGGTGATTGTTATTAAAAATCATGTATTACAAAATAATTACCCTCTAAAAGTTTTAACTAAAAGTCCACGTGAATAGACGCCCTGTCACCTATTAGCATCAGCTTCCTACCCTTATCCCACTCTAAGTGGGATCGGCACAACATGTTATGTGACATACTGTCACATGATTTGGCTACGTATTTTACGACCGGCCGCCTGCCTGGCATCAACTTACCTTAGTTGTATTTTACGACACCTCGGTAAGAAATGAGGGTGGTCTATTCTACTTAACCGGATACCACACGGCGGGTCGACTAAACCTTAGTCACCTTTTACGAGACCTCGGTAAGAAATGAGGCTGGCACTATTCTATTCAGCCGTATACCACACGGCGTGCCCTGTCATCTATTAGCATGCGTTCAAAATTCAAATGCATATTCCCGCGCATATTTTTGTCCAGGAATTCATCATAAGTCTGTCTGTCTGTCAATCTATTTGAGTGCGCATTAGCAGTTACCATTAGCCAGCTAATATGATTTACAGCTCTGTTTACCCAATGACCAGCTGGTGACCCGTATAGTCCATTTGTCAGGAATTGCTAAACCGCATTTCTAATATATTTATTGTCTACATTAATCGTTGCCTGCGGTTTTACCCGCATCATTATCGAAGCTTATATGTGCAGCTTAATATTAGACAGTAAGTCTTAACTCTATAGCAGTGATTCTCAACCTTTTTTTTTGTTGCGGCACATATTTAACGATTTCAAAATTTGGCGGCACATAAAGAAAAAATTATTTACTTACTACAACAACACGCTGCATAAATAATTTATGTCAACAATTTTAAATATAGGAAATAAAGTAATATATACTACAATAATAACTAAACGATTATTGAAGGATTAATTACAAGCTAATAATAAAAATATTTATTATTAGATATATTTTAATAATATTAACATCACTACATATTATAAAACAAAGTCCATATTTCCGTATGTACGCATAAAACTTTAAAACTACGCAACCGATTTTGATGCGGTTTTTTTAATAGATAGAGTGATTCCAGAGGAAGGTTTGTACGTATAATAACATTCAATACGAAGTAGAGAAATACTGTAATTTTTGAGGTTTCTGTAAATAATTACATTTTTTTCCGCTTACATTGCAAACGCAGGCTAAACCCTACGAGATTTATCAAAATGATGTGCTAAGTATTTGTACTCCTTAAAAAGTAATATATATATCTCTTATGGATAACCCACAATAGCAGTTTTTTTCATTTACTTTTTACGAAAAATGATGCCTTATGTTCAAAGCAATTTTTATACAATACAGCATTAATCCTTATCCAATTGAGTACCTTAAATAAATTGTTGATTTAATATAGATCAATATGGCCGTTTACAGCATGCAATTTAAGTGAACATTTTCGGAGAAATTACCGATTTAAAATGCCGTGAGGACGCCGCGGTTCACCCTATAGCACTTCGAATCTTTTAGAGTTTGTTTAAAAACATTCTGTAATTTATTGTAAAAATAAAATACATAGGTAAAATGTAAAAGTAAATAAGTAAAAATGTACTATATGAGTTTAGATATTCCAAAGATAGCAGGAAATCTTCTTGGTATAGGGAGAGGAAATTGTTTTTCTCCAAATTTAACGCTTGCGAGCCAAGGGCAGTAATAAATAAATCAAAACTACTGGATCGATTTTAATCATTTTTTTTACACTGACTGACATGGGATATATATTTTATACCCGTGCGAAGCAAGGGCAGGCCGCTAGTTATTATATATTTGCAAAATTTAGCGGCACACTTTTGAAATTTGGCGGCACACAAAAGTGCCGCGGCACAGTGGTTGAGAATCACTGCTCTATAGCTATAGTATAGTATATATTAGTCTATAGCAGGGCTTCTTAAACTGTGGGTCGCGACCCCCAGGGGGGTCGCGAGACTACTGAAAGCAAAAGGCGTCGCAAAGATCTGATACTTTTCAATCATTATTGATACAACTACATGGCTGCAGCTGTCCTTTAAAGAACTTTTCTAACAAAGATTTATTGATATTTCTCCTCCTAAGTTCCTTCATTACCCCTTTTCATTAAATTTAATTAAATAGATTCTATTAAATTTATGATTGTATATTTCATTATATGGAGGAAAAATCGTTTAAAATTTCCTAAGGGAAATTTGAAGGGGGTCGCTATATAAAAAAGTTTAAGAAGCCCTGGTCTATAGTATAAGCTTGGATTTAAATCGTGACCAGATACGCACTGGATTATATTGTAATTTTTTTTATTTTTTCTTAATTAATTAAGACATAATTGTAATACTAAATTACCATTGTAAAATTTAAGTCCATTTATCGGGGAAGCCTATAGGCTATATAATATCACGCTAAGATAAGTAGGAGAGGAACAGCAATAAAAAATAGTACGAAAACGGCATAATTTAAAGCTTCCCTTGCGTGCGCTGAGTAAACGGTAATTATTATTAAAAAACAATATACTGGAAAATTGTTTCCGTCTAAAAGTTGTAAGTAAAAGTCCGCGACAGCATATGTCTAGCTATTAAGGTTAACTCACTGTAACCGTTGGTTATCCTATATTACGGTTTTAATCTTTTCACGCGTTCGCTGGCGATTGCTAGTGTTGTATAATATAATGATAAGGGGCAATTCGGTAACAGAAAACGTATAGTTGGTAGACTCTTTTAATGAATTTAAGGGATCTGCTGGATTCTTTACAAGACTATTAAGATATATATGGCAATTTATCGTTTGAAGATCTTCCCTTATTTCCCATCAGGCCATGGGCGATAAAGGGTGTAAACACCTGCACCATAACAAAAATAAACCCATGTTACTATCACAACCTGTACTGAGCATGAAGATAAACACCATAAACGGGTTCCCAACGCCGAAGTTGCTTTTTTTATTCGCCTTTAACGACTTCCGTTCGGACGTTATGATTTCCTGCTTTTTGTATCGTTTACTGTTAGCTATTATATCGAAATTTGTAACAGTTTTGAATAAGTCACGGTTTGTTTGATATTTTAGTTTAATTTGATTATGATGTTTTTTAATAAAAGTAATGATAAAAGCTGTGATGGAACAGCGGTGAGGCCGTGTGACTCTCTAGAGACGCTAATGGGTTCAAACCCCGGGCAGACACCAATGAGTTTTCCGACCAACCAAGCAACCAACTTCATTTCTTACCGAGGTGTCGTAAAAGGCGACTAAGGTAAGTTGACCTACCGTGTGGTATCCGGTTTAGTAGAATAGACCACACTTTTTCTTACCGAGGTGTCGAAAAATACGACAGAGGTAAGTTGACATCAGGCAGGCGGCCGGTCGTAAAATCGCAGCCAAATCATGTGACAGCATGTTTATAACATGTTGTGCCGACCCCACTTAGAGTGGGATAAGGGCAGGAAGATGATGACGACTAACAAATTACAAATAGCTTCTAATGCTGACATTTGAGATACGCTGACGTCGCGGTACAATCTGCTTTGGAGCAGCGTGGTAGGTCTTAGCTCCCATCCTTCGCTCCAAAAAACGGAGAGCGGAGGCCTATGCCTAGTAGTGGGACAGACTGTTACTTGGGGTCGGCACAACATGTCATAAACATATTGTCACATGATTCGGCTAGTAATTTTACTACCGGCCGCCTGTCTGACGTCAACTTATCTTAGTCGTATTTTACGACAACTCTATAAGAAAGAGGGTAGTCTATTTTACTTAACCAGATATCACACGGGGATATTACACGGTGACTTTAACTTTCCTTAGTCGCCTTTTACGACACCTCGGTAACAAAGAGGGTAGTCTTTCCTATTTAGCCGGATACCACACGGCGAATCATTAATTTTATAATACATTTTTAAATTTATAAAATTAGTTTGTATGATAAAATGTAACTACAAAACATATACATTATAATAACAAGTAATTTCAAAACCCAATCGATCTCATATAGGCACGTAACATTACCGGCCTAATTCAGTTTATCAGAAGCTGCCCAAAATGACAGCGTTACGCAAACAGTTGTATAAAACTAATCATTATACAACAGGTAATCGGACACGATGATCATTCAAAGTGTGAAAAAAACAAGTGATAACTATAATAGCGGCTGTACACTCTCGATCGAGGAGGAGGAGCCCTCCTCAACTCAC
The DNA here is from genome assembly GCA_947086495.1 of Morpho achilles. Classification (NCBI taxonomy): domain Eukaryota; kingdom Metazoa; phylum Arthropoda; class Insecta; order Lepidoptera; family Nymphalidae; genus Morpho; species Morpho achilles. The sequence continues at coordinate 1,419,449 of CAMTZB010000005.1, forward strand.
GTCGAGCGCTCTCGCCGAAAAGGATCATCTAAGAGCGCTAACATGTTCACTTTTTTTATTTATTTATTTTAAACGGCCATCAATAATATTAACACCATACACAGCTACAAATACACAATATACAGCGATTATTAAATAACGTGCTATATCAATTATAGATGGCAGCAGCGTGCGCAGTTTGACAACAAGTATCAAGAACTATATTAAGATGAAAAATTACAAAAAATTACAATGAACATCAATAAATTTGATTTGGTTAGAGATAATATACTAAATATAAATAGTTACAAAAAAATGTAAAAATGGCACTTTCGTCTGTCTTGCGGTTGCGAATGCCGAGACGAAGGTCACATTAGAAGTAGCGAAATTTGTGATTTGGATGGGTTCTATTTGATATATTTCTTTTCATTTTCACTTTCATTGTTCTACATATTCAATCCGCACTGACACGTGTATTCAACCCGGATGCTACCTGGAAATTGAAGCGTGTGACAATGAACAGCAATGCTTTCGGCTGCCTTGCGAGACATACCGCGACCCTTCGACTTGGGAACGAACAACCGACACGGGAGCGAGAGCGAGCTTGACTCCCCGAGAAGTGCGAGAGTGTACAGGGTAGCCTTCGCCTCGCCTCGCCTAGCCTCGCACGCAGAGAGTGTAGCCGCCACTTAATTAATGTGCTGTAGGATGCCATTCGTCATCCGATAAGCCCACTGCCTTCCTGATGCATAATCTGCATCCGCGAGATGAAACGTGTTTCTTATTATTGATAAAAATCATTGATTGTGGACACAGCATTAATCAATAACTATTTTGAAATTTCATTCGCTATTGATAAAGGGCGTATCTATTTGATATGGTTGCTCTGGCCTATTAATAATGGATACTGTGGCATTAGTCTACAGTAGAATATGATAGTTACGGAGAACCAAACTCTGGTTTAACCACCAAAAACTGACTAACCTGGCAAAAACCAAAAAACCAAAAACTGGGCTAGAGGGCAGTGATCCGGAAGTAAGATGAAGGGGACTTTTGAACTTTCCTGTCCTAGCTTCCTTCCCCCTGGAATACGTCGAACTCTGAACACAAAGTAAAGGTTATAAATGATTTCATAAAAGACGTAAAAAGCGACTAGTTTTTTTTTTCGAAAATGACTACTTGCTGTTAGCCAGAGCGGCTTTTACAGAGTTACCGGGAGATAGGGGCGAGCGCGGAAGCATCGCCGGAGGTGAAGAAGAGCGAACCTCGGGAGAGGCTCGTGACATCTTGGGAACGTCGCCTTAAGGGTGCCTCCTGTGAGGCCGAACCTCGGTTTAAAACGAAGTGTCGTGGAGGACTATAAACAGACTTATAAAGCGACTATTATCCGGCTGAACATAATATATCATCTCATTTCTTACTGAGGTGTCGTAAAAGGCGATGAAGATAAGTTGACCCGCCGTGTGGTATTCGCTTGAGCATAATAGACCACACTCATTTCTTATCGAGGTGTCGTAAAAGGCGACTTAAGTAAGGTGACCCGCTGTGTGGTATCTGGCAGAGTAGAATTTACCATCCCCATTTCTTACCGAGGTGTCGTAAAAGGCGACTAAGGTACGTTGACCTACCGTGTGGTATCTGGTTGAGTCGAATAGACCTAACTCTTCTTACCGAGCTATCGTAAAATTCAACTAAGGTAAGTTGACGTCAGGCAGGCGACCGGTCGTAAAATACGAAGTCATGTCATCTAACAAGATGTTTAAAACATATTGTGCCGACCCTATATAGAGTGGAATATGGACAGGAGGATGATCGGTTAAGTCTATGAATTTTAGTGCGAAATAAACTTTTACTATCATTATTATATCATATCATATATCATAGCGGCTCCTGCTTTGCGCCTTGCAAAAGTACGTAAATCGTTTGTTGGGTTTGGGTACAAGATTCTATAATAAAATTCCACAATCAATTTTAGCTTTGCCATTACAACAGTTTGAAAACACTGTTAAAAAGAAGCTGATCCAGAAAGCCTACTATACTCTTGAGGATTACTTGGAAGATAAGAATGTGTGGATATAGCTCGCTTAGACCCTGTACAAGACAGTAATGACTAAATGTAACTAGTCATAAGAATTATATTTTTAAAAGAGCAACCGCCGAGTTTCTTGCTGGCTCTTCTCGGTAGGAACAGCTTTCCGAACCAGCAGTAGAGTTGACGATTCAAAAGCACTTGTTTACAAGTTTATTTGAATAAACAATATTTTGAATTTGAATTATATAGACCTTCGCTAAGTAAAGCCTTATTAAACAAATTATCATGCAATATATTACATTGCCACCCATCATCGTAACGGATACGCTATCTAAGATCGTCCGATACCGTATTATCGTTCCTCCGTATTACATTACGATCTAAACAAGTAATTTATTCGAAACGGACTTTTATTTTTGGGTCCCGTTTAATTTGCATATTTATGAGACTCGAGAGAGCTACCGTTTGATTCGTCCCGGGTAAATGGTTAATGACTTTTTAATATACAAACTACTTGGAACAGGATTTTTATAACACTAGTTCTTTAACATGAATCCGCTCGTTATATGTTTTGTTTAATAAATAAATGTATGGGACGATTATAAACACATGCCGTGTGGTATCCACCTGAGTAGAATACACCACTCCCAATTCGTACCGAGGGGTCATAAAGCGACTTAGGTACGTTGACCCGCTGTGTGATATCCGGCTGAGCATAATAGACCACCCTCATTTCGTACCAAGTTTATCGTAAAGGGCGACTAAGGTACGTTGACTCGTTGTGTGATATCCGGCTGAGTATATTAGACCATCCTCATTTCTTACAGAGGTGTCGTACAAGGCGACTAAGGTAAGTTGACATCTGGCAGGCGGTCGGTCGTATAATATGTAGCCAATAAATAAAAAGGAATTTGCATATTTATGAGATTCGAGAGAGCTACTGTTTGATTCGTCCCGGGTAAATGGTTAACAACTTTTTAATATACAAACTACTTGGACAAGGATTGTCAAAGCACAAGTTCTTTAACATGAATCCGCTCGTTATATGTTTTGTTTAATAAATTAATGTATGGGACGATTATAAACACATGCCGTGTGGTATCCAGCTGAGTAGATAAACCACCCTTATTTCTTACCGAGGTGTCGTAAAATGCCACTAAGGTAAATTGGCCCATCGTGTGGTATCCGGTTGAGTAGAATATACCACCCTCTTTCTTACCGAGGTGTCGTAAAATATAACAAGGTAAGTTGATGTCAGCCGGGCGGGCGGTCGTGAAATACGTAGCCAAAACATGTTTACAACATGTTATACCCACCTAGAGTGGGACAAGTGCAAGAGGATGATGAATGATGTTGACAACAACACAGAAGTCCATCCCAAAATTAATTTAATACTTGTGTTATGAGTAACAGACAACTGGTTAATGTAAATAAGTAAAGTAAGTAGCGGCCTGTTACTATCCCACTGCTGAGAATAGGCCTCTTCTCTCCGTTTCTGGAGAGAAGGTTTGGAGGTAAGACCTACCACGTTGCTCCAGTGCGGATTGGTAGGTTACACATATCTCCAGAATTCTCTAGAGATATGCAGGTTTCCTCACGATGTTTTCCTTCAACGAAAAGCGTGTGATAAATTGAAATTATCAATTAGACACATAAGTTTTTAACAGAAAAACTCATTGGTGTCTGCCCGGATTTGAACCCGCGACCTCCTCGAAAGAGTCGAACGGTGTTACCGCTGGGCCATCACAGCTTTTTCACATATATAATTATTAAATATTTGAAAACAGGGAGAATAGAAGACAACAATTTTTTTTTGAGAAAATGTTGACCCTTATAGGAAATTGAACCTGTGACCCCCGAAGCTCAAGGTCACTGCCACTCGCGCCTCTATGCTAGTTAAATTTATTAATCTCAAATTTGCGCCGTGCAGATTTTTCTATCTTTATATTATTAGACACAAATTTGCTATTTATTACTTTTGTTTAAATATAATCTTTTCTACACCTTTCAATAAGTTTCTCTGCACAACCTCTTTAATTTTTTTGTATTTCAAGTTTTATTGCAAGTAAGTTCGTTTTATTTAGAAAAATAATAGTAACATTTTTTTGCTATAATCCAGGATAAAGTTAATAAAAAATACTTGTATATATAATGTAGAGCATAATCGATTCTTCGATTACAGGACGAAACGATTGTTGAATTTGTGATACACCACAATACACAATCACTACACACGTTCACACATGTGTAGTGCTTGTGTATTGTGGAGCACGGCAAAGTAACGGCTAATTCTATATATTATTCGTTCTATTTTTTTAAATTAATTTCTTGTTGCACAATACAATATCGAACTTATGTGCTAAACAAAAGTGTGCAAATTCTTTAGATATGACAGCCTTGAAGTGAAACAGGTGTTACTAAGATTAATACGTGTATACTAAGAATACAGGATACAAAATAATTTATACTAACCATCGCCCGATGGTCATAACATGACCAGATATGAAGTCAATAGCTTTAATCCAAAGTGATTTTAGTTCGAAAAATATTAAAAATATCTTAAAACTATGGGTCGCGGATTCGCCCGCGTTAAAATCAGTGTCTGAATTTATTCCCGTGTAAATTCTGATCCCGGGGGAATTTTAGGATGAAAAACAGCCTACATGTTACTCCACAACCTCCTCTACCTTACTATTAAAGTCCAATCAAGTTTATTTGCCGATCTGGAGAATGTTATTAACGTTAACCTTCCACAAAGTAAATCAAAATAATCTTTATTCGAATAAACTTTTTACTTTTGAATCGTCAAGGATCAGTAAGATTTAATAAAGCTACAACTGTTTCGGAATGTTGTTCTTACCGAGAAGAACCAGCAAGAAACTCGGTGGTCAATCTTTTAAACTTTTTAAATTTATGTTATTTTAGAGCTGTCTTGATTGAAGATGTAAGCATTTTCAAATACAGGCATATTTATCATTCAAATAATCTTCAATCGTGAAATTTAATTTACGTTTAAGCATAGTATAGTTTGTACACTCACATACGTTTCTTTGGATGTCTAATAAAAAATCAAAAATCGCACTATCATTTAGTATCATATCATACAAAGCCAGACAGTTTTATAATATGCATAGATTTCTTTCACATTTTATACTCATCATCTTCCTGCCCTTATCCAACTCTAAGTGGGGGTCGGAACAACATGTTATAAACATGTTGTCACATGATTTGACAATGTATTTTGCGACCAGCCGTCTTCCTGACATCAACTTAACTTAGTCGTATTTTATGGCACATCGGTAAGAAAGAGGGTGGTCTATTCTACTTAACCGGATACCACACGGTGGGTTAACTTACCTTAGTCGTCTTTGACGACACCTCGGAAAAAAAGAGGTTGGTTTATTCTACTCAGCCGGATACCACACGGCGGATCGATTTACGGTACGGCGGATAGATACTTCGGTAAGAAATAATCTTTTTTTGTAGTGTTTACAATACACATTTTATACTATTTACAATATTTAAATATACAAGCACACATTTTTGTAAATATACGTAAAAAACATCGTTAAAAAAGCACAGCCTCTTTAGATTACGTTCATTAAACGTGCATAATATGAAGTTTTTAAAATATTATAATCTGTAACAACCGTGCCGAGAATGTCGATTTAAATACCATTGTCTTTGTACAATGTAATTTAATTATTGCTATTTATGTACCGCACATGGCCCACCCACTAGGAATGTGAAATATATATAAATCTGACAAGTTTGTTTGTTTGAACGCGCTAATCTCAGGAAGTACGAAATCGATTTGTAATATTCTTTCAGTGTTAGATAGTCCATTTATCGAGGAAGGCTATAGGCTATATAACATCACGCTAAGATGAATATATATATAAAGCTGAAGAGTTTGTTTGTTTGAACGCGCTAGTCTCAGGAACTACTGGACCGATTTGAAAAATTCTTTCAGTATAAGATAGTCCATTTATCGAGAAAGGCACTATATAACATCACGCCAAAATGAATAAGAGAGGAGAACAGATAAAAAATGGTACGGAAACGGCAAAATTTAAAGCTTTCCTTGCGAGCGCTGAGTAAACGGTAAAAGTTATTCAAAAATGATGTATCACAAAATTGTTCCCTTCTATAAGTTCTAAATAAAAGTCCGCGACAGCATATGTCTCTAACCACTGTTATGGTTATCAAAATACAGTTTTAATCTTTTCACGCGGGCGGATCCGTTGGCGATTGCTAGTGGGAAATATAACCTTTTTGCATCAAAGTAAACGATTAAAGAGGTTTTTAAGTGAAGCCGACTCTACTGTCGATGTCAGCAATATCTTAAAATAGTTGCAGATAAAAAGCGTAAGCACTAAGTACTCTATGTTGTTACTAGTCATGTAGAATAGACTTCCCTCATTTCTTACCGAGGTGTCGTAAAAGGTAAGTTCGGATAAGTTCGGAGTTCGGAAGTAAATTTATATTGTTTTAACTATGAATTAAGTACAGAAGTTACAATAAAATTACTTTGCTGTAATCCGCGTTTGTTAAGAAATTAAATGTAATGTTAAGTATATGAAGCAGGCAACAATCACATACCACATACATGCAGTACACACCGTCACACGTATCACAAGGCCCCGCCAACACCAACACTCCATACAAAGCACTACACACACTCACTGCCACAACCTCACGCTCACTACCTTGAAGTAGTAGGTTGTGTATTCCTTGGAGTTATATTAGTTCCTTGGAGTGTTGGCGGCGTCTTGTGATACGTGTGGTGACCGACATAAGCTTGCGGCTCCTGCTTTGCGCCTTGCAAAAGTGCGTAACTCGTTTGTGGGTTTTGGTATAAGATTCTATAATAAAATTCCGCAATCAATTTCAGCTTTGCCATTACATCAGTTTAAAATCACTGTTAAAAAGAGGCTGATACAGAAAGCCTACTATACTCTTAAAGATTATTTAGAAGATAAGAATGTGTGGATATAGCTCTCTTTGAACCTGTACAAGATAGTAACGACTGAATGTAAATAGTATTAAAAATTATGTGTTTAAAAGAGCAACCGCCGAGTTTCTTGCTAGCTCTTCTCGGTAGGAACAGCTTTCTGAACCAGCGGTAGAGTTGACGATTCAAAAGCACTTGTTTACAAGTATATTTGAATGAAGAATATTTTGAATTTGAATTTGAATTTGACTTGTCCTGCATGTATGTGGTATGTGATTCTTGCCTGCTTCATACACTTAGCATTGCATGTATTCTCTTAACAAAGGCGGATTACAGCTAAATAATTTTATTGTAACTTCTGTCTTTTATCGCGGATTATAGCAAAATAATATCCTATTACATTTGTATTATGTCAAAGTAATTGTTAACGTGATTTCTAAATGACACAAGTTTTGGATGTTTTTGAAGACGTGTAATTAACAAAATTAATAAATGACATAATAATCTATCGTGACGTATGTCTACTGTCTATTAGGCTTGGGTATTATTGCTATATAAGAATCATATTCGTTCCACGATATGATCGATTGTAATCATGTGATCATACCTGCTATTGCTAATGCTATTGGAATACAAACAAATGTATTCCTTATGTCGTATGCAGAGTATAGGACATAAAGACTACATTTGTTCGTATAAGAAATGCTAATGCTGCTAATGCTATTGGAATACAAACAAATGTATTCTTTATGTCGTATGCATTGTATAGGACATAAATACTAAATTTGTTCGTATAAGCAATCAATAAGTCCATTAACGTAAATAATATAATAGCGGATAGCGTTTTTGCTAATCAATGTTGCTAGGCAAAATTATTGTTATTTCAAACAAATGTAATTCTTTTATCTTATGTAATACGGTCAATAATTCGGGAAGATGATGCACTTTTACGTTATTCCAACTGAAACTATATCCTAGAAATATCGACCGTATTGAATATGATTTAAGAATTTCATTTGTTTGTAATAGCAATCGCTTTATGAAGTAATAATATTATAATAGCGAATAGCTGAATAATATAATAGCGGAAAGCGTTTTTGCTAATCAATATTACTGGGTGAAATTATTGTTATTACAAACAAATGTAATTGTTAACTCCTATATAATACGGTCAATATTTCTATCTTTTAATTTAAGTTGGAATAGCGTCTTCTTTGGAACAAACAAATCTTGTCTTTATTTTAATTTATTTATTTATTTAACCCACGTTCTTTTGCATGTGTTTTTGCTCAATATCAGTGAATTAGTCTCAGTATTAATTTATTATTTTACTTTTTCATAGAATATCCATAATTTTGTATAGCAGTATAGCAGTTACTCTAAAACTCATTAGCAGATGATGCTATATGAAAAGTTTTTCATATCATGATCATTAAGTGATTGGTGATTCTGTCCATGCCTACTGTCTATGCCGAAGTGTCGCCCCGCGGCGACCACGGGCAACTCAAGCCCGTCCGCCCCGCTCCCCACGCTCCTCCTCCCGTGCGTCGCTGGATCCGCGACAGTAATTTTATTGTAACTTTTATTCGTAACTTAATTCGTAGTTAAAATAATAAAAGTTAACATGATCCGAAACACACAAACGCACAGACACTCATGCGCAGAAGCTTGCAGGATTTTAATATTTTTACACATTGCAAACCAATCTAAACATTTCGTAGGATTGTAATATTTTTAAACCAATCTTAACATTTTGTTACTAGCCCCTACATGCACATTCCTCTACATTTGACCTTTAATACGTGATTATAAAACTCGAGTCTAGATTTTAATTTATACAAAAATGTCGTCCTAATGCCAATTAGTGCTTCTCGAGTAGCAATATGAAATAGGTGCCAATATTAATGAAATTCCATATTGCTACTTTTAATTACACGATTTATAGAAGGCGTTAAACTGCGGAATTCCACAGTACAGAAGTTACAATAAAATTATTTGGCTATTAACTTCTGCTTTAATTGAGTAAAAATTAAAAAAAAATAGTGCCGTGTTGTATCCGATTGAGTAGAAAAGACCACCGTCATTTCTTATCGAAGTATCGTAAAAGCGACTAAGGTTAGTCGACCCGCTGTGTGGTATTAGAATAGAACACCCCTATTTTTTACCAAGGTGTCATAAATGACGATCTGTGTAAGTTGACCAACCGCGTGGTATCTGGCTCAGAAGAATAGACCACCCTCTTTCTTACCGAGCTATCGTAAAAGGCGACTAAGATAAGTCGACCTGCCGTGTTGTATCCGGCTGAGTAGAGTAGACCACCCTCTTTCTTACAGAGCTGTCGTAAAAGGCGACTTAGGTAATTTAACCCACCGTGTGGTATGCGGCTGAGTAAAATAGACCACACTCATTTCTTATCGAAGTGTCGTAAAAGGCGACTTAGATAAGTCGATGCGCCGTGGGGTATCCGATTGAGTAGAATAGATCACCCTCATATCTTATCGATGTGTCATAAAAGGCGACTAAGATAAGTTGATCTGCCGTTTGGTAACTGGCTCAGAAGATTAGACCATCCTCATTTGTTATTTAGGTGTCATAAAAGGCGACTAAGGTAAGTTGACCTGCCGTGTGTTATCCGGATCAGTAGAATAGACCACCCTCTTTCTTACCGAGGTTTCGTAAAAAAGTGACTAAGTTAAGTTTAGAATATGGTTAAAACATATTGTGCCGACCCCACTTAGAGTAGATTAAGGGTAAGAAGAATGATGAATAAATGTAGAAAAAATGTTTATAAGATATCAGGATACTTGCAATTACAACATGTATAGAATTATAATAAAGATGACTAGTATTTATGTAATTTATATAAGTAATAGGTATTTGATGTGGAAATTGAGTTACGTTGTCCATTCTAATGAGGTCTGTGATTAATAGAGAGTCATTAAGAGTGAATAACGTTTAATGTATGTCTTGTACATATAAAAACGTTTCATTCGTATGTTTGTGATAATTGGCTACCTGCGACATAATAACAGTTTTTATTATGTTGCAAGTATATAGATTTGTAACGCCAAAGGAACGCGGTACTTAAAATGGCAATGTATTAACTATTAACATCATCAAATTCAAATTTCAACTTATTCTTTATTCAAATAAACTTGTAAACAAGTGCTTTTGTATCGTCAACTCTACTGCTGGTTCGGAAAGCTGTTCCTACCGAGAGGAGCCAGCAAAAAAACTCGGCGTTTGCTCTTTTAAAAATATAATTCTCATTACTAGTTACATTAGTTATTACAGTCTTGTACAGAGTCGAAGAGTAGCTACGTCCAGGCATTTTTATCATCTAAGTATTCCTCAATAGTACAGAATTGGTTTCTGTATTAGTCTTTTATTAATAGTATTTAAAAACTGTTGTAATGGCAAAGCTAAAATTGATTGCGGATATTTATTATAGAATCTTATACCCAAACCTACAAACGACTTACGTACAAAAGCAAGGCCAACCGGGAGCCGCAAGCTTATGTCGGTTCCTACTTTGTCTTTTATATAAATCGCCAATCTTTTTATAATTATATGAACTAAAATTAAATTGCTAAAAATATACTGTGAAGCCAATGTAACCTATGTTGTCGCCATTGACTTCCGCTTTGTATTTTATGGCAACACAGTCATGAAATAGAGTATCGTGCCCTTTTTGATTAAAATGGTGGCAACACTGTGACGTGCTGTTTCCGGTTAAGTCTTCCTATTGATAAAACGTTTTAGTGACATTGAGTCTTTGTTCGTCATTCAAGGGAAGTGCATCTCGGAACGGTAATAGTGGTATTCCTAATGTATCGTGATGTTGTATATAGTGTGCGTTAACACCTATTGTAAATACCTATTTCCTTAAACTTCTCTCGCAGGGAATCACGCGGACTTAAATTGTAAATGCCACGTATGGATTTTTTGTACTAACCCCATAACAATATTCCATAAGACACAATGCTGTGGAAGTAAGCAAAATAAACAAGCCAAACATCCTCACCTTATCCCACACTAAGAGGGGTCGGTACAACATGTTATTACGTGATTTGGCCGTATATATTACGACCGGTTGCCTACCTGACATCAACTTACCTTATTCATCTTTTACGATACCTCGGTAAGAAATAAGGTGCTCTATTCTACTCAGCCGGATACCACATGGCGGCATGGCGGGTTGGCTTAGCTTAGTCGCCTTTTACTTAGAAGTTACAGGTGAATAACGTAAGTTGACGTCAGGCAGGCGACCGGTCTTAAAATAGCTAGTCAAATAATTTAACACCATGTTCATAACATCTTATGACTCCACTTGGAGTGGGATAAGGGCAGAAGAATGATGAATGATGACTTCATTTTTGACAATAAAAAATGTATGCTTCTAGCTGAATCTACGCCATCTCCACGACCTTTAAGTTATACGCAAATAAAATAATATTTCGGTTTATTTATGGACTTTTTGCCGCTCCAAGTCCTCAAGGTGACTTGACAATTCAACGCTCACTGAGTTAATTATGCCATAAACATTGTATATCAAAGGTTAGAATTCGAAATATGCGTTATTTATTGCATTTTTTTCGTTTGGGCGTATCTGCATTCTATAGTTTTTGTTTATTCTATTTTAAATTTATATAGATGAAGCTGCATTCTCGACTTCGTCCACGTCAATGTTTTAAAATAACCTATAATCTTTAATATTTAAATGAGTTAATCTTGTATATATATATATATCTCGGAAACGGCTCCAACGATTTTCCTACAATTCAGCATGCAGGAGGTTTTGGGAGTGAAAAATCGATCTAGCTAGGTTTAAAAAAAATCATTTAATCACTGTTTTGGGCATTAAAAAAATATTAAAATTTACTTATAATTTATTGAATATAAAATACTATTTTTACCGTTAATTGTCAAGTCAGCGTAGCTTATTCGGTAAACGGGTGGTCGTGAGAAATGAAAATAACTAGGATCGAGCCCCTCCTACCCTATTATTTTTTCTTTCTTTTTAAAGTTTCAAATTTTATTTTGTAAAAAACTAACGAGCTAGGGTCGATCACCCAGGTACCAAGAATTATATTCAATAAACCGCAACCGCCAAATATTATTGCTGACTGCTCGTCAGGTGCAAATTCCCGAACAAGCCGAGGAGTTTACGATCACAAAGAACTTGTAAAAGTCAAATTGAATATAAGATAATTTGAATAGAAACATTGACTCACTAGATTTATTGTTTTAAATCGAAGTACTTTGTATAAATTTAAATAATTGCCGACACACGGAAGCCAGGACAAAGCAATTACCTCATCCCGCTACCACAAACCAGGTAAATTATAATAAACAAAGATTAAACTAAATTCCACATATACCGCCGTCTGTCTGCATCAGGGCTGGACAACCGTTTGCTTCCTGTAACCGAGCAAACTTCAAAAGTCACAGTGAGTCACTCAGAGTGCTGATATATTTACACTAAATCAGCAGACTCAATCGAGTCCATCAACAACAGATATAGCAAAAGTTGCAGGTTATTATTAAAGGTATTTTTAATGTTTCGCGGCCAAATATTCATTCAATTATAATTATTACATAGCGTTTTTATACTTACCTATATTAAAATTAAATTAGACTACTCTATAGAGTTTCTAAACAACAGGAACGGTGAAGGTTGGTGCAAATTATTATTTTTAATGTTTCTCAAATACGTTTTCATAAAATTATATACGCGCATTTTTTTTTTATTAAATCAGGAGACTTTATTAAGTCTCACATAAGTATAAACGGCGAAAGATGCTGCGAGTCTCTTACGGAATATAACATGTAATATAATGTTTTACACACTATTACTAAATTAGCAGACTCAAACGAGTCTCATATTAAAAGTGCTGTGAAGGCGTTCGGCGGGTCACCGAGTTAAGTGTATTTAATGTTTTATAAATATATTTTATTCTAACAAAAAAGTGATTAATAATATATTTTTAACTTTATTATTTACAACCAAATAAAAGTAAATTCTTAATTTGAATTACGATTTGATGTGACTGGCCCGTTGGAGCAGTGGATAGTGACCCTGCCTTCAGCTCCGTGGGTCGCGGGTTCGATTCCCGCCGAGGACCAACTATTTCTATAAATGAATTTGTTGGTCTTTGAACCTGGGTGTATATTTGTATTTATAAGTATGTATTTAAAAAATATATAAGTATATATTCACCAGTTGTCTGTCACCCATAATACAAGTATTAAGTTACTTACTTTGGGGACGGACGACCGTGTGTGTAAAATAAAAAACCATGGTTGAGTATAGACAATGCTGGCTTCCCTCTTTATAGAAATCATCAGAAAATTAATCAAATAATAACTAGAACCTAAAAATAGGTTTTATATCACTGCACTAGACAGAAATGCGTTGTTCTAGATATTTTTAACGTACATTGCTCAGAATATGTGCAAATGTACCATTACTCTGTCCAAATTGTCATATTAGGACCGCTATGTAGACGGTCTCGTTGATTCATTACAGATGGCGTAATGTATATGAAACAAGCGATTATAAGTCGGGTTAAAGAATAATTTATTTCTCAAAAGTACTAACTTTTCTACATGAGAATTAAAATTAAACAGTTCATTTGCACTACTAAAGAATACTTTAAATTAATATGAAATTTTGAATAATATAGTACTTGGTTGGTTGTAATTTTTAAAAAAATAAAAAAAATATACTTCGAAAGAAAAGGAAAAAAATAATAGGGTAGGTGAGGCTCGATTCTAGGTATTTCCATTTCTCGCGACCACCCGTTCCCCGAATAAGCTACGCTGACTTGACATTTAACGCCAAAAATAGTGTTTTATATATTCAATAAATTAAAAGTAAATTTGAGTATTAATGCCCAAAAACAGGTATAATACGATTGTTTTAAAATATAATTTTATTATTACTTTTGAAATATATAATTGTTTGACAAATAAGCCGTGTGGTATCCGGCTGAATAGAATAGTACCAACCTCATTTCTTACCGAGGTGTCGTAAAAGGCGACTAAGGTAAGTCGACTCACCGTGTGGTATCCAGTTTAGTAGAATAGGCCACCCCCTTTCTTACCGAGGTGTAGTAAAATAGCACTGAGGTAAGTTGACGTCAGGCAGGCGGCTGATCGTAAAAACGTAGCCAAATCATGTTACAGCATGTTTATAACATGTTGTGCCGACCCCACTTTGAGTGGGATAAGGGCAGGAGAATGATGAAAATTGTTTGACAAATGAAAAATTACATTTCACATAATCACATAAAACCTTTCTCAAGTTAATATTTTTATGGACGATACTAAGCGGCCTCGCCAAATAATACAATTAGTACGTCGAGTCTGTACCAGGGGATATAGCTCAGTGGTAGAGCAATCGACTGCAGATCGATAGGTCCCTGGTTCAAATCCGGGTGTCCCCTATGTACCGCTATTTTTTAAATTAACTTTTACTATATTCAATTTTATTTATTCCTAGCTCATCAAGTATGAACAGCAATAAATTATATTTAAATCTCAATTAAAAATTTTTTTTTCGTTTTGCTATCATAAAATTATTATAAATGTATTATTATTATTAACTATAAAAAACTTTTATTCAACTTGCAATGTACTCGTATGTATGTGAAAGTGGAATCTTGCAAGTTAATTATGACACACTTGCTGGGGTCCGATTGAAAATTGAAAATTTTAAAACTGAAATTTTATATACTAAGAAAGAAGAAGATAAGGCCGATACTAAGAATATATTTACCAGTTGTCACCACAACAAAGTGTTATGTTACTTACTTTGGGGACGGACGACTGTTCCTGTAACTGTCCCATGTATTTATTACTATAACTTTTAACCGCAACATTATTTGCGTGAACTGTTGTTGTGTGATAAGTTGATAAAAGATAGCGCTTTTCAATGTCATCCTATTCCTGTAGAATTAAAAGGATTTCTATAGCCTATATATTACCCCGGTGCATAAGAAATAATTGTGCCAAATTTCATCGATATTGGTTCAGTGGATTCACCGTGAAAGAGTAACAAACAAATCCATACCCACAAACTTTCGCATTTATAATACTAGTAGGGCTAGTGGGATATCGTAATAATCTGGAATATATACTACAAAATCTTGCATAAGCACGATATATCCTTTTCAGAAACTGAAAGAATATAATACTAGAAATTTCAATTATAACTTGGGCCAGTCAAGAACATCAGTCTTTCAACAAGGAGTATAGCTTTAAAGAGCGCATCCTGGTCACATTCTAACGGGCCGCCATTACGCAGCGTCAGGACGTAAGTTATTTAGGGATGAGTTATATTAATATGCAATTCAATTGAAAGGGTTTGTTTGAGAATTCCATTACTTCCTTCATCTTTTGATGGTGATCTTTCTGAACCAATGGCTAGTATGTTTCTTTAAAATTCAGATCCTTGCTTCAAGTTGTTACATCGAGTCTGGGTGTATATATGTATTTAAGTCATCATCATCATTTTCCTGCACACTCAATGTAGTTACAACATGTTTTAACCAAGTCCTGACGTGATTTGGCTAGGTATTTTACGACCGGCTGCCTGCTTGACGTCCACTTACCTTAGTCACCTTATACGACACCTCGGAAAGAAATGAAGGTGATCTATTCTAATCAGCCGGATACCACACGGCGGTGTATATATGTATGTATTTAGATTTATATATGTATATTTTAATTAGTTGTCAGTGCTAGTCCGATATACCCACCATTCGTCCCCGTCGGACAGTGGAACCAATATACAGTTTTTTTTTATTAAAAAAAAGAAGCTGTCTTACAACTAAGAGCCTCGACTAAGATCTCGAGAGGCTTGTGATTAATTGTAGAATACAGTGAAACTATCAATCCAGCCCGGATGAAGCTTGGGGCTAGATATTGTATCAGCGCAGGTGCAAATTGTAATTTATTGGGGTGTAATATTTTTAGATATCCTGAAGGCATTTGAACACCAATATCGATGGCTTCAATCGCTTTAAAGTCAAAGGTTTAGTGATATCCGCTTCGTGTTTGACCTAACGATATGCTAAGATATGAGTCTGGATCTAAAGCTTATAAAAACAAACGTTTGAATTCCTTTGAGGGAATGACATATCTTTTCTAAAATTAGAACTAGAATTCTTTCTCTTTAAAAAACAATTCATACCTAGTAAAGGAATCAATTATATATAAAATCGATCTAGCTAGGTTTCATTTTTAAAAAATGTCGTTTTATCCCTGTTTTCGGGCACTGAAAAAATGCTAAAATATAATAAGAAAAAAATGCTAAAATTAAATATAAATATCTGGGTGACCGAGCTTCGCTCGGTAATTTTTTGCAAAAAAAACTTAAAAAAAAGAAAAAAACAATTATTTAGTTTGGATCGATCCTTGGCACTCACATTTCTCGAGGCTGCCCGCTAACCGAATAAGCTACGTCGACTTGACAGTTAATGGCGAAAATTCAATTCAATATAAATGTTAGTGTTTTTTAATGCCCAAAAATAGGGATAAAACAATATTTTTTTTACACAAAACCTAGCTAGATCAATTTTTCTCCCCCAAAACCTCCTACATGCTGAATTTCAGGAAAATCGTTGGAGCCGTTTCCGAGATTCGGAAAATATATATATATACAAGATTAACTCATTTAAATATTAAGATATATATAATGCAAAGGTTAACTTAGCTGTCATTTGTAAAGTTGTATTAACTCAGTAGGAAATGATCGAACTAAAGAAATAAAGATACGTGGTATCATGCCCCACATATCACCCCTTTTTTCCTCCTTTCTTTCTTTTTTATTGCATTTTATTAAAAAAAAATTTTAAATTATCGAGTAAGGCTCGGTCACCCAGATACTTTATATTATATATCTTCCTGTCCTTATCCCACTCTAAGTGGGGTCGGCAAAACTTGTTTTTAGAAAAAAAAAACATGTTACGATTTGGCAAATAATTTTATGACCGGCTGCCTACCTTACGTCAACTCTCCTTGGGAATAAATTTGGCCTACATTATCCGGTAGGACAGCGGTGGACGTTAAGGTCTTATCGCTCAATTTACCTCTGTCGCCTTTTACGACACCTCGGTAAGAAATGAGGGTGGTACTATTCTACTGAGCCGGATACCACACGGCTTAACCCAGGTACTTTATTTTATTGATCTTATTATTTAAAGCAAGTTGTATATGAAACATGTTGTAAAAATATATTATTAAGTACAAAAAATTTCGCAGTATTCGCACTCCAAACGTTTCTAGAAATACAAAACACACTTAAATAACTTCAATAAAATATGTATGCAAAGCAAATTATATCTAACAAGGTGTGCATTTGCCATAACTCTCTTTCATTTCGATAGTGGTTTAT
Source organism: Morpho achilles (assembly GCA_947086495.1). Taxonomy (NCBI): domain Eukaryota; kingdom Metazoa; phylum Arthropoda; class Insecta; order Lepidoptera; family Nymphalidae; genus Morpho; species Morpho achilles. The sequence continues at coordinate 1,436,813 of CAMTZB010000005.1, forward strand.
TATCGGATATTAAAATCCACTTTAATGTATTCACGATCAATTTGTTCGTTTCATTACCCGTGTGATGAATCTGAGGTACACCCAGCGACGCAGGTGGTATTTCGTACATTTCCATATCATTATCATCTTCCTGCCCTTATCCCATTCTAAGTGGGATCGACACTTCACGTTTTGGCTAGTTATTCTACGAACTGCCACCTGTCTAACGTCAACTTACCTTAGTCGCCGTACACGACACCTCATTATCAAATGAGGGTGGACTATTATGCTTAGCCGAATACCACACGGTGGGTCAACCTACCTTAGTCGCTTTTTACGACACCTCAGTAACAAATGAGGGTGGTCTATTCTACTCAGCCGGATATTTCATAGATTTCCATAATACAAATGCAATGATAATTTTTTCCTATAATCCGCGATCAAAGGAAATCTGTGTTATTCTTCAAGTACAATATACAATATCTCTCCTCATATTTTTAAAAGCTAGTATATGTATCTTATTAAATTTGTCTTGTAGGTATGTTTGTCATCATCATCTTCCTGCCCTTATCCCACTCTAAGTGGGGTCGGCACAACATGTTATAAACATGCTGTCACATGATTTGGCTGCGTTTTAACGACCGGCCGCCTGCCTGACGTCAACTTATCTCAGCCGTATTTTGTGACACCTCGGTAAGAAATGAGGGTGGTACTATTCTATTCAGTCGGATACCACACGGCGTTTCTTGTATGTTTGTATGTGAAGGAATATTGCAAGTTAAATTTAACCCACTTCCTGGTGTCCGATTGAGCTAAAATATTACATACCTCTCCAGTCCCTATGACAATGCATGTTTATGATAAGCATGACCTGACGATTCTAGGATTGGCTCCAGAGGGAGGTACTCAACTGTTAACAGTTAATGAAAGTTTGTTAAAAGCTTTTTCAACTATGGAGGACTAGTGAAAACGTACAATAAAATACCAACACTCATAAGTAACTATTACTATCCCACTGCTGGGTATAGACCTTCTCTCCTCCCCATTTGAAAGGTCTGGAGCTTAGACTCTATAATAAAATCTTCTATAATAATATTCCGCAATCAATTTTAGCTTTGCCATTACAGCAGTTAAAACACCATTAAAGAGAGGCTGATACAAAAAGCCTATACTGTTGAGGATTATTTGGACGATAAATATACGTGGATATAGCTACTGTCCGACCCTGTACAAGATAGTAATGACTTAATGTAACTAGTTATAAGTTTTATGTTGAAAAGAGCAACCGCCGAGTTTCTTGCTGGCTCTTCTCGGTAGGAGCAGCTTTCCGAACCAGCAATAGAATTGACGATTCAAAAGTACTTGTTTACAAGTTTATTTTAATTTTGAATTTTTGAGACCTATCACGCTGTTCCAATGTGGTAGGTTACAGATATCCCTAGAATTCTCTAGAGATATACAGGTTCTCATGATGTATGTATTCCTTCACCAAAAAACGTGTAATAAATTGCAATAATCATTTAGTTACATAAGTTTGCAATAGAAAACTCATTATTACCAGGGTTTGAACCAGTGCCCCCTCGATAGAGTCGCACGGTCTGATCGCTGGGCTATCACAGCTTATTTTAAGAAGGAGAAGCTATAACAATCATTTGATGACATGATTTTCATCCCTCCTCATTAGTCATCCTCCTGCCCTTATCCCACTCTAAGTAAGGTCGGCACAACATGTTAAGCATGTTGCTATATGATTTGGCTGCGTTTTTACGACCGGCCGCCTGCCTGGCGTCAACTTACCTTAGTCGTATTTTACGACACCTCCGTAAGAAAGAGGGTGGTCTATTCTACTAAACCGGATACCACACGGTGAGTCAACTTACCTTAGTCGCCTTTTACGACACGTCGGTAAGAAATGAGGTTGGTCTATTCTATTCGGCCGGATACCACACGGCGGGTCGTCTTACCTTAGTCGCCTTTTACGACACCTCGGTAAGAAATGAGGGTGGTATTATTCTATTCAGCCGGATACCACAATCCCTCCTCATAAGTAATGTAAAAATAATTCTTTTAGCAGGTGCAGTTATGTCGCCGGCTATACGAATACAAAAATATAAAACTTAATTGAAGCTTTTAGTTTTATATAATTCCGGAAGCTAGAAGCATGTTGTACTGCGCTCGTTTGATTCTATTTATCCATTACGGTAAGAAATTATAGTCTTAATGAAGTAAATGTATGATTTATTTTAATGTTCGATTAATTTACCGTTGGGATTACCGTCTCTTATTTTATATTTATAACTAGGTGTATTTGTTTCGTTCGTGTCAAATTGAGATTTAGCATACCTTTAAATGTGTAATTTTTAGTTTTATCCTTTTCCCGTAAGGTAAGTCGGGAGTAGTATATAGCAGGGCTTCTTAAACTTTTTGATATGGCAACCCCCTTCAAGCTTAGGAAATTTTAAACGACCCCCTCCTCCATATAATGAAATATATATTAACCGGTAATGAAGGAACTTAGGAGAAGAAATATCAATAAATGTTTGTTAGAAAAGTTCTTTAAAGGACAGCTGCAGCCATGTTGTTGTATCAATAATGATTGAAAAGTATCAGATCTTTGGGACGCCTTTTGCTTCGCGAGACTACTGAAAGTACCCACAGTTTAAGAAGCCCTGGTATATAGTATATACTGCTCTTTAAGGTACGTTGCCTAAGCCCTGAATCGATTTCATTGGAGGTACTCTTATAGCTTATAAAAAATCTATTTTATACAAAGTCTAGCTGTCCGGCCACGCGTTGATGTGGCTCGGTCTAGTTTCGAATTCCCCTTGAAACAGAACTCAACAGTTCAAAAAAATGCTCCCATCGCCACCAAATTTTACAGAATCATCCGCTGATTTCGTTTCGGAGTCTATAAAGGACATACAGACAAACATTCATATATAAAGATAAGGCGAAATTTATTCTCAATGTATTTTAAGTGTTCGTGTGTGTATAATAGAATAGTTTCAGTAAAAAAAACCTGTGGGTTTCATTTAAAATTTAACTGTCTATTAATTAACTAAATCATTTAAATAGTTTCAGATGTATTGGCTACACCAAAATATGATTTGACTATTAGTGGAAAGTTATCATTCCCGAAAGAAGCAATCGATAAACTTAGAAACGAAATATCATTGTCTTCATCTAACAAAAAATCTGTTAATGATATAATTTCTCCTAAAAATATGGATTTAACTGTCAAACAAATAAGGGCGATGCGAAATTCAAATAAAAAAAGCATTACATATTATGTAAATCACTTAGTTTCTAAAGGAGGTAACAGAATTGCAGCCGAGGCGAAATATTTTAAAACAGAGCTTCAAAGTAAGAAGGATATTTCTAAACTAACAATCGGTGCAAGCAAAAACTTTTCATCAGCAATACAAAAATATTCAGAAAGGTTAATCATAGAAGTAGATCCTATTTATAATTTAGATAAAAGTTTGATAGTGCTAGATTTGATTGAAACAGCCACTCAATTACTTCATGGTGAATGCAAAATAATTTTGAATGGTATACTTACTCCATCTTTAAATACTGTATACAAAGCTTATCAAGCTAAAGTCCTTGATCTTCTGGAAACACTCTATAAGCATATAGTGGAAGACAAACAAGAAGAAATGGAATATATTTGTAGACATTTAGGTATATGCAGAATGTTTCCTGCTTTCTCCGATTATATGTCTGATTTTATTAGAGAGATATTGAAGCTATCTGATGTGAGATTAAATTATTATATTGTCAATACAAAATTGTTGATTAAAGAGCAAGCTAATTTCTTTAAAGGATTGTTAAGTGTTAAATTAGCTTCAATTCTTAGTGAAAATTTGGAAGCGTTATTCAATGGTGATATGGTAAAATCTAGACATAATCTTATAGTTTTTAGAGAAATTTTAACGCAACGACATAAATTGACAAGGAGTAAAGACAATGAAATTATAGGAAGATCAAAATCTGTAACCATTCTTATTGATATCATTGATAAGGCATTTGATCATGGTGACGATGAAATTTTATCTATACACTTTGATAATACAATTAAAGCCTTGAAAAATTGGGTTAATATGAAAAATCATGATATAACCACAGTTTTAGGAAGCTTCGTGCGATATTTCGCTAACAGTTTAAAATACTATTGGAAAGATGTAACAAAAGAAGAAGTAAAAGTATTGGTCGAGATAATACTGATGGGAAATATGACAAATGAAAACGTTTACGAATATTTATTTACTAAAGGTTCTGCTTATGTCAACACTAAGCCTGAATTTGATCCTAACATATCTTTGTGATCAGTTCACAATTAACATACCTTTATCACAAAATTAAAAAAGAATTATTTTTTTGTTTTATTGTTACTTATTAACTAATTGATTAAAATAAGTTAAGATGGCTTCAAGAAACTGCCTAATATTTTTATTATAATTTAGCTCAAACAAATTCGCTGGCACAGAGTTATTAATTTTAAACATTGTTTTAATACCTGTTAGGGGATAAATTTTTATAACTGTATTAGACGAGATTTTATTTTCATCTTATCAGAACAACGAATTATTTTCCATTCATCATTTTTCTGCCCTTCTCCCAGCACTTCGGGGTCAGCCAAACATGTTCTTCTCTTCTATCCTATCATTCGTCAATACTGGCACTACTACATATCATATTTCACATAATCCATTCTTCTTTTTTTCTGTCTTCCTCTAGTCATATATCCATCCAAATTAACATTCGTTACGTCACGTGCTATTTATCCCTTTTCATTATACGTTCATACCATCTTGATCTTGACAGTTATAACTGGGGAACTTCCATAAAACCTTGGCTTAATCACTACGGAGTCCATTTCACCCCTTAAGCAAAGGTCAAGTTAATAAATATCGACACAGTAGCACGTGCCCCCAACAATAGCACTTTATGGCACCCACTCTTACGATTTATTCATTACTTGCTTCACGTTAAGGTAGGGTAACATCATGCATTATCATTTAATGAAAATTTATCTTATACACAAATTAAAATAGATAATGCTCATTTATATATTTTGCCCCTGCCTTTGTAGAAAAAACGGGAATTTTTATTTTATATGTTAGTCCGGTATACCGTGTGGTATCCGGTTTAGTAGAATAGACCACCCTTTTTCTTACCGAGGTGTCGTATATTACGACTATGGTAAGTTGATGTCAGGCAGGCGGCCGGTCGTAAAAACGCAGCCAAATCATCTAACAGCATGTTTATATAATGTTGTGTCGACCCCACTTAGAGTGGGATAAGGGCAGGAGGATGACGATCATATTTAACACTGCAAATCAATTTTTTTTTTCTTTAATATTTAATATAGTGATAGTGTAGTGTAGTGCTAGTGCTACTTGAAAGAACACAAGAACAAAGTGTCTCACATAGCAAGAAAGACTAAGATAAGTCACTGGACCTATTCTTAGATATAAGTTAATTTATAAGTTTAGGTAATCTTTAAGTTGCTTATTAGCCTCTTGGCTAGATCGCAACATCAATAAAGTTCTTCCTTTTGGTTGTTCTTTATAATAGAAAAAAAAAAATCTATTTTCAACCGCGACGTCTTTTGCATCACCTTAAATATTGAAGTACTAGATTTTACTCGCAACTACGTTTGCGTGGACTGTAGTCTTGGAATAAACCAGTAGCTTCTGTCACTCTCCAACTCTGCAAATTGTTAACAATTTTTAACAACAGTTAACAATTAACGTTTTATTATGCTATACGCTATTTATAAAATTCGATTGTACCGAATTTCACCAACATTGCTTGAACAGATTATTCGACGTTGCAGATTGATTAACAGACTTTCGCATTTGTAGTAGAAACTTAACTAGCTTTACTTGTAACTGGATGTGTACCATAGTGCAATTTAAAATGACATTCAGCGATTTAACTATCTCTAAATAAAAAATCCGTAGAGACCTGGCTCAATTGGAACGGATATGTTTTTGGCAAGTTTTGAAGATACATGCCATCACATCAAAGTTTGGATTAAAGATCTAATAGTCATTGGATTGTAATAAATTTAGAATTTCCTCTTCCCTCAACCCTTTAGAAAGTAAGCTCTAGATTAAGACCCCCTTTCCACACAACCCCAATTTCATCCCTAACAGTACAAAAGGGTCTCTTCCCATCCCCAAAGCACAGGCGGGGCGGTGGTGGACGTATCCAATAGCGGAAGCCGTCACCCCTGACCTGTAGCGAGTTTGGCCACAACATCGGCGTTTCTCGCTAGCAGCGCTAAAGCCAACAACAGAGAGCAACTGAAAATAGGTCATTAGAGTCGCGGTAGATGACTGGGTTTCTTTGTAACCTTCATCGCTTCACTTTTTATAACTAATTTCCTGAAACCTTATATCCTAAGCCATAAGCCACGCCAGTTTGTTGTTATACTTGTACTCATATTAAAAACTGTTGGTACAGATATTAATTATTTTGAAGTTATTAAAATGGCTTCATATTATTATGACCATGGCTTCGTGCAGTAGCTTCGCCTTAATCCAAAGCATTAAATTTAATGCCCGTAAAACGTATTCGGAATGTCGGCCCTTGATTGGAAACCGATTTACAATCGATTGTTCCTTTTTTACCTTAATATGGGATTTAAGAACAACGACACTTTATAGCTTTACACGCACGGCACGCGTATAATATTTTAAGCTACTGAATACAACATAACGTAAAATATTTTAAGCTATAGTAAATTTAGTGGAAGAAGACGAAAAAATACTAGCTACTTGTAGTGGAGTATAGCAAACTTTTGCGAAGCAGTGAATTCCAATCCACACTAGACCAGTCTACAGAAAGGTTTAAATTAGGTATAAGTAATATGCTTATACGTAAAGCATATTACAAAAATGAAGATTATTTAGATGATAGAAATGGCCTGGATTTGTAAATCCTTTCAGCTTCATACAGGGCTGCGGTTCAATAATGTAAAATTGAAAATGTTTAAAAGGTTGACCGCCGAGTTTCTTTCTGGTTCTTTTCGGTAAGAGCATCATTCCGAACCAGTTGTAGCTTAACTATTCAAAAGTGCTTGAAAGAGCTAATTTGAATAAATGTTATTTTGATTTGATTTGAGTGAGATATTAAGGCTATTCTTTCCCTTAGTAAAGACTAGTCACTTAGGCCTTTCCCAAAGAGTAAAATATAAACGCTATTAAACATTCCTTTGCTAACCATACGTGACGTATTAACTTAATTCTACTTTTATATTAGAAGAATCTCGTCATAGTTATACGTCCTTTGCCAAGCAGTGAGATATTAATGCAATTCCACTTTTCTTTTACCAAAAACTCATAATTCTCATAACTGTTTCTTCAGCTTTCTCCGTGAGCCGTATCTATCAATCAAGGAGTTGACGCCGACCTCGATATCAAAGAGCAATATTAAATTATTCCATTCGTGTGCCGCTTGCTATCTTTATTCTAATTGCTTCAAAGTGATTGTGTGACAGACATTTCGCAGCCTCTGTTTTTTGCCACTTTCATTCACGACATATATTTGTTAATGATGACATGATTACGCCCTGCACGCCTATTAACGTCAGTAAAAAAAATAGGCGTCCAAAAAGCGTCCTATATGACCCACACAGAGAAACACGTAATACACACAGCGTCTTCGTCGGCGATGATATCTGACGTATGTTGGTCGTGGCTTCTACCCATCCATCGTCGTAATGACAAATCAAAGTCATACCATCAGCCCTTCACTACATGTCGCCCTGAGCCGAAGTTCGGCCTCACAAGAAGAACTTTTAGGACGAAGTATTCGCCTTCCATAGTGGTGTTTACTTTAATTAATCTTCATATAAGAACGTTGGGTTTTATTAAACGATCATTAATAGATTTTATGCATGTTAGGAAATTCTTAAGTAAAAGTAAGTATCGGCCTGTTACTATCCCACTGCTGTAAATAGGCCTCTTCTCTCCGTTTTTTTTTGAGAGAAGGATTGGAGCTAATACCTACCACGCTGCTCCACTGGGGATTGGTAGGTTACACATATCCCCAGAATTCTCTAGAGATATGCAGGTTTCCTCACGATGTTTTCCTTCACCGAAAAGCGTGTGATAAATTGCAGTTATCAATTAGTCACATAAGTCTTACTAGAAAACTCATTGGTGCCTGCCCGGGATTTGAATCCTAGACCTCCTCGAAAGAGGCGCACGGTGTTACCGCTAGGCTACCACAGCTCTTGTAGGAAATTCTTAAATCTACTTAATCAGGGTTCGAACCAGGGAAATTTATCGGAACGGGAAATCGCACCGGTAAACAGCAACCTTTCAACAAGTTATAATCTGCCAGATTGGACCTGATTAATAAACATTAGAAGATGAACGGCCGCTCGCAATCTTGGATCTGTTAATGAGAGATAAAACACGCTGATAATGTACAAGATTGACCCTGATTGGTTCATCAAGATTGTTAATTAGCTAATGAATAGTTGATAGAGACATTAATTATGGGTCCTCGCATGTAATCAAGGATAAGGAAATGCTGATAAGGAGATGCTTCTGTAGATTATTTAGTTTTGGGTACATGCCCCGGTAAAAATATGCCGTGTGGTATCTGGCTGAGTAGAGACCACCCTCTTTCTTACAGAGGTGTCGTAAAATACAACTTAGGTAAGTTGACGGTCAGGCAGGCGGCATGTCGTAAAATACTTAAAATAAAAGTTAAAAAGCTGATATTTTTTTCCCAGTTAAGTGGATTGGGATCACTGATGAGCAATGGGGCCGTATTTATCTGCCTTCTAAATCCTTTTCCAGATTTGCATAATTGCCACTGACCAATTTAAACTATTGATGTAACGTTTCTGGATTTAATAGCGAAAATAATGAACTTTTGGGCTCTGAAGAATTCCCTAATGCTGGGTTTTGCTTATATGAAATGTTTTTTTGTACCCAATAGAGTTAGAATCTATAATCGTTGATTCCAACTCTATATAGAGATTGACCTTAAAAATGTTTAGTATAAATTCGACTCTGATTACAAAATGAATCCATATTTTATGTTCACATATGTTACCGCATGCTTCAAATACTTAGGTCAATACTATAAAAAGACATTGTCGAAGTCAATGGGACATTTCTGCGTTTTTTAGCTCTGTCTATTATTCTGGGCTAGCAAATGCATGGTTGCATCAACTGACCTTTAATTCACTTGTACCCTACAGCCCTATACGCTTTTTAGTAGTTTCTCTTGTCCATAATCGAGAGCCGATTTCGATTCACATTTATTTGGACTCAAAGAAAGTACACCACAAAGTGACCTGTATTTCATCCAATTTGCACGCATATATACTACTTTACGTTTAGAACAGAAAGTCTTGTCTTATTTAAATACGAGTCAAGCTGCAGCCGGCATCCGACGTCCGCAAGATATATAGCCCTTAAGTGATGAGCCATTCGTCATTCGACAGGACATTTATATCTAGTAATTTCTATCATTTCCTCTCCGCTTACTAACAAGTGTACATTTATTAATTAATGTATTCAATCTTGGCCCGTAATAACAGTTTCCTTTAAATCTATATACATATTACAATATTATAAAGGCGAAAGTTGATATGATATCCTCACTAGTGCTAGTGACCCTGCCTTGGGTTCCGCGGGTCGCGGGTTTGATTCCCGCCAAGGGCTAACATTTTCTATAAACGAATTTGTTGGTCTTCGAGTCTAGGTGTATATTTGTATTTAAGTATGTATTTAAAAAAATTATAATTATATATTCACCAGTTGTCCGTCACACATCCGTCCGTCCATAACACAAGTATTAAGTTACTTACTTTGGGAACGGACGACCGTGTTTGTAAGTGTCCCATATATTTATTTATTTCACGGATAATCCGTTTAAGAGATATTGTCAGAATTTTAAACTGTTGGAGTTTATCAATGGGGCCAACATTTAGGGTAATAATTCCCATTTATTATTCGGGAAAACGGGACCAAAATACGGTACATCATTACGGGTATTTCAATACTGAAAGCTATGGAAACTAAGTCGAAGATATAACTAGTATTAAATAACTCAAAATTATGTTACTAAATAGTATCATTGTTTGAAAAGCTGGTTTCACCTGGTTTCAAATTTCGCTGGTTCTTCTCGATAGGAGCAAACTTCCGAATCGGTAGGTTCTTTAAAATTATTTGTCCATTCAAAAGTAGTCCGGAAAGCGCAGTGTCGGAAGACCCCCTGCTAGATGGACAGACGACCTCAAAAGGGTCGCGGGGAGCCGCTGGATACAAGCGGCACAAAATCGTGTGTTCTGGAGATACCATGAGGAGACCTATGTCCAGCAGTGGACGTCCATCGGTTGAAGAAGAAGAAGAAGAAGATTCAAAGTACTTGAAACAGTCTACTTCAATGAAGATTATCTTGAATTTGAATTTGAACTCATCATGGCTCAGAACAAAAAGGTTTAGGAAGATAATTGAATGATGAAATTTTATTTCATACTTATGTGTACCATTATACTGTATTAAGTCGTTGTAAATTCCATAAACAAATGGAAAACACAGAGTGAGACGAACCCTCTTACATCCACGATTCATCATCTTCCTACCCTTATCTCACTCTAAGTGGGGTCGGCACAACATGTTATAAACATGCTGTCACATGATTTGGCTGCGTTTTTACGACCGGCCGCCTGCCTGACGTCAACTTAGCTCAGTCGTATTTTACGACACCTCGGTAAGAAAGAGGGTGGTCTGTTAACGCACACTATATACAATAACACGATATAATAGGAATACCACAATTCCCGTTCCGAGATGCACTTCTCTTGAATGACGAACAAAGACTGAATGTAACTGAAACGTTTTATCAATAGGAAGACTGCAATGGAAAAAACAACAGCACAGTGTTGCCGCCATTTTAATCAAAAAGGGCGCGATACTCTTGTTTCATGACTGTGTTTCTATAAAATACACAGCGGATGTCATTGGCGACAACAGGTCTATTCTAATAAACCGGATACCACACGGCGGGTCAACTTACCTTAGTCGCCTTATACGACACCTCGGTAAGAAATAAGCGGGGTGTATTTTATTTAGTTGCATACCATCAGGTGAACTTGCCTTAGTAGCCATTTACGACACCTCGGTAAAAAATGAGGGTGGTCTATACTACTTAGCCGGATACAACACAATTACAGCACAATGACAGTAAAATAACTCATATATAAGATTTTTGAGTCATAATTCTGAAAGCTCGAACATTATGACTGAAAGTACGGGGAAATGTGTTATAAAAAACATCAAAAGCTTTACAATATTTATAGCGGTTTTACAGCCGACCTTGCGCCTCGCTTTGTTTGTTTGTCTGCCCTTTGTTACACATCTGCTTAACTTCGGGAGTTCGCCGTGACTGTTTTTTTTTAAATATTTACACGACGATACCTATTTTTGTAACTTTTGTTTTATTAAAATTACCACCCTGCAAACGCATATAGTCAAGGGAATATCCGGTGTACTGCGCTATCGTTAGTGCTGAGTAAAAAAAAGTAAAGTAACGGCCTGTTACTATCCCACTGCTGGGCATAGGCCTCCTGGGCATAGGCATGGAGAGAAGAGTTGGAGCTAAGACCTACCACGCGGCTCCAATGTGGATTGGTAGGCTACACATATCCCTATATTTCTCTAGAGATATGCAGGTTTCCTCACGATGGGTTCCTTTATCGAAAAGCTTGTGAGGAATTGCAATTATCAATGAGATACATAAGTTTTATCAGCAAAACTCATTAGTATCAGCGCGGGTTTGAACCCGTGACCTCCTCGAAAGAGTCGCACGGTGCTACCGCTAGGCTACCACAGCTTATACTGTCATTGTGCTTTCAATTAATTATTTACAACCATTAATAAACCGGTTACCGGTAACCGGTTGAGTAGAATAGACCACCCTCTTTTTTACAGAGGTGTCGTAAAATACGATCAAGGTAAGTTGACATCAGGCAAGCGGCCGGTAGTAAAACGCAGCAAATCACATGACAGCATGTTTATATCATGTTGTGCCGACCCCACTTAGAGTGGGATAAAGGCAGGAGGACGATGATGTAAGAAAAACAATGTTGTTTATATATTATTTCAATATTTACAATTTATCATGCGCTTTCCATTAAGGAAAACCATTATGGGGAAACCTGCATTTCTACGGAAATATCCTGGAATATTATTGAGTTACTAATATTGAATATTGAAATTTATTATTGTATATTGAAATGATTGCAACGTGCCTTATGGTATCTTGTTGAGTAGAATAGACAATCCTCATTTCTTACCGAGGTGTCATAAAAGGCGACTTAGGTAAGTTGACCCATCGTGTGGTATCATTGAATAGAATAGACCACCCCTATTTCTTACTGAGGTGTCATAAAAAGCGACTTAGGTAAGTTGACCCATCGTGTGGTATCATTGAATAGAATAGACCACCCCTATTTCTTACTGAGGTGTCATAAAAAGCGACTTAGGTAAGTTGACCCATCGTGTGGTATCATTGAATAGAATAGACCACCCCTATTTTTACTGAGGTGTCATAAAAAGCGACTTAGGTAAGTTGACCCATCGTGTGGTATCATTGAATAGAATAGACCACCCCTATTTCTTACTGAGGTGTCATAAAAAGCGACTTAGGTAAGTTGACCCATCGTGTGGTATCATTGAATAGAATAGAACACCCCTATTTTTTACTGAGGTGTCATAAAAAGCGACTTAGGTAAGTTGACCCATCGTGTGGTATCATTGAATAGAATAGACCACCCCTATTTCTTACTGAGGTGTCATAAAAAGCGACTTAGGTAAGTTGACCCATCGTGTGGTATCATTGAATAGAATAGACCACCCCTATTTCTTACTGAGGTGTCATAAAAAGCGACTTAGGTAAGTTGACCCATCGTGTGGTATCATTGAATAGAATAGACCACCCCTATTTCTTACCGAGGTGTCATAAAAAGCGACTTAGGTAAGTTGACCCATCGTGTGGTATCCAGTAGAATAGACCGCTCTGCTACTTACTGAGATGTCGTAAAATACGACTTAATTAACGTCAGGCATGTTGTTGTAAAATACGAAGCCAAATCATGTAACAAACTGTTTCACATGTTGTGCCGTCCCCACTTAGAGTGGGATAAGGGCAGGATGATGATGATGATATTGAGATGGCCTTAACCTGTCCATCCAAAGGGTTCCTTAACCCATCTTTAGAATATTAACAGGCCTTTACCTTAAATGTATAAAGCATCAAAAATACAAACACTTTTCTGTAGATAGTATATATTAATTAGATACGAGTATAGGAAATATCTGGGTGACCGAGCTTCGCTCGGTAATTTTTTACAAAAAAAAACTTTAAAAAAAGAACAAAACAATTATTTAGTTGGGATCGATCCTTGGCACTCACATTTCTCGAGGCTGCCCGCTGACCGAATAAGGTACGTCGACTTGACAGTTAATGGCGAAAATTCAATTCAATATAAATGTTAGTGTTTTTTAATGCCCAAAAATAGGGATAAAACAATATTTTTTTTACATAAAACCTAGCTAGATCAATTTTTCTCCCCTAAAACCTCCTACATGCTGAATTTCAGGAAAATCGTTGGAGCCGTTTCCGAGATTCGGAAAATATATATATATACAAGATTAACTCATTTAAATATTAAGATTTATATTTTGCATTTAACGTTTGCTTTCATTAATGATTAGCTTTTACACTGTACGACAAAACAAGGATAAACGAATATATTACGAGTATGTCGCCTCAGACGTGATATATTCGTTCGTGGTCATTTTTACAGGATTTTTCAGCAACTCTGGGCTATTGACCATTGTATGTAACTTCTCCTAAAGTTATAATGTTGCAAACTCCTGGTTATTTTTATCATGACTAATAGCTACCCGAAAATGTCTATAATGTTACCACCGCTGTATAAACCGGCGTGTCGTCCCACCGAAGCCGGAAAAACGGAGTGCTATGAGCTATGATACGGAGTAAGTAAGTAACGGCCTGTTACTATCCCACTGCTGGGCATAGGCCTCCTCTCTCCATTTTTTGGAGAGAAGGGTTGGAGCTAAGACCTACCACGCTGCTCCAATGCGGATTGGTAGGTTACACATATCCCTAGGATTCTCTAGAGATATGCAGGTTTCCTCACGATGTTTTCCTTCACCGAAAAGCGTGTGATAAATTGTAATTATCAATTAGACACATAAGTTTTAATAGAAAAACTCATTGGTGTCTGCCCGGGTTTGAACCCATGATCGTCTCTAGAGATTCACACGGTCGCACCGCTAGGCCATCACAGCTGATACGGAGTACTAAAGATTTATTAATTCTGAGAGAGTAATTTAATTGTTAATTAGCGGTAAGCGTAATCTCTAAAAAGAGGCGGCGGTACCCATAAGGGGTTTTTTCCCGTCAAAAAAAAAAATTACAAACATGTTGTCATATGATTTGGCTACGTATTTTACGACCGGCCGCCTGCCTGATGTCAACTTACTTTAGTCACCTTTTACGACACCTCGGTAAGAAATGAGGGTGGTACTATTCTGTTCAGCCGGATACCACACGGCGTAAGATTAACTCATTTAAATATTAAAGATAACTAGAATGTCACGATTAAGTCGTATATTGTAAACTGCCCTATATCAGAGGAACGTCAGCTCGATGCCACGGTCTGCTAGGCTGGATAGATGGTCTTTGATGGTATCATCGGTAAAGTAGATGTGCGTGAACCTGGCATTGACGGCGTGGCGAATAATGTGGACGGCGTAGATTTTATGCGGTTCGATGAAATGTGACGGCTTGGCTAGCGCTAGTACCAGTTAATGAGCCTAAACACGAGAAAGTTATTAAAAATAGGCACATAATAATTTAACATAAGCAGCCTTCATTAATCACTAGTAGCTGTGACTGCGACTTCATCCGAGTTTAAGTCCTTGTACCTATTCAATAGAAATTTTGAACAAGTAGTTATTGTGCGTTAACCATAAAAGTAGTTGTTGTGAGTTAACTATAAAAGATAGAGACATGCTGTTACGGACTTTTTTGTAATATTTTTATAGATCTACAACTCTCTAGTACATTACTTCAGTGAGTCTCTGTTGGTTGGCGCGGTGCACGTAACTAAAGCTCCTAGCCGGCGACTTTTTTACTACCGCGCAAATTTACATACAACCGTAATGTATCTATTAACCTAAGCCTTCCAGAGAAATTGCCCTTTTAGTAAAAAACGTACAAAAATTCGTTCAGTAAATTTTGAGAAAATCAATCACAAACAGACAGACAGCTTTTGAAGACGTTTTATATTAATATAAGCCAAGCAAAGCAACGAAAAATTAATAAAAATCTTTTTGACTAAAGTTTGAATTCCATAAAAACTTGTTTGTGACTCAGTTTTCGTTTCGTGCATTCAATTCTTTATCGAAACTCCACGGCCCGACACTTGCAATATCTAAGTTCTTTTAATATTTTAATTGTTTGATATTGGCAGTTTTTAGCCAAATACGTCGAATAAATAAGTTTAGCAACTATTTTTAAAATATATTGTTTAGATTGAATTTCCAATATTTTATATTTTAAAATAACTTTGATTTGGCAATCTTTTTGTCTAAATAAAGCTCTTTTATCTATATCTAGTTTGCAGATAAAATAAAAAATAATGTGAAAAACTAAAAAAGGTCAAAAAAATTTCGTCATCCTCCTGCCCGTATCCCTTTTTATAAACATGGTGTAATATATTTGGCTACGTATTTACGACCGGCCGCGTGCCTGACGTCAACTTAACTTAGTCTTCTACGACACCTCGTTAAGAAAGGGTGGTCTATTCTACTCAGCCGGATACCACACGGCGTTATCAACCACTGCTAATATATTAGTTAAATTATATATTGAATTATTAGGTATAAGGTCTAGTAGTGGATAACATTACTATCTTTTATATTTAAATGAGTTAATCTTATATTATATATATATATATATATATATATATATATATATATATATATATATATATATATATATATATATATATATATTCTCAATTTTTTTTTCAATTTACAATCACAATTTTTCGCTATATTTGAATAGAATCAAAATTTTCGCTCGCAAACGTAGTCGTCATGGTAGTTCATTTGGGGAACGATCGGTCTAGAGAGGTGAAAATACCTATGATCGAGCCCCACCTGCCCTATTATTTTTAATTTTTCTTTTCAATTTTTTTTTTAATTAATTTTTTTCATCATTTTAAAAATTACCGAGCAAGGCATCATTTTAAAAATTATCGGTCACCTAGGTGCTTCTTAGTAAACGGTCTTAACAAAGCGACATAGTCGGTAGCCCGACTATTTCGCTTAAATAAAGGTTTAAAAAAAGATAAAAAGGTTAAAAAATGCTAAATGTCAATTTTTTCTAATTAGTGTTTCGTAAACTGAGCGACGCTGTGCAAAAATACGATCTATAATGGAGTGCGTTAATTACGCACGTAATGCTTCGTTTTCCGCCACATTGCAAGTAACTACATCGTTTGATGCTGCAGCCTCTGATCTGGCAGAGCACCAACTGTTTTATTTGTTAATTAATGTTCATCTCGGTGTATGGAAAGTTGATGCTGTTTTACCCCATACGATAAGATATCATTATTATTTGAGCGCATGACACGATTATAAATTAAAATATATGAAACTTATATATAACTTATCTAATTATATCATCCTCCTGCCCTTATCCCACGGATTGGAGTCGGCACAACATGTTACAGACATGTTGTCACATGATTTGGCTACGTATTTAACGACCGGCAGTCTGCCTATTTTGCCTGGTTAGTCTATTTTATTAAACTGGATTACTTTAGTCGCCTCCACCACGCTGCTGGTGGCGGGGATAGGGTACCTATAAAGACATTGCCCCCATCCCCGCCAGCAGCAACTCTGTACCCCAGAGTGTGTCACCTCAGGGTCGGGGCCTCTCTAAAAGTGGCCCCTCCCTCCTCTGGACGATGCATGGAGCACTAGATGCATCGACCGCCTCGGGGACCTTATAGGGTGGGAGTCCGACAAACCCCGTTCGGAATAAAAATAAATAAATAAATAAACGCCCAGAAGGTCCGCGTTAGGGCGTCACGCGATGGTCTTGAGCGAGTCGCCTGCGCCCGGCTCGCCTGCGGCGGATCGGATCCAAGGGGGGGTCGACTTACCTTAGTCGCCTTTTAAGACACCTCGATAAGAAATGAGGGTGGTACTACTCTATACTGTCGGATACCACATGGCGTTTTTGTTATAATATAATCGTACAGTGTAAATATTCTGAAACTTGTCCCGTGCCCACTGGTGCGTAACATCGGCTGCATTAATGAGGTGTAATAATATAATGATGATAATCAGGATTGCGAAGTGAAAACATATGACTTTCGAGATATTTAATTCTGCGACCGCTTCGGAACGAGCTTTTGAATTAAACTATTCATTAGTTTTATTATCTTAATTAGACGATATGATAAACTCTGTCTTGGAAATGCCTATGGCTTTCAATGATCAATTTTACCTAATAACAATGTGTAATATAATTTTTACATTTATTCATATAATATACAAGTTTAATATGGTCGTAAAAGGCGAATAACTAACTAAGTTGACTCGCCGTGTGATATCCGGCTGATTAGAATAGACCAACCTCTTTCTTACTGAGCTGTAGTAAAACGCGACTGATGTAAGTTGACTTCAGGCAGGCGGATTTATTGAACGCCCAGGTCCCCGAGGCGGTCGATGCATCTGGTGCTCCTGATGCATCGATTAGCGGAGGGAGGGGCCACGTTTAGCGAGGCCCCGACCCAGAGGTGGCGCACTCTGGGGTTCAGAGTTGCTGCTGGCGGGAATGGGGGCAATATATACAACGGTACCCTGTCCCCGCCACCAGCAGCGTGGTGTAGCACTGTCAGGTTTTAAGTTGGTGCGAGTCCGACGTACCCGCCGCTCGTCCCCGTCGGGCGGTGATGACTCATAATGGGTTTTCCTGACATAAAATAAGTTGACGTCAGGCAGGCGGCCAGTCGTTAAATAGAGTGGGCTAAGGGCAGAAGAATAGAGGAATCGAATGGATTTGACCATATTCATGTAAGCCTGTTATGATTCTCGCACGCGCTCTCATGTCTTCAAGCTTATTAAAAGTCAAATAAGTTTTTTACGACTTTCATATGTAAGTTGCTTATAGATAAGACCCTGTCCTCGTACTTTTATGACATTTTTATCAATGACAGGTTTGAATATTTTCGAATAATACAAGACACCGATGAGAGAAAACTATTTATTTAAAGTAATGACATAGTTATTTATAAAAGCTGGCGTTTGTTTGTGGTACTCCATAGTACTATATATATATATATATATATATATATATATATATATATATATATATATATATATATATATATATATATATATATATATATATATATAAAATGTCATAATATATGGGACACTTACACACGATCGTCCGTCCCCAAAGTAAGTTATTTAATACTTGTGTTATGGGTAAGAGATAACTGGTTAATATATACTAGAATTATATAAAAATTATATATATTTTTTTAAAATAAATAGGGTACCTACTTAAACACAAATATACACCCAGACTCGAAAAACCAACACATTGTTTTTTTTTTTATAGTAAATGGCTCTTGGCGGGAATCGAAGACGCGACCCGCAAGTATAAATATATTACTAGCTGTGCCCACGACTTCGTTTGCGTGGATATCAAAATCACAAAGTTTTTTCCTCCTAAATCCCGACCCCACGGGAATACTTATGTAATGTACTATTAACTTAAACCTTCCCCAAGAATTGCACTGTCACTATCTTTCAGTAAAAACAAAAATTCATTCAGTATATTTTGAAAAAATCGATCACATACAGGTGTGATAGCCCAGCGGAAACACCGTACGACTCTTTCGAGAAGGTCAGGGGTTCAAACCCGGGCAAACATCAATGAGTTTTTCTAATACAACTTATGTGTCTAATTTATAATTACAATTTATAACACGCTTTTCGGTGAAGCAAAGCATCGTAAGGAAACCTGCATATCTATAGAGAATTCTGGAGATATGTGTAACCAACCAATCCGCATTGGAGCAACGTGGTAGGTCTTAACTCCAATACTTCTCTCCGAAAACGGAGAGAAGAGACCTATTCCCAGCAGTTGGATAGTAACAGGCCGGTACAAGATCACATACAGACACAGTTTTTGGGGACTTTTTTATAAGTACCTTTAGATATAGATAATGTATATCAGAGGTCATACACCTGACCAGATCCCGTCATGTTGAACATAACAAGCCAAACAATGTGACAACAACACAAGAGTATTGTTTGTTGTTTAAATGTTTGTTTTGTTTGTCTATCTCGCATGTGGGTTGACGTACTGTCAACGATAATAGAGCTATCACACGCACGACGATTCCGCCGCTTGTGAAATTAAAATACAAGCTCGTAAAAAAAGTTAAACACGAGTAGATTATTAGACTCAAGGATCATGGTGGGTCGCCAACTAAGTTAAATTATTTAAAACCCTCAGTTATATACACAAGCACTACATACCTTCACTATCACAAACTCAACAATCGTTTCGCCCCGCAACCGAAGCATTATCAGGAGATAGACTCCACAACTAAATCGCAAAGTTCCGTCGAGTTTCTGATAGTATATAGTGCTAATGTATTGTGGTGGCAGTGGTGGAGGTTTGTGCATGTGTTTTTACGAATCCTGCATGTATCAGGTATGATAACCGATTGTCCACTCTTCAATTATCATTAAATATATTTTCTATTTTACTTTACCGCGGATTTTAGCAAAATAATTTTATTATCACTTTTTTACCAAAAAAAAATTTCAATTTTCGGTTATTCTTTCGAAACGCACTAAAATCACGATATAATTACCTGGTTAAATGGTTTGGGTTATAAAGGATGTGGCTTTAACATCGTCAGGCTATGTGCATTTAGGGTTGCCACCCGTATTATATTATATAGTATCATACTATATTTTAGTCAATTGTACTATATATTATAGAAAAACAATATAGGACGAAAAATACTATATTTTTATCTCTAATTCAATTGTCGAGCTTTTTTTGAATTAGCTGTGAACGGAACACAGCCGCAGCGCTGCATAGGGAATTGTTGAACGAAAGTCATTCATGTACTAACGGGGCTTAGTTAGTTTGTAACACTCACTAACTCCTTCGTCATTGTCAAATGTCAACGTCAACATTACTTTGTATTAAAAATGACTGCTGAAAAATATCAAATGCTTTACAAAAGTTCAGATGAAATTTTAACAAATATATTTGAAATAATTTCCTTTCTTCTCTCCATTCCTTTAACTTCCGCTTTGACAGAAATATTTTTTCCCTCCTGAATGTGAAATGGGCAGAAGAAACGAAAAGAGCATCTATGAATGAAATAAAAAAAATTGGTACCTAATTTACTTTAATATTTGAAAATTTGGAAATCTGAAGACCTAAATTGCTCAGATTCCTATAATAAAAGATTGAAAATAGAATGTACTATTTCTTTTCCTGATTTTCCTAAAAGTACTATATTTTTTTGATTTAACCATAAAAATACTATTTTTCTTCAACAAAAAGGTGGCAACCCTGTCCATATAAAGTCGAATAAAAAAACGCTTATATATATTAACGTTAACCGTTTTCGATACCTGTGTGAAACGTGCCTTTTATTTTGTGTATTTATAAATACAATATTAATTTATAAACTATCGCATTTGATACTATCGCACTGAAGGCTAGAAAATGTTGTTTCCAAGAATTGTATGCATATCAAATGAATGACAGTAGAATACTCTTCTGGATTCACATCTCTACATTTAGACCGAGATTTAATATACCGCGTTTTATCTTTATGATTTTAATTTACTATTTCATATGTGGCAGCCCAGCGGTAAGACTGTGCGACTCATTCGAGGATGTCACGTGTAGACACCAATGAGTTTTTTCTGTTAAAACTTATGTGTCTAATTGATAATTGCAATTTATCACACGCTTTTCGGTGAAGGAAAACATCGTAAGAAAACCTGCATATATCTAGAGCTCTCTTCTCTTAGAGTTCTCTTCTCTTAAGAGAAGAGAACTAACTCTTCTCGGTAAGAGCACTGGTTCGGAAAACCAGTCGTAGCTTCATTGTAATTTGACAATTCGAAAGTGCTTGTAAAAACCAATTTGAATAAAGAATTTTGTATTTAAATTTGTACTTAACTCTTCCCTAACCAACCAAAATCCTATGCTGCAATTAGGAATCACTAGTTTTTACCGGAGACTACGTTCGCGCGATTTTTTGTCGCGTAAATTGATAATAGAAGACGCTTTTTAGTATCATCCTATTAAAGTAGAATTAACAGGATTTCTATAGCCTATGTGTTAGTCCGGTTTATAAGGAATAATTGTGCCTAATTTCATCAATATTGGTTCAGCAAATTCGGCGTGAAGTAACAAACATACATTCATATTCACAAACTTTCGCATTTATATTATTAGTAAAATAGGATAAGATAGTCAGCGAAAGTATACAAAACAAATCTTGGTCACGAAACTAACTCAAGTAAACTAAAGAAGTCTTAAAGATGTCTGCCGAGGCACAAACCCGCGGTTTTTGACAAGTTTAACTTGTATTAACCACTAAGTCATCACGGCTTAGACTTTAACTCCTGCTAATATTAGGAATGCTAGCGTAGTTATTGTTTACTTTGTAAACATTATTTAACAATGATAAAAAACGGTTCAAGATTAACTTCGCAAACAAAGTCTTGTAACGAGATTTTGTGTAATATTATTATTTCGCATTCAACATTCGTTTATTAGTGTATTCGATGAAAAATATGGTATCACTAGCTTTTAACCGCAACTTCGTGTGGACTGGTATGAACTTGTAGCTTCTGTCATTCTCTAACCCTACAAATATCTCCATCGGTCGATAAAAGATGGCGCTTTTCAATGTCATGCCTGTAGTATTAACAGGATTTCTATAGCCTATATGTTACCTCGGTATATAAGGAATAATTGAGCCAAATTTCATTCATATTTGTTCAGCGGATAACAAAACATACATCCATACTCACAGACTTTCGCATTTATAATATTACTTGGTAGGGGATTACTAGGATAATCTTTTGCTTTTGTATGATTGTTATTAAGCAAGGATTTTTCAGATCTGGTCGAATTTTTCAACTAGAAAATTATTAGTTACTCCGTACAGTAACTGAATAGCTAATTAGCCAATATCGTAATATTGCGTGTATGTTTCTGGCTAAAAAAATTCTGTATGAATGGAAAATTTCAGTACATGCCCGGGTTCAAATCCCAGGCTTATGATCTAAGAATTCGTGAGGACACAGAGATGTCTCGGATAGGCAGAGTGGAATGGGTTTTAAAATGGGTTTCTCTCTAGCGAAAGAGAAGATTGGCTTAATAAAATAGCTAGAAGTCACTACTCTGATTATATCAAACTCTTATCTTATTAACTTCAAAGCTTTTCAATAAATTAATGACAAGAAAATCCACGTCCTAGGTTAGATAGAAGAATATATAAATTTTTCGTGAACGTAAGCCAAACTAATTCATGTTGAATCAGCGCTGTTATTAAATCATAAATATGTACCAAATTGAACTAACTTAACAAAAGAAACCAACCAAAAATAAAATTTCATTAATTACGCGCAGTAAAAATAGCGCAATAAATCACGAAGTTAAACAAGATCTCGCTTGTCAGTCGAGATAAGATAAAACAAGGCGTACATTCAGTTACAGTCCGACTATGGACAACTTTGGTTATCGCGAGATGGGGTGGCCGGCACCCCTCAGGACGCCAACGTCTGCTCCGCCGAGATCCCGCTTAATGAGAACCACCAGTTCAAGGTCAAGAGATCCCGAAGAATACCCCCTGAAAGGGATCCCCAAATATGTTCACAATATCGATCTACTGGAATCCGCTCAAGAACCAGGCAATGCCAAGGAATATTTGTTCGTCGGTCCTTCACCTCCAGCTGACGATGCACCGAATATGTACCAAAGTTTTGACATCCTCACTCCTGATCCAGAGGCGAGATTGACAGAAGATATGATAAGGAAATCATTATGCGAAAGAGCGTTAAGTTTGGGAGCGGGTAGATTTTTCGATGACGTCGAATGTGGCTTAATTACTAGCGATAACATTGAAGAGCACATATCCTCTGCACCAGAAGTTGTAGTTAATTTGACTTTATTATGGGCTGCATTTTTGACACGTGATGAATTGCTACCACCCATAGTTGAAGCAGGAGCTGATATTCATTATTCAGAACCAGTTGATTTAACAGCGCTACATATAGCATCTTTCAGTAATGCTAGCAGGTCAGCAGCCTATTTACTATCGATTGGAGCTGATGTTGATTATGTTCCCAAATACTTTACTGCATTGCATTGTGCTGCTTTTGGAAATTCATTGGAAGCTGCTGAATTGCTGATTGCACATGGAGCGCCATTGCACGCGGTCGTTCAGAGAGCTGGATGTGAAGATAATCTTGTTCACTGCGCCGTAAGAAACGATTCTTTAGAATGTATGGAGCTTTTTATGGAAAAAGGTGTGGACCCTGCATACATTACAGGAGGACTTAATGCATTACATTTAGCAGCAGAGGTAGGTGCTCAAAGATGTTTGTCATTTTTATTAAAAGAAACGAAATTAAATGTTAACGGTGCAACTAAGCAAAGAGATAAAGAGTGTACAGCATTACACTTAGCGGCATCAAGAGGTTATACAGAGTGTGTTGAACTTCTCTTGACGGAAGGGGCTAAAGCAAATACGAAAAACTATAGAGGCTTCACCGCTCTACATCTAGCCGCTAGATGTTCAAACTTAGAGTGTGTTGAGGCGCTTTTACGAGACGGTAATGCTGATCCTAATTCTGAAGATCACGATAAAAGAACTCCTCTCCACGCTGCTATATGTAATTCGGATCGGGCTTGTGATATAATCGATATGCTTGTACGTTGGGGAGCACAAGTAAACAAAAAAGATGAATATGGTTATTCACCATTGCATTTGGCTGCTATGGATGGACTTACACAATGTGTTGAAACTTTAATATTTTTAGGGGCAGATGTAACTTCAAAATCTAAAAAAGGCCACACGGCGTTAAGTGTTATCGTGCGAAAAACGCCTAAATCATTAGCTATATTAAGACACAATTTAGATGCAGGAATCTCAGTAAGTAGATCGACCGGAGCTAACGAAGAAGTTCAAATAGAATTTGATTTTGGAAAATTAGTAAAATATTCGTATCCTCGTGAAATAACATATTTAAACAGTTTGATTGATGAAGGCCAAAAAGACATTTTGCAACATCCATTGTGTTCGGCGTTTTTGTTTATGAAGTGGCGTAAAATACGAAAGTTTTATTTAGCAAGACTAATATTCTGCTTTCTATTTGTTTCATTTCTATCGATATATGTTTTAACAGCTGTGGTGAAAACGTGTTCGGGAAAATATTCCAAGAAGTATGGCGTGCTGAACGAACTCTGTCAAAAACAATCATTACTTGGTGATATATTAGAAGAAAACCCTATAGAACTTGAAAGGTGGGTTTTAATTGCCATTACTGCGTTTGAAATAATAAGAAAATTGACAGGTATTACTGGCTATTCAAGTATGTATCAATACTTCACAACCTTTGAAAATTTAATGGAGTGGTTTGTTCTTCTGTCGGTATTTTCTTTATATAACATACAGAAAGAATATGGGTGGCAGAATCATGTGGGTGGCTATGCCGTTTTAGGTGCATGGACTAATTTAATGTTAATGATGGGCCAACTTCCCATGTTTGGTGATTATGTAGCAATGTATCAAAAAGTGTTAAGTGAGTTTCTGAAACTACTGTTAGCTTATATTTGTCTTCTATTAGGATTTGCGATCTGCTTTTGCGTATTATTTCCAAATGAAGAGATGTTTTCAAATCCGTTAATGGGCTTTATTACTACATTATCTATGATGGTTGGAGAATTGAATTTAAATATTTTGATTAACGATCCCATGCTTGAAGATCCGCCATTAATTTGGGAACTATCATCTCAGACTATATTTATTTTCTTTGTTATGTTCGTTACTATAATATTGATGAATTTACTTGTTGGTATAGCCGTACATGATATTCAAGGCCTTCGTAAAACTGCCGGTTTGTCAAAACTTGTCAGACAAACGAAATTGATTCTATTTGTAGAAATGGGAATGTTTAGTGCTTTACTACCAAAATGCTTGCACAAATACGTGTATAGAACTGCATTGGTATCCCCAGACGTCGGTAAAGTTATTTTAAGTGTAAAACCACTGAACCCACATGAAAAAAGATTGCCAACTGATATCATGATGGAGGCGTATGAGCTGGCACAGTTAAACAAATTAAAATCTGGAAAGACGGTCAAAGAAATGCTTCATAAAAACAAATATTCGTCAAAGTTTAAAAATGGCGAATCAAATGATAAGAACGTCAGTATAGAAATTCGAGGAATGCAAGAAAAGATAGATCAGACGACGTTTAATTTAAAAAAGATAGATCAAGAGATGAGATATTTGAAAACGCTAATGATGGAACAGAGTAATATGTTGCAGACTTTATTAAAATCAAGCGACAGAACGTATTTACAAAATCAGTATATGTCTCAATTTTATCCGGATTCGCCCATTTTCTTTTCTAGCAATGTATCTGATGTCACTTCAGTTGTAAAAGACAATTAAAATATAACATTTAGATTCTTAAGTTCATCGAATTACTTGCGATAATCCGAAAGGAAAGCTTTCATATAATTTTGTCTAATTTTAATTGGCCCAAAGGTACAAAAAGTTGAAAATAGGGTCAATTAATGGCCTTTTCATTAGTTAACTATTACTCAATATTTGGCTGATTCTGTTAATTTAATAGTAGAGTTATAAAAGATTTAGTAAAAGTGAGGCTATAAACTTTATGTTAAACAGCTGTTTTTTTAAGTATGATATATTGTTTAGCACGGATAAAGCAGTTTTATTATTTCAAATATTACCCAATAAAATATTTAAACTGTTGAAGATTATTTTATATTATTATTTCATATTTTTATATAATTATTTATACTAAAAATGTTTTTACAACGCCATCTTTGTTATATTTTAATTATTCGTTTACTTTAATCGATAAAATATTTTATTTGTGCCGAAGACACAAAGATAATTCAATTTCCAGATTGCAAATTGTGCTAATTTTTGTTTACTTTGAAACTTTTGGTTTTTTCAAGTCATACAACAACTTTATACAACTGGGCCCAAAAGTCCCTTAAAAGTTTCCTATAATATTTTTTTGTTTTATACAATTCCAGTTCTTACTATTATTTACTTTCATGTAAAAAACGATAAATAAATATATGTTTTTAATTTTTTTAAAAATACTGTTATTTATATATCAATCAGGGTATTTAATAAGAGTTTATTTTAAACAATCGTTTAGTTTTTTTCTCCTTATATTACGGACGGACGGACGGACGGTAAACAGTAAACAGCGGTAAACAGTGTGCATTATTTTGTATTAAAATGTATTATTTCATATCAGGGTTTTTTTTTAATATTGTTTCGATGTAAAAATAAATATACAAAATTTGAAAACAGTTTTATTTTCCTTCTCCTTGTGTAAGCTGATAAAATTGTTTACATAGTATTATGTACAATTTGACGTGTTCTGTGACGTAAAAGATTTCATATACAAAATTATCACGCAATTTGCCTATTAAAGTAACCTTTTGATGACCTCTGTCTTATGATGTACGATTAATGGAAAATCGTTTGAGGCTTCGATGATTCAAAAGCACTTTTAAATCGTCAATTTACGATGAACGTCTGGTTCGGAAAAGTAATCTTACCGAGAAGAACCAGCAAGAAACTCGGTGGTAATTTTTTTTCCAAAATTAAGTATTACAATAATGTAATACTTAATTTTGAAATGGTATAACAAAAATTATGATAGCCAAGTGATCTTGTCTCTCATTACGATGGTGTAATAAACATTCTCATGTCCTTATCCCAATCTAAGTGCAGTTGGCACAACATATTATAAACATGTAGTTACATGTTTTCGATAGGTATATCTAAACATACCTTCACATTTATAATAGTTTTATTAATGTAAATACGAAAATAGCGTGAAATATTATTAACATTGTAACATCTCATGATTACAACTGCATTGAATTATAATCCCAACTGATTTATAAGCATAGGTGCGGATGTTTGTCTGTCTACATGGTCATACAGTATGAACTATAGTTCAATGAGTTACTACAAAATAGTGATGTCAGAAAATAATCATCGTTGGAAAGCTGCCTCTTTACTAAGCATCATAGGCTATAAAATAAAAATTACGCGGGTGAAACTGCGGGATATTTATAGTATTTTCTGTATTAGTTCATCGCGGATTACAGCAAAACAATTTTATTATAACGTTTGTATTATGGATCTCCGCAAAGTAGCGTCTTTTTCTATAAATTACTTTATGTTCAAAATTTCAATTTGGGAAATTTGACTGGCCCGTTGACGCAGTGGGTTGTGATCCTGCCTTCAGCTCCGCGGGTTACTTCGATTCCCGCCGAGGGCCAGCATTTTCTATAAAAAGAATTTGTTGGCCTTTGAGCCTGGGTGTATATTTGTATTTAAGTATGTATTTAAAAAATATATATATATATATATATATATATATATATATATATATATATATATATATATATATATATATATATATATATATATATATATATATATATATATATTCACATATATATTCACCAGCTGTCTCTCACCCATAACACAAGTATTAAGTTACTTACTTTGGGGACGGACGACCGTGTGTGTAAGTGTCCCATATATTTATTTATTTATATTTATTTGACACTGGTTTTAATGCGGGAAAAGCTGCCGGCACAGCTAGTGTGTAGCCGGCGAATCTCAGGCGACAGGGCGGCGTCGTGGAGTGCATCTCGCCGGATAACAATTACAGAGTAATGCAGTTGGCGCCGCGCTACATGAACTGCCGTGTGCCACTGTACCGGTACTGTCGCGGACAGCGTAACAAAAAAATTCACTCACCTAAAAATAGCTTAAAACACTGTTAGAATTAGGCGTTACTACGAGATCCATAATACAAAAGTAATATAAAGAATTAGGTGTTACTTTGCGGAGATCCATAATAGCGGCCTGCCCCTGCTTCGCACGGGTATGAAATATATAGCCAATGTCACTCAGTCAAAAAAAAATGATTAAAATCGATCCAGTAGTTTCGATTTATTCATTATTACCCGTGGCCCGCAAGCGTTCAATTTGGAGAAAAACAATTTCCTTTCTCTATACCAAGAAGATTTCCTGCTATCTTTGGAATATCTAAATTCATATAGTACACTTTTACTTATTTACTTTTACATTTTCCCTATGTATTTTATTTTTACAATTAATTACAGAATGTCTTTATATACAACATTCACAGCTTCCTTGTCGTTAAACAAACTCTTGAAAGAGCGAAATAGCAGCTAGATTCGAAGTGCTATAGGGAGAAGCGCGGCGTCTTTTTTAAATCTGTAATATCTCCGAAAATGTTCCCTTAAATTACATGCTGTAAACGGCCATATTGATCTATATTAAATCAACAATTTATTTAAGGTACTTAATTGGATAAGAATTAATGCTGTATTGTATAAAAATTGCTTCAAAAATAAGGCATTATTTTTCGTAACCTATTTATTACATACCCATACAACACAGCGGGTCGACTTACCTTAGTCGCCTTTTGTGACACCTCGATAAAAATGCGGGTGATCTATTCTACTTAGCTGGAAACCACACGGCGGGTCAACTTACCTTAGTCGCCTTTTGCGAAACCTCGGTAAGAAAGGGGGTTGTCCATCCTACTCAGCCAGATACCACACGGCGGATCGACTTACCTTAGTCGCCCTTTACAACACCTCGGTTAGAAAGAGGGTCGTCCATTCCACTCAGCCGGATACCACACGACTTAGTAAAATAAGATTGTATAAATAAATAACTATTTCTGTAATCACCAGTACTTGCCTGTGTTTGTATGACGCGCGGCGCCACGCGCTGTCTTGTTTTTTACCAATCGTCGCAGGTGCCCAAGAATAAAAATGTCCATGTATTCTTTATGCCTTACTTGTACTAGAATCTTTCCAGTTATACATGCTTTACTGTGGCCGAGATTAAAAAGTAACTTTAAAAGGGGCACACTTATGCTAACTTTATTTGAACCTCCTATTGTCAAAAAAATGATAGTTTTGATATAATCTGCGATTAGGGAAATTCTATGTAATGCTAATGCTATGTATGTATGTAATGCTAAAAGCATAGTGTGACTCGGTTAGGGCTACCAAGCAAACCTTTATCCATTACAGTCACCAACCTCGAAAATCAACATTTTTCATAATTCATAATTTTTAGATACATACTTAAATACAAATATTATCTTATTGTATGGCTGTAACATTATATAGAAAACTGTCTGACAACGTCAAAAATATGACAGTTCTTAATTTTAAGAAAATGTTGTTTAATTACTTATTGGATAAACTTTATTATAACATCAATGAATTTCTGGCAGATTGTAATTTATGACAATTTTTCTTTCTTTTTTTTATAATGTAATTTGTTGTAATTTCATAATGTATTAATTTGATAATAATTTACTGAATGCACGCAACGCAAGGCAGAATATGTAAGACACGTTATAAATATAACGTAAGCGGAATATGAGTACAAAGTTCTTGAGCATTAAAATTAATGCTCAAGAACTTTGTACTCATATTCCGCAAATAAAGAATAATAAAAAAAAAATATACACCCAGGCTCAAGGACCAACAAATTGTATTTTAGATAATGTTGGCCCTTGACGGGAATCAAACCCGCGACCCGCGGAGCTGAAGCCAGGGTCACTACCCACTGCGCCAACGGGCCAGTCAAAGTATAAACATCGTTGACGTTACAAAATACTGAGATTGGAGTGCAGAGCGGAGATCCGATGGGCGTTGGTAGCACATTGACAAAACGTTTCTTTCCAGATATACGTATCGCTTACAAAACTCAAAGGCAACTAGAACTGACAAATGCGCTAAGCCAGATACTTACTGGGCACAGAGGATTTAAATCTTATTTGTTTAAGTATAAGTTGGCACCCAGCCCGTTTTGTAAGTGCGACGATTCAACCGAGGAAACTGTCTGCCATGTCCTTCTGGAATGCCCTAAGTTTCATCTATATAGATTTTCGTGTGAGAACAGTTTGAACTTACAGTTAACAGCAGATACTCTTAATGAAATTATAAATGACGTAGACGCACGAAAGATTTTTCTTAAATACGCTTTCAAAATACTGAAAATAGTCGGTACAGAAAATGGCTCAAGGGTAGGCACTATACCAGGCTAAAATAAATAGAGACTATTGATTGAAAGGCCTTAAGGTTGCTGCATTATTAATAGCAGCAGGATAAATAGTAACAAATTTAAAAAAAAAAAAAAAAAGATGGGCGTTGGGGTCTTAGGGTGTTGGAATGGCATGCAACGGAAAACGCAGCGTCAGTAGACCCCTACGAGATGAACTGACGACCTCAAAAAGGTCGCGGGGAACCGCTGTATACAAGAGTGTGGAGCGAAGATCCCGTGAAGATACCTATGTCCAGCAGTAAGCGTCCATCGGTTGGCGAAAAAGAAGAAGGAGTGCAGAGGTTCCATAGATTCCCTGCGAGAGAAGTTTAAGGAAATAGGTATTCTTACATTTGTTTCGCAGTATATTTTAAGTAATTTATTTGTACATAAGAATATAAAGAATTATAAAACGATAGGGCTGTGTATACCTAATAGACAAAGTAGGAACCGACCTAAGCTTGCGGCTCCTGCTTTGCGCCTTGCAAAAGTACATAGGTCGTTTGTGGGTACTGTATAAGATTCTTTAATAAAATTCCACAATCAATTTTAGCTTTGCCATTACAGCAATTTAAAAACACTGTTAAAAAGAGGCAAATACAGAAAGCCTACTATACTGTTGAGGATTATTTAGATGATAAGAATGCGTGGATATAGCTACTCTTCGACCCTGTACAAGACAGTAATAACTAAATGTAAATACTAATAAGAATTATATTTTTAAAAGAGCAACCACCGAGTTTTTTGCTGGCTGTTCTCGGTAGGAACAGCTTTCCGAACCAGCAGTATATTTGGTTCAAATGCACTTGTTTACAAGTTTATTTGAATAAAAATAATTTTGAATTTGAATTTGATAAGAATGCGTGAACGTGGCTACTCTTCAACCCTGTACCAGACAATAATAAGTTAATGTAACTAGTGATAAGAATTACATTTTTTATAAGAGCAACCGCCGTGTTTCTTGCTGGCTCTTCTCGGTAGGAACAGCTTTCTGAACCAGCAGTACAGTTGACGATTCAAATGCACTTGTTTACAAGTTTATTTGAATAAAGAATACTTTGAATTTGAATAGTTCCAGAAGTTTAAAGGGCGCGTTGATTTCTCGATCGTACTGACAGAATATGAAATGTCCCAATTCGAAACATAACCATCGGCCAGAACTAGTCAACACTCGTTAAGCTTGCCCTCGCATCTACCAAAGCCCGCCAAATTCCTCGTTGTCATGCGACAGATATCTTCGACGCATACTCCACGCTGTCGTCAGATCTTAATAAATCGTCCATTCTGCTGATTAATGCAGTCTCCAAATAGACGGCGCCACGCATACCTTCACCTACCTGCGATACTGCTAGGGTTGTCACAGATTACATCTTTAATTTTAATTATATTATGAAATAACAGTACCTAGACCGAGCCCTGCTCAGAATTTTTTTTAAAGTTCGGTTGTAAAATATGTAGCCAAATTATATGCCGATTGCACTAAGAGTGGGATAAGGGTAAGAGAATGATTTCAATTGATCAATTTCTCTCCTTTTCTTGAAAGAGACGAATTGGAGCTTATACCCACCACACTGCTACAGTGAGGATGTGTAGGCTCCCTGAATTCTCCAGAGAAATACTAATCCGCAGTGGAGAAGTTGCATGTGTAAGATACACCTCTTCTCTCCAAAAAACAGAAAAGGTAAAATCCCACTAATGGATTAGTAACAGGATGTACTTTTATTTTTTTACGTTTTTTTTAGAATTTTTATCAATGATCTAATTGTGAGAAACAAGAATTGTCATATAGTATTTTGAAGAATGTTTTTATTACGCAAATATATGAAATAGTGAAAATGATAATGAATAGTTAATCCAAAAGATGAGAGTGACAAGCAATATGTAATCATAGAATATCTTTTTTTAATATTATATGTATTGTATTCTAATTTTATGTACTAATTTAAATTTAAATAACTACCTAAATAATGTAGCGCCTGCAAAAAAATAAAAGCAATTACACTGTAAATGCTCTTTGCTCTGAATTTACTATCGATATGGATTATGGGGTTGGTCATCATTTAATAAATTCCTAAATATCCATCCAATCTAATACCGATGAATTTGGCACAATTATTCCTTATACACCAAGGTAACATAAAGGCTATAGACATCCTGTTAATTCTACAATAAAAGGATGACATTGATAATCATCCATCTATTATCAACCTATCATGCGAGAACAGTCCACGCGACATCGCGGTCTGGGAGCTACCACTCCTAGGCCCCCCCACCGAACCCGACAACCCTTAGGTCACCTAGGTGACCTGGGCCTACGGCCCGAACATAGTCCAGGCCATTAAAGCCTGCGAGGACCAGCCCGGGCAAAGAGGTTCGCCTCGAGGCCCGTACCCCGCCTACCCCCAAGGGTATGCGAGATGATCCCCCTGCTACGAATTTGCAGGTAAAAGCTAGTTTTATAATAAGTATAGATTTTCTTTGTATTTTATGTATATAATAGACAAAGTAGGAATCGAAATACGCTTGCGGCTCATGCTTTGCGCCTTGCGAACGAAATTCGTTAGTGAGTTTGGGTATAACATTCTATAATAAAATTCCGCAATCAATTTTAGCTTTGCCATTACAGCTGTTTAAAAGCACTATTAAAGAGCTGATACATAAAGTCTACTATACTGTTGAGGATTATTTGGACGATAAGAATGCGTGGATACAGCTACTATCCGACCCTGTACAAGATAGTAATGATTTAAAGTAACTAGTTATAAGTATTATGTTGAAAAGAGCAACAGCCGAGTTTTTTGCTGGCTCTTCTCGGTAGGAACAGCTTTCCGAACCAGCAGTAGAATTAGATATAGCAGTAGAATCAAAAGTAGTTGTATACAAGTTTATTTGATTAAAACAATTTTTTAATATTGACTTTCTTGGACAGCCCTAAACATGAAATATGTTTAAGAGTAGCCCTGGATGAATAATTCCTCTGTTTGCAATGATCCTTGTGCGCTGTCTGGAATGACTGTTCGCCGGTCAGCAGGAAAACATCTATTTTAATAGCCACGCTGCGCAGAATGGAAATTGATAGTATCGTAATAAAGACATCGTTGTATCAATTTGTTTTTCCGGTATGATAAATATATAGGAATGGAAATAGTCAAATGTTATTTCTTTAGATTTTGTATATTGGCAACACTGTGATTAAGAACAATGGAAAAAGTCATCATTCTCCTATTTTTATCCCGATCTAAGTGAGGTCAGCACAACACGTTATAAACATGTTGTCACATGATTTGGCTTCGTATTCGTACGACCAACCGCCTGCCTAACGTCCACTTACCTTAGTCGGATTTTACGACACCTCGGTAACAAAGAGGGTGGTCTATTCTACTCAACCGGATACCTCATGGCGGGTCCACTTACCTTAGTCGCCTTTTACGACACCACAGTGAGGAATGAGGATGGTCTATTCTACTCAGCCGGATACTAAGCGGCTATAAAAACAATAGCAAAGTTGGGCTTGTTTTAAAGTGGGAATTGTCAATAAAGGGCGGAGCCAGCCGTATGGTATCCGGCTGAGTAAAATAGACCATCCTCATTTCTTACCGAGATGTCGTAAAAGGCGATTAAGGTAAGTTGACCCACCATGTGGTAGCCAGAGTTGACGGATGATAGAAGAGGATGGAAGATACATCCATGTGCCGACATTACTTATGGACGATATGTGACTGGGATAAAGGCAAGAGAATGATGTCTTAAACACCATTAAAATATGTTAGCACAGATGGAACTGACCATGGGGTGCCAAAGTGGAACACTTATATGTATTCCTTAGGCCTGGCGAACGGACCACTGCGGGGTTGCCAATCCAGTTGTCCCTCTGATTAGCAGAGATCAATCTGGATGGGCGGGGGACTCTGGGTAGGTTGGGGTAGAGTTCCGAATGAGCGACGGGTTCAGTTGGGCTTGCTTAAGTCTGGCTGGAAACGGTTTTCAGCCACCGTCGGCGAAGCCCGGAAGCCCAGCAGTGGGAACAGGGATCTTCGGGTTGCGAGGAAGAAAACCTCTATAAAAAATTACCCGGTGGGGAAACGACCACCAAGGCACTGGGGCCTCTACTTGGGGCGTGATCTCTCCCGTGGTCCCGTGATCGTGGGCAGAGTTGGCCTCTTTTTGCTCTGCGGAGGGGGACGAGGGAGGCGGCGGAGCGTTGTTCTGGATCTAATCTGCTGCTGGTGAGTGAGTGACTTGCCCAAGCCCATCGTATGCCGCCCTAACTGGGGACCTTGGGTTGTTCCAAACGGGGTATATCGGATGCCTGGCTTACAGGTCCCCTAGGCGGTCGCTGCATCTGGTGCTCCCGATGCATCGGTTAGCGGAGGGGGACTCTCTTTTGAGAGGCCCCTTCTCGGAGGTGATGTCTTTGGGATCAGAGCTGTCGGAGGGGATGGGGGCAATGTGTACAACGATACCCTGTCCCCGCTAGCAGCAGCGTGGTGGAGCACACAGGTCGTTTTAGTCGGTGCGAGGAAGACATAACCGCCGCCTTTCCCCGTCGGGAGGTGGTATCGATAAGGGGATTTTTCCTGTATAAAAAAAAGGTGGCACTGACCATGGCTTCAGCCCTGCGGGTCGCGAGTTCGCTTCTTGCTGTAGGCCTATATTTCATTAAAGTCAAGTTTTTGGTTCTTCCAGACTGGTTAAGTAAGTAACGACCTGATACTATCCCACTGCTGGGCATAGACCTCCTCTGTCCGTTTTTGGAGAGAAGGATTGGAGCTAAGAACCACTCAGCTCCAATGCGGATTGGTAGGTTACACATAACCCGAGAATTCTTTAGAAATATGCAGGTTTCCTAACGATACTTACCTTTACCAAAAACCGCGTGGTAATTTGCAATTATCAAAGACTCATATCATATCAAACTAGACATATCAAACTCATTGGTGCCTGCCTAGGGTTTGAACTCGTGACCCCCCTAGAAAGAGTTGCACGGTCTCACCGCAGGACCAACACAGTTTTCTGTCTGGTTATATTTATTGAAAATTATATATGTGTAAAGACGCATCCTGAGATACTAAAATACCGATTACATTTATGTAATCGATATTAATACCACACAAATACCACCCGTTTTGGTATCGCCAAACCCACGCATGAACTTCTGGCGCCATGTTCGAAAGCTAATTGCACGCGTTTCTCACCCATCAATCTCGAAGTGTATTTATAACCAACCAGCTCTCTCAATTAACCGCGACTCTGATTATTAAATAACTTGTAGTTTTATACAGATATTAAATATACTTCACTAAAAGCTGTTATAGCCCAGCGGTAAGACCGTGCGACTCTTTCGAGAGGTCTCGGATTCAAACCCTGGGCAATGAGTTTTTCTGGTAAAACTTATGTCTAATTGATAATTGCAATGTATTATACCTTTTTGCTAAACGAAAACATCGTTAGGAAACCTGCATATCTCTAAAGAATTATGGGCATATGTGTAACCTACCAATCCGCATTGGTGTAGCGTGGTAGGTCTTAGCTCCAATCCTTATCTCCAAACATGTAGAGAGGAGGCCTATGCCTAGAAGTGGGATAGTAACAGGCCGTTACTTTACTTTCATGAAAGTCTTATCCTAATATTTACTACTTAGTTTTACTTATACTCATATACACGCGTAAAAATGGTAGCCAAACAATCTCCTGAAAGGCTAGTAAAAGTTATGTGAAATAGACATTTCCCAGATTGCGGCGCAGAAAAGGGACCGTCATGTGGTATCCGGCTGAGTAGAAATAGACCGCCCTCTTTCTTACCGAAGCTTCGTAAAAGACACCCGCCGTGTGGTATTCGGCTGAATGGAATAGACCACGCTCTTTCTTACCGAGGTGTTGTAAAAGGTGATTAAGGTAAGTCAACCCACCGTGTGGTATCCGGCTGAGTAGAATAGACCACCCTCTTTCTTACCGAGGTGTCGTGAAAGGCGACTAAGGTAAGTCGACCAGCCGTGTGGTATCCAGCTGAGTAAATAGACCAGTCTCTATTCTTACCGAGGTAACGTATAAGGCGACTAAGTTAAGTTGAAGTCGGGTAGGTCGATTAAAAAACATCTTTTTTATACAGGAAAAAACCCCTTATGCGTACCACCGCCCGACGGGGACAGGCGGCGGTTATGTCGGACTCGCACCGAGTACCTGTGTCCTCCGCCACGCTGCTGATGGCAAGGACAGGGTCGTATCGTTGTACACATTGCCCCCATCCCCGCCGACGACCGCTCTGATCCCAGAGACTCCACCTCTGGGTAGGGACTTCTCAAAAGAGAAGTAAGAGAAGTCGCCTATTAGGGACTCCACCCCAACCCCCCCGGAGTCCCCGGCCCGTCCAGATTGCCCTCTGCTAATTAGAGTGACAACTGGATTGGCCACCCAGTGGTCCGTTAACCAAGACTAAAGAATAAGAGTATTCCAAAGGCCTGCCAACGCCACGTCACGGGTGCGCCACGAGGAAGTTGACCACTTTGGCACCCCGATTAAAAAACACCTAGCTGAACCACATCGCACACATGGTTAAAACACGTGCTGACCCCACTTAGTGTGAGAAAAGGGCAGGGGATGATCGGAAATATATCAACAGCTAATTAAATCGATTCTATTTACAACACAAGTGTTTGCCACTAAAAATGGCATGTGCGCGTTGCGTACGCGCATCTATTTGCGCGCCGTGAATCAGGAACGTGTGAATAACCGGCGGGCAATCGCAGATGCAGCAGTTATCGATTATTTATAAACTCTATTAATTTTCACTCGTTTATCTTTAATATTTAAATGAGTTAATCTTGTATAGTAAGTAAGAAGCGGTCTGTTACTCTCCCACTGTTGAAAATAGGCCTCTTCTGTCTGTTTTTGGAGAGAAGGATTGAGCTAGTACCTACCATGCTGCTCCAATGCGGATTGGTAGGTTAATATTGTATGTATATATATATATTTTCGGAATCTCGGAAATGGCTCCAACGATTTTCCTGAAATTCAGCATGTAGGGGTTTTGGGGCAGAAAAATGGATCTGGCTAGATTTTATTTATAGAAAAAACGTTTTATCCCTGTTTTTAGGCATAATAAAACAAAAGTTTACTTTTAATTTATTGAATACAATTTTCGCCGTGAAATGTCAAGTCAGCGTAGCTTATTCGGGAAACGGGTGGTCGTGCGAAATAAAAATACCTAGGATCGAGCCCCACCCCACAGTATTATTTTTATTTATTTTTTTGAATTACTTTCTTTTACCGCCGAGTTTCTTGCTGACTCTTCTCGGTAGGAACAGCTTTACGAACAAGCAGTAGAGTCACCATTCAAAAGCACTTGTTTCCAAGTTTATGTGAATAAAGAATTTTCAATTTATATACAGGTGAAACTAATATAAACTATATAAAAAAGGACACATCCTCCCGTCTTTATACCACTCAAAGTTTTCAGGAGTATTATGTATAAAGTTTGTCATGATACCTAGTACCTGTATTGACAACATATTTGTCATGATACCACAAAGAGTCATTGTTGCTGCTTTCCATTTTAGTTAACTTGGGAGTGGTTAGTACTCCCAGTAGTCAGTTGGTCTTGCAATTTTGTAGTTGCAAGATCGAACGTGAAGTTGTAAAAGTTAAAGTTGAGTTGTTTATTACGCCCTCCCATCAAAGTGGAGTCCGCAAAACATGTTGTCACATGTTTTGGCTACGTATTTGAGGACCAGCCACCTAAGGTCAACTTTACTTAGTTGTCTTTTACGACACCTAAAAACGGACTGCATCGGTCCGCCTGATAATTTGATAAGCAATCATTTTATTATATACCTGTATCCGGTAGTAATTACTTTATTATGATTGAACCATATACAGCATAACTACCAAGTTATAAGTAATATCTAATCTGATAAACGCGATAAAAATTCCCGTTGAACTTGACTTCACTTCTAATAAGCCGCAATATGTATTGTAAAGATAATTAAAACTATAATATTGTTTGGACGATTATTTCTGTAACTAGGCTATTTTGGAAGTTCCTTCTTCCTTATTAACCGTGTGGTACCCGGCTGAGTAGAATAGACCACACTCATTTCTTACTGAGGTGTCGTAAAAGGTGACTAAGGTAAGTTGACCTGCTGTGTGGTATCCAGCGTAGTAGAAAAGAGCACTCTCATTTCTTGGATAGGTAAGTTTTGCTGGCGCTTCTCGGTAGCAACAGCTTTCCGAACTAGCAGTAAAGTTGACGATTCAAAAGCACTTGTTTACGAGTTTATTTGAAAAAAGAATAATTTGAATTTGAATTTGAAATCCATTGATATTTACTATTCGATGTAGCCAATCATTGTTTGCATGAAATTAAGGAATACTCTAAAATGATATAATAGTTTTTTTGATCTATGAGTAAAATCGAATTTCTTATTGTTCTATATGTTAGCGATAAGCTTTAAAAGGATCATATTTTATCAATATTGGTTTAGCATTTGAACCCTTACAAAAATACATAAATAAAATCGGATTTTTATCATTATAGGAAATAATGTCTCGGGAAAATACATTACGGAATAAAAATTTGGTAATTCAGTGTTTTTCGTGTTTCGAAACCACAATTTATGATTATAATAGTAATAACCGTATATCGGTATAATAAAAGTTTATAATTTGCAATAAAGTAAAATAATATTTAAGTTGTCTCCGATGACGTAGTCAGTTACTTGACTGACTGTTAGTATTGGAAGATGGCGTCGCTTTGGATATTGGGTTTAGTTTTACTTGTGGGTGAGTATACTTATTATGTAATAAGTACTAGTAATATCCCGCGGTTTCACCTGCCTACATACCGATCTCATAGCAGTGGAAAGTCTAAAGATAAAAATCTGTCATGCGATGACAGTTTTTTATGACAAATTTTTTACACCTTACTACATTTTTATTTATTACCGATTTTTTAAAATGTAATATAGCCTATGTTGCTCAGTAAATATGCAGCTTTCCAATGGTGAAATCGGTCCAGTAGATTTTGTGTGAAAATATTACAAACATACCTCCAAATTTTTCCTCTTTATAATATTAGTATAGATCTAACTCCCAAAAAGCTGTCTGTCTGAATGCGATCGATTTTCTCAATATCTGCTGAACAGATTTTTATACGGTTTTTACTGTAAGATAGTGCAATCCTTCCGAAAGATTTAATTTAACAGTACATTATCGTTTTGTGTAAATTGTGAAGATGACGCGCAGTTGTAAAAAAACTCTTTCTGGGAGCTTTAGTCGCGTGCGCCGCGTAAACTACCAGAGATACACTAAAGTAATGTTCTAGAGAATTGGGGGTCTCTAAAAATATCAAATAAAAGTCCACGACAGCATATCTCTATCTCTTATGGTTAACTCACAATAACTACTTTTATGTGCAAAATTTGAATACACACTAATTTCCACGCAGGTGAAGCGGTAGGCACAGCTAGTTTATTAATACTCTAATCTTCGACCTTGAACAAGATTGCTAGAACAAAATGTAATTATTTATAAGAATTATATTTTGAATAGCAAAAGTTTCTCGCTGGCTCATCATGGTACGAGCAGAACAGTAGAATTGACGATTCAATTCATTCATCCGAAGCATCATCATGAAATACACTCCACAATAAAATCTCTAAGCTTAAAAAGGAACAAATTGTTGAGTTTGTTATAGTGAACGTATGTAGTACTTGTGTATTGTGGTGGCGGTGGTGGAGTTTGTGCATGTGTTCATCATGTCAGCATCAGGTATGAAAACGGATAGTCCACTCTACATTTACCATCCATATCATCATCCTCCTGTCCTTATCCCACTATAAGTGGGGTCGGCACAACATGTTATAAACACGCTGTTACATGATTTGGCTGCGTTTTTACGACCGGCCGCCTGCCTGACGTCAACTTACCTCTGTCGTATTTTACGACACCTCGGTAAGAATGAGGGTGGTCTATTCTACTAAACCGGATACCACACGGTGGGTCAACTTACCTTAGTCGCCTTTTACGACACCTCAGTAAGAAATGAGGTTGGTCGACTTACCTTAGTCGCCTTTTACGACACCTCGGTAAGAAAAGAGGGTGGTACTATTCTATTCAGCCGGATACCACATACATTTACCATCCATATATATTTTCTAATTACTTTATCGCGGATTATAAATAATTTTAATAGTATAAAATAATTTGATTATTGCTTTTGTATTATGGATCTCCGCAAAGTAACGCTTAATTCTATTAATTGGTTAAATGATTTGGTAACAAACATTGATAAACTGTTTAATAATTTATAGAATTAGGCGTTACTTTGCGGAAGTCCATAGTAAAAAAAATAATGAAAATATTTTGCTATAATTCGCGATAAAATTATCGCATAAAAGTTATAACAAAGTAATATGTTTATTAGTTTTGGTAAACTTTTCATAAAAATGGGAATATTAGTATTCCTCTATAGTCGTATGTATTGTGGAGTTTTTTTAGGTTCCGCGAAGGCTGTCCCAAACCGGATAGTGGGTGGTTCGCCCACAACCATCGAACAATACCCAGCAATTGTCCAGGTATGTCATAACCACTAAAAGAGCTCCCACACTTCATTAAAGTAAGTAAGTAGCGGTCTGTTACTCTCCCACTGCTGGGAATATGCCTTTTCTCTTTTTTGGAGAGAAGGATTGGAGCTAAGACCTACCACGCTCCTCTAATACGGATTGTTACGTTCACACATATCTCCAGAATTCTCTAGAGATATGCAGGTTTCCTCACGATGTTTTCCTTAACTGAAAAGCGTATGATAAATTGCATGCGAATTGGTATGTTACACATATTCTCTAGAGAGAGAAGGAAAACATCGTGAGGGAACCTCACGATGTTTTCTTTCACCGAAAAGTGTGTAATGAATTGCAATTATCACTTAGACACAAGTTTTAACAGAAATACACATTGGTGTCTGCCCGGGTTTGAACCCGAGACCTTCTGGAAAGAGTCGATATTACCGCTGGACTATCAAAGCTTCATTTAATACCACACAATATTTACTCCTAATACAAAAAAACTTAGCTGAACGGTTTATAGAATTAGGCGTTACTTTGCGGAGATCCATAATACAAAAGTAATAATAAAATTATTTTGCTATAATCCGCGAAGAATGGATTCCTCGCGGATTATAGCAAAATAATTTTATTATTACTTAGCTGAAGGGGTTAACAAGTTTACAAGTAATTTGCAATTCAAATTGCAAATCAAAAAAATTATAATAAATGTTCAGGTCGAGAGGCTAGACTGGTGGTCCCTACAGTGGGCTCAAGTCTGCGCTGCCAATATCCTGAACACGAGGACCCTCTTGTCAGCTGCACACTGTTTTAATGGACCGTAAGTATCAAAATCAAATTAGAAATATTCTATAACAACAACGATATTTCTTCTTTGTGCTTATCTTTAATATTTAAATAAGTTAATCTTTATATATATATATATATATATATATATATATATATATATATATATATATATATATATATATATATATATATATTTATTATTATATTAGGTTATATATATATATAATATATATATATATATATATATATATATATATATATATATATATATATATATATATATATATATATATATCCTTACTAATATTATAAATGGGAAAGTCTGTCTGTCTGTCTGTCTGTCGGTTCCGTTTTCACGGCCAATCCGCTGAACCAATATCGATGAAATTTGGAATAAATATTCCTTATATACCGGGGTAACATATAGGCTATATAAATCCTGTTAATTCAACAGGAATTAAATTCAGGAAGAATTAAATAAGATGACATTCAAAACGCCATCTATAATAAACCTATGGAACTAATTTTTATTTACGATGTGTCAAAATCAAGTCAAATCTGTATTTACGAAGTATTTAGATTCCAAGTTTTTCGGCTTACGTCAAAAGAGTTATCTTTAAAGAGCATTTATATTTTATTCGTTTACTGGACAAATTTAACTGACAAAATTTAACATTGTAATAACAATGGATTATTAATATAAGTAATACGGGTTATTTATTAAAATAAATAAACTAATAATATTATAAATGCGAAAGTCTGTTTGTAACGTTTTCATGGTCAATTCGCTGAACCAATATAGATGAAATTTGGCAAAATTAATGTTTATGTACCGGGGTAACGTATAAAAATCTTAAAAAAGTTATTATTATTATTTTTTTAAATATTTCGGTTTTTGTTTATTACATAAACCGGAGAAAAATATTTAATAAAAAAGAGATCGCCAGAATGATGTATGTAACATCTTTTGGCCCAGACCAGAGTAATAATTTTAGTGTTGTTAAATAGAAAAATATTTGTTATCTTAGTATCAATTATTATTTTATCTAATATTTATTTATTATAGTTTGAGGTTATGTACATGTACAATTACTAGCTAAATACCATAATAACACATTAAAAAGATAGGATTTGTGGTGAAAATATAACAATAAACTATAATCATTTAAGTTCAAGTAAAATTTAATCATATATAATTTTTGTTGTCAAAAAAACAGACGTTTCAAGAAAACGCCTTATTAAACGGTCTTTAGTTAGTAGTCTATGGTATGTACGAAATAAATGACTATTAATTGACATGTATTGGGAAGTTTTATTTAATTTAATCCCATAGAAATTAAGCCATACGGCTAATGAAAAAATATTTTATTTCTAAACACCATTTTTAATATTTGAAAAGTCATTATAGTTAATAAAGTCATTTAATATATTTTCCGATACCTATTTTAAAATAATATGTTAACAAAAACATAATTTAAATTTAATTTTTCGTATTTATACTAAACACGTTGGAATCCAGCGCCGTACGTATAGGTAATTAAAAAAAAACAATTTGACAGTTGATACGTTACGTATAAATGTTATTATTAAATAAGTTTTCCACGTTTCCAAAGCTTATAATATTTATAGAGATATTTAATTCCAGAAAACATTATGAATTTTTCATGTATATAAAATTTTTGTACTCCTTTTACTGCGCTATTTTAATATATATTTCATGTAAGTACGGTAAGGGTTATTTACTAAAATTATCATATTAAGTTCTTGATCAAACGATAAACCCTTTGATTCATCCCGGATCGATTTGATTTTTGTGATGGATATATTTGAAGGTTTGGATGGTGACAGAAGCTACTCCTAATTTCAAGACTACAGTCCACG
Source organism: Morpho achilles (assembly GCA_947086495.1). Classification (NCBI taxonomy): domain Eukaryota; kingdom Metazoa; phylum Arthropoda; class Insecta; order Lepidoptera; family Nymphalidae; genus Morpho; species Morpho achilles. The sequence continues at coordinate 1,480,544 of CAMTZB010000005.1, forward strand.
CGAACGAAGTTGCGCGGGTAAAAGCTAGTATATATATATATATATATATATAACCTAAAAGAAGAAGAAGAATATTATATAATTATTCCTTTTCCAGATTCTTCGACCCAAAGTATCGTCGTATACGTGCCGGCGCGACATACCGCCAATTCGGAGGAGAGCTCGCCTATGTCGAGTATGCCGTAAACCACCCAACTTACGGCCTGAACCGTAACGATGGTGATATTTGCATAGTGAGGTTATTGTCGCGGCTGGAATACTCCCCTGTGATCCAGAGGACCGCCATCCCACCACAGTATTCAAATATCCCGGACAACTTGCCCGTTGTGCACGCTGGCTGGGGCCACACTAAAGTGAGTTAATCTGTTGTTATCATCATCATAAACTTATCCAATTCTAAGTGGGATCACCACAACATGTTATAAATATGTGTATTTTGCGACCTACCTACTTTAGCTTACCGTAGTCGCTTTTTACGACACCTCGGCGAGATTTAGGGTAGTCTATTCTACTCAGCCGGATACTACACGGTGGGTCACTTTACCTTAGTCGCGTTTTACAACACCTCAGTCAGAAATTAGGGTGGTCTATTCTACTCAGTCAGATACCACACGGTGGGTCAACTCACCTTAGTTGCCTTTTACGACATTTCAGTCAGAAATGAGGGTGGCTTATTCCACTCAGCCGTACACCACATGATCGCACTGTAAAGAGATGAAGCGAACACTTTGAATAATGTTACCTTCTCCGCCTATCCTACAATCAAAAGTCTTGTTTCGGATTCAGGGCATACAAGTTTTTCTACTTTTTCGACGATTTCCGGAGTGTTGGCCTCAATTAGCCGTCCGGAGTGGCGGTTGTCATCAATGGACTGGCGTCCTTGCTTAAAAAGACCATGCCACCTTGTAAACCATGGTTTTACCAGGGGCAGAGTCCGCATACACCGCCAACAGCTCTTGAATATAATCTGAGCGAATTTTCCTTGGTAAGGAACTAAATGACGGCGCGGTATTCAATTTACTGACTTCTTCTCGATTCAGTTGTTTGCAGGTCGATAACTCAAAAGTTAATGACCCGATAAGGTTTAAACTTGGTATATATACTTTTAATGAGTTGCTTAACTAGTGCCACTAGTGACACTGGGAGAATTTCTCTTACGTCATCGATCTCGCACGAAGGCGCACTGAGCGCTTTGCGTCCTCGTTTTAATTGCGCACAGCAAGGTAATGGAATTCTCTCCCGGCATCAATATTTCCCAGTTCTTTTGATATGGATCTCTTTAAAGCAAGAGTGCATAGGCATATTCTAGGCAAGCGCGTTCTTAGACTGCATCATCGCTTACCATAAGGCATAATTGCAGTCAAGCGCTCGCCTATTCTGCAAAAAAAAATGCTTCTGTTCAAGACTTTACTTCAGTCATTGACATTGTTCTCCATTAACAGCCTGGCGGCGTATCATCACATGTTCTCCTTGATGTCATGATATACACGATCAACAACGACCTATGCCGCGAACGGTACGCAACACTGGAGAACCGCCCCCCAATCACCAGGAATATGATCTGCGCTGGTCTCCTGGATGTTGGAGGCAGGGACGCGTGCCAGGGTGACTCTGGAGGACCTCTGTACTTCGGGAACATAACCATCGGCGTTGTGTCATTTGGCGAAGGGTGTGCGAACGACACATTCCCAGGAGTCAGTACCAACGTCGCATCTTATACTGATTGGATTGTTGCCCATGGTTAAATGTTTAATAAAATAATAAAACATATGTTTTTAATTTTATTAATTAGTAATATCCCGCGGTTTCACCCGCGTACTTATGGATCTGATGGAGTGGAAAGTCTACTAAGTTGGCTCATAGATTTATTTTAATATATCATCAATAGTTTCCGCATCGAATACGATGACAGATTTTTATGACAAATTTTTTACACCTTATTATATTTTTATTACGGATCCCTTTTTTAATGTAATATGGCTTATGTTGCTCAGTAAAGATGCAGCTTTCCAATGGTGAAAGAATTTTTAAAATAAGTCCAGTAGTTAATATGTGAAAACTTTACAAACATACATACAAATTTTTCCTCTTTATAATAAAGTAACCATGCTGATTTTATACCCGTTTATCCTACTTCCTACTAATATTATAAATGCGAATGTTTGTGAGTATGGATGTATGTTTGTTCCTCTTTCACAGTGAATCCGCTGAAATAATATTGATGACATATGGCACAGTTCCTTATACACCGGAATAACATATGAGCTATAGAAATCTACAGGTCAACATAATTTAATTAATTCTACAGGAATAGGATGATATTGAAAAGCGCCATCTATTTACAACCTATCAAACGACAACAGTCCAGGTGAACGAAGTCGCGGGTAAAAGCTAGTCCTTCATATTTAAATGAGCTAATCTTGTAGGAATTTCGAAAATGGTCTCAAAGATTTCATGAAACTCAGTATGTAGGGTTTTCAGGGGCGATGAATCGATCTAGTTTGGTTTTATTAAAAAAAATGACGTTATTATATCCCTGCTTTCAGGCATTGAAAAACTGCTTTAACATAAATGGAACAAAAAGGTTAATTTTGCTGTCAATTATAAAATTATAATAGCCCAGAAGGGTTCGTGCGGTCCGGAAATGAAAACACCTCGGATCCCGCCAATTATTTTATTTAATTTTTTTTAAGTTTCATCTTTTTTTATTTTTTCTTATAAAAAATATTGAACTAAGCTCGGTGACCCAGTTACTAAATTTACTAATCGCCGAGAATCTTTACAGTTCTGAAGGATTTTTTTGTTGTGAACAAGTCTCGAAAGGAAATTCAATTCAGCGGAAATTAGACAACTTAGACGTTGATATAGCAAACCTTTAATTACTCCCATACCCCTTATGTCTAATCCTTTATGGCGTACACAAGTTTGCATTGTAGAAGAGAATCATTCTTGTTATTTTGAATCTAAGACCGCGTGATTCCCTTCGTGAGAAGTTCCTCATTCAAGAGAAAAGTGTTCTCATATTAGTTTTACATTTTCATACCAACTTTTAGAAGTTCACTCCGTGAATCGTTAATTTGTTGAGATGTTTAATTTTTACTTTTTTTTTATTAAATGTAATTTTTTAAATGTAAATTTAAATATTTAGTTTTTGATAAAAATCGTTAGGCGTATACCACTGTAAGTATGCATGCTGTGTACACCTGTAAGTAAGGACGTACTTGTAGCAGAATACAATATTGTTTATGTTTAAGTTTGGTTTATAAGTTTAGTGCATTCTTGTTGGTGATCCAAAAAAGAAAAATAAATTAATAAAATCACTACATATTATAAAACAAAGTCCATATTTCCGTATGTACGCATAAAACTTTAAAACTACGCAACCGATTTTGATGCGGTTTTTTTTAATAGATAGAGTGATTCCAGAGGAAGGTTTGTACGTATAATAACATTCAATACGAAGTAGAGAAATAATGTAATTTTTGAGGTTTGTGTAAATAATTACATTTTTTTCCGCTTACATTGCAAACGCAGGCTAAACCCTACGAGATTTATCAAAATGATGTACTAAGTATTTGTACACCTTAAAAAGGTCTACAGAAAAGTCCGCGATGGTATATATCTATCTCTTATGGATAACCCACAATAGCAGTTTTTTTCATTTACGTTTTACGAAAAATGATGCCTTATTTTTGAAGCAATTCTTATACAATACAGCATTAATCCTTATCCAATTAAGTACCTTAAATAAATAGTTGATTTAATATAGATCAATATGTCCGTTTACAGCATGTAATTTAAGTGAACATTTTCGGAGATATTACAGATTTAAAATGCCGTGAGGACGCCGCGCTTCGCCCTATAACACTTCGACTTTAGCAGCAATGTCGCTCTTTCAAGAGTTTGTTTAAAGACATTCTGTTAGTAAGTAAGTAAGTAAGTAACGGCCCGTTACTATCCCACTGCTGGGCATAGGTCTCCTCTCTCCATTTTTGGAGAGAAGGGTTGGAGCTAAGACCTACCACGCTGCTCCAATGCAGATTGGTAGGTTACACATATCCCTAGAATTTTCTAGAGATATGCAGGTTTCCTCACGATGTTTTCCTTCACCGAAAAGCGTGTGATAAATTGCAATTATCAATTAGACACATAAGTTTTAATAGAAAAACTCATTAGCGTCTGCCCGGGTTTGAACCCATGATCGTCTCTAGAGATTCACACGGTCGCACCGCTAGGCCATCACAGCTTCTTTAGACATTCTGTAATTAATTGTAAAAATAAAATACATAGGGAAAATATAAAAGTAAATAAGTAATAATGTACTATATGAATTTAGATATTCCAAAGATAGCAGGAAATCTTCTTGGTATAGGGAAAGGAAATTGTTTTTCTCCAAATTTAACTCTACGGCCACGGGCAGTAATGAATAAATCAAAACAACTGGATCAATTTTAATCATTTTTTTACACTGACTGACATGGGATATATATTTTATACCCGTGCGAAGCAGGGGCAGGCCGCTAGTAACTAATAAATAAAAAATAAAATAAAATAAAAAATAACATATATTTATTTATTTATTTATTTATAACATTGGGTTTTAAACTTCTTGAAGGGTACCTCAGACAGTTTTAAATTTATTAGTAATAGATTATTCAAATTCAAATTATTCTTTATTCAAATAAACTTGTAAACAAGTGCTTCTGAAACGTCAACTCTACTGCTGGTTCGAAATGCTGTTCCTACCAAGAAAAGCCAGCAAGAAGGTTCATACTTTGTCTATTATATGCATCACCCATCATTTTAAAATTCTTTATATTTTTATGTCCATAAATTAAATTGCTTAAAATATACTGTGTAGCAAATATAAGAATATATATTTCCTTAAACATCTCTCGCACGCCACGTTTACAATTGTATTATGTTATTATATTTTTTTTTAAATACCCATTTAATTTTATTGGAGAATTTTTGTAAATATATGGGATGTTATCGTTATGCGTTGCGTCATAATTTGCCCTGACGTTATCGTTATCCCGTAATCGTTTTATTTTTTCTATCAGCATAATAAAACATAAACATAAGCCTATAATAAAGGTGGAAATGTATTTAATTGGTATAACGCGACTTTATTGACTTTTCGTGTCGAGTGTACGTAAGAAGCAAGATGGCGACGCGTTGGAGCTACGCCTTAATGCTACTTGGAGGTAATTTTTAAATTTGCCGTAATAGTAATGGATTTGAAAGCCGAAAAAGAACCCCTATAATTGAACAATACATCTAGTTTCAAAATCTTCCCAAAAAAATAATCATCAGTTTTAAGCTAAATCCTTGTTCAAATTATCGAATCTATAATTCCTTAAACAGCCATATGTCCAACCGCGGTTCACTAAGAAGAATCGGTAAAATAAGAAAAAGAAATAAAAACAAGAATGTTCAACAGTGATTGTTCATTGGTTTAGGACTTAGACAAAGGTGTTAACGAACAAAAGTATTAACTAAATCTGTGATTGAGTGTGCCAGTTTGCCCATTTTTAGAAATGTTTGAAAGTTACTGTATGTGTATAACTTGAACTTATGATTTCTTGTCAGTTTTACAGATCAAAGTGATATCTGAAAACAGTATGACGATCAAGTACTAGTAAACGCAGTTGATAAACATTTTTGTCGGAGGACAGGTCCCTTACCAAATTCTAAAAAACCGTTGGATTCAAATAAAAAAAAAATCTTCATACAAATAAACACAAGTGCTTTTAAATCATCAACTATACTGCTGGTTCGGAAAGCTGTTCCTACCAAGAAGAGCCAGCAAAAACTCATTATATTTTTAAAAGAACATCCGCCGAGTTTATTGCTGGCTCTTCTCGGTAGGAACAGCTTTCCGAACCAGCAGTAGAAATGACGATTCAAAAGCACTTTAGGCTTCCTTAACTCAGCTGCTCGTGATATTTTAAAGCTTACAGTATTCAACTCTTGGGACACAGTTTTCACACACAGTTCCTCAGATATTTTAGCAGTATCAAGTTTAGTAAATTTCTTGTTATATTTTCAGTCTTCGCAACAGTCCGTTCAAACCGGATTGTGGGCGGAAACCCAACAACAATCGAACAATATCCTAGCATTGTCCAAGTTGAGAGGTATCGCGTTGAAACTGGAGTATGGTCACAGTCATGCGCCGCTAATATCTTGAATTCGAGATCGCTTTTATCTGCTGCACACTGCTTTGAGGGAGAGTAAGTAGGATTGTCATTTTAATGTCAGAATATCATATGATTTTACTCTGCCAACAGTATTCATCAATTCTACTATTGTTGGCAATGATTTCCGATGGAAAAATCGCAAAGCTTTACGGGTAGTGCAGAGAGTTTTTACAAATCCTGTATGTATCAGGTATGACAACGAATAGTACACTCTACATTTAGCATAACATTTATTTTCTTTTATCACGGATTATAGCAAAATAATATTCTCATTAGTTTTGTATATCGATATAGATAGATATCAACTGCACTTAATCCTTAACTGCTGTGATAATATCATATATAAGTTTCAAATCTTTTCCAGAGGATTCGACCCAGCACATCGCCGCGTCAGAGCTGGTACCACATACCGTAATGTTGGCGGAGAAATCGCTTACGTAGAAACTGTTTTCAACCACCCGTCCTACAGAGTTGCGGCTCGTTTCGATGGTGACATTAGTGTAATAAGACTATCGAGCCGTCTGGTTTACTCCAATGTCATTCAGAGGACAGCAATTCCTCCTCAGGATGATCGTATACCGGATTATTTACCCGTTGTCCATGCTGGTTGGGGAGCGACCTCAGTAAGTACTCAAACTCATAATTCAAAATATTAATTATTCAAATGGACTGTGACCCAAACAAGCTTAGTTATATACTAATCGATTCAAGCCTACCTTATTTCTAGATTAGTATTTCAGAACCGATTAGTATACAACTAAGCTTGTTTGGGTAATGCTTCGCCTTGCGATTTTGTCGGACGCTTTGGTTACGGGGCGAAACGATTGTTGAGTTTGCTATATCGAACGTGTGTAGTCCTTGTGTATTGTGGTGGCAGTGGTGGAGGTTTGTGCATGTGGTTTTACAAATCCAATTACAAAAATTATTAATTTTATGGATCTCTGCAAAGTAGCGCCAAATTCTATAAATTATCTAAAGAAATAGTTAAAAATTTAAGTAACATAGTTAAAAACTACAGTTTTATTAACGATGCAATTATATTTAACCACTTTTAATAGAAAGATAAAATGGCCTCTCAAGGAACGCGCATGCATTGACAATGTTTATCTTTAGTTCGTTTTTTTATTTGAATTTAATTATGTATTCAATCATCAAATTCATCAAATGGGCTTTGTCATCCATAGCTCGATGACCTTTAATAGCTGTAGAGGCAGAGAAATTATATTTATTTTATGTTCTCTCTCAATCTCTTATTTTGTATATCATTCAATCTTGCTGCCATAATGTAAAAGCTTCCATATGCTTGCATCTTGTCTTGTCGTGCTTGTCTTAAGATTTCTTAGTGTTTCTTAAGAAAAAAAATTATCAATGTGTAATGTCTGTGCTGATTTTCTTTTCTTATAAATTATAGAAGTCAAATGGAAGCCGTCGACACTTTGATATGCTAGCAATAAATATATCCCTGTCAACTCCCAGGCATAACTTAATCCAAAGATTTAACATGACTACAGTTTGAACTAGATTTTTTAATTTCCTGTACAGCAAGGAGGCAGTGCATCGGATATTCTGCTCTATGTTCAAATTTACACTATTAACAACGACCTCTGCCGCGAGCGTTATGCCACCCTTCCCGGACGTTCTCCTGTTACCAATAACATGATTTGCGCTGGTCTTCTCGACATCGGTGGCCGAGATGCCTGCCAGGGTGACTCAGGTGGTCCATTGTACTACCAGAACATCACTATCGGAATAGTTTCCTGGGGAGAGGGATGTGCTAACGACACTTTCCCTGGCATCAGCACCTCTGTTCCGCCCTACACTGAATGGATTATCAACCACGCTTAATAACGTTTCGAAGGATTAAATACTTGTTTTTATTGTTTGATTTGTTTAATTTTACCACGCCCCAGTATACCAATGAGAAATTAAATGAATATCCGGGTATTGATGTAAATTTTACTTTGAGATGAGAACAAAATTGACGTTATGATATATTTACAATTAATTATTATATCATAAAGTTGATCCGTAATTTTACAAAACTATCTTCTGTTGCTTGCATCCAGCAGCTGTGTACCTTTAATTTTTTAATTAGCTTTAAGGTATCTTAATAGATTAATCTGATCTTAATAGATACCCTTAATGTAAAAATTGGTTTAGTAATTGTAATGTAAGTACCGAGTTATCAAGAATAAAATATTTTTTTAGATTGTGACATTTGGCGATTGAAAAAATATGAGAATTTGACTTCTTTTGTTAAAGTATTGTGTATTAATTAACGAAAGTATTCATTTATCATTTGTTTTTGGTTTGTTTACACTAAGTATCTTAAGTAAGAGTGAATCAAACGGAAGTTGCGATGGTTGCTGTAAGTTTTGTTTCATCGAATGCCCAATGTCCAAACAAGGATTTTATGATTCAATAAACTTAATTACCTATATCAAATACCTTAATACCTATATCAAGCTGTGGTAGCCCAGTGGTAACACCGTGCGCCTCTTTCGAGAAGGTGTAGGGTTCAAACCCCGGGCAGACCAATGAGTTTTCTAGTAAAACTTATGTGTCTAATTTATAATTGCAATTTATCACACGCTTTTCCGTGAAGGAAAACATCGTGAGGAAACCTGCATATCTCTAGACAATTCTGAGGATATGTGTAACCTACCAATCCGTATTGGAGCAGCGTGGTAGGTCTTAGCTCCAATCCTTCTCTCCAAAAAAAAAACGGAGAGAAGAGGCCTATGCCCAGCAGTAGGATAGTAACAGGCCGCTACTTTCTTACTTACTTTACCTATATCAGACCAAAATAATTCCTTTTAGTTTTAAGTTGGTAATTTTAGGTTGGTAATTTACTTTAACTATTTTGCAAGTGCATAGTGAATTCAGATGTACATTGAAGATTAATTTACTAATATCAAATCGTCCACTGTGTATGGATTTGTGACTAGAGGGAGTCCTACAAAGAAGGAACAAATACAGAATGGAAGGGACAAACATGTTGTGCTGACCACACTTAGGTACTTGGATAAGGGTAGGAAAATGAAATGATTAAATCATTTATTTTGTTATTATTATCAATTTTTTAGACAGTTTATGACTCGATAAAAATGAATGGAAAATGAACGCTGACGATGAATGAAGTGATAGTGTTTTGATTTAAACCTTTGAACGCACCAAATGAACTAAAAATGGTTGACGTTGAACTGAAATTTTACAATGTTTTCTGGATAACTAGTTGTCTTTAAAAGAGATATATGTATAAGGTAAGGGCACTAGTAAGTCATGTACTGGTAGTTGATCGTTTGTATGAAATTTTAAATAATAATAAGAATAAGCGTTTTGTTTGCTGTATGTAGCTAATAAAAAATAAATTTGTAATTACCTGTTGCCATCTATTAACAACTGCTCAAAACCTCAGAACTGTAGCCCATTGTTTAATATTGAAAATTTCATTGAAGTCATAAAGCGTAGAGATGTAAATGATGTCTTGTTTCTGTTTAAGTTGATGAATGATGTGCTGGACTGTCCGCAACTTCTGGAAAATATTAATTTTAGCATCCCTTCTAGAGTACCAAGAAATGAAAAGCGTAAACTTTTCAAACCTAAATTTAGCCGTACTAATCTAGGGTTTTTCGCCCCCATTAATAGGATGAAGCAACAACACACTATCTACTGGTGATTTTAAGGGTGACATCTACAGAAATAATTTACCAACCTTTAAAAAAACAAAACGGTCAACTACTAGTAGACTTCTTTGTAGCCCAATTAAACAGTTTTTATTTTTTACAAAATTTAATACAAAATTTACTTTTGTTACTCTCAAACAGATTTGATATAGTAATTTTCCACTATTATCGTCGTCTGTCAACAAATTTACATTAAACTGTGAAATAAAACTGCCTTAAGCCTCATCAATTCACTATTTGATACGAATACGAATAAAATTAAAAAAAAATAGTTTTGAAGTATATCCCTTACACAAAGGTAAATCGACAGACGCGGCGGGGAGCTTTGACTTATACAATGTAATACTAAATAGGGATAAATGAAAATATTTTATAGACCTGGAGCTGCGGCGGAAATGGCCGAATCCGGCAAACGGCGGAAGTATGCATATCTCATCGAGAGTTATATATTTGTGCCGTTTGCAGTCGAGACCCTAGGGCCATGGAGTCAAAGTGACTCGGTTGATTGCCTCTTCAGGTGACAAGAGGCCTGGCTCCCTTTTTCGCACAAAGAATCAGCTTAGCGATTCAGCGCGGAAACGCTGCCATTCTTGGGACCATTCCACGTGGGCATGATTTGTATAGTCCTAGCGTGTAAGTAATTTAAGATAGACATCACTTGTACATTTTTGCTGTAAATAAATATGTATGTATTTCCTATAATAAATATGATATAAGACACCATAAAAAAATTATAGAAGAAAATTAATTATTAACATTCAAAAATAATAAATTACATTCTGTCTGTCTGACGGTCTCTCTGTCAGTATGTTTCACTTTCGCGCTAATCAGCTGAACCAATATTGATGAAATTTGGCACATACAAAGGAGTACAATATAGTATGGGAAAAACACATTGCATTGTTGCAGGCTTTTTAACGCTTAAGTTGGTGAAAAAAATAGAAGGTTAAAATGTATTTTGAATTATTTTAATTAATTTTTTGTTGCTTCCAAGAATGTGATTAATAAATTATTAAATACTGCTATCAAAGTTATTTATAATTATTTTAAGTAATCACAAAGGAGCTTAAATATATTTTATTGGTCTGCATGTCCGTTGTATCAGCGATTTAGTACTTATCATGTATGGACAGAAATCGGGCAGTGGAACTATCTTATAGAGCGTGATTCAAAAATGTTGAGTCAATCAAATCAGAGTGATTTTACATGTCACTCTGTCCAAATAATAGAGTCACATTTCCTGCTTTTACATTTGAGATGTAAATTAATTCTTTTATTATTTTCTTATACTTGTTGAGTTAGGCTGTAAGTGGGATATATAATAGAAAACTATGATTTAGAAATTTATTCATCATTCTCTTACCCTTATCCCACTCCAAGTGGTGTCGGCACAATATGTCTTCTTCTTCCATTCTCCTCTATCATTAGTCAACTCTGTTGCCATTCCTTTAACATGCATATTATTATTCACACAATCCATCCATCTTTTTGTTTCAACCTCCCCCTAGCCATACACCCATTTTAGAAATTTATATTAGTATTAAATTAACCAAATTGTATATAACGTTGGCTTAGTAATAAATAAATAAATTCTTTTGAAAGGCTGATATGTACAACGATCGATCCAACATACATCCAGAAACATGTAAGAAAGTAAGGTAACTGCCTGTTACTATCCCGCTGCTGGCATAGGCCTCCTCTCTCCGTTTTTCGGAGGGAAGGATTGGAGCTATAATCGACCACGCTGCTCCAATGCGGATTGGTAGGTAACACATATCCCCAGAATTCTCTAGAGATATACAAGTTCCCTCACGACTTTTTCCTTCACCGAAAAGCGTGTGATAAAAAGTTATCAATTAGACACATAAGTTTTAGCAGAAAAACTCATTGGTGTCTGCCCGGGTTTGAACCCGTGCAGACACCAATGAGTTTTTCCCTCCTCGAAAGAGTCGCACGTTGCTACCGCTGGGCTACCACAGCTTATTGTTTTTATAAAGACAAAAATAAAAGTAAATAAGTTCAGTTTCTGTTTTTTATTATAAACCAAACTGGACAATCTAACAGCGTAAAAACATCAACCTGTATCAAAATTAATAGTTATAAATTAAAAATTTAAGCAGATAAAACTTTGACATGGGTATATAAATTTTGAAATACTAATTCTTAAAATATTTCGTTAGCTATATACTGTGACAAAATGCTGCGCTGGATAGTGTGTTTGACTCTGTTTGCAGGTTGTATTTATAAAATTTGTTAAAGTATTTATGATATTAATGTCATGTAGTATCCGCTTGAGTAGAACAGACTAACGTTATTTCTTACCGAGGTGTCGTAAAAGGTGACTAAGGTAAGTCGAGTCGCCATGTCCGGCTGAGTAAAATATACCACTCTTATTTCTTACCGAGATGTCATAAAAGGTTTGATGTCGACTAATGTAAGTTGACCCATCATGTGGTATCGATTGAGTAGAACAGACCCACCTTCTATCTCACCGAGGTGTTGTAAAATACGACTAAGGTAAGTAGGGACAGACAGTCTTAATATACGTATTATATTATATGATAAGATGTTTATAACATGTTGTGCCGGCCCGGTAGAGTTCCCACTCTACCGGGCCTGCTCTAAGAGCAGGAGGATGTTATAATATTTATCAATTTATCATACTATTTCTTATATTAATAAAAACCAATGATTATATTATTCTATAATCCACAAATAGTTTATGTTATGTTAAATGTGGAGTACCACAAATACCACAAATGCGAAAAACCTCCCCTAAAAAAATAGAGTAGGGTTGGAGCTTAGACACACCATAGTGTTCCAATGTGGATTCTCCCTGGATATGCATGTTCCCTGAAGATGTTTTCCTTCATCGAAAAATCATTTTTTTACAAAAAAATTGTACAAGTTATATCTATCTTAAATTACTTACATGCTAGGACTATACAAATCATGCCCACGTGGAATGGTCCCAAGAATGCTGGCAGCGTTTCCGCGCTGAATCGCTAAGCTGATTCTTCGTGCGACAAAGGAGCCACCCCTGTTGTCACCTGAAGAGGCAATCAACCGAAAACCCCGTAATGAAGTTTAAATAACATGACAAATAGATGATGATATGATTAGGGGAGAAACGACTCTTGAGATTGTGGTAGAAAAAGTTATAGTCTAACCGTCTAACTCAGTTCTCGCGTGTGGGTCACAAGAGCGCGGAGAAACGAAGCTCAGTCCCCGTTCTCCTTCTATATCCGCGCCCTTCTACCCGGCACGCGAGGACTGAATTAAATGGTTAGCCTATCATGTAGTGTGGTAGTGCTTTGTACTGGGTATGTTTATAATAATCTTGCATTTATTAGGTATGAAAACACTCTTCTATTATTATTACATATACTTCTATTATTATACATACTTTCTTCTGGCAAAATAATAATTTCTTTTGTATTATAGATGTCCGCAAAGTAACGCCTAAATTAAATATATTACAGTTGCCTCTTCGGGCGCTGAACTTGATGGAGGGCGCGAAGTTGAACCCTCGGTTGAAGCTCTCCTGGAGACGTACCCCTTTGTCGTCCAGATAGAGTTCTACACTTTCTGGTCGACGATGGAGTGGTCTAAGCAATGTGTGGGCGTCATATTGACCAGTAGGTTTGTTGCTGCACCTGCCTCCTGCTTTTCTGGATGGTGAGTCGCTACGCAATTCATAGACTAAAAAAATAAATGCCAGCCAGTCAGACTTTTTGTCTGTCTGCTTGTTATGTATTAAGCGATCAAAAATACCGATTTTTCTTAAAGAACGCAACAGAAACTTCTATTGGAATATAAATTCCCATTTCTCCTTCAGGAACAAGAAAAACATATTGTATGTAATTGAGGGTATTTTAATACTCATAGCTTGTATTATATATTTGTTGATATAGTTTTAAATATTTAACACTTACTTTAGGCATATCCATAATTTAGTACCTGGGTGACCGAGCCTTGCTCGGTAATTCTTAAAATGATGTAAAAAAAAATAATAACAGGGCAAGTGGGGCTCGATCCTAGGTATTTTCATCTCTCTAGACCGCCCGTTCCCCAAATGAACTAACATGACAGCGAAAAATTGTGATTGTATTCATAGTAAATTTCAAAAATATTTTAGAGCCCGAAAACAGGGACAAAACGACATTTTTTTTAAATAAAACTTATCTAGATCGATTTTTCTGCCCTAAAACTCCCTACTTGCTGAATTTCAGGAAAATCGTTGGAGCCGTTTCCGAGATTCTCTCATTTAAATATTAAAGATAAAGATTACGCGCTTTTCGGTGAAGGAAGAGATTGTGAGAAATTGCGCATAATTCTGCAGAATCCCTTGAATATCTTATCTAGCAATTGGCTTTGGATCAACGTGGTAGATCTAGGCTCCAAATATTCTCTCCAATAAGAAAGGAGAGGGCTGTACCCAGCATTGGACGCTTGATCAAGTAAACAACGCTGATCGATATCAATTAAGCATAGATTTTTTTACTGGCCTGCCCAGAGTTTAGATCCACAACTCCTTCTAAGTCTTTACGGAAATTCTTCCACGCCATATTGTCACGCCAGATTTTATAAAGAACTGCCAGTCCAAGGTTAAGACCCGTGCCTCCTGATATGACTCTACTTAATCAAAAGAACATAAGATTCCATAGATAACTTAGGCTTCAGGTTTGACTCCTAACACCCAAAGGATCAAGGGTCTTTTAACTTATGTTAAGAATATTTACAGGATTTACGAACCGAGATTCCGTCGCATAAGAGCTGGTTCCAGCTATCGTAATACAGGTGGAAGCTTGCACTACGTCTGGGACCGAGAGAACCAGCCACGCTGGCAGGAGAACAGCTACTCTGATGATGTCTCAGTTGTTAGACTTTGGACGCCATTGGTCTATAGCCCATTCGTAGCGCAGGGCACACTTGCCTCTCCTGGTTCCATAGTACCAGCTAATTTACGACTTACACAGCTGGGATGGGGTCGCAAGGAGGTAAATACTTTTACATTCACATAGTTATATCATCAACCCTTCTTTTCTATAACTGTAGTATCCTGGCAAGTAAGACTCAATATACTTTCAATAATTCGTTTCTCGCCTGTGTCATCCAGTGACTCAATATGTCGAAGAATCTTCGTAAAGTGTGTTGAATCTTCATTATAAGTTAAACTCATATCAACGATGTAGTTGAAACATCAGCTATTTCCCATAACTTCTTAAATAGACGTCCACTACAGGATATAGGCATGTTTAAGATCTTCATATCACATGATCTTGTGCCGCTTGAATCCAGCCTCTCCCCGTGACCTCTTTGAGTTTATATTTCCACTTCGTAGGGGTTCCAAGGCTGTTTTCTGTTGTGAGGTCGCTATTGTACTAATTTGTGTTATATTTAGTTCATGAATGAATTTCCTAGCCTATATGTTAAATAAGTTTCAATTGCACTAAATTTTAACAATATTGTACAAGAGGTTTAGCCATGACAACGAAACCTGTGTTCTGAATTTTATATTGAGCACATTTTATTTCAGCAAACATTTTTGTCGAGTGTCGAAGTGATAACCGCAAACCGGCTCAGCTGCGGGAGACGGGATGGCAACGTCTCTGCCGATCTCAATGCAGCTGAGAACATCCTGTGCGTCGTCCCCGTTGGCGCCGCCGCCTTATCCAACGATGATGTCGGCAGCCCATGGCTTTTCGGCAACATCACTGTGGGACTTGTAGCCGGCGCGAGCAGCCTCGACGTATATTCCGGTCTGATAGGCGTCGATATTCCAAGATACACCGAATGGATCATAAACGTCGTGGCTGCTGGATAGTAATCCAATTAGTTCATTTTTATATTGTATATATAGAGACCGGTTAATGTGAGTAGAGCCACAGGGAGTGCCAACTATATCAGCCAGCTTAGACCCCATTGTCCTTTTTACATGGGGTAACCTTTCATAGGGGCTACACTATCTTAAACACACCACGTTAGTAATACCAGAGCCTTGGGCGAGAGAGGACATGTAGCGGCATATTGCTTAATGCACAATGCTTGAACCTGCATTAGGCAGTATTGTAATTATACAGACTCTTACCGGTTAAAACCTCTGATGTACTTTAATGCCTGGTGATGAGAGCCCAATACTGAATGCGTCGCATCTGAACCTCATCAGTATTAATCAAGGAACTTGTATGCATCGGAACCACCTAATGTATCAGCGCTTAAGTCGCTAAAATCCATGGTCCTTAATTATTTTAACGCTCGATATAGCAAGGGGAACACGTTCTCAGTATAGCCGGTGTCTATAAATGAAATATGAATACCACTCACGATAGTCTAAGTTACGTCATAATAAAGAAAAAATTGCTCTAAGGTTGTTTTATTTTTTCACTACTAGCCAATCTTGCATGGTTGAAAGAGTCTTAAGATTTACATTAATTCAAAGCTAAAATAGCTAAAATTGAAATTTTTTAATTTTCGTAATTTACCTTCAATATATTATGTACAGTGCATATGAAAGCACAGTACATAATAAATTGATATAGGATGGATGTTCCTAATCTTTGTTCAATAAATTTATTTTATTTTGGGGTAGTTCTGAGTTTATTTTTGGAGCTTAGTCCTAAAATAGATAGTGATAATTAGCACAAATACTAATACATACAGGCGTCAGAGTAAAACAAAAATTAATTGGTCTTGTATATAGCGTATGTGATTTTCAAAAATTTTGTTTTAATTTTATTTATTTAGCAAAGCTAAGCAAATAAAATATCGTCGAGACAAGTCACTATCCAATTCTAGTCTCATAATAAGCCGATAACATTCCTTATGTATTATACTTTATCTATTATTTATTGGTCGGTGTTTGTTTGCCGCCATATTTATATTTCGTGTCAAAACACGATAACAAAAACAATCAATAGATGACTAGTTTTTCAAAGACTGTGTCTGCGTAATTTAAAAAATTATCCTCATTAAAATTCATACTCATATTGCGAAAGTCTGATGTCTAATCTACCTTAGGCTTTCACTGTCAATCTGCGGGAACAAATTAATGAAATTTGGTACAATCCAAGCTTATTAACTTGGTAAATAATAATAATAGGATGAAAAAATTATTTCCTTGATAGTCGTCGACTGACTGAAGAGCCATGTCGTGTTCGATGCCAAATATCATTTCTTTTCCCTACCTTCACTTCTTCCACACAGTTTCTTGCACACTTTTTTTATATAGAAAAGAATCCCTCATGGGCATCGCCACCCGACGGAGGCAGGCGGTGGTTATGCGGACTGGCACCTATTAAAACGACCTGTGTACTCAACTAAGCGGCTGATGGCAAGGACAGGGTATCGTTGTACACATTTCCCCCATCCTGACGAATGCCGCTCTGATCCCAAAGAGTCCTCCTACAGGTACGGACCTCCCAAAAGGGAAGTCCTCTTCCACTAACCGATGCATCGGGAGCACCAGATGTACCGACTGCTTCAGGAACTTGTAATCGAGGCATGCGATATATCCCGTTTTGAACTCCCGACGTCCCCTGTTAG
Source organism: Morpho achilles (assembly GCA_947086495.1). NCBI lineage: Eukaryota > Metazoa > Arthropoda > Insecta > Lepidoptera > Nymphalidae > Morpho > Morpho achilles. The sequence goes on from CAMTZB010000005.1 coordinate 1,497,975, forward strand.
AACGGCAGACAATAGACTTGGGCAAGTAACTAACACCTGGACCTACTAGCAGCAGATTGGATCCAGAACAAAAGTTCTCAGAACCGCTCCGCTGCCTCCCTACACAAAGCAGAAGGAGGCTATCGCAGCCGCGATCGCTCCCTGCCCACCGATGCTTCAAGATACTGTGGACAAGGAGAGACCGCGTCCCAAGTAACCCCAGCGCCTTGGTGGATGTTTACGCCCCCTACCGGATATTTTTATAGAGGTTTTTTTCTTGCAACCCGAAGGTCCCTGTTTCCATTGCTGGGCTAATGGTCTTTGCCAACGGTGGTGGTGCCGATGTCCAACCAGACTTATGCAAGCCCAACTGAATTCGCCCTTCATTAGAGACTCCACATCCAATCCCCCGGAATCTCCGGCCCCTCCAGATTGCCCTTTGCTAATCAGAGCGACAACTGTATTGATAGTGATCCGTTCGCTAAGACTGAGGAATACATATTGGAGTTTATTTGAAAGGCCTGCCCAGGGAGGAGGCCGACCACTTTGGCACCCCCTTTTTGCACACTAGCTTAATTTAGTAGCCATTTACAAACTTTATGTGCTCAGTATCATATTATTGGAAGGATGTGGATCCAAAAATTGTTATGTGGTCACTATATTGTGATCCTCAATTATAATAAAGGTATAAAATATAGATCTAGATTCCAGCAAAAACAGTTGATATCTACGAATAAAGATAATCAGAATTATACCAATATTTCTGTCAGATAATAATCGATATACCTACTAAGTATAATCAGCGCTTGACGAAACAATCTACATAATGCAGTTTTAAATATTCAATTGCGTAAAGAAAATGGCGGTTATTTATTTGCTGATCATTGCATACTTGGGAGGTAAATATAATATGTCGGAAAGGGAATAATCAAATAATATTTGTTCTTTCTTTAGTTGTTTATCGGAAATATGGTTTGCTTAGATATTAGATGTCAATGTAGACTATTAATAAAGATTTTTTTTTCACAAAGCTTTTTTTTTCTAGGGGTCCTGTCGTTCCATTCTGAACGTATTGTGGGAGGAAACCCAACCACCATTGAGAACTATCCATCTATAGTGCAAGTGGAATTATGGAGCCAAGTCACTAACATATGGTCGCAAAATTGTGCTGCGAGCATTCTCACTTCCAGATTCGTCTTATCAGCTGCACAGTGTTTCACTGGATGGTATTTACTTATTGTTAAATGTGTAAATAATTGTAAAGTTATTGGACATTACTGAAACACCAGATATTCTAATTCTTTTGAAAAGTCATGGTCATAAGACACCGGCCATAATCGTGATAAAAGTAATGATATTCCTATCCTACTAAATAATAAATGCCAAAGTTGTTTGTTACTCTTTCACGCTGAATTCGCTGAACCAATATCGACGAAATTTGGCGCAATATTCCTTACACACCGGAATAATATTTAAGGTGTAGAAATCCTGCTAATTCTACAGGAAAAGGATGACATTGAAAAGCACCATCTATTATAAACCTATCACGCGACAACAGTCCACGTCAAGTTGTGTGTAAAAGCTAGTTTTTCTATAATCCGTAATGAGAGCAAATCTATGTTATGCTAAAAGTACCTAGTAGTCTCTACCTGAAACAAGTAGGATTCGTAAAAAGTGCATGCACTTCAAGTAACCACACTCAAGGACTATCTTTTTTGCGTGCCACACCGTCCCCATAAGACATTAAAACCCATAAGACGATTTCCTGATAAGACGGTGGGAGTTCTCAGACTAAGTACATAATTAGGGACAGGCCCGAGAGAAGCATTATAACTCTTTAAAAGTTACAATGCTTATATGCTATACTCTTTTTTTTAAGTTTTTATTTAATTTGTCGAGTATGTATGTGAAGGTGGAATCTTGCAAATTAAATATGACTTACTTCACGGGGTTCGATCGAGCAGAAATTTTACATACTGTTCAAACCATGACTATGCATGTTTATGATAAGCATGACCTGATGCTGCCAGGACTGGCTCCAGACGAGGTCCTCAACGGTAGGGTGAAAAGCAAATCAAAAGAATCTTTATAACAATAAGCTCTTTCAAGCCCTTTTGAATCGTCAAGGATCAATATGATTAATGAAGCTACAACTCTTTCCGAATGTTGCTCTTACTGAGAAGAACCAGAAAGAAACTCGGCGGTCAGTCTTTTAAACAATTTCAATTTTACATTATAAAACCGCAGACCTGTATCAAGCTTAAAGGATTTTCAAATCAACTTTTTCAAAATCAAATCTTTCAAAAACCACGAGCAGAAATTTTACATACTGTTCCAACAATGCACGTTTATGATAAGGATAACGTGATTCTACTGCCAGGATTGGCTCCAGACGAAAGAACTTAACGGTAGGGACATGAAAAAAGCTTATTTAACTTGACTTGTTTTAATCTTTTTTCGTAGGAACTTGGACGTGCCATACCGACGTATACGGGCTGGTTCCACCTACCGTGGCATTGGTGGTACTGTCGCCTTCGTGGAATACGCAGCCCTTCATCCATCATATGGTAGAAACGGTTTGGAAGCTGATATCAGCGTGGTCAGGCTGTTGACTCCACTGTTCTACAGCAACACAATCAGACAAGCTACTATTGTTGAGGCCGATCCCTTTATCCCTGACAATATCGCTGTTGTGCTAGCTGGTTGGGGGCGAACGGCTGTAAGTATTACCTGTAGCTTAGCTTAGCTTAATAGCTTAAATTTACATAATTAATGTGTACCTGGTTGAAAGAGCCTTGCTCGGTAATTTTGTACAAAATAAAAAAAAACTTGAAAAAAAAGGAAAAAATTATTAGCTAGTTGGATATCGATCCTAGATTACATTTTTCTAGACTACCCGTTCCCCGAATAAGCTACGCTGACTTGATAGCTTATGGCAAAAATAGTGTTCTATATTCAATATAAATTTTAGTATTTTTTAATGCCTAAAAACATCAATCAAACAAACATACAAACTCTTCAGCTTTATATTACTAGCAATCGCCAGCGGCTCAGCCCGCGCGAATTTTGTTATATATGATTTTTGAATAACTATTAACATTTACTCGGCGCACGCAAGGAAAGCTTTAAATTTTGCCGTTTTCGTACTATTTTTTATTGCTGCTCCTCTCTATTCATCATAGCGTGATGTTATATAGCCTATAGCCTTCCTCAATAAATGAAATCTTATACTGAAAGATCGGTCCCATAGTTTATTAAATATTGCGTTTAAACAAACAATCAATCAATCAAATAAGCAAAAAATACTCCTTAGCTATAGCTTCAGTATAGATTATAGTTATTAATATCATCATCCTCCTGCCCTTATCCCACTCTAAGTGGGATAAGGACAGGGCATAACATGTTATAAACATGTTATGCCCTGTTACATGATTTGGCTGATTATAGTTATTAATAATAGAACAAAATTTATTCTTCCAGCCCGGTGGTCCCCACTCGAACGTCCTCCGCGATGTGGTGGTAAATACCATCAGCAACAGGATCTGTGCTGAGAGATACTCCTCTTCAGGATTCCCAATTACCATCACCACCAACATGATATGCGCTGGCATCCTGGACGTTGGTGGTCGGGACGCATGTGATGGGGATTCAGGGGGTCCCATGTTTTTGGGGAACGTGGTTATTGGGGTTATCTCAGGGGGTTATGGTTGTGCTGATGCTACTCATCCTGGTATCAGCACCGCTGTTGGGTCGTTTACTAATTGGATTATTGATACGGTTCGTGATTGGCCCTATTAAATGTAAGAAAAAAAAAGAACAAAATAATAGGGTAGGTGGGGCTCAATCCTAGGTATTTCTAGAGACCACCCGTTCCCCGAATAAACTACGCTGACTTGACATTTAACGGCAAAAAAGTGTTTTATATATCCAATAAATCAAAAGTATATTTTAGTATTTTTTTAATGCCCAGAAACAGAGATAAAGCGAGTTTTTTTAAAGAAAACCTATCTATATTGATTTTTGCCCTCCAAAACCTCCTGCATGCTGAATTGCAGGAAAATCGTTAGAGCCGTGTCCGAGATTCCAAAAAAAAATTTATATATACAAGATTAACTCATTTAAATATTAAAGATAACATGGTCTTCATACTAAGCATTAAACAAATATTAATTTCTATGTTCATGGTTATTTTTTTGTTTCATTAGGGTTAGTTGAATCGCCTTGTGTGAATCCGGTTGAGTAGACCACCTTTATTTCTTACCGAAGTGTCGTAAAAGGCCGCTTACCTTAGTCGTATTTTACGATACTTCGGTAAGAAAGAGAGTGGTCTATTCTACTAAACGGAATACCACACGGGTTGGTCAACTTACCTTAGTCGCCTTTTACGACACCTCGGTAAGAAATGAGAGTTGTACTATTCTATTCAGCATTACGTAATATGATGCAGTATTTAAAAAAAAATTATAAAATTATTTTCAGTTTTTTAATTAATTACAAATATATATATCAGCGCCATCTATTGGCATAGTATAAAACTATTGCAAGAGAAACATATCCTGTTACGTTATCGTTTTTATAGATGTCGCTATTCAAATCAGTACATGTAATTATTGTTTAATGTACTTTATATTCTTTGTAACTAAGTCGTTTGCGTCATGAATAAAGTTTTTCTTTCTTTATCATCATCATTTATTCTGCCCTTATAACACACTAAGTGGAGTGGGCACACCATGTTTTAAACATGTTGTAACATATTCTATACATGTTGATTTGGCTAGGAATTTGGCCTTGGCTGTAGAGTTGCCATCGTTTTTTGAAGAAAAATAGTATTTTTCTTATTAAATCAAAAAATATAGTACTTTTAGGAAATTCAGAAAAAAAAATAGTACACATTTATTTAATCATATATATATTTGTTTTTATTTATTTTTACATGATTATTTATTATCACTTTTCACTTTGGCCATCAAGGTTTTAGTATTTTTCAAATAATATTAGCCATCTGAGCAAGTTAGGTCTATATTAAAGTAAATTAACAACCCATTTTTGATAAATTAATAGATGCTCTATTCCTTTCTTCTCTCCATTTCACATTCATGACTGAAAAATTATTTCCGAAAAGTTGCAGGAATGGAGAAAAGAAAGGAAATGATTTTTATTTTTTTGTTAAAATGTCATCTGAACTTTTGAAAAGCATTTGCCATTATTCAGCAGTCATTTTTCATCATCATTCATTTTCAATACAGAGATATTTTCGATATTCAAAAATAACTTCAATGTTCGTTTGGGCGGCATTAATTGACAAAGTAACGTTGACATTTGACAATGACAAAGGAGTTAGTAAGAGTTACTAACTAACTAAGCCCCGCACATACATGAATCAGTTTCGTTCAAACATTCTCTATGCAGTGCTGCGGGTGTGTTCCATTCACAGTTGATTAAAAAAAGCGCTATAATTGAATTAGCGATAAAAATATAGTATTTTGTGTCCTATATTTTTTTTCTATAATATACAGTACAATTGACTAAAATATAGTACGATACTATATAATATAGTACGGGTGGCAACCTTACTTGGCTGGCCTGACGTCATCTTACCTTAGTCGGCTTTTATAAAACCTATGTGAGAAAAGAGGGTGGTGTATTTTACCCACCCGAACACCACACGCCACTTAACTTAGTCGCCTTTTACGAAACTTCGGTGAGAAATGAAGGTGCTCTATGCTACTCAACCGGATACCACACGGCGGGTCAACTTACTATTACGTCCGCGCTCGGATTATAGCAAAATAAAATACTATTGAATTTCGCAAAGCAACGCCTACTTATATAAATCATGTACCCTTTTGATTTAATACATGACTTATTTATTTTATTTTTATTTAAAATTAATAAAAATAAGTTTTGAATTTTTTATTTTTACTAAAATAATTCCATTTCATAATCGCTGCTCAAACAAACCAAGCAAGTACCTACCACACAGAATAAGACCAAAATATTACGTCCAATTACTTAAAGACTATCATATTTCTAACTAAAACTGCTATAAATTTCCCTTTGATAAATTATAACAATAAAGTAAATAAAAGAACAATTTACAAAAGAAATGAATACCCTTGTGAAATACAAAACTTTTACTTTATATAGAAAAAATGTAGCTTAAGGAACCTACTATCCACCGCAAGAGCGACTTAAAATATTATCATAATATTTTTTATCACAATTTTATTACATTTCTGTCAATCCATTTCTAGTTCATCTTTATAGTTAAATACTTAAGCACGCGGCATTGGCCATGTGGAATTTAATGTTTTTAATTGAAATTCTGAACATAAAAGTAGTTATTGTGAGTTAACCATAAGAGATAGAGACATGGTGTCGCGGACTCTTATATATATATTTTTGTACATCAACAAATCTTTGGTACATTACTTTAGTTTATCTCTGTTGGTTTACACGGTGTATGCGACTAAAACTCCCAGCAGAGGAATTTGTTTTTAACATGTTGTAACATGATTTGGCTAGTTATTTTATGACATGCCGCGTGCCTGACGTCTACTAAGGTAAGTCGAGTTTTGTGACACCACGGTAAGAAATGATGGTGGTCTATTTAACTCAGCTGGATACCTCACGGCACACGGCGAGCAAATTTACCTTAGTCGCCTTTTACGACAACTCGGTAATAAGTGAGGGTGGTCTATTCTACTCAGCAGGATACCACACGGCGAGTCAACTTACCTTAGTCGCCTTTTACGACATCTCGAAAAGAAATGAGGGTAGTCCAATCTACTCGGCCGCATACCACACGGCAGGTCAACTAACCTTAGTCGTCTTTTACGACATCTCTGTAAGAAGTGAGGGTGGTCTATTCTACTATATATATATATATATATATATATATATATATATATATATATATATATATATATATATCGATAGCTTCTAGTATCGCTACATCTTTGGACAACAACCTTTATTATACAAATGTCGCTATTTGCCGACTTCGTTACGTTAATTAAAGTAAAAAAATGATGAAATATATTCTAAGAAAATTTGCAACAATATTGTATACTCTTAATATCCGAGTACTTGTCACAATCAATCAAATGAAATCAATCAATTTAATCTTTATTCAAATAAGCTCTTTCAAGCACTTTTGAATCGTCAAGGATCAATATAATTAATGAAGCTAAAACCGGTGCAGAATGTTGCTGGTTAGTTGACCTGCCGTGTGGTATGCGGCCGAGTAGATTGGACTACCCTCATTTCTTACTGAGATATCGTAAAAGGAGTCTAAGGTAACTCGACCCGCCGTGCGATATCCTGTTGAATATAATAGACCAACGTCTTTATTACCGAGGTGTCGTAAAATACGACTAAGGCAAGGTGGCTGATCATGGAATACGACGCAAATCATGTGACAACATGTTTATAACATTGCGTCGACACCACTTAGAGTGGGATAAGGGAAGGAGAATGGATGGAATCTAGTTTTTTTTTAAATCGCAGAGTATAGGTACATAGTAAAATAGTTTTATCATTACTTTTGAAGACTCAAATGCTACGAAAATTAAATCAAATGAAGCAAAATCTTATAATTCAACTTATTTTATAAATAATATTGTTATTATCTAGACCGTGAGCTAGGTATTCCCGGGGCTTGCGATCAATATCATTTCTCCAAGTTCAGACGCACGCGCGGCGGCCATGTTGGAAATATTCACGCCAGGATAGTCTGTGGTTCTATAAAATAAGTCTTTGGTAAATATTGTTAAAAATGAGCCCCGAAAGAGAAACTCAAGGTAAAATGTTATCTTTTTTTATATATTTCGCTAAATTTTAATATTTCTTAACTTAGTAGACTTCATTCGCTTATATTAAACATATTTTGCACGTGTTTATTGACTTATTTAGCAAATTTGGTTAACTTACCAGAAATATTTGATTTGTAACATCATTTAAGTACCAATTAAATAAGTGTTTTTTCTAATTTAGATTCTTGGCAAATTGGTGTTAAAGATTTTCTACTCGTAGATAATCTAAAACAGATTTTTTTTAGTGTATAGATTTTATTTTTTAGTCTATAACTTTACTTTATAATCATTATAGCTATCATAAATTAGGTATGTACTAATAGAGATTTTTTGCAATTATTTGATTCGTCAGAAAATATATTAAAGTTTTTTTATATTTTTAATGGGTTTTTAATGGGGTGGTTGTATGGGTTCGAAACTAGTCGGGCTGACCCGATAGAATAAGACGTGAGTTAACCGGTTCTATACATGATTTATATTTTCTATATTAATTAAGTAAAGCAAAATACAGGATAATATTTTTTTGCTAAAATTTTACTCTAAAAATAATATAGCTGCTTTGGTAATCTTCATCTTCTCCAGTTAATGAGGATATTTGGCTAGAAAATTATTTTTGGAACGAAAATATTTATTTTGTTTTTTTTGTCTACTTGCAATATGCAAGTTTTTTCTTTTTGAGGTTATTTTAAAACTTGTCGCTAATATAATTTAGCTTTTAGGGTATACGAATGGATATAGGATATATAGTATGTTAATAATTTACCGGTTTTAAATCTCGGGTTGGCAACGAATTAGTTTTTCTATTAAAACTTATAAATAAAAAATAAAAATGACTTTTATGGAAAATTTGACACTTGAGTTTTTTATAATTCTTTTTCTTACAGAAACAGAAGATGTGCTAGAGTCAATAGATGAGTTGAAGCAACGGCTGTCTTCCATGAAACGTATGATGGAGGAAAGGAAGGCAGCTGGATCTGGAACGAAGGATCTATTCCAGGGTCAGGCCAGGAGTCTCCACGGCACGAACATGATCGACGGGAACTTCCTTAGTTTCGTCTTCGGCGGTTCCCTCTTTGTTATACTGAGCGTGTCGGTTTACGCTTTTTACAACCTCTACCATGCTGTACTGAAGAAATTCCCATCACCTCACACGGAGTTGTAAATTGGACTCTAGTTATTAATGAATAAGGTTCAATATCTAAAGCTTTGTTTCGATTAAATATTTGTTACAAACATTTGTATTAGTTTGCCTTTTTTCATGTTTGAACACCATCCATGCTAATATTAAAATGCGAAACTCTGTCTGTTACGTTTTGTCGGCGAATCCGCCGAATATCGGAGAAATTTGGCAAAATTGTAATATAATGTTATTTACCAAGTTAATGAATTGATTAAGAGATAATGCGCGGATTGGTTCGATTTCCCCAGAGTGCCAACATTTTATAACAATAATTTGTTCTGTTCTTCTAGTCTGGGTGTATATTCATTATATGTATGTACGATATTTAAGTATTTAAAATTATATACGTATATATTTAAAAATTGTCTGTCACCCATAACACAAATACTAAGTTAGGTAATTAGGGGATTGACAACCGGTGTAAGTGTCCCATTTATATATCTATTTTTTTGATTTATTTAGGAAAGACATTGCGTATATTTACTTAAAATATATTATAGCTTATGTACGGGCAAAAGCAAAAGATAAAACAACTTTTTTTTCCTTCACCAATAGAAAAAAAAACATAATTGACCATATTTTAACATTTTATTGTAAGTGTTCCGTATATTTATTTATATTTAATAGTTCAATATTACTCTTAAAATTTGCGAAGATTTCAGTAATTTTGTAATGCATAATAATTTCCATTTAATCTGATGGAAATCTCTTAAGTATAGATTGAATATTTAATAAGCGTACAAGATTATTTAACCGGTTATAGAATATTAAGATTTTGGTTACTTACTTAACTCATACGAGATAGCCGTGTGGTATCCGGCTGAGTAGAATAGTACCACCCTCTTTTCTTACCGAGGTGTCGTAAAAGGCGACTAAGGTAAGATGACCCACCGTGTGGTATCCGGCTGAGCAGAATAGACCAACCTCATTTCTTACCGAGGTGTCGTAAAAGGCGACTAAGGTAGGATGACCCACCGTGTGGTATCCGGTTTAGTAGAATAGACCACCCTCTTTCTTACCGAGGTGTCGTGAAATACGACAGAGGAAAGTTGACGTCAGGCAGGCGGCCGGTCGTAAAAACGCAGCCAAATCATGTAACAGCATGTTTATAACATGTTGTGCCGACCCCACTTAGAGTGGGATAAGGGCAGGAAGATGATGACTTAACTCATACGCGATGTAATTTAAATGTTATTAACTCTAATGTATACAACGTGATTTCTACTTGAAATTAAATCGTCTAAGAAATTTTATTAATTAATTAATTAGTTTTGGAAATACGTTTTGACTTTTACATTTGTTTTTTTTTTGAGGATAATTGGTAATGACAATATGACGTTCATTTTCAAATTTCAAAACTGTAATAATAATATAATGTATTTTGAAATTATTAATAAGAAATCTTAATGTTATTTTGATTTTTTTAGCATAAATAAATTGTTCGTATCCTGTATGAAGCGTTTTTTAAAACGCGACTTACCTTAGTCGCCTTTTACAATACCTCGGTAAGAAGGAGGGTAGATAAAGAAACGTGAGTCTCTTCGCGAAAAGTTCAAAGAAATAGGCATACTTACTGTAGCATCACAATATATATATATATATATATATATATATATATATATATATATATATATATATATATATATATATATATTGTGTATCCATATGTATAAGACGAAATTCGATGTATATCATAGAGATACGATAGGTCACAAAAAGCTACTGATACCTGTGTCGCGACTCAGCAGAGTTGGCAACTCATTCGATGGTCTCGGTATTCGCTTCTACAATAAAATTCCGCAATCCATACTAGACCAGTCTACAGAAAGGTTTAAATTAAGTATAAGAGATATGCTTATACGTAAAGCATATTACAAAATTGAAGATTATTTAGATGATAAAAATGCTTGGATTTGAAAATCCTTTCAGCTTCACACCAAGACTGCGGTTTAATAATGTAAAATTGAAAATGTTTAAAAGATTGACCGCCGAGTTTCTTTTTAGTTCTTCTCGGTAAGAGCAACATTCCGAACCAGTTGTAGCTTCATTAATCATATTGATCCTTGATTCAAAAGTGCTTAAAAGAGCTTGTTTGAATAAAGATTTTGATGAGATTTGATTTGGTTTATTCTACTAATTCCGAATACCACACGGCGGGTCGCCTTACTTTAGTCGCCTTTTACGACACCTCGGTAAGAAATGAGGGTGGTCCACTCTACTCAGCCGGATACCACACGGTGTATAAGTTCTTATGATATATCTCTTAAAATAGTCTTCAAAGATTAATATGGTGAGTGTGACACTTAGATTCAAGCGATAAAAGTTATAAATTAGACGGAAACCATATTAATATTAAAGGCTTTTAAAATAATGGACTTTGTGTTAATTAATCAATAAAATGACACAACAAAAACATCGTTTTCGATTATTAGAATTTCTTGCTCGGAATTTTACATAATTGGATTACTAAAGAAATTGGGGCTATTTTGTTCAACAGTTCGTTTTATTTGTTTTATATGATTAATTCTGATCTTTTTTGCAAATATACGGTTTAAAATATTCTTTAATGAAATAGGCTTTACTCACTTGCTAATCTTTAATTTATTGAGACTTCACCAAAGTGTTTATTGATAATTATTCTTTTAAGAACTTATGAACTTGTGTTGTATATAATTTTTTAATTCAAAAATATTTGAATTAAAAAATTGGAACGTAGTATATTTTTTTTATTGACAAAAAAAATAAAGTTAATGTGTAAGTTACATTTTTATATTTAAATGAGTTAATCTTGTATGTATATATATATTTTTTCGGAATCTCGGAAACGGCTCCAACGATTTTCCTGAAATTTAGCATATAGGTGTTTTGGGGGAGAAAAATCGATCTAGATAAGTTTTATTTTAAAAAAATCTTTTTATCCCTGTTTTTGGGCATTAAAAAATACTAAAATTTTTATATTGAATTGAATTTTTGTCATTAACTGTCAAGTCAGCGTAACTTATTCGGGGAACGGGTGGTCGCGAGAAATGAAAATCCCTAGGATTGAGCCCCATCTACCCTATTATATTTTCTTTTTTTTATTTTGTAAAAAAATTCCGAGCAAGACTCGGTCACGCAGATATTCTATCTTATATTACTTACATGCTAGGACTATGCAAATCATGCCCACGTGGAATGGTCCCAAAAATGCTGGCAGCCTTTTCACGTTAAATCGCTAAGCTGATTCTTTGTTCCGAGGTGTTAAAACGGGTGAATTTTTAATGGTCTTTATAAAAAACTAGTGGCCCGCTCCGGCTTCGCACGGGTATAAAATATATAGCCTATATCACTCAGTGAAAGAAATGATTAAAATCGTACCAGTAGTTTTGATTTATTCATTATTGCCCGTGGCCCGCGCACTCATTATTCATTATTGCACGCGCATTCATTATTGCACGCGTTAAATTTGGAGTAACATTTCCCTATACCATGAAGATTCCCTGCTTTCTTTGGCATATCTTAATTCATATACTACATTTTTAGGGACAGACAGAGAACGCGACTTTGTTTTATACTATGTAGTGGCGTTTAGCTATTAGTTTGATAATTGTCAAATTTTTTACTATACTTAACCGAAGACAAAATTACGTTTAGCTGTCTTTTATGTTTTGTTATTCCACTGTCATTTGCGTTTTGTTATTTCATGTCATAGTCATTTTTGTTATACCACGTTTAATAGACACTTGGTGGAAACGCGGTCGAACGAGATAAAATCCTATGTCCATCTCCTGGTTCTAAGCAACCTCTTCAACAATTTTCAGCTGAATTGGTTCATCCGTTCCTGAGTTATAAAAAGTGTAACTAACACCAATTTCTTTTATATATATAGATAAATCAAAGCTTAGTCATTTTCTCGTAATAAAAATGCAAATTTAATTGGCCATTGAAAGTAATTTTCAGTGTAATTTTGCAGAAAACCGTGTCAGAGAAAATGCCAGGTGTACCTGCAATATTATTCCGTGCATTTGCATCTCAAACTTGTTAAATTTACATCCGTTAAAAACTGTTATTTTATACTCCCACTTAGCTTCAATTTAATATTATTAAGAGTGTTCCATTTGAAACTTTATAACAAATAATTAAGGTCCAAATTAAATTCATTTACAAGTTTTGTTTTTTGCGCGTTGTACTCCTCATAAATGCACAATGCAATTTGCAAATTGCTCTAATGTTCTTTGAAGATAGCGCAGCTCTCATTTTGACATTTAAATGCTTTATTCTGGTGAAATGAAAGCGTTATTTAAAGAAAATATTTTTTACTATGACAGGAAATTTTTTGGACTATTTTTACTGCTATCGTGGTATATACGTAGAGTAGGGGCCTGTAACTATACTAGAGCTGAAAAAAAGCTCCCTCACCCTTGTCAAAGAAGAGCTTAGAACATAGTCTAAGAATTCTTAAAGAAAACGCAAGTTAAATACTAAACTATAATCAAATTTTAATTTTAATTTCAAATTTTAAGTCGCCTTTTAAGACAGCTCAGTAAGAAATGAGGATGGTCTATTCTACTTAACCGGATACCACACGGCGGATCAACTTACTTTGGTCGCCTTGTACGAAATCTTGGTGACTAATGAGGGTAGTCTATTCTACTCAGCCGTATACCACACGGCAAGTCGGCTAACCTGAGATGCCTTTACAATACCTCAGTAAGAAATGAGGGTGGTCTATTGTACTGAACCAGATACCACACGGCAAACACAAGCACTATGATTTGACGGCGAAATTTATTGGGTAAAGTAGGTATGCTATTGTAATAACATAGATATATATCAAGTTTAAAGTTTAAAATTGCATTACTTATTCCTAAACTTGGTAAAATTTTCGCAAGTAATTTAATATTTGACGTTTATATAAAGTCATATTAAGTTCAAATGTCTTGGTTTAACATTAATTCTAATTTAGAATAGGGATGTTCCGTAGTCGAATACGTCACTAAAACGTCGATATTGTTTAACTATAAAATCTATTTTTTTTTAAACAATTAATTTCAAAGTTTTTTTTTATAACAATCTAACTGAAAGTCACAGTAAGTATTTCTTTTGGAACGTGATTTTTTTCATTTGTCTAGTTTTAATTTAGGACTTTTAAGCTTAAAATAATGTATTTTATTAGTCAATAATATTTAAAATTTCTGAAGGATAAGCTATGATATCCAAAGTTGATGAACTAAATCTCCATTAAGCAACTTATGAGTTTTATCATAAATTTTATGTTTAATTTATATTTACAATATATTATGTACGTAGTGTGGTATCCGGCTGAGTAGAATAGACCACCGTCATTTCTTACCAAGGTGTCGGAAAGGCGACTAAGGTAAGTTGACCCACCGTGTGGTATCCGGTTGAGTAAAATAGACCACTCTCTTTCTTACCTAGGTGTCGTAAATACGACTAACGTAAGACGACGTCAGGCAGGCGACCGGTCGTATAACCGGTGTTTATAACATGTTGTTACATGATTTGGATTTTGCATGATTTGGCTATCTTATGACTTGTTTATAACATACTGTGTCGAGTCCGCTTAGATAAGGGCAGGAGAACGATGAATAACAATAATATAAATTGAGACTTCTCGGCGATAATTTAAAAAGTAAATTAGAAATTAGATACTAAATTAAAAAATAATTACTATTATGTGCCGACCCCACTTAGAGTGGGATAAGGGCAACAGGATGAGGATACAATTTATTTAGTACTTAATAGTATGTAGGTCACGCAATGTCTCCATCCTGTCACTCTCGGCACAAAACATTGTGGATGATACTAGACTTGATGTATATTATCCGACTAAGCAAGTCCAATTATAAAAAAGGCGATTCGCCGTATACAAGTGCTTTGAAAGAGCTTACCCGAGATTTTCTTCCAAAATACGCCATCCTCCTGCCCTTATCCCATTCTAAGTGGGGTCGGCACAACATGTTATAAACATGTTGTCATATGATTTGGCTGCGTTTTTATGACCGGCCGCCTGCCTGACATCAACTTACCTTAGTCGTATTTTACGACACCTCGGTAAGAGAGGGTGGTCTATTCTACTAAACCGGCTACCACACGGTGGGTCAACTTACCTTAGTCGCCTTTTACGACACCTCAGTAAGAAATGAGGTTGGTCTATTCTACTCAGCCGGATACCACACGGCGGGTCGTCTTACCTTAGTCGCCTTTTACGACACCTCGGTAAGAAATGAGGTTGGTCTATTCTACTCAGCCGGATACCACACGGCGGGTCGTCTTACCTTAGTCGCCTTTTACGACACCTCGGTAAGAAAAGAGGGTGGTACTATTCTATTCAGCCGGATACCACACGGCGTGTTTCTTCCAAAATACGCCAGTGAAGACTTAATTCTTCAAATAATGCCTGTTGAAAATTTATGGATTAAAAATTTGGTTACGTTTAATAGAGTGAGTTAGCTTAAAGTTTATTTTTATAATAAAATGAATCGTCATAACACAAAAATTTTATACACATTTTTAAATTTTATCGACATTCGACTCGACTCAAAGAACGCTGGTCCATCACTACGAGTAGTCAAAGCTTAATTACAACAAAAACTCTAGCGTGAAATGAAAGAAGTTATAATATATGTATGAAGCATGAATTTTATTCATGAAATTAGTGTATAGTTTTTAAGTGAATTTAAATATTTTATTGAAACGATATTAATGTATTTCTACGATATACTAATAATAGGTATGCATGTTTTTATATATGCTGTGGTAGCCCAGCACTATTTCGAGGAGGAGGTCACGGGTTCAAACCCGGGCAGACCAATGAGTTTTTGTGTTAAAACTTATGTGTCTAATTGATATAATTGATGCATATCTCTAGAGAAATCTGGGGATATGTGTAACATAGCAATCCGCATTGGAGCAGCGTGGTAGGTCTTAGCTCCAATCCTTCTCGCCAAAAACGGAGAGAAGAGGCCTATTCCCAGCAGTGGGAGTAATACTCTCCCACGGCCGCTTTTATGTTTTTATAATGAATTATTTAAACAAAATTTTCGTAATAAACTTAAGTATGTCATGAACCAAATATTGCTAATTATGTAATAAAACGAAATATAATAAAATTGCGAATAAGCAAAGTAACGATTAATTCTATAATTTATGGGTACATTTTGCGCTCACGAGTTTTGAATACGCTACGCTTTATTGCATTTTGTCGCAAAACAACTTTTTCGAATTAGGTCACTTTAATATTAAAAGTGCGATATAAAAAAAATAATCGCTATTTCCTTTGTCTTCCGCATCACGCGTGAACGGAAGAAACAATTTTGCTAATTATTTTTTCCAAAACTAATGAGAATATTATTTTGCTACAATCCGCGATAAAAGAAAATATATGTTACGTTAAATGTAGAGTGTTCTATTTGTTCTCATTCCTGATACATGCAGAATTTGTAAGAACTCATGCACTAAAACGACAAAATCGCAAAGCCTTGCTTTTGCCTTGCTTTGCAATTTTGTGGAGTCTATCTCCTGACGATGCTTCGGTTACGGTGCGAAACAATTGTTGAAATTGTGGTGGTGAATATGTGCAGTGCTTGTGTATTGTTGTGTTATCGGTGTCGGATAGTGCATGAGTTCTTACAAATTCTGCATGTATCAGGTATGAGAACGAATAGTACACTCTACATTTATCATTACATATATTTTCTATTATCGCGGATTATAGCTAAATAATATTCTCATTAGTTTTGTATTACGGACCTCCGCAAAGTAACGCCTAATTCTATAAATTATTTAATTATTTTTTATTGTGGTAATTACTGTCAGGAGAAGGTTCTTATGGAATTTTTAGAAGTTTAGCGGAACATAAGAGAATTAAAAAAAACTCGATTTCGTTTGTAATCCCCATATTTTACTCTTAATGACAACTAATTACCTTTTCGGAACGGAGCGCATCTAGCTATGAATATTCATATCGGTTGCCAAAGTCTCATCGGTATATTCAAATTCAAATTCAAAATATTCTTTATTCAAATAAACTTGTAAACAAGTGCTTTTGAATCGTCAACTCTACCGCTGGCTCGGAAAGCTGTTCCTACCGAGAAGAGCCAGCAAGAAACTCGACGGTTCCTCTTTTAAAAATATAATTCTTAATACTATTTACATTATGTCGTTACTGTCTTGTACAGGTTCAAAGAGAGCTATATCCACACATTCTTATCTTCTAAATAATCTTCAAGACTATAGTAGGCTTTCTGTATCAGCCTCTTTTTAACAGTGTTTTTAAACTGCTGTAATGGCAGTGCTGAAATTGATTGCGGAATTTTATTATAGAATCTTATACCAAAACCCACAAACGAATTACGTACTTTTGCAATGCGCAAAGCAGGAGTCGCAAGCTTATGTCGGTTCCTGCTGTGTCTATTGTATACATCACCTATCGTTTTATGATTCTTTATATTTTTATGTACATAAATTAAATTGCTTAAAATATACTGTGAAGCAAATGTAAGAATACCTGTTTCCTTAAACTTTTCTTGCAGGGAATCACGCGGTCTTAAATTATAAATGCCACGTATAGCTCTTATTTGTAAAACAAAAATTTTTTCACTGTCCGCGCATTTACCCCATAGCAATATTCCATAAGACATAATGCTATGGAAGTAGGCAAAATAAACAAGTTTTGCTGTTTTGCTGTTTCGACGTCTGTGAATATAATCCAACAAAGTTCTAAATCTCACTATTAAAGAAACAGATTTATGAATATTTTCCCGTACAGCTGAATTTATAAAATAAAACATACATCTTCCTTAACGAAAAAGCTTGCGGTACATATTCATTCATAACCAGTGAAAACTATGTCTATCTCCGTCGGACTTATTGATGAATTCTCAATTTACGGCTTGGAGTGATAGAGAAGGAAATACTTGCAACTATGAAGCGGGAAAACTACGCGGCTAAAGGTCATAGAATAATATGTAACAGACGCGCAACTTTTATCGCGTACTAAAAACGAAAAAAACAATTTAAGAACATTATTTCTAAGTATTTCTATTATTTAGCTTTATTAAATGATGTATCTATTTAGTTTTGTATATTGATTCTGCTATTTTAATCATATTTCGACCTTCTTCTTCTTCTTTTCCTTAGCATACGTTCAGCATATATATGTAATATATATAAAAATGTTTTAAATAATCTCCGTTGGTTTTGTTGTAATTTATGTTGAATAAAGTTCTTTTTATTTATTTCTTTATTAATTTATATATGCTGAGAGATTAATCGTAAATGTTTACAGGTTTTTTTGTCGTTGAGTCAGTAAACTGACCATAAAATTTTAGAAAACAGACCGACAGAAAGTAAGACATACTTTTGCAATTACAATATTATTATGGATTTTTTTTGGTGACCACTTATTACGACTGGCGAAGGCTCTTTTCTGCTTGGAGAAGATTTGCGAATTTGAATCCGTTGGTAACATGTATCGCAGGCATTCTTTAGTCATGATATATACTGACTGGCCCGTTGGCGCAGTGGGTAGTGATCCTGCCTTCAGCTCCGCGGTTCGCGGGCTCGATTCCCGCCGAGGGCCAACATTTTCTATAAAAAAAAAATGAATTTGTTGGTCTTTGAGCCTGGGTGTTTATTTGTAATTAAGTATGTATTTAGAAAATATAAAAGTATATATTCACCAGTTGTCTTGTCTACCATAACACAAGTATTAATTTACTTACTTTGGGGACGGACGACCGTGTGTGTTAGTGTCCCATATATTTATTATTTATTATTTATACTCGTATATTATGATCTCTGAATCTTTAAAGAAAACTTATAGATAAGTATCACAAACGTCACAAATGTATAGGTATTTTATTTAATGACCCGAGTATATGATTTGCCAGTAACGTAATTATTAATAATTCCATTTCTGTAGAACCAACTCATGACTACAGAATTGAACATTACACGGAATTTTAAATTCTTTTATACAATTCTCGGTCAGTGGTATTTGCTATGTTCATTATTGTTGCCACTACAGAGATGCAGTTCTGATATTCATGACTGAATACACTTCCACACAACACGAGCAAAAACAAAGGTAGGTACAAAAACGGACTTAAAAATAGAAAACGTTATTCTCTGGTTCGTCTGTCTCTATCATACTCTATGAGCTTTCCATATATCTATCTCTCTCGATAATTCAGTGAAAAGCGGTCACAGAAGTGTAGCTGAAGCTTTACGTTGACGCCCCCACCCCTAGGGTGTTTCTGTAACAGGTAAAGGTACAAAGGCTGGAGCTTTTAGTTAGGCTTTGGGAGCCGAGTCGAGCGGACGTGATCTCGGGCGCCCATAAACTTTCTTTTGTTAAAAAAATATTGTGTTAGATTCAACCGGGCTTCGACATCTTTGAAAGGTAAGTGGATTCTTACAGGAATTATATATATATTTTTTTAATTTGCAAACTAAATATATTTAAGCGAGGATCAAAAATCTTGAATTACAAAAAAAATTAGGAGTCAATAAATGTGTTCAACTTATTTTTAGTACAATCAAATATATGCTTAAATTTAATTAAATCAGGTCGATACAGAAATTTTAAAAATCTTATAATTCAGAAATATGTTACTACAAATTTATATAATATATAATATTATAAGAAATAAGCTATTTTTGTATTTTATGCAGACTTTTGGCGGTTGTTAGAACAAAGAAAACGGCTAAACTGTTGCGCTCCGTAATCAACAAGTTGGGATTATGGTGACAATCCTTATTGAGATAAATGTTCTCAAAAGGGTTAATTTACAAAGCCTTTTTAGTAGCAATAAGTAGTTTATATTCCAGTAAAATTCGTTAATACACAATTACTATATAACAAAACAGTTAACCAACATTTTCAAATCAAATCAAAAAAACCTTTATTCAATTAAGCTTTTTACAAGCACTTTTGAATCGTCAATAATTGATTAATGAAGCTACATCTGGTTCTGTTGCTCTTACCATAAAGTATCAGCAAGAAACTCTGCGGCGAAAACATTTTAAATTTACATAACCAGAAAGTAACTCGGCGGTCAATCTTTCAATTAAACATTTTCAATTTCACATTAGTAAACCGCATTCTTGTATGAAGCTGAAAGGATATTCAAATCCAAGCATTTTTATCATCCAAATAATCTTCAATTGTGTAATATGCTTTACGTATAAGCATATCTCTTACACTTAATTTAAACCTTTCTGTAGACTGGTCTAGTATGGATTGCGGAATTTTATTGTAGAAGCGAATACCGAGAACATCGAATGAGTTGCTAACTCTACTGAGTCGCGACACGTAACACAAGCTTTTTGTGAACTCTCGTATGTCTATGATATACATTAAAGGTTACATTTTAACGTTATTGAAGTTGCCGTCGGATTAATAAGCTATATGAAATACTCGTATTTAAGAAACGATAGCCAAAAAGTATATAAGGAATAGTAAGTAAGTAAGTAACGGCCTGTTACTATCCCACTGCTGGGCATAGGCCTCCTCTCTCCATTTTTGGAGAGAAGGGTTGGAGCTAAGACCTACCACGCTGCTCCAATGCGGATTGGTAGGTTACACATATTCCCTAGAATTCTCTAGAGATATGCAGGTTTCCTCACGATGTTTTCCTTCACCGAAAAGCGTGTGATAATTTGCAATTATCAATTAGACACATAAGTTTTAATAGAAAAACTCATTGGTGTCTGCCCGGGTTTGAACCCATGATCGTCTCTAGAGATTCACACGGTCGCACCGCTAGGCCATCACAGCTTTCAATTTTTCAATTCAATCAGGAATAATTTTTAGAATTAGGCGTTACTTTGCGGAGATCTATTCTAGAGTTTAATTGCAAGTTAATTAACTTTAACATGATTTTTTACTATCTCAACTCAAATGCAAAAAGAAATGGTATTCAAATAATAGGTCCACGCCTACGTTAAGAGTTACAATTGGTATTGAAGAAATAAACTTTGTATATCAAATATAATTTAATAGCTTTTTTTCGCAACTTTGTCGGCGTGGACTGTTTCCATAGCCTACATGTTATTCCGGTGTATAAAGAATAATTGTGCCAAATTTCATCGATATTGGTTCATCGGAACCGCTCGAAAGAGTGACAAACATACATCCATACTCACAAACTTTCTCATTTATGATAATTAGTAAGATTTCAACACCTTGGTAGTTACAATACAAAGAAACGATGTTTTTTAAATTGTCTGGTATACGGCTAAGTAGAATACACCAACCCCTATTGCTTACCGAGGTGTCGTAAAAGGCGACTAAGGTAAGTTGACCCGCCGCGTGATATCCGGTTGAGTAGTGGCTAGCAACACCAGGCATTTAATTGAAACAAACGATGTATCCCGAATATAAGGAAAAAAGGTCCGAAATATAAGTAACTCGTAAGTAAGGCAGTATTATCTGAAAATACTAAGAAAGTTTACCCGTATCTTCTTATACATAGTAATGAACGTTTGTCTGAATGTCTTCTATAGACTCCGAAAAGGTTGGACTGATTTTAATGAAATTTTCATACAATCTTAAGAATTACCCTGCGGATGGTCGGAGCTTTTTTAACTTTTGAGTATTGTTTCGGAGGGAATCAGGTTGAGCCACAGCAACTCGTGGCCGGACAGCTAGTTTGCTATATAAATCTTTCATATTTAAATGAGTTAATCTTGTAAGTATATATATAAATATGTTTTCTGAATCACGGAAACGGCTCCAACGATTTTGCTGATATTCAGGAGGTTTTAGGGGGAGAAAAATCGATCTACCTAGGTTTAATTAAAAAAAAAAATCTTTTTATCCCTGCTTTTGGGCATTAAAAATATGGTAGAATTGAAAGCCAAGGATTGTTTTAGCTGTCAAACGGTTAATTGTGATAGCCGATGGGTAACGGGCGGACTGAAAATGTCCAAAACCCGGGTTCGTATTCTACATGTCATCGGCGCTTTCTTTCTTTTTTTTAATATTTAAAAAAAAATTACGAGCAAGTTTCGGTCACCCATTACTATACTAAGTTCTATGTTACTATTCTTATTTAAAACACAGTTCACGTCCCATTTATAGTGGATATATATACAACTTATACCTCTAGTAAGTAATGCGTAGCGCCATGTGGTTATCCGGCTGAGTAGAATAAACCACCCTTACTTTTTACTAAGGTGTCATAAAGGCTACGAAAGTAAGTCGAACTTGACGTAAAATAGCCAAAACATGTAACAACATATTTAAAATATGTTTTGCCGACCCCATTTAGAACGGGATAAGGGCAGAAGGTTGAGTGTAACCCATAACGAAATTTTTTTAAACTTAGCAAAATCATGCTCAGATTTCCGTCAATCTGTAAAGCCTTTGTAAGAATCCTGCAATATTCAAAAGTAATAATAAAATTATTTTGCTATAATCCGCAAAGAGGTAAAATAGAAAATATATATAATGTGGCAGTGGTGGAGGTTCTGCATGTGTTTTTACGAATTCAGCACATATGACGTATGAAAATAGATTGTCCACTTTACATTTAGCACATTTCTTTTAAAAATTGAAAAGGTTAACCGCCGAGTTTCTTGCTGTTTCTTCTTGGTAAGAGCAACATTCCGTACCGGTTTTAGCTTCATTAATCATATTGAACTTGACGATTCAAAATATATGTAAAAAGCTTACTTGAATAAAGATTAATTTGATTTTGATCAAACATTTAACGGACGATATCAGATTTTTTTATTGTTGGCAATCTGTAGTATGTATTTTTGCAGACAATTTCTATTTGGACGAAGGTGTTGTTTATTAATTAGGTCAGATATGTACTTGGTCGTATTCACCTTGACCGGAATACCGAAGGACGACTTACTGTTGTTGACGTAATTTTTTAGAAATTTTCATTTTGTGTCAGATTTTTAATGAGAGATTGTTAAGTAAAATTATTTAGTCGAGAATCTTCTACGGAATTTTTTTTGTTGAGAATTGATTACAAATTCTTTACGCCGTGTACTTTACGGCTGAGTAGAATAGACCACCTTCTTTCTTACCGAAGTGTCATAAAAGGCGACTAAGGTGAGTTGACCCACCGTCTGGTATCCGGTTAAGTAGAATAGACCTCCGTCTTTCTTACCGAGGTGTCGCAAAATACGACTAAGGTAAATTGACCACAGGCAGGCATCCGGTCGTAAGATACGTATCCAAATCATGTGACAACATGTTTGTAACATATTGTGCCGGCCCCGCTTAGAGTGGTAAAAGGACAGGAAGATGAAAGATTGATAACAAATTCTTTAGAAAAATTTCATCGAAATATAACTCCGAAGCTCAAAAAACCAAGGAAATTTTTGAATTTAAACTATCGTGAGTGGAATTCATAATTAATGTATAGAAACCGGCTATACTCACGTGTCATTTTATCGGATGAGTTCGACATGTTCAAGCCCATACGGGGCTCTTATTCATGAGCTCTTTATCGCGTTATCGTTATCGCGGCGGGAACTGCGTGTAGCAGCCTAGTCGGGCGCATCCGATAAAATAACACGTGAGTATAGCCGGTTTCTATACATTAACCAACAAAATGTTGGTAAAGATAATGTTGGTATGCCTGTTAAACTCGCCTTTTCTATAAAATACGAATCATATGAATAAGTATAAAAATAAACATTTTCAGTGATTGGTTTTTATATTAAGTGATGCTATGCTCTTAAGTTGCTGGACGAAAAGCTGGCGTCAGATAAATATGGCTTCTTATTTGTATTACTCCAAAAATACCTACCAAACGAGGAACTTTGACGCTGATTCGGTGTAAATTATCTTTATATTTAAATGAGTTAATCTTGTATATATATATATATTTTCCGAATCTCGGAAACGGCTCCAACGATTTTCCTGAAATTCAGCATGTAGGGGGTTTTGGGGGAGAAAAATTGATCTTGCTAGGTTTTATGTAACAAAAATATTGTTTTATTCCTGTTTTTAGGCATTAAAAAACACTAACATTTATATTGAATTGAATTTTCGCCATTAGCTGTCATGTCGACGTAGCTTATTCGGTCAACGGGCGGACTCGAGAAATGTCAAGGATCGATCCCCAACTAAATAATTGGTTTTTCTTTTTTTTAAGTTTTTTTTTGTAAAAAATTACCGAGTGAAGCTCGGTCACCCAGATATTTATGATTAAACGATGTAAATCCATACCTTTATCCTTAATAATTATCTAATGAACAGTCGACTTTAACAGAGTATTTGAAGAATTAAAAAAAAAAAGTAAGTAACGGCCTGTTACTATCCCACTGCTGGGCATAGGCCTCTTCTCTTTTTTTTTGGAGAGAAGGATTGGAGCTGAGACCTACCACGCTGCTCCAATGCGGATTGGTAGGTTACACAAATCCCCAGAATTCTCTAGAGATATGCAGGTTTCCTCACGATGTTTTCCTTCACCGAAAAGCGTGTGATAAATCGCAATTATCAATTAGACACATAAGTTTTACTAGAAAACTCATTGGTGCCTGCCCGGGGTTTGAACCATAGACCTCCTCGGAAGAGGCGCACGGTGCTACCGCTGGGCTACCACAGCTTGCATTTGCTTTGAAGAATATATTACCAAAACTCCGAAATATTTTCTTATATAACTTATTGGCAACATTGTGAGAATATTGTACCTACAAAGCATGTGTTAACACGTTTATATGATGTATTCAATGAGTGAACGAAAAAAGGAAAAAGGGTGCGATACAAAGCCTTCATCGCTTTTATTAGAAAAAATATTCATATTTTCAGGATTTTTCTAACGCCGTGTCGTATCCGGCTGAATAAAATAGTACGAACCTCATTTCTTACCGAGGTGTAAAATACGAACGAACGAACGAAAGGTAAAATACGACTGAGAAAAGTTGACCCGTCGTGTGGTATCTGGCTGAGTAGAATAGACCAACCTCATTTCTTACCGAGATGCCGTTAAAGGCGACTGCAGTAAGTTGACCCACCGTGTGGTATCCGGTTAAATAGAATAGAACACCCTCTTTCTTACCAAGGTGTCGTAAAATACGACTAAGGTAAGTTGACACCTCGGTAAGAAGGAGGGTGGTCTATTCTACTAAACGGGATATCACACAGTGGGTCAACTTACCTTGGTCGCCTTTTACGACACCTCGATAAGAAATGAGGGTGTCTATTCTACTCAGCCGGATACCACATGCCACTTACCTTAGTCGCCTTTTACGTCTTGATAAGAAATGAGGATGGTCTATTGTACTCAGCTGGATACCACACGGCTAATCTTCCCGACGTCTTACCTTGATCGAAAATAGTTTTATTCAACGTATACATCTAGAAAAGGGACAGAAATGTAGGTGAATATTTTGAACGAGCAAATAGAGCTGCATTCACAAACTCCCGAGAGGAAACGCAGTAATTTTAAGCGCTTTACCAGATACGGACCAAAGGAGATTCTCAGAAGTACTTAATATATACCACGTGACGTATATTTGTGATAAAGAAAACTAGTAAATTCAATTTTTTAAATTTGATTTTAAATAATTTATAGAATTAGGCGTTATTTTGCGGAGATCCATAATACAAAAGTAATAATAAAATTATTTTGCTATAATCCGCGACGAAGTAAAATAGAAAATATATATAATTCTAAATGTAGAGTGGACAATCGGTTATCATACCTGATAAATGCAGGATTCGCAAAAAACACATGCACACAGGGTTTGCGATTTTAGTCGTGGAGTCTATCTCCTGATGATGCTTCGGTTGCGGGGCGAAACGATTGTTGAGTTTGTGATAGTGAACGTATATAGTGCTTGTGTATTGTGGTGGCGGTGGTGGAGGTTCGTGCATGTGTTTTTACGAATCCTGCAGTATCAGGTATGATAACGGATTGTTCACTCTATATTTAGTTTTATATATATTTTCTATTTTACTTCATCGCGGATTATGGCAAAATAATTTTATTATTACTTTTAAATTTAAATGATTTTTAGAAGCCATTACTTTGCTTTACCATACTACAAAAGTTAGAATAGAATTATTTTGCTGTAATCTGCGTTTGTTAAGAGAATATATGTTATACTGCGTGAAGGACACAGGCAACATTCACATACCTTATACATGCAGGATAAGTCCACACGTATCACAAAACGCCGCCACCACCAACACTCCACACAAGCACTGCACACACTCACCACTACAATCTCAACAATTGTTTCGCCCCGTAACCGAAGCATCGTCAGGAGACTGCACGACAAAATCGCAAAGCTAGCAAAGCAAAGATATATATAGAAGAATTTTTTTTAAAGATTAAAGATCTTCTGGGGATAAATCTCTAGCGAGAGTTGAAAGGTGTACCCATTTATCGTTACTCGGAAATCTTTTATCATAAAGTAATATACGGTTTATATATAAAGGTAGCTCCCAGCCACCTGGATGACTTTCACAGATTTATCTCCGCTCAAAGCTTACTCGAAGCTTCGTGAGATAAGAAAATTTCATATAGTAATAACGGCAGATGTTACTTTGCCAGTTACAATGTATTCACCGGATATTTCAAGCTTTAAACAGAGTTTTATGATAAACTTACGTTTTCATGTCATCATCCTCCTGCCCTTATCCTACTCTAAGTGGGGTCGGCACAACATGTTATAAACGCTGTCACATGATTTGGCTGCATTTTTACGACCGGCCGCCTACCTGACGTCAACTTACCTTAGTCGTATTTTACGACACCTCGGTAAGAAAGAGGGTGGTCTATTTTACTAAACCGGATACAACACGGTGGGTCAACTTACCTTAGTCGTATTTTACGACACCTCGGTAAGAAAGAGGGTGGTCTATTTTACTAAACCGGATACAACACGGTGGGTCAACTTTACTTAGTAGCCTTTTACGATACCTCGGTAAGAAATGAGGTTGGCCGATTCTACTCAGCCGGATACCACACTGCGTAAACTTACTTTTTTCATGTGACATCGTTTATTAACTATATAGCCGTGTAGTATCCGGCTGAGTAGAATAGACCAACCTCATTTCTTACCGGGGTGTCGTAAAAGGTGACTAAGGTAAGTTGACTCATCGTGTGGTAACCGGTTTAGCAGAATAGACCACTCTTTCTTACCGAGGTCTGGTAAAATATGATTGGAGTAAGACAGGCGGCCGGTCGTAAAAACGCAGCCAAATCATGTGATAGCACGTTCATAACATGTTGTACCACGCTGCTGTATATGAAATCGTGACTTTTATAATTTATAGAATTAGGCATTACTTTGATGTCTGTAACACAAAAGTAATGAAAAATATTATTTAAAAATATATTTTTAATATGAAACCGATATTTTTTCGCCAACTGCGGTTAAATATATTTTATCCACATTTCATCCAATCGCTTTCGACCCACTGAGCTTTGAAAGGTCATATAACATAAAGGTCACATATTTATTTTGGCAATGTCTGCCTTTGAAACTTTTTTTACCTAAAACATATATAGCAATGTTGTTTCATCGTTTATCTAACTGTTCTAGCGTATAAGCCCACGTGGAAATCAGAGTTACAATTCTTTTACAAACGGAAATTTTGAACATAAGTTGCAAGATATACATACAAGATTAACTCATTTAAATATTAAAGATATAGATAGAATACATGTATGTAATGTATACAACACTAACCCCTCTCGCCCCAGCACTCCACAATACAAAGAGCATCGCTCTTGGCTCCCCCCCCCCCCCTACCTATAAAATATAAGAAAAAAAAAAAATCTTTTAAGTGTTTGATTTAAAAATTAAGTGTTTGATTTTGCATGTTATTGTTATTTGTTATACACCTCCTTCTTTCATAAAAAAAAATAAAAAAATTAATGTTTACGTCACCTGTTTGTTTAAAATGTTTAGTATGAGTCTCACTTATGTTTGTTCTTTTAGTGTTAACTGTTAAGTTAGTTTAAGATTTTTAGTTGTAAGTTGTAAATACCGTGTACCAATTTAAGCGAACAGGCAGGGTGGCGGTGGACGTATCCAATCGCGCAAGCCACCACCCTTGACCTGGATGAGTTTGGCCAAATGAGGCGTTTCTCAGCAGTGGGCCGAATAAAAATACAACAGCGACCCACTTAAAATCGGAAAAAAACATGTATGTAATGTATCTAGGGTTGCCACTTTTTTGTTGAACGAATTAAATTTTGTTGACGAAGGAGCTAGTGAGTGTTACCAACTAACTAAGCCGCGTATGTACATGAATGAGTTTCGTACAAAAATTCCTTATGCAGCACTGCGTTAACTAAAAAAAAGCACGACAATTGAATTAGCGATAAAAATATAGTATTTATTGTCCTATATTGTTTATCTATAATATATAATACAATTGACTAAAATATAGTGCGATACTCAACCTCATTTCTTACCGAGGTGTCGTAAAAGGCGACTAAGGTAAGTTGACCCACCGTGTGGTATCCGGTTGAGTAAAATAGACCACCCTCTTTCTTACCGAGGAGTCGTAAAATATGACTAAGGTAAGTTGACGTCAGGCAGGCGGCCGGTCGTAAAATACATAGCCAAATCATATGACAACATGTTTGTAACATGTTGTGCCGACCCCACTTATGGTGGGATAAGGACAGGAGGATGATAGTGCGATACTATATAATTTATATTACTGGTGGCAACCCTAAATGTATCGAAAATTACAATACATTCGATACAATACAGTATCAGAGTGTTATTATATCTTGGACACGATCATACATTTCGTGATGCTGTAAAAATACAGTTGTGTTTACAAAACGACCGCTCCAGTGGATTTCAGAAACGTTTGTGTTCTTTTCATTTCACTGAATAAACTCATGTTTTATGAACACACAAAGAATAAGGGAGGGTTTTATTTGGATACATATAAAGTAAGAAATTTTAATAAAATGAAATTTTATTAGATTTTGATTATGTATTTACTAGCGGGCTTTTCCGGCTTCGCACGGGTATAAAATATATAGCCTATGTCATTCAGTGAAAAAAAATTATTAAAATCGATCCAGTAGTTTTGATTTATTTGTACTGTACGTGGCCAGCAAGCGTTAAATTTGGAGAAAAACCATTCCCCTGTCCCTATACCAAGAAGATTTTCTGCTATCTTTGGAATATCTAAATTACTATACTACATATTTACTTATTTATTTTTACATTTTTCCCTATGTATTTTATTTTTACAATTAATTACAGAATTTCTTTAAATACAACATTCACAGCTTTCTTGTCATTAAACAAACTCTTGAAAGAGCGACATATAGCTGCTAAATTCGAAGTGCTATAGGGCGAAGCGCGGCCTCCTCACGACATTTTAAATCTGTAATATCTTCGAAAATGTTCATTTCAATTACATGCTGTAACCGGCCATATTGATCTATATTAAATTAACAATGTATTTTAGGTACTTAATTGAAAGAGTATTAATGCTGTATTGTTTAAAGTTGCTACGAAAATAAGGAGTTATTTTTCGTAAAAAGTAAATGACAAAAAATGTTATTGTGGGTGATCCATAAGAGTTAGGCATATACCATCGCGGAGTTTTCTGTAGACCTTTTCAAGGTGTACAAATACTTAGTACATTATTTTGATAAATCTCGTAGGCTCTCTGTCTATTAAAGATTTAAGTATACATAGGGAAATAGGGACAGACAGGGAAAGCGACTTTGTTATATACTATGTAGTGATAATTTTACTAGCTGGTTAATTTATATCTTCGAATGAAACAACTCATATAATACTTCAACTCATACTTCACTTACGAAGTTCGTTTGATCGTATATTATAACTTTTTTATTATGAATCTCCGCAAAGTAACGCCTACTGCTATAAATTACGTAAAATGAAATTAAGTAAATGCAAAAATCCGGACACCTAAATAAGCAACAAGGGAGTTATACTGTAACAAGTAGGTAAAGTTGGCCCCGATTCACTTCCCAAATTACAGCCTATTCTCAGTATAGTAAAAACTTCAACTAGGGTCAAAAAGGGTGATATATTCTCCTAGCTGACATACAAAGTGTCAGTGCGACAATATCCGGTGTAATAGTTCACGTGAACAGGTAACAAGGTAATAGAGAACCCTCTTTATCAATGTCAGAAGTAAAAAAGACATTTACCTTGTACCGTGTCGTGTTATTTTCTTTTTTTTTGTCGATACTATATTGTGTCTTCTATAATTAATAGAATTAGGCGTTACTTTGCGGAGGTCCGTAATACAAATAATGAAAATTTTATTTTGCTATAATCGGCGATAAAATCTATTTTTTGCGGTTTATATCAACATTATTTCTTTTGGGTCTTCTATAAAAAAAAACTCTATTTTTTTTCTATAACCGTGTGGTAAAGTTAAGTAGAATAGACCACCCTCTTCCTTTCCGAGGTGTCGTAAAAGGCGACTTAGGTAAGTTGACTCACCGTGTTGTATCCGGCTGAGTAGAATAGGCACCCTTATTTCTTACTGAGGTGTCGTAAAAGGCGACTAAGGTAAGTTAACCCACCGTGTAGTATTCTGGAGATATGTGTAACCTACCAATCCGCATTGGAGCAGTGTGGTAAGTCTTAGCTCCAAACCTTCTCTCCAAAAACGGAGAGAAGAGGCCTATTCCCAGCAGTGGGATAGTAACAGGCCGCTACTTACTTAGTACCTCGAAAGGACAGCTAGTTCAAAATAAAATAAAAGTTAAAAAAATTAAAAAAAACACGCTTTTATACTCAAGTACTTTTATTTGGTACAATACCGAGGGGATTATAATAAAATTTACGACCTACCATTTTATAATGACAGCCGTTTTGTATCCGCTATAATCCACAAATATTATAAATGCGAAAGTATGCTTAATCTGTATGTTTCACGGCTGATCCGCTGAAGAAATATTGATGGAATTTGATACAATTACATCTTTCTGCCCTTATCCCACTCTAAGTGGGGTCAGCACAACATGATATAATCATGTTGTTAAATGATTTAGCTAATAATTTTACGACCGGCCGCCTGCCGGCCTCAACCTAATTTAGGTGCCATTTACGACACCTCGGTAAGAAACGTGGGTGGTCTACTATACTCAGCCGGATACCACACGGCATGTCAACTTACCTTGGTCATCTTTTACGACCCCTCGGTAAGAAATGATGACCCCCTCGATAAGAAAGATGGTTTATTATACTTAGCCGGATATCTTAAGTAAGATATATTTTTTAGATTTAATCAAAAATGCGAATTATGTTATTCTTTCTTTTTTATATACTTGTACTCGTCACTTCGTTTGTGTGCAGTAGTTTGGTCGAAATAAGATTGTTTTCAAATTTTCAAAAAATAATATAAGCGAATAGATAATATACTTACAAGTTAACTATTCAAGTGTTTATTTTATAAATAACAATTCCTTGAAAACGTTGATTCACTCGATTTTAATTTTAACTGAATAATTTATGTTTAGAATTAAACACGAAGTGTTTCACCAGGTACCTCTTAACACGGAATCTTATCTTGATTTCTACAATTCTTAACAAAGTGATTAATATTCAAAAATGTCGCTTTGTGCCCGCACGAACACAATCTTTGTCCGTTAAAGTTTTTAAAACACTATGTAAAATATGATCTTATTCGGTTAATTCTGCTATTAAATCTTTAATATTTAAATGAGTTAATCTTGTATGTATATATATAAACTAGCAATCGTCAGCGGCTCCGCCCGCATGGAAAGATTAAAACCGTAATATAGTCTTTTGATAACCATAAAATAGTTAAAGTGGGTTAACCTTAAAAGCTAGACATATACTGTCGCGGCATTTTATTTTAACTTTTAGAGGGGAACAATTTTGTAATACATGATTTGATTTGATGATGAATTCTATAATCTTTAATATTAATCTCGGAGACGGCTCCAACGATTTTTCTGAAATTCAGCATGCAGAAGGTTTTGGGGGAGAAAAAGCGATCAAGCAAGTTTTTATTTTAAAATAATCGTTTTTTCCCTGTTTATGGGCATTAAAAATATGGTACAATGTAGAATTGAAAATAAAGGATTTTTTTGCTGTCAAGCGTAATGTTGCGATATTCGATGGGTGGACCGACAATTTTCAAAACCCATGTTTGAATCCCGAATGTCATAAGCGCCTTCATTTTTTGTTTTTTTAATATATTTTTTTTATATCTTTAAAAAAATTATCGACCAAGCACGTTCACCCAGGTACTAAATTATATAAAATAAGTAACATTTTATACACAAATGTTTTATTCTGTACGAATAAGGAAAAATTGAAAGATTCATCCCTCAAGGGATTTTGAACAACGGCACAATAATAATATGTCGAGAGAAATTTCTAGACAAAATACAAGTAAAACTGAAGTAAGAAAAAGGGGCTTAAGGCATCTGGTTTATTTTATTGAGGGCAAGTAAATTCTGTATGAATTCCAAAAGATTTATTTATATTGGTTCAGAAATATTATGAATGTTTGTAGGTTTATGATATAAAATTATAATATGACATTTGAAGGATAGTTTTATATCCGTGTGGTATCGGGCTGACTAGAATAGACCACCCTAATTTCTTAATAAAGTGTCGTAAAGGCGACTAAGGTAAGTCGACCCGCCGCGTGGTATCCTGCTTAGTAGAATAGACCAACCTCATTTCTTACCAGTGTAGTAAATGCAAGTAAGGCAAGACAACCCGCCGCATGGTATCCGGCTTAGTAGAATTAAACACATTCATTTCTTACCAAAGTGTCGTAAAGGCTACTAAGTTAAGACAAACCGCCGCGTAGTATCCGGCTTAGTAGAATAGACCAACCTCATTTCTTACCAAAGTGTCGTAAATGTAACTAAGGCAAGACAACTCGCCACGTGGTATCCAGCTTAGTAGAATAGACCACCGTCATTTCTTACAAAAGTGTCCTATAAGGCGACCAAGGTAAGACAACCCACCGCGTGGTATCAGGCTTGGTAGAATAGACCACCCTCATTTCTTACAAAAGTTTTTAAAGGCAAGTAAGGTAAGACAACCCGCCACACGGTATCCGGATTAGTAGAATAGACCACTCTTTTTCTTACCAAAGTTCCATAAAAGGCGACTAAGGTAAATCAACCGGCCGCGTGGTATCCTGCTTAGTAGAATAGACCACCCTTTTTCTTACCAAGGTGTCGTATAAGGCGACTAAGCGAAGTCGAACGACCGCGTGGTATCCGGCTGAGTAGAATATACCACCCTTATTTCTTACCAAAGTTTTGTAAAGGCAAATAAGGTAAGAAAACCAGCCGCGTTGTATCCGGCTTAGTAGAATAGACCACCCTTTTTCTTACCGAGGTGTCGTAAAATACGATTAAGTAAGTTACCGTCATGCAGGCGGCCGGTCGTAAAATACGTAACAAAATCATGACAACATGTTTATAATATGTTGTGCCGACCCCACTTAGAGTGGGATAAGAGCAGAAGAATGTTGATGTTTCTTTCTAAACAACATTTCATGTTAACGTAGCGCGGTAATTTTAAATTAATATGGTGTTTGTTTCAATTGAATTCATAAATATCGCAACAATAAATAAAGTTCTCCAAAGAAATACAAACTTACATTTATTAAGTTTCAAAGTTAATAAAGTTATTCGATACGTGAATCCGAAACGTTGCAAACTTTAACCCGGCGCGGTAGAGTTTAACATTTATTACAAAGTACATGAAGCCATAAATTATGCGAACCGATGTGGGAGTGAAATTACATTACTTTGAAAAGTTTTGTTTAAGATTATTTTCAAACAATAAAACTTTCTACGCTATTCTAAAGAAAATGTATAGTAAAGTAGTAGCGGGCAGTTACTATCCCACTGCTGGGAATAGGCCTCTTCTCTCAGTTTTTGGAGAGTAGGACTGGAGCTAAGACCTACCACGCTGCTCCAATGCGGATTGGTAGGTTACACATATCCCCAGAAATCTCTAGAGATATGCAGGTTTCCTCACGATGTTGTCCTTCACCGAAAGCATGTGATGAATTGCAATTATCAAGTAGACATATAAGAACCCGGTTTGAAACCGTGATCTCCTCGAAAGAGACGCACGGTGTTACCGCTGGGCTATCACAGTTTAAAAAATAACGCCTTTAACGATTTTCCTGAAATTCAGCATGCATAACGTTTTTGGGGAGAAAAATCGATCTAGCTAGGTTTTTTTAAAAAAAAATCGTCTAATCCCTGTTCTTGGGCATTAAAAAAAATACTAAAATTTACATTGAATATATAAAACACTATTTTTACCGTTAAATGACAGGTCAGCGTAACTTATTCGGGGAACGAGTGGTGGCGAAAATACCTAGGATAGAGCCCAATTTACCCTATAATATTTTTTTTTAGTTTCTTCACCCATCACCCAAGCAAGCATATTTATATACTAGTTAGTTCAACCTCCACCATTTATTTTGTCTCCGAATAAACATTTATTAATCAAAGTGTTATGTTTGATTATTTCTAGTTGCACTAAAATCAAATCTGTATTATAGATCTATTTTTAGTCTACAGCTTAACTGCAATATCGTCCAGTTCATTTTGAGCTTATTCTCCAGCATCTTAAAGTCTATTTACGATATCCGGAGAAACAAATTATCCTTTCAATTTATTCGAAATTACGTTTTCATCAATTGCCTTTCAATAAATCGTTTCCAATTAAGTAGAAAACAGAATCTAATTTCCGAAATGTCTGTTAAAATCGTCCAATTTATTTAGAAGCCAAGAAAGCTAATACAGTATAGTGAATGGATTTAATGGAATAATGAATGGAAATGGCTACTCGCGATTCAACAATTTTCAATTGGTTCTAAACTTAAATCATTTTTCTTAGCGAAATAATTGCGATAAATAAACTTAGGTTTTGGGTTTATAAAGTAACTCTGTTAGTTAATAACGAGTTGATAATTGGAATAAATTACGTACGAATATTATTAAAAGCTTGTATTTAACTTGTCGTGTATGTATAGAGGATGTTAAAAAATAATCGATTTTTAAAATAATCGATTATTTTTTTAAATAATCGACCCCGAGCTCCCGATCTTTTGAAAATGATCCTCTCGAAAAAGTACCACGGTCTCGTCTCAAACCTATCACAGCTTCGATGGACTTTACTATATAGTAAAGCTAATGTAAAAGATATTACTAAATAATTTATTACTAAACTAAAGGTAAGTTTGAAGCGCATTAAATTCGAGTTTGAAACCCATTTGTACCCAACTTGTTAAACCATTTGTCCCGTTCATCTTAAGTTGTCTTATAGAAGTTATGGACAGTAGTTTGCGATCGAGAATCGAATTAGTTCAACTTTGGAAACTAGTTTTATAAACTAATTAAAACTTTTGTCATACTACATACACACATTTCTAAATAGAACACTATGATATTCTCTTGTAAATTATTTATAGCAAGCGTAACTTTGCAGAAATCTATATTGCGAAAGTAATTACGCGTATCATATGCCATAATCCGTGATTCAAATTCAACGATAATTACATGCCATAATCCGCGATATAATTCAATGATAATTAGGTATACGGCATAATCCACAATATAGTTCAACGAGAATATATATAGTTAGGTTACGGGTTCAAATCCGGGCAGACACCAATGAGTTTTCTGTTAAAACTTTTGTGCCTAATTGCTAATTGCAATTTATCACACGCTTTTCGGTGAAGGAAAATATCGTGAGGAAACCTGCATATCTGTAGAGAATTCTGGAGATATATGTAACCTACCAATCCGCATTGGAGCAGCGTGGTAGGTCTTAGCTCCAACCCTTCTCTCCAAAAATGGAGGGAAGAGTGGAATTTCAGCAGTGGGATAGTAACAGGCCACTACTTACTTACTTTTATATAGTTAATTATATAGTAAGTATATAGTTAACGAAAATTATTAGCTATAATCCGCGATAGAATTCAACAATAATGATATGACATAATCCGTGATTATAATTCAACGAGAATTACATGCCATAATCCGCAATATAATTAAACGCGAAATATATGCCATAATCTGCTATTATAATTCATCGAGAATTATATGCCATAATCTGCAATATAATAAAACGAGAAATTTATGCCATAATCCGCAATATAGTTCAACTTTAATTATATTCCATAATCCGCGATATAGTTCAATGGGAATTATATGCCATAATCCACGATTTTTAAGAAAATCTTTGTATAGGTACGTGTAGGAAATGCAATCTGTTCTCATTTTTCAACCCCTCAACGAAAAAAATACGGGTAAGTGGTTTTTTTCTTTAAAAAGCGTAATGTAGCATAATAATTGTGATGAATTAAACCAATTCTAGATTTGTTTAATTTATAATTAAAATATTATATAAAGAAAATAATGAATTGACACATCGTCATCATTCTCCTACCCTTATCCTCTAAGCGGGATCGGCACAACATGTTATAAACATGTTATCACATGATTTGGCTACGTAGGTATTTAACGACCGGCCAAAATAATTTCTGCGTAACAGCATCTTAACTGGTTATGTCTGCGTTTTTTCTCAAAAAATTCTATCATAGCTTTTATACCCTCCTATACTTAATCTATACTTATATAAGCTGAACAGTTTGTTTGTTTGTTTGTTTGTTTGTTTGTTTGTTTGTTTGTTTGTTTGTTTGTTTGTTTGTTTGTTTGTTTGTTTGTTTGTTTGTTTGTTTGTTTGAACGCGCTAATCTTAGGAACTACTGATCCAATAAGAAAATTTATTTGAGTGTAAGATAGTCCATTTAAAAATGTAAAAAGGCTATAGGCTATATAACATCATGCTAATATGAATAGGAGAGGATCAGCAATAAAACATATTGCAAATGTTGCAAAATTAAAAGCTTTCCTTGCGTGCGCTGAATAAACGGTGAAAGAAATTCAAAAATCTTTAATAATTAATTCACGATAATTACTTTTATGTTCAAAATTTTAATTCGGGAAATAATTTCTGACACACGGATTTCTCCGAGGGCGGGCATATTTTACGGAAAGTGAATTGTCAACCTTTAACACCACATTCATAAAAATTCACATCACGTATCAACCGCGCAATCCCAAGAGACATTGTCGTCGACAAAGCATTGGCCTCTGCCAAATCCAAATCTGCCAGTTAAGCAGATTTGTATTGTAATGCCGGAGAGCTTCCGTACTACCTATATTTCCGACACTATCACTAAAAGGCAAGTGAGCTGTGCGGTATGCGGTTGAGTAGAATAGACCACCCTCATTCCTTACCGGGGTGTCGTAAAACGCGACTAAGGTAAGTTGACCCACCGTATAGTATCCGGCTGAGTAGAATAGACCACCCACATTCCTTACCGAGTTGTCGTAAAGAGTGTCTAAGGTAAGTTGAACCGCCGTGTGGTATCCGGGTATGTAGAAAAGACCACTCTGTTTCTTACCGAGTTGTCGTAAAGAGTGACTAAGGTAAGTTGATCCGCCATGTCGTATCAGGGTAAGTACAAAAGACCATCCTCTTCCTTACCGAGTTGTCGTAAAGGGTGACTTAGGTAAGTTGC
This sequence comes from Morpho achilles, assembly GCA_947086495.1. Classification (NCBI taxonomy): domain Eukaryota; kingdom Metazoa; phylum Arthropoda; class Insecta; order Lepidoptera; family Nymphalidae; genus Morpho; species Morpho achilles. The sequence continues at coordinate 1,535,482 of CAMTZB010000005.1, forward strand.
TCGCCGTGTGGTATTCATTTAAGTTGAATAGACCACCTTCTTTCTTACCGAGTGTAAGTACAACATGTGTAAAACATGTGCCGACTCCACTTTGAGTGGGATAGAGGCAGCAGGATGAAAAGTTACTTGATTATTTTGATTTGATTTATATTTTTGGTACCGCAATTACACAATAAGTCAATCTCCAGAGTTATGTACTTTTACACTGAATTTCACATGACCTCTTTGTGAGTTAAGAGTTTGCTGATTGTTTATGCAGTACAAGTTTAGTAGACTTTGAAGCTGTCACTAATTACTCGAACCAACTTTAACTTAAGTTCACAGTCGAAACGTCACTTGTTTACTCGCAATGCCAAATTAAACCAGTCTGATGTAGAATAATTGAGAAAATTTCCGTTTGTCTTACATTACAATCTATGTCTATACTAATATATAAAGCTGAAGAGTTTGTTTGTTTGAACGCACTAATCTCAGGAACAACTGAACCGTTTTGAAAAATTCTTTAAGTGTAGTCCATTTATTTAGAAAGGCTATAAGCTATATAACATTAGGTATGCTAAGATGAATAGGAGAAATGCAGATATAAAAATATTACGAAAACGGCTAAATTTAAAGCTTTCCTTGCGTGCGCTAAGCAAACGGTGAAAATTATTCAAAAATCACTAATATATAAAGCTGACGAGTTTGTTTGTTTGTTTGAACGCACTAATCTCAGGAACTACTACTCCGATTTGAAAAGTTCTTTCAGTGTAAGATAGTCTATTTATTGAGATAGGCTATAGGCTATATAACATCACGCTACAATGAGTAGGAGAGGAGCAGCAATAAAAAATATTGCGAAAACGGCAAAATTTAAAGCTTTCCTTGCGTGCATTAAGTAAACGATTAAAGTTATTCAAAAATCATGTGTTACAAAATTATCCCCCTCTAAATTTTCTAAATAGAAGTCCGCGATAGCATATGTTTAGCTTTTAAGGTTTGCCGCTTTAACCATTTTTATGGTTCAATACTTTATTACGATTTTCACCTTTCCACGTGGTAGGAGCCTTTGGCGATTCCTAGGTTTTTTTTTTTATTGATTAATAGGCGAGCGCTTGACTGCAATCATGCCTGATGGTAAGCGATGATACAGTCTAAGGTGGACCGCGCATGCCTATAAGATGCCTATTCACCCTGGCTTTGAAAGTACCCATATTATAGGTGTTGGGAAAGATAGATGCCGGGAGAGAATTCCATACCCATGCTGTGCGCGTAAGAAATGACGAAGCGAAGCGCTCCGTGCGCCTTCGAGGGATGTCAATAACGTAAGGGTGGAACTTCTCCCGGCGCCTAGCGGTTCGATAATAAAAAGGCTAAGGTGGAACAAGGTCGTGAAGTACCTGGGCACACTCTCCGAAATATATCCTGTAGAAAACCGAGGTATTCCTAGGTAAAAATATTAAAAATATCCGCGACAATATTCAAAGAATGGCCGCGGAATTTCTTAGTTATGTCATTTCGAGCTTAATAAATATTGAGTTTTAATAAAATACTTACTTGGTCCGTGGTTTGAACCCATGACCCCTGCAAGAGTCACGAGTCTCTGATGGGCTATCGCAGTAATAAATCTGCCTTATTTTAACTTAATTTATACCCAACAAGAATTTTATATATCGTAAGGGCTCGATTACAGCTTAAGTTAAATTAGTTGCCTAATTTTGATTTTTCAATTAAACTTTTACAGCCACTTATAAATTATTGTAAACACTACAATTATTTTTATAAAATGTATTTACTAATTAATAAATTAAAAATAATTTTTATTCTGTTAAGAATGTTATATATCAAATAGAGAAACGTTTTAAGACAGACAGACTTTCATCTTTATAATATTAGTATTCGTGTACATATAGCCGTGTGTTATCTAGTTGAGAAGAATTAACCACCCTCATTTCTTACCGAGGTGTTGTAAAAGGCGACTAAGGTAAGTTGACCCACCGTGTGGTATCCGGTTAAGTAGAATAACCAATCCTTCACTCCAAAAACCGAGAGAAGAGGCCTATTCCTAGCAGTGGTATAGTAACAGGCCGTTTTTTTTTTTTTACATAAGTTTTATTAGAAACAATCACTGCCCGAGGTTTGAACTTGGTTGAACCCACTGGAAAGAGTAGCATGGTCTCACCGTTCAGCTATCACAGCTTGACATTTTAGTCAATTTGAGTTCGCTGATTGAGTATTTGTATAAACAAGATTTAATTATTTTTTGACGTTGTCAAGAATTTGTAACGAGTTCTGATACAGAATTAATAGTAAACGCGGTTAAAATAATACAATATAAATTAAGGACGTAAACGTGTTTCAGCCACGTTATTTAACTTTGAAGTAATTGGAAAACTGCCTGAGGTGAATTGATTAAAGTTTTTAATGAAATAGGCGAATACATTTTATACGAACATGTATCCTCCTGCCCTTATCCCACTTTAAGTGGGGTCGGCAAAACATGTTATAGACATATGGAACATAATTTGGCTACGTATTTCACGATGAGCCGCCTGACGTCAAACTACCTTAGTCGCCTTTTACGACACCTCGATAATAAATGAGAGTGGTCTATTCTACTTAACCGTATACCACACGGCGGGTCAACTTACCTAAGTCAATATTGACTGAGTAGAAACTCAGATACCATACAATGGGTCAACTTACATTAGTCGCCTTTTACTACACCTTGATAAGTAATGAAGGTGGTCTATTCTACTCAGCCAGATACCATATGTTGGGTCGATTAACCTTAATCGCTTTTACGACACCTCGTTAAGAAGAGTGTGGTCCATTCTGCTCAACTGAATACCACACAGTGGTATTGAACATAAGTTATTCCTAAACTGAATTACTGAAAGCGAAAATCTGAGAATATAAATATAAATTTAAACAATATTATTGATCATATTTTTGTATCGAACATAGAATAAGTAAGGCTTTGTGTGAGGAATTATTCATAGCTACGAAGCAGCTGTGGAATATTTTAGTGCGTTGAATTCTGAGTCGGCATATTTTATTGTATTTCTGGCGAGCATAAGAAATAAATCATCTTTATCCTGTAATATTTTTCGGAATATTAATTCTAAGCCACTGTATATTTGTTTCGTTTTGGCCAATGTTAAGAATACGACGTTATAAAAGTAGAAAAAGAAATGTAATTTGAAATAGTATGGTTCTTGAATGAATTACATTTTAATACAGAATAATCTATCTAATTTCGGGGACGCCTGTCGGTGCAGGGCGGGTGGTTAGCTACTATTCCGGACTATTCCACCCAAACAATACAGAATAATAACTTGTTTGAATTTTAAGCTGTGCTTAGATAATTTGGTCAAATTCAAATGATTTTCGTAGAAATGTGACTACAACTTAAGAATTTTCGATTAATTTTGTAGTCGTGAACTTTTCGACTGTGATAGTTGATGCCATAAGATCTGTTACTCAAAACTAATTCTTTTATACAAAATTATATCCAGGCCTTTCATATAGTATCTCGTAGCACAATCGGAACCCGGTAAAAAAGAAATTGACAATTTGAATTATTACAATTAAATTTAACGAAAAACTTACTATGATGGGATTTAATATATCTTGATCTCCTCAATTCAACAAGTGCTAAATATCTCAGAGAACTGCTTTTATTTTAATAAAATATGGTTGAGTACATTCTAGGCAGAAAAGACGTTCCAATAAAACCACAAACAGATCCTCCCGCTTTAAATGCTACACCCATATCTATCTATCTATCTCATTTCGGGGACGCCTGTTGGTGCAGAGCGGGTGATCAGCTCCTATTCCGGACTATTCCACCGATTTCCCCATGTTAGGACAAGGGTTTCACTGCTGTCCCGACAGTGTCACCTGCTCTAATCTACCCGTGGCAAGATATTATCAGGTTCGTAAAAACGAACCTGATATTATCACTGAAGGAGATATTTGTCAAATTCAAATTCAAAATTCAAAATATTCTTTATTCAAATAAACTTGTACACAAGTGCTTTTGGATCGTCAACTCTACTGCTGGTTCGGAAAGCTGTTCCTACCGAGAAGAGCCAGCAAGAAACTCGGCGGTTGCTCTTTTAAAAATATAATTCTCAATATTATTTACATTAAGTTGTTACTGTCTTGTACAGGTTCAAAGAGAGCTATATCCACACATTCTTATCTTCTAGATAATCTTCAAGAGTATAGTAGGCTTTCTGTATCAGCCTCTTTTTAACAGTGTTTTTAAACTGCTGTAATGGCAGTGCTGAAATTGATTGCGGAATTTTATTATAGAATCGTATACCAAAACCCACAAACGAGTTACGCACTTTTGCAACGCGCAAAGCAGGAGCCGCAAGCTTATGTCGGTTCCTGCTTTGTCTATTGTACACATCACCTATCGTTTTATAATTCTTTATATTTTTATGTACATAAATTAAATTGCTTAAAATATACTGTGAAGCAAATGTAAGAATACCTGTTTCCTTAAACTTCTCTCGCAGGGAATCACGCGGTCTTAAATTATAAATGCCACGTATAGCTCTCTTTTGTAAAACAAAGATTTTTTCACTATCCGCGCATTTACCCCATAGCAATATTCCATAGGACATAATGCTATGGAAGTAGGCAAAATAAACAAGTTTTGCTGTTTCAACATCTGTGAATTGTCTTATCTTTCGAACAGCGTAGGCCGCTGAACTCAGTTTCCCTGCAAGATTTGTTACATGTGTGCTCCATTGGACTTTTGTATCCAGGGATACTCCCAAAAATACAGTTGAATTATCTGTTTTTAGTGGTACATTATTTAAAGAGAGCCTATTTGCTGTTTTTGCAGCATTAGGTAATGCAAATTCTATACATTTAGTTTTATTTGAGTTCAGTACCAAATTATTTAGCCTGAACCAAAGAGCTACTTGCGATAAACCCCTGTTTACTTCGTCAAAATTATCGTCATTTCTATTAACTTTAAAAATTAATGATGTATCATCTGCAAACAGTACAATATCGCAAATATTATGAATAAAATATGGCAAACCATTTATATAAACTAAAAACAGAAACGGACCAAGGATTGATCCTTGAGGCACACCCATAACTAAGGCCGTTCCGGATGACTGCACATCATTAATGCACACTCTTTGAATCCGGCTGTGAAGATACGATGCAACGAGACGAAGTGCATTGTCTTTAATGCTATAATAGCCAAGCTTTAGCAATAAAATTTCGTGTTGAACGCAATCAAATGCTTAAACCTCAGATCCTCAACTTCAATTTCATCCTTACCTTGTATCTCTTATCTTACCAGCGAGTATATAGGGCAGTCAGCCATAAGGTGAAGACTCGTTTCTTCCTCTCCACACACGCAGATACACCCATATAGTTACATACATAATGTCACACACACACACACACACACACACGCACGCACGCACGCACGCACGCACGCACGCACGCACGCACACGCACGCACGCACGTACACGCACGCACGCACGCACGCTCGCACTCACACGCGCAAGCGCACGCGCACGCACACACGCACACACGCACACACGCACACACGCACACACGCACACACGCACACACGCACACACGCACACACGCACACACGCACACACGCACGCACGCACGCACGCACGCAGACACGCACACACACACACACACACACACACATGCATAATATAGAACTTATCGATTTTATTTAGCGCCATACTTTTGCGTAGCGTATAAAAATGGTATAATACATATAAAAAAATGAACGAAAAGCTTACTACGAATATACTCAATTCGAAACCCTGAACCAATCAGTGCTAAAGTTGAATGGTTGCTCGTTACAGTCGTTAATATTCAAGACGAGCCGCGGTTAGTATCGATTATGCTATTCGGTTTTACACGTATCCGGTTGCGTGTTAAAGCTCCGTTATATTTGATATTCGGAATCGAATGTTCTGCGACTATGTAAAGTCATTTTATACATTTTTTTCATGTGCCTATAACATTTTTGTGATATTATACTTTTGCGCGCTTTTTAAAAATTACTAGAGTGAGCTTTTACGATCATTACAAATTCAAAACATTCTTTATTTAAGTAAACTTCAAGAGCGAGAGCTCCAGAACCAATTTAACTGAAGATTCGAAAAGTTGCCTCTACCGAAAAAAACCAGAAAGAAACTCGGCGGCTGTTCGTTTTAAAATTTAATTTTTATACATTACATTTCATCATTGCCAGCTTGTACCAGGAATAGATTCGCGCATATTTTGACACTAATAATACGACAAAGTTGGTTAATATAAAGTTACAAAATTTGCATGTTAAAATTAATTTTAAGTTTAGTATGTCATACCTACATTATACATGAATAAATTGACAAAAAGCATAAAAACAATTCAACACAGTACAATATTATAATAATTGTTAAGTAATTAAGTACAATTTAGATAGATTTCAATATTATAATTTCTTTTGTCAATGACATTAAGGTAATTAATACAAAGGATAATTACGCTGTCATTTGTAAAAAATTGGGGTACGGACGGGCTATAGAAATAAAAATAACCCTGATAGAACCCCACCTGATCAATTTTTTTTTTTCAAGTTTGATCTTTACTTCCTTCTCCTAGCATCGTTTCCCCAATAATGGGGGTCGAGACCTCATGATTCAAATCTTGGTTTTCCAACTTATCCTGCTCGGCCATTTGGATGACCGGCGGATGGCACCCAAGTAAACCCACCACGGTTTCCCAAATCGTTCCATGTCAGTCTTTTTGAGGAAATATAATTTCTCAGGGTCACTGGCAGCTATTCCGAAACTCAGGCCATGGAGAATTTGAGATATTTTGCGCCACCCGATGTTCGGCGTTGACATTTATCGATTGGTTTGTTTTCTCCACACCGACCCTCCTCCATGGCTTGGGACCGGCAATGGCGGATTTTTTTATCATCTTTTTTTTTCATGTTTATTTATATCTTCTAAAGAAAACTAAGCAAATCTCGGTTACCCACTACTTTCTTAATTTTTTATTTATTTACAACAGAAATGTACATATTATATCTATCTTAAATTACTTAAACGCTAGGACTATACAAATCATGCCCACGAGGAATGGTCCCAAGAATGCTGGCAGCGTTTCCGCGCTGGATCGCTAAGCTGATTCTTTGTGCGAAAAAGGAGCCAGCCCTAGTGTCGCCATCTTTTAATAAATAATTTCCATTCCAATTCTAATAAATTCACCCTCAAGGCAGGTATACGTTGATTCAATATATCACATCTGCCCACAGAGTAATGAAGCTTACATTATTAATTGGATTCCCTTCACGAGCCACGCTCCCTGATTGGAGTGCTGAGTGCAAAGTCGAATGGTGTCATTAGTATTCATGGCTGGAGTAAGTGCCATTGATTTTAACGTCTTTGGTTAGGTAGGGGTTGAAATGTTGAACCTGTATTCACTTATTTAGGAGACTCAGCCTTTCACAAGTTACCAATAAACTGTCAGCTAGCCTATTCGGAACATATCTGACACATATCTCAGAATTTTGGCTTATTCAGCACTTACAGTCCCTAATAAGTTAACAGGTAGATCATGTGGCTGTTATTTTGTTCATCTGCTGGATAGCAAATACCAAAATGGCCGCGATTTTATTTTTTTTAATTTCTACGTAGTTTATTTGTCGGTTAACTATCCGACACTTTATCAGTAACTTGTGAAACAGGCCCTTAGTAATATATATTTACCTCGCCATATTTATGTAGCAATCCCCAGTAAGTAAGTGGCTAAGGTAAGTGACTCGTCGTCGTCGTGTGTATCCGGCTGAGTAGAATAGACCTCCTTACAACAAACTTTAGTTTTTACCGAGGTGCCGTAAAAGGCGACTAGGATAAGGTGACGTTAGGCAGGTGGCAGATCGTAGAATAACTAGCCAAAACATGAAGTGTCGACCCCACTTATAGTGGGATGAGGGCAGGAGATTAAATGATGAGTTAAATTTACTATTGTATTATTTTTTTTATCCTTTGCATTATGTCGAGTGGAAATATTCAATTAGTTACATAGATTTCGTTATTTTTTAATTTTTTTAATGCAAAATTTAAAGCTTTCCTTACATGCTTTAAGTAAACGGTGAAAGTTATTAAAAAATCATGTATTACAAAATTGTTCCCCTCTGAAAGTTCTAAATAAAAGTCCGCGACAGCATATGTCTTTTAAGGTTAACCCACTTCAACCATATGTTTATCGAAAGTATATTACGATTTTAATAATTCTACGCAGGTGGAGCTACTGGCGATTGCTAGTAAAAAATATAAATACCTAAACTATTTGCCACGGGTAGTATATCCGGGCGCAACTAAGTCAATATAAGCGTTGCGAATATACGTTGAATTCTCGCGTCAACATGTTGTGCGAGTTTGCACAATAAATTAAATTCAACCAGCCATTAAACACGAGCCAAAGGGGCCAAGGGCGACCGCCTGTTCACATAGCATCGATCGATACACCGGCACACACCGTGTTATACATGATGACAGGTTACTTATTTGTTTGTTGTAATAGGAGCATTTAGTAACGAACCAAATCGTTCTGTGATAAATTGTAAATGTATGGGACAGAAGAGAAGGCTAAATATGCTAGCTAATGCTCTCGCGAGGCTGAAAAGCTGGACAGCACTCGCAACTCCAGTCCATTCCTATATACTGCGTCATGACTCTCTTGCGGCCGATACATCTCTTGTCTGCAATTTTGTCATCCATAAGTTGCAGGAGTCCATAATGTTCGTGACTAAGCATATATCCCAGGTATGCAACCTTTTTTTATGTAGATCCAAAGTTCGACTTACATGATATACGCCGCGAGACCTTTTCATTTGGCACCTTTTCTATCCATTTTATTTTGAGCATGCGTGTGTGGATATAGCTCTCTGCGAACCTGCACAAGATGTAACTAGAATTATATTCTCTTCTTCTTGGTTGGACATCCACTGCTGAACATAGGTCTTCTTAAGGGATCTCCACAACCCACAATTTTGTGCCACTTGGAACCAGCGGCTCCCCGCGACCTTTTTTAGGTCATCAGTCCGCTTCGTTGTGGATCTACCGACGCTGCGCTTTCCGGTGCGAGGTCGCCATTCCAGCACCTTAGGACCCCAACGCCCATATGTTCTACATACTACGTGCCCCACCCATTGCAACAGATTCGCGATACAATAAGCTATGTCGGTAACTCTGGTTCTTGTACGGATCTCCTCATTCATGATTTGATCGCGTAGAGATATACCAAGCATATCTCGCTCCATCGCCCGTTGAATGAATCTGAGCTCAAAAGAATTATATTAAGAACTATATTTTTAAAAGAGCAACCGCCGAGTTTCTTGCTGGCTTTTCTCGGTAGAAACAGCTTTCTGAACCAGCAGTAGAGTTGACGATACAAAAGCACATCTTTACAAGTTTATTTGATTTTGAATTTGCATTTGTATTTGCGTCAATAGGCCCGTATCTATACGATTTCGAATATCCTTTTTTACTGTCCACGCCTCACCTCAGTTTCAGTAATAGTTCAGTTCAGTAATAGTTTGTTAAAACACATTTAAATGTTCGGAAAATAGATTCATGAAAGCAGTACAGTAGCTCTTACCGCAGACGGATCGATTCAGCTTATTTTAGCACGAGGCAGATCTTTCCGTGGCTCGCGTTTTGAATACACAATGAATTTATTCCGAGGAGTTTTCTCATTCCGAACCTGATTTTATTGGATGACAGTATGGCGTTAACAATTATCTTGTATGCTATATCACGTAGTCTTAGATTGAAAATCTATACTTATCATAAGGCAAAGCGACAATAAGCTGTCTGTCTGTATGTAATTGATTTTCATAGAATCTGCAAAACGAATTTTTGTATAATTTTTAGCAAGCAATTCTTCCGGAACGTTAATAGTATATTACGGTTTTATATAAATTTTGTTGTCTCGTGGTTGTAACAAAACTTGTCTGCTGGGAGGGTTAGTAGCGATACACTAAAGTAATGTACTAGAGAATTGTAGATCTACAAAAATACTACAAAATTGTCCGCGACAGCATGTCCATATCTCTTATAGTTACTTTTATGTTCAAAATTAGATTGTGGGCCAAGTCGCAGGCACAACTAGTATTTGGAGAATCATGAAAGGATTTTTAGAGAATCATTTTTTATTCGACTTTTACGCCCGGTTTCCACCAAAACGAAGGAGAGAAGACATGCGTTCATCCTCCTGCCCTTATCCCACTCTAAGTGGGGTCGACACAACATGTTACAAACATGTTGTCATAAGATTCGGCTGCGTTTTTAAGACTAGCCGCCTGCCTGAAGTCAACTTATCTTACTCGTATTTTACGACTCCTCGGTAAGGAAAGAGGGTGGTCTATTTTACTCAACCGGATACCACACGGTGGGTTAACTTACTTTAGTCGCCTTTTACGACACCTCGTTAAGAAATGAGGGTGGTGCTATTCTATTCAGCCGGATACCACACGGTGGGTCGACTTACCTTAGTCGCCTTTTACGACACCTCGTTAAGAAATGAGGGTGGTACTATTCTATTCAGCCGGATACCACACGGTGGGTTAATTTACCTCTGTCGCCTTTTAAGACACCTCGGTAAGAAATGAGGGTGGTACTATTCTGTTCAGCCGGATACCACACGGTGGGTTAATTTACCTCAGTCGCCTTTTAAGACACCTCGGTAAGAAATGAGGGTGGTACTATTCTATTCAGCCGGATACCACACGGCGGGTCGACTTACCTTAGTCGCCTTTTACGACACCTCGTTAAGAAATGAGGGTGTCACTATTCTATTCAGCCGGATACCACACGGTGGGTTAATTTACCTCAGTCGCCTTTTAAGACACCTCGGTAAGAAATGAGGTTGGTCAATTTTACTCAGCCGGATACCACACGGCGGGTCGACTTACCTTAGTCGCCTTTTAAGACACCTCGGTAAGAAATGAGGGTGGTACTATTCTATTCAGCCGGATACCACACGGTGGGTTAATTTACCTCAGTCGCCTTTTAAGACACCTCGGTAAGAAATGAGGGTGGTACTATTCTATTCAGCCGGATACCACACGGTGGGTTAATTTACCTCAGTCGCCTTTTACGACACCTCGGTAAGAAATGAGGGTGGTACTATTCTATTCAGCCGGATACCACACGGTGGGTTAATTTACCTCAGTCGCCTTTTAAGACACCTCGGTAAGAAATGAGGGTGGTACTATTCTATTCAGCCGGATACCACACGGTGGGTTAATTTACCTCAGTCGCCTTTTAAGACACCTCGGTAAGAAATGAGGGTGGTACTATTCTATTCAGCCGGATACCACACGGTGGGTTAATTTACCTCAGTCGCCTTTTAAGACACCTCGGTAAGAAATGAGGGTGGTACTATTCTATTCAGCCGGATACCACACGGTGGGTTAATTTACCTCAGTCGCCTTTTAAGACACCTCGGTAAGAAATGAGGGTGGTACTATTCTATTCAGCCGGATACCACACGGTGGGTTAATTTACCTCAGTCGCCTTTTAAGACACCTCGGTAAGAAATGAGGGTGGTACTATTCTATTCAGCCGGATACCACACGGTGGGTTAATTTACCTCAGTCGCCTTTTAAGACACCTCGGTAAGAAATGAGGGTGGTACTATTCTATTCAGCCGGATACCACACGGTGGGTTAATTTACCTCAGTCGCCTTTTAAGACACCTCGGTAAGAAATGAGGGTGGTACTATTCTATTCAGCCGGATACCACACGGCGTCAGAAAGTGCATGTGCTATGAACACCAATCAGATATGGTCATTCTCAAAATGTTTCCGCTTCATTAAAGAAGAAAACATAAGCTCCCTTTAATAAGTTTCAACCAATCTCAATGTAGGAATGCGTAAACCTTGTTAATTATTAATATACAAATTAAGTTTTAAAAACAGTGCCTCCCAAAGCTTTCTGCGACCTCTTCTCTACATTTTATTCCCTTGAGTTTTGACCCAAGGATTATCAAATTAATAACATAAAGTTTAAGTCTATGTAAGTTATAGAATTATTTTGATGTTACCCGCGTTTTTTAAGAAAGTGTAGGAAGTAGACATCGTCAACATACCTTATACATGCAGGGCCAGTTATCACACGTATCACAAAACCACCATCAACTACACAACACATAAGCACTACACACATTCACTACGACAGGAGGATAGTCTCCACGACAGAAATACTAGTTTGCGTTGGCGCAGTGATCCTGACTTCAGTTTCCGAGGGTAGCGTGTTTGATTTCCGACTAGTGCCAACATTTTCTAAAAACAATTTGTTTCTTAGAGTCTGGATGTATTTATTTTATACCAATTTACCAGTCACTTGTCACCAATAACACAAGTACAAATTTATTTTTGAATTTAAACTATCGTGAGTGTTATTCATAATTAATGTATAGAAACAGCACGTAAAGAACTCATGAATAAGAGCTCCGTATGGGCTTGAAAGTAGTCGGGCTCATCCGATAAAATAACACGTGAGTATAACCGGTTTCTATACATTAATGAGTACTAAGTTCAAAAGTATTAATAAAACTATTTTGCTATTATCAGCTATGATGTAAAATAGAAAATATATATAATGCTTAATGTAGAGTGGACAATCCGTTTCCATATCTGATAATTTTTTGAAAGATTTTGCGACAAAACTTTGCGATTTTGTCGTTGAGTCTGATGATGATGCTTCGGTTGTCGGGCGAAACGGTTGTTGAGTTTGTGATAGTGAACGTGTGTAGTGCTTGTGTATTGTGGTGGCGGTGGTGGAGGTTTTTGCATATATTTTACGAATCCTGCAAGTATCAGATACGAAAACGGATTGTCCATTCTACAGTTAGCATTATATATATTTTCTATTTTACATCATCGCGGATTATAGCAAAATCATTTTATAATTACTTTGGACCATAAGTAAGCTTTTTTGTTTATTTTTTTATAGAATTTGTATATTATCGCTGTTACTTGAACAAAACGTTTCATTGAACAAAATTGATGATAAAGTTATTTAGTCATAATACGTATTTCTTTTAAAAATATGAAATGCTAAGTGCTGAAAGTGAAAAATGCAAAAGTTTTCTATTCTTGAAGCTATTATTTTATTTATGATTTTGTCTTGTACCCTATCCTCCTCATGATGCTTCGGTAACGGGACGAAACGATCGCGGATTTAAGCAAAATAATTTTATTATTAATTTTGTATTATGGATCTCCGCAAAGTAACGCCTAATTCTACATCCTCCTGCCCTTATCCGACTCTAAGTGGGGTCGGCACATCATGCTATCAACATGCTGTCACATGAATTAGCTGCGTTTTTACAACCGGCCGCCTGCCTGACGTCAACTTACCTTAGTCGTATTTTACGACACCTCGGTAAGAAAGAGGGTGGTCTATTTTACTAAACCGGATACCACACGGTGGGTCAACTTACCTTAGTCGCCTTTTATGACACCTCGGTAAGAAGTGAAGTTGGTCAATTCTACTCAGCCGGATACCATACGGCGGGTCAACTTACCTTAGTCGCCTTTTATGACACCTCGGTAACAATTGAGGGTGGTACTATTCTATTCAGCCGGATACCACACGGCGTACTAAGTTACTTTGAGATTAGAAGACATTTAATTGTAACATATAAAAAAAGGTAGGTGCATAAGGGGACAATAGGGGGGGGACACAGTAAGTCCCCCTGAATTGTGAATAAATCATTAAAACGCTGTCCGCACTACAGCAACCCCCACTTATCCTTAATTAAAGTTATTCGACCGATGTCCCTTCTGGGCCTTTCGAGAATCTACTATTGTTATGTATTATTTTAGGGCCTTTACGAAGTTTTACTTTGATGTATATTTGAGTTTTTTATCTATTTTTCCCTATGTTATCTCTGAAAAATAATAATGTGGTATCCGGCTGTGTAGAGTAGACCACTCTTTCTTAGAGAAGTTTCGTAAAATGCGATAGACGTAAGTTGACCCGCCGTGTGGTATCCGGCTGAGTAGTATAGACCACCCATTTTTACCAAAGTGTAGTAAAAGGCGATTAACGTAAGCTGATTAACCGTGTGAGAAGAATAGAAAGAGGGTGACCTATTCTACTCCACCGGATACCACACGTCGGATCAACCACCCTTAGTCGCCTTTTACGAAAAATCGGTAAGAAAGAGGGTGGTCTATTCTGTTCATGGCATTATATATATTTTCTATTTACTTTACCGCAAATTATAGAAAATAAATTTCTATATTACTTTCCTATTTATTTTAATAAATACAGTATAAAAGACTAAACTCTAATCAATAACATAGAAACTCCTTTACAAACATCATTAACAAAATTTTAACATAAATTTAATAAGCAACAGATTTCAACAACTTTGGGTCAGGACTCAAGGGAAAGGAGGGGAGAGTTAAGTAGTGGTATGTGTGGGAGGGAAAGTTTTGACGGCTTGACCCAACTTTAATACGCTTTATAACTGACACGTTTTAAAACTTTTTAAATTCAAGTACGTCGAAGCTATTTCAAAAGCATTTGTAATGGAAAACATCGTCGGGATTTAAATTTGAATTTGACAGCAAATTCTTAAGTTGAAACTTATAATTTACTAGCGACCTGCCCCTGCTTCGCACAGGTATAAAATATATAGCCTATGTCACTCATTGAACAAAATGATTAAAATCTATCTAGTAGTTTTGATTTATTAATTACTGCCTGTGGTCCGCACACGTTAAATTTGGAGTAAAAAAATCCCCTTTCCCAATACCATGAAGATTTTCTGCTATCTTTGGAATACCTAAGTTTGTATACTACATTTTTACTTATTTACTTTTTACATTTTTCCCTATGTATATTATTTTTACAAATAATTACAGAATTGTCTTTGTATACAACATTCACAGCTTTATACTAGACTAGTTTTCTTTAGAGGTTACTCTTGAAAGTGTGACATATAGTTGGCCATGTGAAAAACAAACACTTCCGATCGCTGCTAAATTCGAAGTTGCTATAGGGCGAAGCGTGGCCTCCGTCGCGCTATGTATAGGCACGCAGCGTGCTGAATCAATCGGTATGCCCCTGCATTTTAAATCTGTAATATCTTCGAAAATGTTCATTTAAATTACATAGTGTAAACGGTCATATTGATCTATATTAAATCAACAATCTGTTTAAGTTACTTAATTGGATAAGGATTAATGCTGTTGTGTTTAAAAGAGCTTCGAAAATAAGGTATTATTCTTCGTAAAAAGAAAATGACAAAAAAATGCTATTGTGGATTATCCATAAGAGATAGACATATGCCATCGCGGAGTTTTCTGTAGACATTTTCAAGGTGTATAAATACTCAGTACATTATTTTGATTAATATCGCCTGCGTTTGCAATGTAAGCAGAAAAAAAATTATTTACGACATCACATTAAAAACCTCAAAAATTACAGTATTTCTCTACTCCATACTGAATGTTATAATACATATAAATCTTCCTCTTCAATCACTCTATCTATTAAAATAAACAGCATCAAAATCTGTTGCGTAGTTTTAAAGATTTAAGCATACATAGGGATATAGGGATATGGAACAGACCTCTGTCTGTCGGAAAAGGGACTTTGTTTTATACTATGTAGTATATGTTTTATACACAGCCAAATCATCTAACAACATGTTCATAAGATATTGTGCCGATCCCACCAGAGTGGTATAAGGGTAGGAGGATGATGTAGTTGCCTGATTAAAGCTTTAGAAAGTGCAAAGTGCGCGAGTTCGTCGGCAAAGTTTTATTATACATCATTTTATATTCCAACCCTGTTACTCTTTGAACCCGCAATTTACGTTCTTTGTTATCTTCCCGTCAACTGATATTTTACATTCTAAAGCGTGCTCGTTTTAATATTAGATTTTTCTCCCATTATTTACATCATCATTCACCTGTGATTATTCCACTCTAAGTGAGGGTCGGCATCTATTTAAAATTTGACATGACTTGGCTACGTATTTTATGGCCGCGTGCCTGACGTCAACTTACTTTAGTCGTATTTTATAACGCTTAGGTAAGATAGATTTGCAGTCTATTCTACTCAACCGTATACCAGAGTATAACCGTATAACATTAGTCGCCTTTTACGACACCTCGGTAAGAAATGAAGGTGGCCTATTCTACTCAGCTGGGTATATAAACGGCGAGTCGACGTACCTTAGTCGCATTTTACGACACCTCGGTAAGAAATGAAGGTGGTCTATTCTACTCAGCCGGGTAATACACGGCGGGTCGACTTACCTTAGTCGCCAGTTACAACCCCTCCATAAGAAATGCGGGCGGTCAATTCTGCTCAACCGGATACCACACGGTCGGTCAACTAACATTAGTCGCATTTTACGACCCCTCCATAATAAATGAGAGCGGTCAATTCTACTCAGCCGGATATAACACGGCGGGTCGACTTACGTAAGTCGCCTTTAACAACACCTCGATAAGAAACGAGGGTGGTTTATTCTACTCAACCTGATACCACACGGCACCAGTTTCATGTAACACTGTTACATAATTTTGAAAATTAAGGGCTTGTTTCACAAGTTACCAATAAAGTTACAGTCAGTTAACTTATTCGGACATATCTGACACATATCTCGGAATTTTGCGTTTCTCAGGTTTCTGATAGGCTTATTCAGCACTTAAAGTCCCTAATAAGTTAACAGGTAGATCATGTGGCTGGTATTTTGTTTATCTGCTGGATGGTAAATACTTATTTCGAAATGGCCGCGATTTTTTTGTTAATTTTCGCTTTCTAGAGTCTCTTTTTAGAGACATTTATCTGCTACTTAGTTTATTTGTCGGTTAACTATCGACACTTAATCAATAACTTGTGAATCAGGGCCTAAATATGGTATGACCGCTGACTTTCTTGTTGGTTCGCGTCAAATAACGTCTTTACAATATACAGTTCCGACATGATTGCAAGATAAACAAACTTTCGACTTTATATGGTTGAAATTGTCAAACAAGTTATGAAAAGCTTTTAAAAATATTTCTTTGTCGGTTTGCACAAACATTTTTCATATTCAGTTAGGAGTACGTCAAAAACATTTCGCTAAAATGTTATTTTCCAAAGTTACGTATTTAAATTCGCATGAAAATAGCGTAATTTGCGAACTAATTTTTCTCTCAAAATATTTTCCAAGAGTTCGCCTTGGTCGTCTGAAAAATACTTTATTATTCTATCACAATTTATGAGAAGGTTAATGAGAATCATTTTTTACACTGAACAGTTTTATAGTCTTTGAAATGCCGTGTCTGGCTAAGTAGTATAGACCACCCACATTTCTTAAATCAAATCAAATCATATTTATTGTGAATACAGTAATTATAGATGTTATAAGAGTAATTATTTAACCAATTTATTCTACCATTACAATTTTATCGCCAATCGCCAGCGGCTCCGCCCGCGTGGAAGGATTTAAATCGTAATATAGTCTTTTGATAACCTAAAAAATGGTTAAAGTGGGTCAACCTTAAAAGCTGTGTACCTTAAAAGTATGCTGACTTTTATTTAGAACTTTTAGAGGGGAAGAATTTTGTAATACATGATTTTTAAATAACTATTACCGTTTATTCAGCGCACGCAAGAAAAGCTTTAAATTTTGCCCTTTTTCTTACTATTTTTTATAGCTACTCCTTTCCTATTCATTTTAGCGTGATGTTGTATAGCCTTCCTCAATAAATGGACTACCTTAAACCGAAAGAATTTTTGAAATCGGTCTAGTAATTCCTGAGATTAACGCGTTCAAACATTCAAACAAACTCTTCAGCTTACAAATTACAATATACATTCTAATCATAAAGAAAATCGTTGTTTAAGTAGTAGCATTAACTAATATAGAACATTTTTAGTGCACTTTTAAAACTATCAATTGATGGAAGTTTTTTAATATCATTGGGTCATTTGTTATAAATATTTATTGACATGCAAAATCCACTATTCTACTAATCATAAAAGATAATCATAGAAGGAACAACTCGTAATCTTAGTGGCTATCTTTTATTATTCAAGTTTTTAAATGTGCTGAGATTGGTATGAACATACACAGCTGATTAAATTTTGTATATATAATGAAGGGAAATAATAATTTTAGTTGCTTAAAGTGTAAAAGTGCTCTAAACGAGATGTCGTAAAAGACGACTAAGGTATAAGAATAGACCACCCTCATTTCTTACCAAGGTGTAACTTTTACGATACATAAGAGTATTTACCAATAAATTTCGAATGAAGTTGCGATTACCACTAGTTACAAATATAATCAGGGAGAAATAAATGTGTAAGGATTTTTTCTCGGTATCAACTTGCTTCGTTCATTAAAAGTTAGCCAGCGGCCGTAGGCCTGAAGTTCATTTTAACTTAGATATTTAATTAACTTAATACCTTTCTAGACTTTGTACTTGTAATAAACTCTAATGAAACTCAATCATCATCCTCCTGCCCTTATCCCACTCTAAGTGGGGTCAATACAACATTTTATAAGCATGGTGCAACATGATTTGGCTACGTATTTTAAGACCGGCCTACCTGACTTACTTTTGTCGTATTTTACGACACCTCGGTAAAAAGGGTGGCCCTACATGTCACCCACGCTTTCTTTCTTTTTTTTAATGACTTTTTTTAAATTAACCAGGTATTAGTAATTATTTGAAGTTGAAACCAACGCTTGAGCTGTGATAGCCCAGCGGTAACACCGTGCGACTCTATCTGGGAGGTCACCGGTTCAACCCGGGCAGACACCAATGAATCTTTTCTGTTAAAACATATGTGTCTAATTGATAATTGCAATTTATCACACGCTTTTCGGTGTAGAAAAACATCGTGAGGAAACCTGCATATTTCTAGAGAGTTCTGGAGATATGTGTAACCTACCAATCCGCATTGGAGCAGCGTGGTAGGTCTTAGCTCCAATCCTTCTCTCCAAAAACGGAGAGAAGAGACCTATTCCCAGCAGTGGGATAGTAACAGGCCGCTCCACTTACTAACACAACGCTTAATGTATTTATCACTACATATGTATATATATATTTTTAATGACAAAAAAATATTTTCATTACTTGTTTATGATGTATCTCCACAAAGAAACGCCTAATTCTATAAATTATCATATAAAAAGTTGATACCAATAGATTTTCTCTCTTTGATATCGAACTCTGCCCTCGATACAACCAGCGATGTATTGGAGCGTCACTAACTCGATTATAGATCACTTTGAGTAATGAAGCGGCACTTAGTTTCATATTTAACCTTAAATAATCGATATGGGGCTTCAAATTCAAGATATTCTTTATTCAAGTGGACTTTTTACAGTACTTTTGAATCGTCAAATGTTTTAAAGAAGCTACCACTGATTCGGAAGTTTGCTCCTACCGAGAAGAACCAGCAAGAAACTCGGCGGCTAATCTTTTACACAAATTATTACAATGTAGTGGTTACAAGATAATCGTTGCAGCTGGATGCGTAGCTGACTGCAGTTAAAATATGCTATCACTACAAATAATCCTCAATAGTAAGCTTTATGTAGCTAAACTTGTGTAAAGGCAAGTCTAGATGATGTTGAGGAATTTGAAACTTCACTTACGTATGGCTTAACGCCGTGTGGTATCCGGCTGAATAGAATAGTACCACCCTCATTTCTTACCGAGGTGTCGTAAAAGGCGACTAAGGTAAGTCGACCCGCCGTGTGGTATCCGGCTGAGTAGAATAGACCAACCTCATTTCTTACCGAGGTGTCGTAAAAGGCGACTAAGGTAAGTTGACCCACCGTGTGGTATCCGGTTTAGTAGAATAGACCACCCTCTTTCTTACCGAGGTGTTGTAAAATACGACAGAGGTAAGTTGACGTCAGGCAGGCGGCCGGTCGTAAAAACGCAGCCAAATCACGTGAGAGCATGTTTATAACATGTTGTGCCGACCCCACTTAGAGTGGGATAAGGGCAGGAGGATGATGACTTACGTATGGCTTAGAAAGCACTTTTTAAAATGAAACCAGCCCAACACTGACTAGTATAGGGCGGTACAACCGTGAATGCGTATGGCCCGATATCGAAAGCGGAGAGGAAAGGCAAAAAGAGTAGATGTTCTGCGAAACGGTCAGGTTATTTCCATTAAAGCGGAGATGAGATGCCTAAGAGAAGACAAAAGTAATAATAAAATTATTTTGCTATAATCCGCGAAGAAGTAAAATAGAAAATATATATAATGCTAAATGTAAGTGGACAATCGGTTATCATACCTGATACATGCAGGATTCGTAAAAACACATGCACTACCTCCACCACCGCCACCACAATACACAAGCACTATATACGTTCACTATCACAAACTCAACAATCGTTTCGCCCCGCAACCGAAGCATCATCAGGACCAAAATCGCAAAGCATGCAAGCGATGCATCGCCTAATTCTATAAATTACCTAAGAGAAGATTTGAACTGTGCGTATAGTACAAATGTGAGCTGTAAATCTTGACAAGCCGTCAAAATTGTCAACGGAGATGTCAAAAGGAGATCTCAAATCTTAACAAAATTTATATTGTAACGATATTTATATAAATTTATACTTAAATTAATAATTTCAATTCGTCGTACGCTTTACGGTACTAAAGAAAACAAAGTGATGAAACTTGCTTACATCAGCAGTGTCTTTTGACAATATTAGCCATTCTACAATTCTTATCTACTATAGACCATCGTTCTCCTGCCATTCTTCTTTTCTACTTACCTTGGTCGTACTTTGCGACACCTCGACTAGAAAATGGTTGGTATATTTGCTGGTTGATTATAAGCTGTGATGGCCTAGCGGTACGACCGTGTGAATCTCTAGAGACGATCATGGGTTCAAACCCGGGTACACACCAATGAGTTTTTCTATTAAAAACTTATGTGTCTAATTGATAATTTCAATTTATCACTCGCTTTTCGGTGAAGGAAAACATCGTGAGGAAACCTGCATATCTCTAGAGAATCCTAGGGATATGTGTAACCTACCAATCCGCATTGGAGCAGCGTGGTAGGTCCTAGCTCCAACCCTTCTCTCCAAAAATGGAGAGAGGAGGCCTATGCCCAGCAGTGGGATAGTAACAGGCTGTTACTTACTTACTTACTTACTTACTTACTTACTTACTTACTGGTATATTTTACTAAGTCGGATACCACGAGGCTTATCTATGTAACATACATATTAATTATGTAACATTATAATATTGTAAAATTCAATTATTTACTTAACTTTAGCATTGGACTAAAATGGCTTGGAGCAAAAGGGTTAATCTGATGTTAAGTCCATTTTTGATTGTCCGGCCCCTCGCCCTTAAAAATCAAATTGCCTCCCTCCTGTGGGGCGTTGGATCCACGTTGGGAAACGCTGATATAGAGAGAATATAGTCTTTTAAAGCGTTAAAGGTACTTGGTGGGTTTAACCTTTGTCCCGCCGGGAGTGGAAGAAAAGACTCACCAGACGGTAACAACAATTTTATTGGGTCGTGAGTCTACTGCCCGTCAATGCTATGCTCCGTAAGTAGGTAGGTGTGCGCTAGGTACTGCCCTGGTTTTGTCTAGCAGCGGAGTAGGCCGTGCAGCGCGCGCCCGGAGAGTGGTGTCGACCCGAAGATGTCGGGCACGGACTCGAGGCCGATGTTGTTTGCCACTGGTCGGAGATTGGGGTAAAAAGTACCTGAGTTAAGCCCAGGTATGGCACCCTGAAATTTACGTCCAGCGTGTTACTTTATGAATGCCTTCGTCTCCTCTGATTGCGTGCACGGCAGCGTAGGCAAAGCAGTGCTAATGCGCTAGTGAAGTGATGTTGTGCATGTTGCAATCAGAACTGAGAATAAAGAGAGGAACAAAGTAAAGAAAAAATGAATGAAAAAAATAAATTAAAATGAATATAAAAACATGTTAAATTTACAATGAAAGTTAATATAAAAAAACTACAAATGAAACTACAATGAATGACAATGGAAAAGTACTAAAGGTCAAATTAAAGTCGACAGAAGGTCGCGAGGCATGATTCAGCAAAAGGCTATAATCTATGCGTAAAATTTTGTTCAGCACTTACCCAATACGTGGGGAGATAAACCTCACAAAATACTAGATATGAAAAAGGTTAAAAAAAAATAAAAGATATCTAGGCTGTTCGTCCTCTCCGAAGAAAGGGGCACGCAAGATTAAAGTCAGAGGTCATCATGCCTGTGAACGTGCGCACACAGTCGACTCAGGAAACGAACAGGCCGGGCTAAAGGGCTAATGCGCCCGCGCCCACCTATGGCGAGTCAAGAGCGGGGAGCGGGAGGAGGGCCTGCGTCGTGTGACTTGAAATGAGTCACACGATTCCGCGCGTTAAATTATTGTTTAAATAATAAAATATACATAAATACGTTTAAATAAATATAAAAATACATAAATATACGTTTTTTACGTTACACCTTATCTTTGAAAGGAAAAAGAAGGCTTTACCCTTTTTTTTTTTTTTTTTTTTAAACAGGAAAAAACCCCTTATGGGTACCGCCGCCCGACGGGGACAGGCGACGGTTATGTCGGACTCGCACCGACTAAAATAACCTGTGTGCTCCACTACGCTGCTGGTGGCGGGGATAGGGTACCCATGAAGACATTGCCCCCCATCCCCGCCAGCAGCAACTCTGTAGCCCAGAGTGCGCCACCTCTGGGTCGGGGCCTCTCTGAAAGTGGCCCCTCCCTCCGCTGGACGATGCATCGGGAGCACCGGATGCATCGAACGCCTCGGGGACCTAACTCCAGCGAGCGTCCGATAAAGCCCCGTTCGGATCGCTCGGAGGTCCCCGTTAGGGTGGCATGCGACGGACTTCGGCGAGTCGTCTGCGCCCCGCTCGCCTGCGGCGGATTGGATCCAAGGACTCGACTTCCCGGATCCGCCCCGCCGCCTCCTTCCGCGAGATAACATCCTCGCAGAAGGAGGCCATCGCTGCCCACGATCGCTCCGTGTCCACCATGGCGCGAACCACAGTGGGCAGGGAGAGATCGTGCCCCACCTGTGCCACGAGTTCCGCTCGCTGAACCGCCCAAGCTGGACAGTCTGCGAGCGTGTGCAGCGCCGTGTCAAAGTCGGCGCCGCACTCGTGGCACTCACCAGTCGCTTCGCGCTGGGCCACCCTCCACAGATACCACCCGAAACAACCATGTCCGGAAAGCACCTGTGTCAGGCGGAAGGTGAGGACCCCATGCCTCCTGGCGACCCAGCCCTGGAGAATGGGCTGGATGGCCGAAATCGTCCAGGCTCCTGCACTGGGCGATTCAAGCCGCCGCCTCCATTGACGGAGGAGCTCTTCCTGAGCTGCCCTCCGCCAATCCACCTCTACCGCCGCTAAGTCTCCCCCCGGTGAACGGGCTTCGACTCTACGGCGGTAGGCCTGAGCTAGCACCTCGGCCTCTAGATCCCATGGAGGGGACCCGGCCAAGGCGCAGGCCGCCTCGCCAGAGATGGTCCGGTAGCCCCTCACAAGTCTGACCGCCATGACCCTCTGCGCCCTGCGCAGCAGAGGCAAGGATCTCGCGGTCAGTCGCCCCGCCCATACGGGGGCGCCGTATAGGGCCATCGACCGAACCACCCCGGCGTATAGGCGCCGGCAGCCTGCATTAGGCCCTCCCAAATTCGGGAGGAGCCTGCTCAGGGCTCCGGCGGTCGCCGTTAACTTAGGGGCGAGCCGCCGGAAGTGGGCCTCAAACGTCCATCGGCTGTCGAGGAGCAATCCCAGGTACTTTAATGTACCCGAGATTTCGATGGACGTCCCGCCCACTACCAACCGGGAGCCCACTGGGGGCGCCATCCGAGACCTGTGGAAGCAAATGGCCTCGGATTTCTCCAAGGCCACCCCCAGTCCCAGCCGGCGAATCCGGGCCACAACGTGAGCCGTGGCCGCGGTCGCCAGCACTCGGGCTTCCCGGTGGGTGCTCGCGCGAGCAGTCACGAGGGTGTCGTCTGCATAGCAGAACAGTCGCACCCCCGGAAGCATTTGCCCGCGCAGCACCCAGTCGTAGCCGATGTTCCACAGGAGGGGGCCAAGAACCGACCCCTGTGGAACACCGCACGACATCCTCCGCTCCTTCCACCTACCCCCAGCCGTCGGGTACCTCACAGCGCGGTCAGCTAGATAGTTACTGACCACACGCTGCAGGTACATGGGGATGCGGTGGAAGCGTAGGGCCTCCTTAATCACTCCCCAGGGCAAGGTGTTGAAGGCGTTAGCGATGTCCAGTGACACCGCCAACACCACCTCGCGCCGGGTTGTTGCCTCCTCCGCCAGAAGTCTCACACCCTCGATACAGTCGAGGGTGGACTTGCCCTGGCGGAATCCGCACTGGAGGCAACTGAGGTCAGGCCCTACCTCCTGGAGGTGCTGGACTATGCGGGAAGCTATTACGCGTTCGAGCAGCTTCCCCGCTTCGTCCAGCAAGACAATGGGCCGATACGCAGAGGGTGTATCGGCCGGTCTTCCCTCCTTCCTGAGCAAGACTAGTCTCCCCGTTTTCCACCTACGGGGAAAGAGGCCCTGCTCGAGGCAGGCACTGAACGTCGCCCTGAGTCCAGACTCCAACGGACCCAGGGCAAGAGACCAGGCGCGCCCAGGGATACCGTCGGGGCCGGGGGCAGTGTTTTTCGCCTTCATGCGACTCACCGCCCCGGCTAACTCCCACTCCGATACCCCCGGCGCACCCGACCCAGTGCCATCCTCCTCCTCGAGAGGTGCCATACGAGGCGGCTCCACCTCGGCTCCTTGCGGGAACAGGGCTTCCACAACAGATTCAACGAAGTCCGGCCGAAGGCTCTCGGTAAGGGGGGGAGCACGGGCACGAAGTTTCTTCCGTGCCGCTATGTACGGCCTCCCCCACGGATTCCGATTGAGCTCTTCGGCCATCTCCTTGTGAGCCCTGTCCTTGGCCTCGGCGATCGCCATCCGCAAGGAGGTGCGGACAGCCCGATAAGCCTCGTAACGGCGCCTCTCCTCCTCGACGTCGCGTCGTCTACGACGCCTGTACCGAGTGTACTGGCGGCGCACGGACACGCACTGTTCGCGCAGCTGCGCCAGCTCCTCCGACCACCAGTACACCCCGCGTGCCGGCCCTGTGCCACGCACCCTCGGCATACTGGCATCACAGACGAGCGACATCCGCCGCTGGAGGTCCTCGACCTCCGCGGCGACCCCCCTACCCGCGGGCCCAGCGGCCCACGCCTGGACGGTTGCGGCCTCGACGAGGAACTCGGGGTCCATTTTTTTGACCGACCACCGAGGGCCGTAATCTCTTCTCGACCGGGGGGAAGTGGGAGCATGGCGTGCGGACACCTCGAACCATATATATCGATGGTCCGAGAGTGTTTCCACACCCACCATTACTTCCCAATTCCTGACACATGGTGACATGGCGGCATCGACAAAGGTAACGTCGACTTTGGAGCCGCCATTCCACCGCACGCATGTGTCAGCTGTCCCCCGGTTCATCACAACCATCCCAGCCGAGGCCAACCAACCCTCCAGGAACCTCCCCCTGACGTCCGTGACCGGAGAACCCCACGCGGCGGATTTCGCGTTGAGGTCTCCGGCCAGGACCACCTTGCCGGGGCGTAACCTATTCACCAAGTCTCCGACTTCAGCCATGAAGAGCTCGAAGTCGGAGAACGGTCTGTTCGGTGAAAAGTACACCCCGATGACGGATACGTCCCCAATCTTGGCGGAGACGTAACCGCGTCCCCTCACTACGCGCTCTAGAGCTGGGGAACCAACCGCACCCCTGGACGCGATGACCACATCCCCCATACGGTCTCCAACCCACTCCTCGCCCGACGGAACGAAAAGGGGTTCGGAGACCACAGCCACGTGCACCATGCGCTCCGCCAGGGTCTGGAATATGAGGTCCTGGGCCCTGGTAGAGCGCATGATATTCGCCTGGAGGAATCTCATTGGGGCCATTATTAATTACTGACCTCCATAGATTCCTCCCTTGGCCGGCTCGTTGTAGCTTGAGCCGGGCTGGTGGCAGGTGGCGAGGGGACCCTAGGGCCATCACCCCCCCTTCCCCTCCTCGCAAGGACAGACGGTGCCTTGCACTGCCCGCCCCCTGCCCGATGGTCAGCCTTTAGCCCTGCTCTTTGGCAGCTCCCACAGTGTGGAGCTGCCGAGCAAGACTGGGCCTTATGACCATTTTGACCGCAGCGATAACACTCATCGCTGCGGTCAATTGTGGAACAGCAATCCGCCCGCAGGTGCCCTTTTTCGAGGCATCTAAAACAGCGGCGCGGACGAGTCTCTAACAGCTGGACTCGAGCGGACACCCAGCCCACCAAAACCCTGCCTGCCGCCATAACCTTTTTGGCTGCCGCCACCGGGACTCGTAACCATAGAGAGCCAAGCCCCCTATCAGTTCTACGAATCGCCCCTGTCTGGATATCCTGATAGGGACATTCCGCGACCTTGGCGATGGCGACAACAACGTCCCCCTCAGTGGCGGCGTCATCTAGGCCCACAATGCGCAATTCAGCGCACTTTGTGGGCGTAGTGATGCGCACCGCCGGCTCCTCCTTAAAAAATTCACGGAGCCGGCTGGCAAGGGCCGTCGCCTTCTGCTCCTTTGTAGGCCCGGAAATCTCAAACTTCCGGGCTCCGGTGGCAGCCTTCCTTAACCTCATACCTCCTTCTAGACCCAGGTCGTCAATCTTGATACATCTATGGGCCCGGGTCAGGACGTCCATGTACGAGAGGCCCTTATCTAACCCCTCTTTATCCAAGGTCACCACAACCGCAGCCGAGCGTGGGATCTGGAGTTTCCTCCCCCCTTGCTTAGGCTGCGCCTGAGCGGTGGCGACCACGGATTTAGCTGCCACGGCAGGTTTCGGCTTGGACTTGGATTTGGCGCCCCTGCGTGCCACCACGTTCCAGCCCTCACTCATGGAAGCGGGGGCCGGAGGTAGTGGTCGGGACTCAGGGCGAGTCTCCACTACCTGTACCCTAGCCTTCTTCTTCTTGGCCTTCTTTTTCTCAGCAGGGGCCGATCCAGCCGGGATAGGGTCAACCACCCTTATTTCAGGTCGCCGAACTATTTGCGACACTTTTGAGGCTGCCTCCAGGCTCTTTTTGGCTGCCTCAGCTTCCTTTCTCTCCTTCACCGCCGCCCTCTTTTTATCTGAGGCCAATGGCGGCCTCAACCTCTCTTCAGGTGGGAGGCGTCTCTCCACATTGTCCAGTCGCGCTGTGAACATGTTTCGGAGCCTGACTATCTCCTCCTCCATAGTTAGACCCTTCACAGCCTGTGTACTGTTTGTGGGAGCCACCTCTGTCCCGGGTGCCTTGTTGGCACAAGTGATCATTCCCTTTAACGTCGCGATCTCTACAGAGAGATTATTGACCACTTGTGTCAACCTGGCATTATCCTCTTTCAGGAGTCTTATCTCTTCCGTATCAGTCCTTCCAGCCAGCGTTTTCGCGGCCTCCTCCATAGTCAGGGCGATCTTGTTCAGGGTTCCCCGGCATCTGCCATTGAGATTTCTGGACTTGCTAACGGTCACCCTCATGGATTCAGCGTTCTCCGCAAGGATCTTGCAGACGCGGGATGTATCCACATCCCTGAGCTTCGGCTGAGCTTGCTGATCGCCGATTGACTGAGCTCGCCCCTCCCTACTTGTCACGTCCATGTCAACGTTCTCAAGAAGCTCACCTCGCCCTAGAGCGTCACGAGCCTCCTGAAGGCCTATTTCGGAGCCCCACTCATTGGATCTGGTATCCGCTTTTTTAGCCTCCAGATCTTCATCTGAATCAGTGGGACTGCCACGATCTTTACGGCCTCGCTTTTTAGAGCAAGCACGAATGCTCGTGCCTGTTATCTCCTCTAGAGACAAACATTTTATGGGAGTTTTAGTCGAGGCTCTCCCCGAGCTAGCACTCCGAGTTCCATGTCCGGTTTTTAAGTAACTGCGCACAGAATCGCGCCGCGTTCCTACACACGTATCCGCGGAAACACCAGCCAAGCTGGTCTCATTTCCGCTGATACCCCCTCCTATCTCCTCCGAAGCATTGGTTGCCCCCCCAGATACGATGGGGCGACTACGGCCAGTGCTGCACGGCACCCGCAGAACATGTCCGGAATGCATTGCATCACTGGTCGTAGCAAGGGATTCCCCAGATGAACTGGGACCCTCCTGGGTAGACGAACGAGTGTGTTTGGCCATTGCTTCATGATTTTTATGGGAAGCCCTAGCGACCGGATTCCCCCCGGCCATTCATCCTCTCGGCGGGCTTAAAACCTTAGGATTGGGGTGATTTTTTATAGAGGTTGTCTTCCTCGTGGCCCCGTCCTCCAAAGGAGGAGCGGCCCCCGGTTCCGCATTAACTTGCGGATTACGGTATGATGAGGCCCTAACTACCGGATAACCCTCCGGCCATACATCCCTCGGCGGGCCCCGTACCTGGGATTGGGGTAATTTTTTATAGAGGTTGTCTTCCTCGCAGCCCCACCCCCAAAAAGGAGGAGCGGCCCCCGGTTCCGCAATAACTTGCGGATTACGGTTTACTCCGTCCGACGTGACTCCCGAGTTGAGAGTCAACAGCCTACCGGCCATGAAACACGGCACAGAACGGCTCGCCGCACGGAAGGACGTTTCCGTCCCCGCTGGGTGATTTTTTATAGAGGTTTTCTTCCTCGCAACCCGAAGGTCCCCGTTCCCATTGCTGAGCTTCCGGGCTTGGCAGACGGTGGCCGAAACCATGTCCAGCCAGACTTAAAGTAAGCCCAACCGAACCCGTCATCCATTAGAAACTCCACTCCCCCCCGGAGTCCCCGGCTCATCCAGATTGCCCTCTGCTGATCAGAGGGACAACTGGATTGAGCACCCCACAGCGGTCCGTTCGCCAAGACTAGGCTTGCCCAGGGTGCGCCACGAGGAGGCCAACCGCTTTGGCACCCCAGGCTTTACCCTATGTTAATTGAGTTAATGTTCACAGTTCACATAAAAAAATGTTAATGTCAGAAACGAACAGTTGTGACGGGCAGCGTTTTTACAGCTTCGTAATTTACTTCGGGGCACTTTGTTTGATGAAAAATATATTACACAGTTGTGACCGGCGGCTCTCGGGTGAATATTTTATGAAGCTTTCACGTCGCTGTGTTGATTGTGACGTATCAGGAAGGAATGATCTCGAATATACTTTGTTCAAATTCGGTTTAAGAGCTTACGAATCTCCGAGATTAAATAGCCGTGTTGTATCCGGCTAAGTAGAATAGTACCACCCTCATTTCTTACCGAGGTGTCGTAAAAGGCGACTAAGGTAAGACGACCCGCCGTGTGGTATCCGGCTGAGTAGAATAGACCAACCTCATTTGTTACCGAGGTGTCGTAAAAGGCGACTAAGGTAAGCGGACCCACCGTGTGGTATCCGGTTTAGTAGATAGACCACCCTCCTTCTTACCGAGGTGTCGTAAAATAGGACTAAGGTAAGTTGACGTCAGGCAGGCGGCCGGTCGTAAAAACGCAGCCAAATCATGTTACAGCATGTTTATAACATGTGCCGACCCCACTTAGAGTGGGATAAGGGCAGGAGAATATATAAGGGCAGGAGAGAATCCCCGAGATTAAATCTAGTTTTCGTATACATTAGCTCAATCTTTTAAAATCTAAATAAGTTATTTAAATGAGTTAATCTTGTTTTATATTTAAGATACATATAAATATATTTAGCATTTAGGGGGGTTTTGTGGGGGAGGGAGGCCAAAATCGACCTAGTTAGGTTTTATTTTAAAAAAAATGTCGTTTTATACCAGATTTCGGGCATTAAAAAAAGTGCTAAAATGTAGAATTGAATGAAAATGGTATTCGAGCTGTCAAATGCAAAGCTGTGATAGCCTAATGTTAGCGGGTGGACCAAGAAAGTTCAAAACATGGGATTGATTCCGACATGTCACCCGCCGTTTTCTTTCTAAGTGGGGTCGGCAAAACATGTTTTAATATGATTTGGCTAGGTGTTTTATTACCGGCCACCTGCATTACGTCAACTTACCTTAGTCACCTCTTTCAGCACCTCGGTAGGAAAGAGGGTGGTATTTTTTACTCAGCCGGATACCACACGGTGGGTAAACTTACCTTAGTCGCCTTTTACGACACGTCGGTAAGCAATGAGGGTGGTCTATTATACCCAGCGGGATATCACACTATAAAAAATACATGTGACAACTAGACACATGGTCGTCCGTCCCCAAAGTAACTTAATACTTTTTTTTATTATTATTCTGTGATTAAAGGGCTTTTAACTTAATACTTGTGACAGACAAATGATAAATATGTACATATATAATTTAGAATTAATACTTAAATACAAATACACACCCAGATAAATCAACAAATTGTTTATAGAAAATGTTCGAAGGAATCGAACCCACGACCGAAGGTTAAATAATATATTTATATAATAATTAACACTTCAACAATTCACAGACCAACTTTTTTAGGCATTTTAACCTCCATTAAGAAAATTATAATTTATAATATTTTTAATATCTATTTCTTGTCATATTTCTCAATACAGCGGGTCATCATTTCTTGTTTTGCAAGAAAATAACGGGGAAAAACTCTTCGTAACGTTCATTGTTTTTCCTTTTCCAAAACACTTTACGGCGCACGGAGGGGTTCATTTATTTCCACAGTAAAGAGACCATAAATCCCGTTACAGCTTCCCAGTAACGAGCGTGTTTTATATAAGAGGGTGTTTTTATTGTTCCATTTTATTAATAAAATTGTATTCAAATACATTCACCGTGTAGTATCCGGCTGAGTAGAATAGACCAACCTCATTTCTTACCGGGGTAAAAGGCGACTAAGGTAAGTTGACCCACCATGTGGTATCCGGTTTAGTAGAATAGACCACCCTTTTTCTTACAGAGGTGTCGTAAAATACGCCTGAGTAAGTTGACATCAGGCTGGCGGCCGGTTGTAAAAACGCAGCCAAATCATGTGACAGCATGTTTATAACATGTTGTGCCGACCCCACTTAGAGTGGGATAAGGGCCAGGAGGATGAGGATGATGTTTAATTCTAAGCTTATAGTATAAGTCATGAAAAGTAATTTTTAAATATACAATATCAAAAAATATATTTTTTTGGGACAAAATGTTCCTTCCCCAAAGTAAGTTAATACATTACACAATCCTTATCCCACTTTGAGTGGGATAAGGACAGGAAGATGATGACCTATTTCTAATCATATTTCTCAATACAGCGGGTTATCATTTCTTGTTTTGTAAAAAAATAACCGGGAAAAACGTTCATTGTTTTTCCTTTTCCAAAACACTTTACGGCGCACGGAGGGGTTCATTTATTTCCACAGTAAAGAGACCGTAAATCTCGTTACAGCTTCCCAGTAACGAGCGTGTTTTATATAAGAGGGTGTTTTTATTGTTCCATTTAATTAATAAGATTGTATTCAAAAACGTACTACTTACCATACAACTCATCATCAACTGCCTGCCCTTATCCCACTCTAAGTGGGGTCGGCACAACATGTTATAAACATGTTACATGATTTGGCTGTGTTTTTACGACCGGCTGATTGACGTCGACTTACCTCAGTTGTATTTTACGACTAAGAAAGATGGTGGTCTATTCTACTAAACCGGATACCACACGGCGGGTCAACTTGCCTTAGTCGCCTTTTACACCTCGGTAAGAAATGAGGTTGGACTATTCTACTCATCCGGATACCACACGGTGCGTTAACTTGCCTTAGTCGCCTTTTACACCTCGGTAAGAAATGTGGGTGGTCTATTCTACTCAGCCGGATACCACACGGCGGGTCGACTTACCTTAGTCGCCTTTTACGACACCTCGGTAAAAAATGAGGGTGGTACTATTCTACTCAGCCGGATACCACACGGCGGGTCGACTTACCTTAGTCGCCTATTACGACACCTCGGTAAGAAATGAGGTTGAACTATTCTACTCATCCGGATACCACACGGCGGGTCGACTTACCTTAGTCGTCTATTACGACACCTCGGTAAGAAATGAGGTTGGTCTATTCTACTCATCCGGATACCACACGGCGGGTCGATTTACCTTAGTCGCCTATTACGACACCTCGGTAAAAAATGAGGGTGGTACTGTTCTATTCAGCCGGATACCACACGGTGCGTCAACTTGCCTTAGTCGCCTTTTACGACACCTCGGTAAGAAATGAGGGTGGTACTATTCTATTCAGCCGGATACCACACGGTGAGTCGACTTACCTTAGTCGCTCATTACGACACCTCGGTAAGAAATGAGGTTGGACTATTCTACTCATCCGGATACCACACGGCGGGTCGACTTACCTTAGTCGCCTTTTACGACACCTCGGTAAGAAATGAGGGTGGTATTCTATTCAGCCTAATTCTACTTACCATACAACGAATGTTATAAATGCGAAAGTTTCGCGTGAACTGTTGTCTTGTGATAGGTCGATAACAGATGGCGCTTTTCAATATCATTCTTTTGCTGTAGAATTAACAGGACTTCTATAACCTATTTGTTAATCCGGTGAATAAGGAATAATTGTGCCAAATTTCATCGCTATTGGTTCAGCGGATTCACCGTGAAAGAGTAACAAGAAGAGCGCTATTCTTAAACCATTTTTAGAGTGTAAGATAGTTCATACATAAATTAAGTCTAAAGACTATATAACATCACGCTAAGATGAATAGGAGAGGAGCAGCAATGAAAAATATTGCGAAAACGACAAAATTTAAAGCTGTACTTGCGTGCACTAAGAAAACGGTGAAAGTTTAAAAAAAATTAATAATTAACTCCTGATAACTACTTTTATGTTTAAAATTTCAATTCGAGAAAAAAATTGTGACACACTGACATCCGAGCGGGCGATGCTTCTGGCATAGCTAGTTTTAGATAATGTTTAAATTCTACAAAAGTAATTATAAAATTTATTTTGCTATAATTCGCGATGAAGTAAAATAGAAAATATATATAATGCTAAATGTAAGTGGACAATCGGTTATCATACCTGATACATGCAGGATTCGTAAAAACACATGCACAAACCTCCACCACCGCCACCACAATACACAAGCACTATATACGTTCACTACCACAAACTCAAAAATCGTTTCGCCCCGCAACCGTAGCATCATTAGGAGATAGACTCCACTACCAAAATCGCAAAGCGAAGCAATACCCAAATAAGCTTAGTTATATACTAATCGGTTAAACCCCACCATTTATTTTATTTTGCCTGCGAACAAGTGTAACAAGCTTGAACTAGAAACATTTATCTGATCGTTAATGATTGTGCCATTGTTATGTTTTATAATCTCTAGCTCTTCACAGACGTTTAATTTAAGTAATTTTTTTGCACGTGCGTAAAATTTCGAAACTGTGTTACAATTGTTTCGTTTCAATTGTAATTACTTTGTACTTGCACAATCATCATTACACATTGTACATTAGACGATAAGAATGCGTGGATATAAATATTGTTCGACCCTGTACAAGATAGAAACGATTAAATGTAACTAGTGTAAATGTAAAATTAAGAATTGTATTTTTAAAAGAGCAACCGCCGAGTTTCTTGCTGGCTCTTCTCGGTAGGAACAGCTTTCCGAACCAGCGGTAGAGTTGACGATACAAAAGCACTTGTTTACAAGTTTATTTGAATAAAGAATATTTTGAATTTCAATTTGAATCAATGTTGATTTTGTAAATTTTTATTTCTATTACTACGAAGTCATAAATGCAAAATTTCTATGTTTAATAATCTATTTTAGTAACTATTCTTATGTAATAGCTCAAGTATTCCTTATTAAAAAAAACGGTTGCCTGTAAAGTCGGTTTTATGGGAAAAGATTTTACGTGACAACGTCTTTTTAAATGTGATGGATTGGAGTGGGAGAGAGACGCAAGGCATTCGCCAGTCCAGCGGGCCTCTCTTTCGTTCGGTGACTAATCGTAACAGACGTGAGCGGGCGTTACACTTTTTCATGAGTGACTCCAAGCCACAACCTAATTTAAGACGTTGTCACGTCAAAAAATTATAATATTGATCCAATTACTTTGCTATTTTCTGTTTGTACCCAAAGGTATATTTTTTTTTTCAGGAACTGCTCTAACGATTTTGGTGTTTATTTCTGACTCACGCCTTCATCTCGGCTACGGGTGAGTTTTTAAACTACGTTTCGCTAATCAATGTCACTTGATCAATGATAATATCGCCGTGGTTAGACAAGAATATATACTTTAAGAATATAATCGATCCGAACAAAGATGCGGGTATGGCTAGTATAAAAATACGAGTATTATATCCTACATTTATGTCAACAAGTTTAAACATACAGCTTCATTTGTATGCCAGCAGCATGTACGAACGACATCGTCCTTATTATATTTGATTTAATTAAGCAATGTGTGTTTTGTTTCGAAATTGCCTTCTATGTGGGACTTATATTTCCGAAATTATTTTTGACCAATATCGAGTAAATTTTTAATAAAAGCTATTTTTTTTAATTAAAGCATAGGCCCAACACGATGCTATCACACTTGTCATAAAAGTAACTGCTTGTTACTATCCCACTGCTGGGCATAAGCCTCCTCTCTTCGTTTTTTCAGCGGGGTTGGTGCTAAAACCTGCGCTGCTCCAATGCTGTTTTCTTAATTTTTTGGAAAGCGGGGTTGAATTACGACCTACCACACTGATCCAATACTCATTGGTTACATTACACATCATCCTCCTGCTACTATCCCACTCTAAGTGGGGTCGGCATAGGGCTGCCACCTTTTTTTTGAAGAAAAATAGTATATTTCTTTTTAAATTAAAAAAATATAGTACTTTTAGGAAATTCAGGACAAAAATAGTACACATCTATTTTCAATCATTATTTATTTTCCCATGATTATTTATTATTACTTTTCGCTGGACAATGACAAAGGAGTTAGAGTTACTAACTAAGCCCCGTAAATACATGAATGAGTTTTGTTCAAATATTATTCCCTGCACCCGCAGCACTGCATTGGGAATGTTTGATTAAAAAAAAATCACAGTTGATTCAAAAAAAGGCGCGAATTGAATTAGCGATAAAAATATAGTATTTTTCGTCCTATATTGTTTTCCTTTAATATATAGTACAATTGACTAAAATATAGTACAATACTATATAATATAATACGGCTGGCAACCCCAGATCGGCACATGTTATAAACATGTTGTCACATGATTTGGCTACGTATTCTACGGCCTGACTTCAACTTACCTTAGTCGCATTTTAGGATACCTCGGTAAGAAAGAGGCTAGTTTATTCTCAGCCGTATACTTCTTTGTTTGCTAAATACACAGATTTTCAAAAATTTCTCTCTAAGAGAAAGTTGCAGACAAAGTTGTAGCGATCCTTAAGCGAGAGATAAATTGTAGATTAATTTAGCCGTCAGCTGCCAATCCTTGATGCGGCATCAAACAAGATAATTTAATATTGAATCTGTTGTTAACAGCGGCAGCCTTTGTTCGTCGTAACAAGGTCGTATTATAACGGTATTGATTTATCTACTCTCACCCTATATTCGTATACTATGTTAGTTAAATTTAAATATCCCCTGTAATATCCAGCTGAGTAGAATAGACCATCCTATTTCTTACCGAGGTGCCGTTAAAGGCCACTAAAGTAGGTCGACCCTCAAAGTGGTATCCGGCTGAATAGAATTGACCTTATTTCTTACCGAGGTGTCGTAAAAGGCGGCTAAGGTAAGTTGATGTCTGCCAGGCGGCCGGCAGTATAATAAGTAGCCAAATCATGTGAAAACATGTCTATAACATGTACAAGGTTATCACACTTACCACTTGCACGTGATACGTGTGGTAACTTGTTCTGCATGTAAAAGGTATGTGAATGTTGCCTGCTTCATACACTTAGCATTACATACATTCTCTTTACAAATTGATTGCAGCATAATAATTGTATTGTACCTTCTGTATTCGCCTAAGTTAAGTACCTGGAATATACTTGTTATTTAACTTGGTTGTTGAAGAAATACCACCCGATATATATTAAGTTATTCTACCCTTGTCTCTGTACGTGTTTAGCCTTTGCGGACCCTTCCATTTGGTTTGCTTACGTGACATTCGTTTGGAGTTACGACTTTGAATAAAGTGTTTGCTGAGTTGGCTTAATGAGTTTCGTGTGATCCTGTTGTACTTTACCTATACTTTACATTACCAATAATTTATAGAATTAGGCGTTACTTTGCGGAGATCCATAATACATCATTCTCCTGCCCTTATCCCACTCTAAGTGGAGTCACAACCACGTTGTGATGTGATTTAATTAATAATTAGCAGAAAATCACCAAATGTATCCATCGCACTTTACTTTATGTGTGTAAGTAAAGCCCCCTATCTATATTAAACAGCTGTCGTGACGATCGGCGGCTATGGGAAATTTAGTATGGGGATTCCAAAATGTATGGGCAAAATTTTGATAAAATTATTTTAATGAAAAATATATATATATATATGTAACGCGTATCGAATATTCATTCCGAAAAAACATATCACATAACAAACAAATATTTTTATTTATTATTCTTACTATTACATAAGTGTACCAATCTTTATGTAAGCTCGATGCCGTCCTAAACTGAGTTATTTATAGCTATCCTAGTCAGTTGCAAACCCCATTTCTATCGATTAATGACCAAATTTCACTTGAATTATATCCGGTTCCGACGTATATATTAACACGGTATATTCATTGTAGGTATAAAACCTTTGTCTTTACAAAATAGCAATTTCACATACCCCTAATATTTCAGCTGTGACCTTTCCTCGGGAAAATATTTATTTGACAGTATATAATAACACGTTCATTTTCTACTGCCTCTGCCATATTGAGTTTGCTATTTGTTATTACGGGCAATGGGAAATCGCAAGCACAATTTAATACCCGTATTAATATTTTTGCTTCACAGTATATTTTGAGCAATTTAATTTATGTACATAAAAATATAAAGAATTATAAAACGATAGGTGATGTGTACAATAGACAAAGCAGAAACCGACATAAGCTTGCGGTTCCTGCTTTGCGCCTTGCTAAAGTGCGTAACTCGTTTGTGGGTTTTGGTATAAGATTCTATAATAAAATTCCGCAATCAATTTCAGCACTGCCATTACAGCAGTTTAAAAACACTGTTAAAAAGAGGCTGGTACAGAAAGCCTACTATACTCTTGCAGATTATTTAGAAGATAAGAATGTGTGGATATAGCTCTCTTTGAACCTGTACAAGACAGTAACGACTTAATGTAAATAATATTAAGAATTATTTTTTTAAAAGAGCAACCGCCGAGTTTCTTGCTGGCTCTTCTCGGTAGGAACAGCTTTCCGAACCAGCAGTAAAGTTGACGATTCAAAAGCACTTGTATACAAGTTTATTTGAATAAAGAATATTTTGAATTTGAATTTTGAATTTGAATAAATAAAAACATGTGTTTTTTGTCAGAGTTTGGAGACCTATATATATTTAATACCGGTTTCATTTATTGCCCTGGTTTATTTATTATTAAAAGCTTTTATTAACTTATAGATTTAGGCGTTACTTAGCGGAGATCTTTAATACAAAAGTAATAATATAATTATATTGCTATATTCCGCGATAAAGGAAAATAGAAAATATATGTATATAATGCTAAATATAGAGACAAACCGTTTTCATACCTGATACATGCAGGATTGGTAAAAACACATGCACAAAGCTCGCTTTGCGATTTTGTCGTAGAGTCTCCTGATGATGCTTTGGTTGCGGGCGAAACGATTGTTGAGTTTGTGATAGTAAACGTATGTAATGTTTGTGTATTGTGGTGGCGGTGGTGGAGGTTTGTGCATGTGTTTTTACGAATCCTTTATGTATCGGGTATGAAAACGGATTGTTTCTACATTTAGCATTATGTATATTTTCTATTTTACTTCATCGCGGATTATAGAAAAATAATTATATTATTACTTTTGTAAAAGCTTTTATTTAACTTGCAGTGTATATATGTGATGGTGGAATTTTGCAAGTTAAATTTAACCAACTTCCCGGTGTCCGATTGTGACCATACTAGTCTAGGCTCGATGACAATGTCTAACTCAAAGAACTATTTAAGTTCTCCGTAGTTCCTGAAATAAGCTGGTTCAAACAATCAAACAAACAAACTCTTTAGCTTTATATATTAGTATAGATTATTCTAGCGGATTGGCCATGAAAACGTAACAGACAGATATACTCGAATACATAATATTAAGGATTATTTATCTTGGACTATGTCGAACATAAGGAAATACCATTCTTTACCAAGTTACCATCTGTTAACGGAGTGTTATGCGGCCATTTCGCAAGGAACCCTATTTCCCTAATGGGCAATCGCAACTCGACACGATATTATACTGCCATAGCAACTTTAACCGTATGACGTGAGTAATAAGTGTCATTCTTATATGCACTTTATGTAACTTAATTTAATTAAGAAATGTAAAGTGCATGTATGTTGTTTCAAAGCTAATAATTAATTTAAATTTCGTAAACTCTTATCAAAGACTAGATATACTCGTTGCTCCACCTGCGTTCAAATTAGTGTGTTTCAAAAAATAATTTCACGTAAACTTCTTTTACTTTATTGTGTTAAAATTTTTTTTTAATTTGTAATCAAAAATAGTAATTCCGAGTTAACCATGAGAGATAGAGACGTGCTATCGCAGACTTGCTCTAAAATACTCTGAAACCTGCGTATGTCCTCTTTCTTCACGATATTATCCTTCACCGGAAAGCATGTTTATCACATGTACATTGCAATTATCAATGAGAAATAATTTTTTGACGCATTTCATCTGTGCTACACAGGGGTTGTGACCCCGTGACCCCCTCAAAAGAGCCGCACGGTCTCATCACTATAACAACTTGGTTGGTGGGTGGTTACCTTTTTAGTTTAGTGACGTAAGGTAATGAAATTATCTTTAATATTTAAATGAGTTAATCTTGTATATATATATATATATATTTTTTTTTTTCGGAATCTCGGAAACGGCTCCAACGATTTTCCTGAAATTAAGCATGTAGGGGTTTTTGGGGGAGAAGAATCGATCGGTTTTATGTTAAAAAAAATTGTTTTATCCCTCTTTTTAGGCATTAAAAAATACTAAAATTTATATTAAATTGAATTTTCACCAACTGTCAAGTCAGCGTAGCTTATTCGGGGAACGGGCAGCCACGAGTAATGTAAATACCTAGAATCGAACCCCAACTAAAAAAATATTTTTTTCTTTTTTGTTAAGTTTCTTTTTTTGTTATTTTGTAAAAAAATAACCAAGCAGGGCTCGGTCACCCAGATATTTTTTTAATTAATTCATATAGATATATGAATACCTAATATAAAAAAAGTCCCCAAAAGCTGTCTGTATGTGATAGATTCTAAACCTACTAAACGAATTTTTGTCCAGTTTTCACTAAAATCTAGTGAAATTCTTCCGAATGGTTTAGATTAATAGTACATAACGGTTTTATAGAAATTGTGTTGTTGAAGTGCGTGGTTTAAAAAAAACTCTACTTTGTAAACTCTTTACTCGCGTACGCCGCGTAATCTAGCAGAGATACTTAATTAATGTAGTAAAGAATTGTAGATCTTTA
Organism: Morpho achilles; assembly: GCA_947086495.1. Taxonomy (NCBI): domain Eukaryota; kingdom Metazoa; phylum Arthropoda; class Insecta; order Lepidoptera; family Nymphalidae; genus Morpho; species Morpho achilles. The sequence continues at coordinate 1,575,202 of CAMTZB010000005.1, forward strand.
AAAAAATACTACAAAAAGTCTGCGATAGCATGTCTCTATCTTTTATGATAATCATAATAACTAATTTTATGTTCAAAATTACAATTTACGACAACATTTTGTGACACACTGATTTCGCTAGCGAAGACATTGGAAAATCTAGTAAAGAATATTTTAAATTACAAAGAACTATATTATGAAGCTGTGGTAGCCCAGCGGTAACACCATGCGACTCTTTCGAGGAGGTCACGGGTTAAAATCCGGGTAGACAGTCCTCTAGAGAATTCTGCAAATATGTGTAACCTACCAATCCGCATTGGAGCAGCGTGGTAGTTCTAAGCTCCAACCCTTCTCTTCAAAAACGGAGAGAAGAGGCCTATTCTCAGCTGTGGGATAATAAAAATCCGCTACTTATAGCAAATAATATTCTCATTACTTTTGTAGTAAAGAATATTTTGAATTTGAAAGAACTATATTATGAAGAAAAGTTAGAGGAAACTACGTAACGTATTCGAGCCATTCGCCGACATCAAAGCACTTTGTACCCCTAATGATATTTAACGAGTGTCAGTTGAGCAATTTCTTGGAAACATAATAGACTTCTACGTCAAAAGGTGGGCGTTTGGGTGTAAAGTTACGATTTCCATCAATATTCATTATTTTAATGTAGCCCCGCTCAGATAATTTCGAAGATAGTGAATTTGGCAGAACAAATTATATTGTACGGTTGTGAAGCTACTAATTAGTGATATTTCATTATTACTTTATTATTTTAATATCTTTAATATTTAAATGAGTTAATCTTATATGTATATAGACTGATATAGACTGGCCCGTTGGCGCAGTGGGTAGTGATCCTGCCTTCAGCTCCGCGGGTCGCGGGTTCGATTCCCGCCGGGGGCCAACATTTTCTATAAAAAAAAAAAAAAATGAATTTGTTGGTCTTTGAGCCTGGGTGTTTATTTGTATTTAAGTATGTATTTAGAAAATATATAAGTATATATTCACCAGTTGTCTTGTCTACCATAACACAAGTATTAAGTTACTTACTTTGGGGACGGACGACCGTGTGTGTAAGTGTCCCATATATTTATTATTATTTATTATATATATAAATATAATTTCAGAATATGCTCCAACGATTTTCCTGAAATATTCCTGATTTTCAATATGTTTTGGAATGGAAAAATCGATCTGACTAGGTTTTATGTAAAACAAATCTCGTTTTAATCCCTTTGTTTCGGCATTAAAAATACTAAAATTTACACTGAATATAAAACACTATTTAAAATTGTCAACTTGGTGAAGGTTATTCGGGGAACGGGCGGTCTTGAGAAATGAAAATACCTAGGATCTAGCTACCCAATTGTTTTTTTTTATTTTGTATAATATTACCGTTACTATATTTTATGTAAGTAATTCGGGCTATTTACTAAAATGATCAAACTATGCTTCAACCAACTTCTTCTTGACAAAACGATATATCTATCTGAGTTTTCCCGGATCGACCTCATTTTTGTGATGGATATATGCAGGGTTGGAGAGTGACAGAAGCTATTGTCGATTCCAAGACTACACTCCACGCAAACGAAGTCGCGGTTAAAAGCTAGTTTATTTATAATTAAGATTTAAAATTTCTTGCTCCTTGTTCTCGGTAAGAACAACATTATGAACCAGTGGTAACTTATTAATATCTATCTGATTTTAAACCAGCATTATCTTGTAAATAACGCCGTGTGATATCCGGCTGAATAGAATAGTCCGCCCTCCTGGTGACCGAGATGTCGTAAAAGGCGACTAAGAAAAGTAGACCCATCGTATGGTATCCAATTGAGTAGAATAGACCTCCAGCATTTCTTACCGAGGTGTCGCAAAAGGCGATTAAAGTTAGTTGACGTCATTCAGGCTATCGTTATCGTATGTATTTCATCTATAACTCATATCCTCAGAATTCTCTGAAAAATGCACAAGTTTTGGTTTCCTCATGATGTTTTTCTGATGATTTAACACAAAAATTTATTGGTGTCTGCCCGGGATTTGAACCTATGAAAAGCTCGAAAGAGTCACACGGTTTTATGGCTAACAGAGTTTCTATTAAAGCAGTAATAATTGTCTCATTTGATTCGATTTCCCGCATGCACAGTCAAAGGGAAAGTTGAAAGCAAACTAATTAATCATAGTGAATCAACACTCAATTCGCCCTCGTGTTAATATACAATGAAGTTACTGAATTATGAATTGGAACAAGCGAGATATTTGTTGAAACTTAGCTTTCAATCTATTTTTGAATATCTGAATTATTGTATCACTTTCCGAAATTTCGCTCCATAGAATAGTGTGAAATTTAAGGTGCAGTCACCATTATCCTGCTCTTATCCTATAGGTGGGGTCGCCACAACATGTCTTGAATATGTTGTCACATGATTTACCTGCAGCAGGGTCGTCTCGCTTACTCCCCTGGGAGTAGGCGGGGTACAGGCCTCGAGGCGTACCTCCTTGCCCGGGCAGTTCCTCGCGGGCACTTAAGCCCGGTCTGTGTTTAGGCCGTAGGCCGAGGTCACCTAGGTAACCTAAGGGATGTCTGGTTCGGTGGTGAGGTCTGGGAATGGTAGCTCCCAGACCTCAAAGTCTTCTTCAGGTGGTCCTAAGTCGGGTGGTGTCATGATCGCCTCTCGCACATGATTTGCCTGACGTTAACTTACCTTAGTAATATTTTACGACACCTCTATAAGAAATGAGCGTGCTCTATTCTACACCATACGGAACGTCGACTTACCTTAGTCGCCTTTTACAACACCTCAGTAAGAAATGAGACTAATAATATATAAAAACGATATTTGTCCTCTACACTTAATAAATAAGGCAAAAGTAATAAAAAAATTATTTTGCTGTAATTCACGATGAAGTAAAATAGAAGATATGTATAATGCTAAATGTAGAGTGCGGTTGCGGGACGAAACGATTATTGAGTTTGTGTGAGTGAACGTGTGTAGTGCTTGTGTATTGTGGTGGAGGTGGTACAGGTTTGTGCACGTATTTTAACGAATCCCGCATATATAAGGTATGAAACCGATTGTCAACTCTACATTTAGCATTATATATATTTTCTATTTTACTTCATCGCAGATTTTGAAAGAGTGACCGCCGAGTTTCTTGCTGGTTCTTCTCAATAAAAGCACCTTTCCGAACCAGTCGTAGCTTCACTGAAACTCGACGATTCAAAAGTGCTTGTAAAAGCCAATTTGAATAAAGATTTATTTGAATTTGATATACTGAGATCGGAATTCGTGGTTTTAAGATAAAAAGATTTCTAAGCACTTAAGTCTCGAGTATGTGGGAATTCCAACCACTTCGATCGCTTTTAGTAACATTAGATATTGGAAAATACGAATAGAAAGGATAAATTACTTCGATATAATGTTACAAAGAAAATACTTGAGTAAAATCGCCTTTACATTTTACGAAATAATTTTCAGAGGTAGGTTTTTATGTGCGAGATGATATAGTAGAATATATCCCTTAGGACATTTTATAACCATAGTAATAAAGCTATAAATTTTCAAAAAGATTGTATATTATAAATGCAGTTTCGGATAATAAATAAATATATGGGACACTTACACACACGGTCGTCCGTTACCAAAGTAAGTAACTTAATACTTGTGTTATGGTAGACAGACAACTGGTGAATATATACTTATGTATCTTTTAAATACATACTTAAAAACAAACATACACCCTGACTCGAAGACCAACACATTCATTTATAGAAAATGTTGGCAATCGGCGGGGATCCGCGACCCACGGAGCTGAAGGCAGGGCACTACCCACTGCGCCAACAGGCCAGTCGATAATGGCATGTTAGAGTTTTATTTTATGTATATTTTATTTATTTATACGAAGGCAAAGCTCTGATAGTCAAGTGGTAAGACCATACGGCTCTCTTGCGGTCCCGAGTTCAAATTCCGGGCAGGCACTAACGAGTTTAAAAAATATGTGTCTGATTGATAATTGCAATCTATCACACGCTTTTTGGTGAAGGAAAACATCGTGAGGAAACCTGCGTACCTCTAGAGAATTCTGGTGTTATGTGTAACCCACCAATCCATTGGAGCAGTGTGGTGGGTCATAACTTCAACTCTTCTATCCTAAAATGGAGAGGGGAGGCCTATGCGTAGCATCACATTTCACACTATCCACTTCTAATACACTTATATCAGAAGTGGGATCAGTCGATTTAAAATAATGAAGCAGCAAAAATGTTACAGCCGTGTGGCATCCGGCTGAATAGAATAGTACCACCATCATTTCTTACCGAGGTGTCATAAAAAGCGTCGTAAAAGTAAGTTGACCCACCCGGTTTAGTAGAATAGACCACCCTTTCTTACCGAGGTGGCGCAATATACGACTAAGGTGGGTTTATTTCCGGCCGGTCGTAAAATACGTAGCCAAATCATGTGGCAACATGTTCATAACATGTTGTGCCGACCCCGCTTTAGAGTAGGATAAGGGCTGGAAGACGTTTATAATCCTATCTACAACTTCTGTAAGTACTGAAAGTCTGAAATAAAACTTCTGAACGAGTCACCAGGTCCCTCTGGATTCAAGAACCCACGTTCAAATTCATTAATCATAAAAATGTCAACCAACATGAATTGCTAACGACATAAAACTAAATGCATTTCAAAATTTTCCGTTAAATTTATCAGAAAGCTCTAAGCAAATATTGTAGAGAAAGCTTGTATAAAAACTTTATTTCACAAAGCATTTCACAAAAGAGTACATACTGTAAAATATTGTTAGCAGTTTGTTCAGACTGTATATTATTCTCGTAGCACATAACGTAGCTGCTCGTAGCCTTTCGTAGCGTGTAGCGTTACGAAGAAAACTACATATTACAAGGTTCGTTGAGTAGCTTTTATAGTGTTTTATCTCAGAGGTAGAATATTTTGTTGGTACATATAAGAAGATTTACATAACCGAGCTTACGTATTCGTGTGCTCTTTTGTAAATTGAGGGTAGTAGTTTAAAAAGAGGGTAGTAGTTTAAAGTAGTATAAGCATGTTGTCACATGATTTGGGTACGTATTTTTCGACCAACCACCTGCCTGACGTCAACATACCTTATCGCATTTTACGACACCACGTTAAGAAAAAAGATAGTCTATTCTTCTCATCCCAATACCATACGGTGAGATCCATTGAAGAGTTCTCTTGTCTGAAGCCAATCAAAAAAATGTTTTCTTCTTTACGTTATTTTAAGAATAAAAAAAGGACTTTTTGTGGCTTTTGGAGTAAACGGGCGCTAAGTTAAAAATGTCGAAAAAAACAGTAAATTTAAATGATCCTTTTACAGTGCAATATACTTACAAAAACCCCATAAAGTTTAGATTCAATCCGTCGAGCCGTTTTTTTGTTTCATCCGATTAAATTTTGAAAGAAATTAAAGTGTCACTATTTTGACCTATATCAAATTTTTCATGCATTATTATTGATAACAGTGTTTGAATTTATAGAGTAAAAGAAACGTATTTAAAAAAAAAAACATTTTTAAAATTTGGGATTTCGGAACAGTGAATTTGCTCAAATAACAGTAACGAAAAAATTATTTTGATATCATTAGTTTTGTTAGAATTTCGCAAGTTAACGCCTACTTCTATAAATTGTATGCTCTTAATCATCGCGCTCGTAAAGAAGATTAATAGCAGCAATGGCCGAATAGTTAGCAATGCGGCACGATATATATGCAGCCCGTTGGATGTGTTTATCATCTGTTACAAATGCTTCTATCGATTTTGTTAGGCGAGTTTTAGTGAACTCTGATTCAACAGCGCTTAGCCATTGGTTAAAACAACGCCTTTTGACGTGACAACGTCTTAAATTAGGTTGCGGCTTGGAGTCACTCATGAAAAAGTGTAACGCCCGCTCACGTCTGTTACGATGAGTCACGGAACGAAAGAGAGGCCCGCCGGACTGGCGAATGCCTTGCGTCTCTCTCCCACTCCAATCCATCACATTTAAAAAGACGTTGTCACGTAAAATCTTTGCCCGTAAAACCGACTTTACAGGCAACCGATTTTTATTCTAGAATCTATTGTCACAGGTAGTTGAATATCCAAAGCATAATAAAAAGTAAATAAATTGGAAAAGAACTATGTTATATTATAAACTAAATAAGAGAAATAGAGCGACTCTTCTAAATAGAAAATTTACGAACAGTTTTAAGTTAAAAGTTTTAATAAAAATATTTTGAAACTGAGTTCCTTTGTCAAAATTTAACTACGTGTCGATGAAATGTAATAAAAGTTATAATAAAATTATTTCGCTACAATCCTCAATAAAGATTTTGTATTATGAATCTCCGCAAAGTAACGCCTAATACCATAAATTATTTGAATCTAAGGTTCATTAAAAAAAAATTAAAAATAAAGAGCAACTGCCGAGTTACTTGCTGGCCCTTTTAGGTATAGAAATTTACGAACAGGAAAATTGCCGATTTAAAGCATTTATTCACAAATTTACTTGAACGCCGTGTGGTATCCGGCTGAATAGAATAGTACCACTCTCAATTCTTATTGAGGTGTCGTAAAAGGCGACTAAGGTAAGTCGATCCGCCGAGTGGTATCCAGCTGAGTAGAATTGACCAACCTCATTTGTTACCGAGGTGTCGTAAAAGGCGACTAAGGTAAGTCGACCCGCCGTGTGGTACCCGGTTTAGTCAAATAGACTAACCTCTTTCTTACCGAGGTATCGTAATACGACTAAGGTAAGTTGACGTCAGGCAGCCGGCTGGTCATGTGACAGCATGTTTATAACATGTTGTGCCGACCCCACTTAGAAGGGCAGGAGAATGATGAACAAATTTACTTGAATAAAAAATATTTTAAATTTGAATTTGAACTACATCTTCATACTAGGTGTGGGTAATTATGCTCTAAGTTTACTGCCCATAGACGTTCCGTTCTTAGCGCACTCCGTAATTAAACCGGAGCGTCTCATCTTGAGCTAATAATGTGGGTAGTAAATTACTTAAAGCAAACCCTGCGGCGTAACAATTTTGTATGAGTATGAGAACAAAAAGGAAATAAAAAAAGTAAAGAAACGGCCTGTTACTATCCCACTGCTGGGCATAGGCCTCCTCTCTCCGTTTTTGAAGTAAAGACCTACCATGCTGCTCCAATGCGGATTGGTAGGCTACACAGGATATTCAGGTTTCCTCACGATATTTTCCTTCACCGAAAAGCGTGTGATAAATTGCAATTATCAATTAGACACATAGATTTTAATAGTAAACTCATTGATGCCTGCCCGAGGTTTGTACCCGTGACCTCTTCGAAAGAGGCGTACGGTGCCGTTTTCGCAATATTTTTTATTACTGCTCCTCTCCTATTCATCTCAGCGTGATGTTATATAGCTTATACCTTTCCTCGATATATGGACTATCTTACACTCAAAGAATTTTTCAAATCAGTCCAGTAGATGGTCAGACTAGCACGTTCAAACAATCAATAGCCGAATATGATACTGTTGCATAATAAGGGTTCTTATAACACGAGTGAGTTTTTTTATAGTATCACACGAGTGTTATAAGACCAAGTTATGTACAGTATCATACACTACTTTATCTATTCTCATACTATAATACGTAAAACAATATTAATAAAAACCAAACTTTGTTTAAATATTGAAAAATGTCAATGTCAAATGTTAGCGCCAAGGCGCAAACATCGACTGCGTATGCGTGTTGCGTCGCCGCGGACTCGTTCATTGAAACCTTTTTTTAAGGTAGAGGTTGAACCTCCTTGGTCCAGCTGGAGGTTGTATAGGTGCATCGTTAGGATTAAAAAGTTATATTATGATACAGGTGTCCGTACAAGATCTGTATTGTAATAAAACTTTTTAATTTTTTATTTTTGGCCTGTACGTAAGAATTTTGGTTTCAGTTTTATAATCTTTGTATTATAGTATCAGAGTAGATAAACAAACAAACTCTTCAGCTTTATATATTAGTATAGATATGTATTTATGTTCCAAGTGAAAGGTCTAATATAATAAAGATTTATGTACACCAAAATACGGGCATCGTTGAACGCAATAATAATGCAAATGTAATGAATATATCAGAATGCGAAACCGAAATTCTCTTTCGAGGTTGAAATAAATTTACTCGCAGCTATTTATATAACAAGCTTAACCCGTAACTTTGCGCGTCAAATTAAATGTTAAAATACCTTAAATGTATATTCGTTTGACAAAATTTTTCACTATTTTGTGTAATAATATTTTGAATGATCCGCTGGTGTAGGTAGCAGTGACGCCTTCACCTCTGGTAGTCGCGGGTTCGATTCCCGCTGTGGGTCAATATTTTCTAAAAAAAATGGTTCTAGCAGTCTAGGTATATTTTAATTATATATGTTTATAATGACCAGTTGTTTGTCACCCGTAACACAAGTATTTAGTTATTGAATTATTAATATATATTAAAAATAATAATTCATAGTATTTAATATAAATTAATAAATTCCCCTCATTCCTTACCGAGGTTTCGTAAAATACGACTAAAGTAAGGTGACCCGCCGTGTTGTATCCGGCTGAGTAGAATAGATCACCCTCATTTCTTACCGAGTTGTCATAAAATGCGACTAAGGTAAGCTGACGACAAGCAGGTGGCTGGTCGTAAAATACCTAGCAACATCACGTTATATGCATATATGTATATGTATGTATATTTTCGAAATCTCGGAAACGGCTTCAACGATTTTCCTGAAATTCAGCATGTAGGAGGTTTTTGGGGGAGAAAAATCTATCTAGTTAGGTGTTATTTTAAAAAAACGTTTTACCCCTGTTATTGGGCATTAAAAAAATACAAAAATTGACATTAATTTTACACACTTTTTTTACCATAAATTGTCAAGTCAACGAAGCTTATTCGGGGAAAAATGAAAATACGTAAGATTGAGCTCCACCTACCCGATTATATTTTTCATTTTTTATGAAGTTTCTTTATTTTTATTTTGCAAAAGATTACCAAGCAAGGCTAGGTCAGCTGTAGATTTATTACAGGATACCTAAAATATCAATAAAGGTCATTTGCGTTCCTCATTTGTATACCTCAAAGGAATCTAAATACTGCCTGACCTTTATCCACAATGACGCCTACCTTTTAAAAATTACAATATTCTTTGAAAATATCCGGTGATCGTCAAGCGTATTCAGTAACCGTTCTCAAAGTCTTTTGATCTTTAAATTTATCATAACAATAAGCTCATAATAGTAGGGGAGCCTGGGATGCTAAATTTGCAGTGACGTCATGGGGGCCTTTAGGATTGTGAAGATTAAGTCCTAAAACGAAGTTTAAGTGAAGTTTTCCATTTTAGTGGGGAGGAAAGCCTGTACAAACTTTCAAAAATGTAAAAAAAACCAGTTACATTGAAATACTCGAGCGCGTCAGATATTCATCGATCGATTTTGACGTGACAACGTCTTAAATTAGGTTGCGGCTTGGAGTCACTCATGAAAAAGTGTAACGCCCGCTCACGTCTCTTACATTAAGTTTAAGTTTACATGTATAATGTTTTAGTAAACAAAATATATTTCTATAGTTAAAATTTGTGCAATTCTTATTTTCATTCAATTCCTTGTTCCTATTGTGCAATTTAATTATATTCATATCAATAAATATTCTACTGAGAAAAATAAAATCATGTAACATCAGTCACGTAAAATCCTTGCCCGTAAAACCGACTTTACAGGCAACCGTTTTTTTTACTAACCTGACAGTCTGCCCTCAACGCAGGCCCCTACATTAAAGGTTCATATATGGTAGGGGTACATTACAGGGTACAGCGTTTCTCCCCATATAATTGTCTGACGCGCTTTAGTAACGCGGAAAATTCCCGCTTGGGCTCCCCGACAATAAAGTTTCGCTTAAGTTGCAAACCCAGTGAGACGCGCAAACGGCAAAACCTTTGATTTAAATTGGGAAATATTTGTCAAATTGTTTAAATGCAGATATGAATTTCGAAATTTAATAATATAGTATTAGTTACGCAATTATAATTAACTAACAATCGCCAGCGGCACCGCCCGCGTGGAAAGATTAAAACCGTTATATACTATGTCGATAACCATAAAAACGGTTAAAGTTGGTTAACTTTAAAAGCTAGACATATGCTGTCGCGGACTTTTATATAGAACTTTTAAAGGGGAACATTGTGATATATAATTTTTGAATAACTTTCACCGTTTACTCAGCGCAACCAAGGAAAGCATAAAATTTTGCCGTTCTTGTAATATTTTTTATTGCTGATCCTCTCCTATTCATCTTAGCGTGATGTTATATAGCCTATAGTAAATGGATTATCTTACACTGAAAGAATTTTACAAATCGGTCAATGACCATCCAGAGATATTAGTACGTACAAACAATCAAACAAACTCTTCGGCTTTATATATTAGTATAGATTATAGATTCATATGCACGACAAATAAATTGTTCAAAATATACTGTGAAGCGAGTGTAAAAATACATATTTCTTTAAACATCTCTCGCAAGGAATCACGCGGACGTGGATGGAATCTTTCTTCCTCGAATAATTATTCGTTAATATTTCTGATGCAATTTGTTCTTACCGAGGTGTCGTAAAAGGCAACTAAGGTAAGTCGACCCGCCGTGTGGTATCCGGCTGAGTAGAATAGACCAACCTCATTTCTTACCGAAGTGTCGTAAAAGGCGACTAAGGTAAGTCGACCCGCCGTGTGTTATCCGGTTTAGTAGAATAGACCATCCTCTTTCTTACCGAGGTGTCGTAAAAGGCGACTAAGGTAAGTCGACCCGCCGTGTGGTATCCGGTTTAGTAGAATAGACCATCCTCTTTCTTACCTAGGTGTCGTAAAATACGACAGAGGTAAGTTGACGTCAGGCAGGCGGCCGGTCGTAAAAACGCAGCCAAATCATGTGACAGCATGTTTATAATCAAATCAAATCAAATCAAAAACCTTTTATTAACAACAGTCACACTTACCCTACATGAACATTTACACTTATAAAATAAACAATATAAAATAAAAAATTCTACCTATGCAGAGAAATGTGGCGTTGCAAAAAGGAACACCACTCAGTATACGTTGAGGTGGCCCCTAACACTGGTTTTCAGTGCCGACCCCACTTAGAGTGGGATAAGGCCAGGAAGATGATGATTCCTGATGCAATTTGGTACGTGTATTACTGATTTCTACTCACCAGTAGGAATATGTTTTCCATCAGATAACCTTTTCGCATACAACATCTTATATGGTTATTATGCACGCATGCGATAAAAGTGTCGTGAAATATAATGACATACTAAAAAGCTCAGAACGTCGATTTTCATTTTTAATATAACGTGTGAAAGTTTGTATGATTTTACGCTCAACGAGTCCATTAGGATATTAAATGGGGCTGATTTTATCTCGGAATAGGCGACGAGACGCTCATTATTATAAGCAGAGTTGTCGTTAAAGGCGACTAAGGTAAGTTGAGTAACCGGCTGAGTAGAATAAACCACCCTCTCTTAACGAGATGTAAAAGGCGACTGAGGTAAGTTGAGCCACCGTATAGTATTGCTCGCGCGAGCACCCACCGGGAAGCCCGAGTGCTGGCGACCGCGGCCACGGCTCACGTTGTGGCCCGGATTCGCCGGCTGGGACTGGGGGTGGCCTTGGAGAAATCCGAGGCCATTTGCTTCCACAGGCCTCGGATGGCGCCCCCAGTGGGCTCCCGGTTGGTGGTGGGCGGGACGTCCATCGAAATCTCGGGTACATTACAGTACCTGGGATTGCTCCTCGACAGCCGATGGACGTTCGAGGCCCACTTCCGGCGGCTCGCCCCTAAGTTAACGGCGACCGCCGGAGCCCTGAGCAGGCTCCTCCCGAATTTGGGAGGGCCTAATGCAGGCTGCCGGCGCCTATACGCCGGGGTGGTTCGGTCGATGGCCCTGTACGGCGCTCCTGTATGGGCGGGGCGGCTGAACGCGAGATCCTTGCCCCTGCTGCGCAGGGCGCAGAGGATCATGGCGGTCAGACTTGTGCGGGGCTACCGGACCATCTCCGGCGAGGCGGCGTGCGCCTTGGCCGGGTCCCCTCCATGGGACCTAGAGGCCGAGGTGCTAGCTCAGGCCTACCGCCGTAGAGTCGAAGCCCGTTCACAGGGGGGATACACAGCGGCGGTAGAGGTGGATTGGCGGAGGGCAGTTCAGGAAGAGCTCCTCCACCAATGGAGGCGGCGGCTTGAATCGCCCAGTGCAGGGGCCTGGACGATTTCGGCCATCCAGCCCATTCTCCAGGGCTGGGTCGCCAGGAGGCATGGGGTCCTCACCTTCCGCCTGACACAGGTGCTTTCCGGACATGGTTGTTTCGGGTGGTATCTGTGGAAGGTGGCCCAGCGCGAAGCGACTGGTGAGTGCCACGAGTGCGGCGCCGACTTTGACACGGCGCTGCACACGCTCGCAGACTGTCCAGCTTGGGTGGTTCAGCGGGCGGAACTTGTGGCACAGGTGGGGCACGATCTCTCCCTGCCCACTGTGGTTCGCGCCATGGTGGACAGGGAGCGATCGTGGGCAGCGATGGCCTCCTTCTGCGAGGACGTTATCTCGCGGAAGGAGGCGGCGGGGCGGATCCGGGAAGTCGAGCCCTTGGATCCAATCCGCCGCAGGCGAGCGGGGCGCAGGCGACTCGCCGAAGTCCGTCGCATGCCGCCCTAACGGGGACCTCCGAGCGATCCGAACGGGGTTTATCGGACGCTCGCTGGAGTTAGGTCCCCGAGGCGTTCGATGCATCTGGTGCTCCCGATGCATCGTCCAGCGGAGAGAGGGGCCACTTTGAGAGAGGCCCCGACCCAGAGGTGGCGCACTCTGGGCTACAGAGTTGCTGCTGGCGGGGATGGGGGGCAATGTCTTCATGGGTACCCTATCCCCGCCACCAGCAGCGTAGTGGAGCACACAGGTTATTTTAGTCGGTGCGAGTCCGACATAACCGTCGCCTGTCCCCGTCGGGCGGCGGTACCCATAAGGGGTTTTTTCCTGTATAAAAAAAAAAAAACCGTATAGTATTCGGCTGCGTAGAATAGACAACCCTCATTTCTGACCGGGGTGTGGTTAAACGCGACTGAGGTAAGTTGACTCACCGCGTTGTATCAGGTTGAGTAATAGACCACCCTCTTTCTTACTGAGGTGTCGTAAATGGCGACTTAGGTAAGTTCACCCTCCGTGTGGTATCCGGTTGAGTAAAATAGACCACCCTTTTTCTTACCGAGGTGTCGAAAAAGCGACTTAGGTTAGTTGACCCACCGTTAGGTATCCGGTTGAGTACAATAGACCACCCTCTTTCTTACCAAGGTGTCGTAAAATACCACTAAGGTAAGTTGACATCAGGCAGGCGGCCGGTCGTCAAATACGTAGCCAAATTGTTTTTTTCCCTATTATAAAGTACATCACAATGGAGGTACTTTGTTATGGTCACAATCTAGCCTCAAGGCTAATAAGCAACTTAATTTTAACCTAAACTTTTAAATTAACCTTTATCTAAGAACAGGTCTAATGACTTACCTTAGTCTTTCTTACTATAGGAAACACTTCCTTCTTGTGTTCCTTTTTAGTAGCACTAACACTACACAACACTATCACTATATTACACTAACACAAAAGGCTTTGTCCTGTTCAGTCTTCTCACTAGTCCCTTAATATCGAGAAGCTGGATAGCCACGATGTTTACATGATGGTGTAGCTTCTGTTCGTGGGCTTCAGCAAAAGACTTCAGCAGACCCTAAATAGAGTGGGATAAGGGCAGGATAATGACTTAAATACACATATACCACCCAGGCTACCTAAACCAACAAGTAGTTTTTAGAACATGAATGCCCTCAGCGGGAATCGAACCCCGGAAGAACACGGATTATGCACATAACGGGCCGGTCACTGTTTGTATGTAGTTTGTGTTACTCAAATTAAAGAGATTACTATTAACTGCTGTTTTTAAATGTGTGAAAGTGCAATAACATTTAACGTCAGTTCGTTTTACGGGCTTTTATAGAGGTCTGGGTACTTCGGACCTTAACATAACACTTCTACCCAATAAAAACGATAGCTTCCTTTCAATCTTTTATTCAAGGGTCCATGACTAAACAATTCTTAACGGAATTTTGACTGGCCCGTTGGAGTAGTGGGTAGTGACCCTGCCTTCAGCTCCACGGGTCGCGGGTCGCCGAGGGCAACATTTTCTATAAATGAATTTGTTGGTCATTGAGCCTGGGTGTATATTTGTATTTAAGTATGTATTTAAAAATATATAAGTATATATTCACCAGTTGTCTGTCACCCATAACACAAGTATTAAGTTACTTACTTTGGGGACGGACGACCGTGTGTGTAAGTGTCCCATATATTTATTTATTATTATTTTCCATACATAATGCGAAATCGACCTCTAGTTAGTTCTTTTTTACTTTCTATGTTGAAGGAAAAATAGGCAGCCATTTTAGTTTGTGATAGAAAAAATTGAGTGTCGAAAAAAAATTTCATCATATTCCTGCCCTTGTCCCACTCTAAGTGGAGTCGGCACAGAATGTTACAAAACATGTTGTCATATGATTTGGCTACGTTTTTACGACAGGCCGCCTGCCTGACATCAACTTACCTTAGTCGTATTTTACGACTCCTCGGTAAGAAAGAGGGTGGTCTATTTTAATCAACCGGATACCACACGGTGGGTCAACTTATCTTAGTCGCCTTTTACGACACCGGTAAGAAATGAGGCATTTAAAAATACTACAATTTACATTGAATATAAAACACTATTTTTGCCGTAAAATATGAAGTCAGCGTAGTTTATTCGGAGAATGGGTGGGTTTAGAAATACCTAGGATCTAGCCCCAACTAAGGCCCCATTATTATTATTTTTTTTCTTTTTTTTTTTGTTAAATTTACCAAGCAAGGCTCGGTACAGCCAGGTGCTGCTAACATAAATTGTTTTTCCTTTTTAAGTCTAATAAGTATGCGAACCCGAACTACGGTTCCCCATAAACTCCTTTTTCCATGCATATTGTATAAGGCTAATAATTTTCCTACCCACACCTTTGGCCTTTTGATAAAAAGTACGCATATTTAATGAAAACCGATGAACACGTGCAACCTTTATCAAGCGTAGGCGATTTAATCAAGCAGTCTTTAAATCTATACTTATTAAAAAACAAAGGCCCTAATGCTATCTGTCTGTAGGTATGTGATAAATTTTCTCAAAATCTACTGAACCGATTTTTGTTAGGTTTGTACTAAAGATAGTGCAATTCTTCCGAAACAATTATTTTATAAACAATTTGTTAGTTCTTTCGCCGTATGCTATCCGGCTGAATAAAATAGTACCACCCTCTTTTCTTACCGAGGTTTCGTAAAAGGCGACTAAGCTAAGTTGACTCACCGTGCGGTATCCGCTTAAGTAGAGTAGACCACCCTCTTTCTTATCGAGGTATCATAAAATAAGACTACGATAAGTTGACGTCAGGCAGGCGGCCGGTCGTAAAATACGTAGCCAAATCATATGACAACATGTTTATAACAGAGTTTATGCACAGGGTAGACAAAATATTACATTTTACTATAAAAGTGATATAATTTGCTACCGCGAACGGTCTATCATTGAAAATCTATGACCGACGCACGCATCGGTCTAAAAAAGACATTATATAAATAAGATAAGCTATTTACTTACCAAAAATACGTCGCCATTTTGTTGATTAAAGAATGACCTACATCATTCTTTTTGCGTGATTGATTTTCCACCTAAGATATAGATTGACTGATTTTATTAAAATATCAATTTTGATACTCTGAGTGGCTTATACCGTTAGTTTTTAGTATTTGTAAACTGGGTGTAGGGCGGCCTTTTACAATCATTTGTCTTTTTTCAACGAAAGATAATTTACAAAATATGTTATTTTTAATTTACCCTATACACGCACCACATATTTCGCACTGAATATTATTCATTTTGACAGTATTTTCACTAATAACTAAATTTAAAGCACAAAAAAAACAAAACATAAAATCCGAATAATGGCGAGCGACGCCATTAAACGAAACTAATAGTGTACTAAAAAACATATTGGTACGAACTACGAATGAATGGTTACAAGCATAATAAGTATTAAGATAAAAGTGCTTACCAAATGAAGCATTAATTAAAATATTCGGTGTTGTTTGAAACAAACAAGAGCATTATATTACAAAGACCCGACCTTTCCTTTGAAGTTGTTTTTTGTTAACGTTTTTAGAATTCAAGCGGGTACTATAGTCACTGTGGTTTTATTTAAATATGTGTTTTAGGTTTTATTTAGCTGAAATGTTTAGAGAAATTTTGCAAATAAAGATTTTTTTTTCTTTCGATAATAATTACACGTGACAAACTCAAGACAGTATTCTATTGGCTAACCGTTTAACTCAGTCCACACGTGCGGAGTAACAGTGCACGGAGGTAAAACGAGAACGGCGACTGAGATAGATGCGTGCCTGACTTCAACTTACCTATGTCGTTTTTTACGACACCTCAGTAAAAAAGAGGGTGGTCTATTCTACTTAGCCGAATACAACACGGTGGGTAAGCTTACTTTAGTCGCCTTTTACAACTCCTCGGTAGATAGAGGGTAGTCTATTCTACTCAGTCGGATACCACTCAACTTCCCATTGTCGCCTTTTACGATACCTCGATTAGAAAGAGGTTCTACTTAGCCGGATACCATACGGCGGGTCGACTTACCTTAGTCGCCTTTAACGACACCTCGGTAAGAAAGAAGTTGATATATTTTACTCAGCCGGGCACCACATGGTGGGTCAATTTACCTTAGTTGCCTTTTACGACACCTCGGTAAGAAAGAGGATGGTCTATTCAGCAGAATAGACCATGTGGTATCCGGCTGAGTACAGACGCATACCACACGGTGGGTCAACCTACATTAGTCGCCTTTTACGACACCTCATTAGAAATTAAGGTCGTCTATTCTACTCAACCGGATACCACAAGGCGGGTCAACTTACTGTAGTCGCCTTTTACGACACCTCGGTAAGAAAGAGGGTGGTAAATTTACTCAGCCGGGCACCACACAGTGGGTCAGTTTACCTTAGTCGCCTTTTACAACACCTCGTTAACAAAGAGTGTGGTCTATTCTACTCAGCCGGATACCACGCGACGTAACGAAGTATAAAAAAAATTGTTTATTTATTAATGTAACATGCAACCATTCCCAAACTAACTTATTTAGTACTTTTTGTTCACCATAATACAATAAATAAATGGTGAAAATTGTCGCCATTTCTTTTACGTGATTTGTCCAAAACAAACAATATAAAAAAGATTGTAAGTGCAAAACTTTGTAAGTCTCCAACACCCCATAACATGGGCCACATTGGATTTTGTTTTACGAGTCACGGACTCCCATCACATAGAAAAATCTCCATTTATCAAGTTTTTGTTGGGGGACGTCGTAAAAAAGTTTCTGATACCGCTATACTGCCGCGCTCATCGCCTTATAATGGGATTTTAAGATATATCGCCATTTTGTTCGCGAATTTATTTGGGATTTTGTGTTCTGATTATGGAGTATTTTTTGCATAAAGTGGCATTATGGTTAGAATCCATGATCATAAGGAATTTAATGGAAATTCTGTTTCTTGTTTTTTAACTTAATTTAGGATACTGGGCCCGTTTCGTCGAGCTTAATTTTTTTATGTACGGGATAATTACTCACGGTCATCCATTTTCAAAGTAACTTAAAACTTGTGTTATGAAAACTGCTAAATATATTTCATCATTATCGGTAGACAAAACAAGTAATAAACATGTTGTCACATAATTTGGCTCCATATTTTACGACCGACCTGCCTGACGACAACTTACCTTAGTCGTCTTTTACGACACTTTGGTAAGAAATGATGTTGATCTATTCTACTCAGACGGATACCACACGGCGGGTCGACTTACCTTAGTCGCCTTTTACGACACTTTGGTAAGAAATGATGTTGATCTATTCTACTCAGACGGATACTACAGGGCGGGCCGACTTACCTAAGTCGCCATTTACGACACCTCGGTAAGAAATGAGAGTGGTCTATTTTACTCAACCGTATACCACACAGCGGGTCGAAATGAAGGTAAGAAATGAGGGTGGTCTTTTCTACTCAGCCGGATACCACACGGCTTACTCTAATATAACAACTATATGCGCTTTATTCAATATATTATTTTATCTGTGCTTTACAATCCAATATAACAGAGTAAACAGCGGTAAATGTCAACATCGACAACATGGCGTATCAAAGATGGCGGACACTTTGTGAAATATTTCACCGTCCACTTGGGAAATTCCATTTGACAGATAGAAACTAGTAAGTAAATAAAGCGCGCAAATTGCCCGCCGCCCCTGGGACGGTCCTCGATATAACCGTAATAAAATAATAAATAGGGACACTACATCGAATAGAAAGTATATCGATACACTCATGTGTAATATCGATAAAAGGTATCGACAAAATCGATACTTAAAAGTGTAAGCCAACGGGTCAATGTCAGTCAGTAAGAATCTAAATCAAATCAAAATCTTTATTTAATAGCTCTTTCAAGCACATTCGAATCGTCAAGGATCAATTTGATTAATGATGCTACAACTGGTTCGGAATGATGCTCTTACCGAGAAGAACCAGCATGAAACAATCGGACTTAAAAAAAACTTTATAATATTTTCAATTTTACATTATTAAACCGCAGTCTTGTATGAAGCTGAAAGGATTTTCAAATCCAGGCATTTTTAACCAAATAATCTTCAATTGTGTTTTTCGTTTTCCAAATAATCTTCAATTTCGTATTTTTTACACTTAATTTAAACCTTTATGTTGACTGGTCTAGTATGGATAGTATCGTCAGTAACTTTAGTAGAACATCATCATCCACTCTAAGTTGGGTCGGCACATGTTTTCACATGATTATACGTCAACTTTCTTCTTACTTATATAACGACCACTCGGTAAGAAAGAGGGTGGTCTAATTATTCAAACGGATACCACACGGTGGGTCAACTAACTTAGTCGCCTTTTACGACACCTCGGTAAGAAATAAGAGTCTACTCTACTTAGCCGGATACCACACGGCGGGAAAAAAGGGTAAATTAAACCGAAACAAAAAAAAAGGAAAATTGCTACCTAAGAATACCTGTATATGTAATCCGACTTAGCGAGTAAATACGCACATCGACTTGCTGAACACTCAATATTGTAAGCATTCTTTTTTATCTGGATATTTTTAGGTAGGTATTTATCTTTGTTTCTTTATACTTCGGTTTAAGTTAAAAATATTTTAACTAAGAATATTACTGATTTAAGAAAAAAATTATTGTAATGGACTGATATCCAGACGTTAATTATTTTTTTATAAAAACAGCAAGACAGTAAGGCCTGGCAGGCTGTTTATCCACGTAAACGAAATCGTGAACGAAAGCCAACGTAAATTTTACCACTTTTGAGTACTTTATTATTAAGTGAAGTGTAAGGAATATTCTTTTGGCTAGAAAAGCGTAGCTAGTTGTTTTGGCCATAAAATTCGCTTTAGACATATATCACGTGAGCTATAAAAAACAGGTTCGAATAACAAAACTAAATATATAACGCCTGAATTTGCTAGTAAAAGCTTTTTCGTATGCCTTTTAGAATTTCGTTATCAAATTTATTGCTTGCTCTATCTTTCACAGTTTTTTGCGCTGTGAAATGCCAAAATTTTGACGCTTTCAATGTATTTATCTATACTAATATATAAAGCTGAAGAGTTTGTTTGTTTGATTGTTTGAACGCGCTAATGTCAGAAACTATTGGACCGATTTGAAATTTTTTTACAGTTACCATTTATCGAGGCAGGTTAAAAGGCTATATAACATCACGCTAAGATGAATAGGAGAGAAGCAGCAATAAAAAATATTACACATAACGGCAAAATTTAAAGCTTTCGAATTTTTAGAATTAAAAATTGTTCCCCATTAAAAGTACTAAATAAGTCCGCGACACCATATGTCTAGCTTTTTTTAAAATATGAAACCGATTGGATAAGTTTGCCACCCCGAAATCCCCTGAATACTAAAATTTCAAGAAAATCGTTGGAGCCGTTGCCGAAATTTAGAATATATAAATACAAAAATTGTTCGTTTAAACCTGGTTGAATGAGCTCTGCTCGGTAATTATTTTTAAAATAAAAAAAGCAACTCAAAAAAACAAAAAAATATTAGGTACTTGGGATCGATCCTATAATTCTCGAGAATGCCCGTTCCCCGAATAAACTACGCTGACTTGGCAGTTGATGGCAAAAATAGTGTTTTATATTCAACACAAATTTTAGTATTTTTAAATGCCCAAAAACAGGGATAAAACGATGTTTTTTTTTACAATAAACCTAGCTGGATCGATTTTACATGTTAAATTTCATTCCCCTATCCCCTACATGCTGAATTTCAGGAAAATCGTTGCAGCCGTTTCCGAGATTTCGAAAAATATATATATACATAAACAAGATTAACTCATTTAAATATTAAATTAAAGATTATACCGGAAAACACTTCGCACGTATATTTATTTGGGGATTTATTTCAGTATTTTCCTAAGCTTAGATTTTGTTATTTGATTGATTCGGCCGATTCATCATTTCAACTGGGGCGTTAGAAATTGTTTGTCGACGCGGACGTGTTTATTTTGTAGATGGTTGCAATTTGTTTTGATAAAGCTTCGTTTGTGAATGTCAAACATCAAAAAAAGTTTATTTGAAATACTAAATCTCAAAATCGTAATTTTTTAGCTGGATTGATCTTAAATTATTTACAGTGTATCATCAATCTCCTATCATAACATATCCCCCTTCCCTTATCAAAATTCAAAAAATTCAAAATTCCAAATATATTCAAATAAACTTGTAAACAAGTGCTTTTGAATCGTCAACTCTACTGCTGGTTCGGAAAGCTGTTCCTACCGAGAAGAGCCAGCAAGAAACTCGGCGGTTGCTCTTTTAAAAATATAATTCTTAATATTATTTGAAAAGCTGTGATGGCCCAGCGGTGCGACCGTGTGAATCTCTAGAGACGATCACGGGTTCGAACCCGGGCTGACACCAATGAGTTTTTCTCTTAAAACTTATGTGTCTAATTGATAATTGCAATTTATCACACGCTTTTCGGTGAAGGAAAACATCGTGAGGAAACCTGCATATCTCTAGAGAATTCTGTGGAGGTATGTGTAACCTACCAATCCGCATTGGAGCAGCGTGGTAGGTCTTAGCTCCAATCCTTCTCTCTCAAAACGGAGAGAAGAGGCCTATTCTCAGCAGTGGGGTATGGGTATGGGGTAGCAGAGGCCTATTCTCAGCAGCATTAAGTAACGGCCTGTTACTAAACAGGCCGTTACTTAATATTATTTACATTAAGTCGTTACTGTCTTGTACAGGTTCAAAGAGAGCTATATCCACACATTCTAAGTGGGGTTGGCTCAACATGTAATAAATAAAATATGTATAATTTATAGAATTAGGCGTTACTTTGCGGAGATCCATAATACAAAAGTAATAATAAAATTATTGTGCTATGTGCAAAATAATTTTATTATTAAAATATGTATATGGAAATAAATAAATATATGGGACACTTAAACACTTCAAGTATGAGAACGTTTACTTTACATTTAGCATCACATATATTTTTTTTCATCGCGGATTATAGCAAAATAATATTCTCATTACTTTTGTATTATGGAGCTCCGCAAAGTAACGCCTAATTCTATAAATTAAATAAAAGTGTCCCAAACATAGATCCATAGTCACAAACTTACGCATTTATAAGATTAGTAGCATAGGATAATTAACGTACGCAACAAATTAAACAGATTCTCGGTAATACCCGATAAAACTGTTTTACCATGTAGTTAAGAAATTCACGGAATTTCCAGTGCCCTCGTAAAACGCGCTAATTCATTTACGTCAACATTTTTACAAGCGACCCTAAAACACCGACAAAATTTAACGAAATTAACTCGAGTTCTCGGTTTTTCTTTTTTTCTATACCGCCTTTGTTGTGAAATTATGCTTTAAATTTAAATAAGTCCAACTCAGTTATTGTTCTTTAAAATTTTATTTATAAAATCACAATAGGACAGTGGTATGTCATCATCATCTTCCTGCCCTTACCCCACTCTAAGTGGGGTCGGCACAACAAGTTATAAACATGTTGTCACATTATTTGGCTACGTATTTTACGACCGGCCGCCTGCCTGACGTCAACTTATCTTAGTCGCCTTTTACGACACCTCGAAAAGAAAGAGCGTGGTCTATTCTACTCAGCCGCATACCACACGGCGGGTCGACTTACCTTAGTCGCCTTATATGACACCTCGGTAAGAAGGTTCGTAAAAGGCTTCTAAGTTAAGTTACCAGCCGTATGGTATCCGGCTGAGTAGAATAGACCACCCTCTTTCTTACCGATGTGTCGTAAAAGACGACTAAGGTAAGTTGACCATCCGTATGGTATACGGCTGGGTAGAATAGACCTCCCTCTTTCTTAACGATGTGTCGTAAAAGGCGACTAAGGTAAGTTGACCATCCATATGGTATCCGGCTGAGTAGAATAGACCATCCTCTTTCTTAACAAGGTGTCGTAAAAGGCGACGTAGAAACGTCAAATAAGCGGCCGGTCTTAAAATACCTAGACAAATCACGTGACAACATGTTTATAACATGTAGTACTTGTCAAAAACATTTTTGTGGCTGCTTAAAAAAACCATTTTTTTTTAAATTGTCACATAGTTTTTATCTTAAAAATATTCTGACCTTTGAGTAATATACTAGTCCCAAAACGTTCAGACAAAAAGATCACTCTAATGTCGCAGATGAGGCCTATGTTTGTCTGTAGGTATAATCTGACGAAGACAAATGATAGTCCTAAATCCTTTCTCGTATAAATAAGACTTTAGGTTGGTAAGTAGTTTTGTTGGTGGCCCCAAAAATATGATTTATTATTTACTAGCGGGCTGATCCTCCTTTGCACGGGTATAAAATATATAGTCCATGTCACTCAGTGAAAAAAAATGATTAAAATCGGTGCAGTAGTATTGATTCATACATTACTGCCCGCACGCGTTAAATTTGGAGAATTCCCCTCTTCCTATATCAAGAAGATTTCCTGCTATATCTAATATCTAAATTCATATATTTCATATTACATTTATCCCTATGTATTTTATTTTATACAATTCATTGTTTTTATATATTATAACATTCACAGCTTTCTTGTCATTAGACAATACAAACATGTTTTCTTTAGAAGCTACTCTTGAAAGAGCGACATATAGCTGCTAAATTCGAAGTGCTATAGGGCGAAGCGCGGTCTCCTCACGTCATTTAAAATTTGTAATCTTAAAACGAAATGTTAGTTCTAAAGCCTGATTTTGAACTTGATTTAGATTTAAGTATGTTTACTTTACGTTTTGACGATGTTCCAAACTAGGTCAGACTAGTTTTATATTTATATTTATTTTAGACTGGGAATACAAGTTTTATTTTTTTAAACTTTTGATTGTTTTTTATTATATTTTTAATTGTATTTATCATATCCTTAGGTCATCATTTTAGGTACGAACCTCACACTAAATTATTCTATTTCTCTTTGTTTTCAATATGATCTTTTACATCTCCATGTTGGGCGCATAGAGCAGGGGTAGCATCGCGTCAGATTCTAAAATCTGACGCGATGCCCTTGCTCTATGCGCCCACCCATTTTTTCCCATAAACCGTTCTTCCTTCCAGATCCCAAATTCCAATTATTTAAAAAAATTACGGTATCGTCATTAATTTTATAATTTTACCCTATCTTGAACACCACATGGGTCTGTTACTTCCGATTCCTTGACATGTCACATCTTCTTTTTTATATCAAAATAGCTAACTTGCTAGTCCATATTGAAATTAGTGTATCAATATATGCTTCAGTCATCTTACATAGAACTTTCATATAATTAACCTAAACCTTCCTCAAGAATTCCAATATCTTTTAGTACAAATCCGCTCAGTTGATTTTGAGAAAATCCATGACGTACAGTTAGCTAGCTTACTTTTGTTTTATTATTTAGAATAATTTATAGAATTAGGCGTTACTTTGCGGAGCTTAGAAAAGTAATTATAAAATTATTTTGCTATAACCAATGATAAATTATTTTAAATTAATATTTAACTTTATATTTGATTACAGCAACATAAAATTATTATTACTTTAAAAAGTTAAGGCGTAACAGCAGTCTTTTGTTTTTCTAATATCCTAGAATAGCAAAATAAAAACTTACATTCGCGATAGAAGAAACAATGGCAGGTCTTACTCAGGGTCATTCTACAATGATGATTTACAGTCCTGGTTATTTTTAAACAATCTTATTGTCTACAGAAATGTCGCCGTGTCGTTTGGCCGTATTGGTGGCTGCGGTGGTGGCAACTTGCTACGAACCAGCCCCCGTTCACTCTCTGGACCTCAACAAGCTGTACGGACACCATACTAAACGCTCTGGTGAGTATCGCACCTTAATAGCTTTAGCATTCTTAATAACTTTCCTTTCATACAAGAGTGCGGTTAATTAATGTAAATTTTTAATATTTAAAAGATTGACCGCCGAGTGTCTTGGTACTTCTCGGTAAGAGTAACATTCCGCACCAGTTGTTGTTGATTATTTTTATTTGATTTGATTTGAATGTAGAAAATAACAATTTTTAGAAATAGGGGCTCAAATTCAAATTCAAATTCAAAATATTCTTTATTCAAATAAACTTGTTAACAAGTGCTTTTGAATCGTCAACTCTACTGCTGGTTCGCAAAGCTGTTCCTAACGAGAAGAGCCAGCAAGAAACTCGGCGGTTGCTCTTTTAAAAATATAATTCTTAATATTATTTACATTAAGTCGTTACTGTCTTGTACAGGTTCAAAGAGAGCTATATCCACACATTCTTATCTTCTAAATAATCTTCAAGAGTATAATAGGCTTTCTGTATCAGCCTCTTTTTAACAGTGTTTTAAAACTGCTGTAATGGCAGTGCTGAAATTGATTGCGGAATTTTATTATAGAATCTTATACCAAAACCCACAAACGAGTTACGCACTTTTGCAAGGCGCAAAGCAGGAGCCGCAAGCTTATGTCGGTTCCTGCTTTGTCTATTGTATACATCACCTATCATTTTATAATTCTTTATATTTTTATGTATATAATATACGTTATTTAAATAATAATAATAATTTTGATATAATACTAATGAAGCACATATACGTAATGCTAAATGTATGTGGGCTATCCGTTTTAATACTTAAGACTTGATATGTTAAAATATGCGCAAACCTCCACCACAACATATAAGCACTACACACGTTCACTATCACATACTCAATCGCTTCGCTCCGCAACCGAGCCATCATCAGGAGATGGACCCTACAAAATCGCAAAGCATGAAACTCTAAAAAATTGCAAAGGTATGAAATCGGGTAGTCCAGTCTACAGTTAGCATTAAATATATATTTTTTTTATTTTAACGCCGTGTGGTATCCGGCTGAATAGAATAGTACCACCCTCATTTCTTACTGAGGTGTCGTAAAAGGTGACTAAGTTAAGTCGACCCGCCGTGTGGCATCCGGCGGAGTAGAATAGACCAACCTCATTTCTTACCGAGGTGTCGTAAAAAGCGACTAAGGTAAGTTGACCCACCGTGTGGTATCCGGTTGAGTAAAATAGATCACCCTCTTTCTTACAGAGGAGTCGTAAAATACGACTAAGGTAAGTTGACGTCAGGCAGGCGGCTGGTCGTAAAATACGTAGCAAAATCATATGACAACATGCGTGTAACATGTTGTGCCGACCCCACTTAGAGTTAGATAAGGGCAGGAAGATGATGATATATTTTTTATTTTACTTTATCGCGAATTATAGCAAAATAATTTTATTATTACTTTTGTATTATGGATCTCCGCAAAGTAACGCCTTATTCTATACATCATTCGTCTAAAAATAAGTTAAATTCGATCTAAGCCGTACTAAGACAACGTAATACGCTTTTAAATTTTCTTTGTTCTAGAAAATGCTATCTTGTGTAGTGATTCATTCACGACGTTAATTCCTGACCTACTTTAGAAGATTTCTTAAGTCTATAATCTTAAAAAAGGAATCACCGTTTTACAGTGTTCATTACAGACGTTACTTTATTCTTAAAGTATTAAACTATAAAGCTGATTGTCCACAGGCCTTGCATTACCGTATTTTTAATATAGTTGACTGAAAATTTCCAGTATAATGTAATTGAAATGATCATCCCCCTGCCCTTATCCTACTCTAAGTGGGGTCGGAACAACATGTTATAAATAACCATGGTGGGCAGGAAGCGATCGCGGGCAGCAATCGCTCCCTTTTGCTCCCTTTTGTTCTGGATCCAATCTGCTGCTGGCGAGTCCAGGTGTTAGCGACTTGCCCAAGCCCATCGTCTGCCGCCCTGACTGGGGACCTTCGGGCGTTCCGAACGGGGTATATCGGACGTCTGGCTTACAGGTCCCCGAGGCGGTCGGTGCATCTGGTGCTCCCAATTCACCGGTTAGCGGAGGGGGGCTTCTCTTTCGAGGGGTCCCTACCTGGATGAGGTGTTCTCTGGGATCAGAGCTATCGGCGGGGATGGGGGCAATGTGTCCTTGCCATCGTTAGCGTGGTGGAGCACACAGGTCGTTTTAGTCGGTGCGAGTCCGACATAACCTGGGTTGGGGTTTTTTTTCCTGTATAAAAAAAACATGTTATAAACATGTAGTCTTATGATACATTTGGCTACGAATTTTTCGTTTTTTTATGCCCGGCCGCCTGCCTGACGTCAACTTACCTTAGTCGTATTTGATAATACCTCTGTACGAAAGAGGTTGATTTAATCTACTCAGCCGGGATATCACATGGTGTGTCAATTTACTTTAGTCGCCTTTTACAACACCACGGTAAGAAAGAGAGTGGTCTATTCTACTCAGCCGGATACCACACTGTACTTACCTTAGTCGCCTATTAAGACACCTCGTTAAAAATCAGGGTAGTCTATTCTACTCAACCGGATAACACACGGTGGGTCAACTTACTATAGTAGCCTTTTACAACACCTCGGTAAGAAATGAGAAATTCAACTTCCTTGGTCCATCTAGCTAGGAAGTTGTATAGGAGTATCGTTATGATTAAAAAGTTATATTATGATACAGGTGACCATACAAGAGCTGTATTTATTTATTTATTTTATTAGGTCCGCCAACAGAGTATACATTTTTTATTAGCTTAATTATTAATTAACATTCTAAAAGTCTAATGCTACCCTATTTATAAGTGGACACAGCATGCTCAAAAATATAGTACATTATGATCGTTATAAAATTGTCAACATATTAGAATTTCGAAAGTCAAAAAATATATAAAAATATGTCATTACAATAGTCAAAGATTAATGTCAAAATAGCGAGTAATAAATATAAATAACAATAATAATTAGACTACAATAGTAACAAAAATAAATATAATATATAAATATAATATATATGTATCGTAATAAAACTTTTTATTTATTTATTTTTGGCCTGTACGTAATGTTTGTCATAAGAATTTTGGTTTCGGTTTTATAATCTTTGTATTATAGTATCAGAGTAGATAAAAAAATATGTTACATCTGTACAATCTTATATTATGTCATTAAATGTTTACGAGGTTATTGCAACACCTCCTTTATAACGATATCGTAGTACCTTCATTACGACGAGCCTCTCGGGAAATTCTTGCAATCTACCTTTACATCCAGTTAATGCCGTTGCGTTTGTTTCACTTCTGATTACGGTCTTTAAGGTGGGGGAAAAGGACTGAATCAATGCTGAGATTTCCCACAATTTTCCACTTAACGATGTTTCAGAGGGAATATTAATATTACATTTTATTTAAACTTGTTTCATCATCATCACCTTCCTGCCCTTATCCCACTCTAAGTGGGGTCGGCACAACATGTTGGAAACATGCTGTCACATGATTTGGCTGCGTTTTTACGACCAGCCGCCTGCCTGACGTCAACTTACCTCAGTCGTATTTTACAACACCTCGGTAAGAGAGAGGGTGGTCTATTCTACTAAACCGGATACCACACGGTGGGTCAACTTACCTTAGTCGCCTTTTACGACACCTCGGTAAGAAATGAGGTTGGTCTATTCTACTCAGCCGGATACCAAACGGCGGGTCGACTTACCTTAGTCGCCTTTTACGACACCTCGGTAAAAAATGAGGGTGGAACTATTCTATTCAGCCGGATACCACACGGAGTGTACACTGTACCATAATTAATTAAAATTAAATTATTATTTAAACTTGTTTATTGACAATTTATAGAAGGCGTTACTGTGGGGAGATCCAAAATATAAAAGTAATAATAATTATTTTGCTATAATTCGCGATAAAGTAAAATAGAAAATATATATAATGCTAAAATATCTGGGTGACCGAGCTTCGCTCGGTAATTTTTTACGAAAAAATACTTTAAAAAAAGAAAAAAACAATTATTTAGGTGGGATCGATCCTTGGCACTTACATTTGTCGAGGCTGCCCGCTAACCGAATAAGCTACGTCGACTTGACAGTTAATGGCGAAAATTTAATTCAATATAAATGTTAGTGTTTTTTATTTTTAAAAAAATAGGGATAAAATAATATTTTTTTTACATAAAACCTAGCTCGATCAATTTTTCTCCCCCCAAAACCATGCTGAATTTCAGGAAAATCGTTGGAGCCGTTTCCGAGATTCGGAAAATATATATATATACAAGATTAACTCATTTAAATATTAAGACGTAGAGTGGACAATCGGTTATCATACTTGATACATACAGGATTCGTAAAAACACATGCACAAACCTCCACCACCGCCACCACAATACGCAAGCACTACATACGTTCACTATCACAAACTCTACAATCGTTTCGCCCCGCAACCGAAGCTTCATCAGGAGATAGGCTCCACGACCAAAATCGCAAAGCGATTTGCGATAATCCGCGATGATGTAAAATAGAAAATATATATAATACTAAATGTAGAGTGGACAATCCGTTTTCACACCTGATTCCTAGATCAGCACACAACACGTTAAGTTAAATAAAAGGTTTTAACTAAAAAGCCAAAGCTAAAGAAGCCATTAAGGAAGAGAATAATTTCTAAAAATAAGAAACCTAATAAATAAAGTTAAGAATTTACTGTAAAACTTTTATAAAACTGCATCGTCTACTTCCGAAAAGTAGTTAACTTTGAAAAGTTTATTTTAATATTTTATGAGATTAAGTTCTTTATTACTTTTAATACTACACTTGCTGCTGGATACAACTACAAATTATAGTTATAATTTATAAAAGTTGGCTTTACCTTGAGAAATTCTATAGTATAAAAGTAAGTAATATGCTTAATTTAACTGTGAACTAATTATAACTATGATGGTTAAATGGTATATGTTCCTCAATTATACTCGTACTATACCTTCTTTTTCTATTTACGAAGGAAAAATTGGAATTTTTATTACATTACTGGCAATCGCCAGCGGCTCAGCCCGCGTGGAAAAACTAAAACCGTAATATGGTATTTTGATAACCATAAAAATGGTTAAAGCGGGTTAACCTTAAAAGCTAGACATATGCTGTCGCAGACTTTTATTTAGAACTTTTATAGGAGAACAATTTTGTAATTAAACACTATTTTTGCCGTTAATTGTCAAGACAGCGTAGCTTATTCGGGAAACGGGTGGTTTCTAGAAATGAAAATACCTAGGATTAAGCCCCACCTACCCAAATTATTTTTTTATTTTGTATAAAATTACCGTCCGAGCCACTTTTAATTACAGGTGATAATAACTTTCAAAAGAAGTTATTACAACTAAACAGAACGATTTAAGTAATAAAAAAAAAATATGATCAACATTTATCTTTTATAGCCCGAAGTAAAGTAGTTTTTTTGAATACGCTTAAACTATCATTAAAAAAGTAAGTAACGGCCTGTTACTAACCCACTGCTGGACATAGGCCTCCTCTCTCCATTTTTGGAGAGAAGGTTTGGAGCTAAGACCTACCACGCTGCTCCAATGCGGATTGGTAGGTTTCACATATCCCTAGGATTCTCTAGAGATATGCAGGTTTCCTCACGATGTTTTCCTTCACCGAAAAGCGTGTGATAAATTGCAATTATCAATTAGACACATAAGTTTTAATAGAAAAACTCATTGGTGTCTGCCTGGGTTTGAACCCATGATCGTCTCTAAAAATTCACACGGTCGCACCGCTGGGCCATCACAGCTTTTAAACTATTTAAGCTTGAAAAATACCAAATATTTAATTCATTATTTTTTGTATTATGCAACTATGGAAAGTGGCGCCTAATTTTATAAATTACCTATTCGTTAAATGTCTAAAATTATCTCTGCATCCTACATTCATATTGCATAGAAGCTCATTTCACACCCGGCTCCGTAATTAAACCTTAATAGCTCAACATGAGATATTAAAGTGATGAGTAAATGGCTACAAGGTTTTAAGGGAAGATGTTTATGCTGTATGCATAAGTTACCTAACTTTGTTGTATATAATATACTAGCAATCGCCAGTGGCTCCGCCGGCGTGGAAAGATTAAAACCGTAATATAATATATTTATAACTATAAAAATGGTTACAGTGGGTTAACCTTAAAAGCTATATATATGCTGTCGCAGACTTTTATTTAGAACTGTTTGAGGGAAACAATTTTGTAATATATAATTTTTTAATGACTTTCACCGTTTACTTAGCGCACGCAAGGTAAGCTTGAAATGTTGCCGTTTTCCTAATGTTTTTCATTGCTGCTCCTCTCCTATTCATCTTTGCGTGATATTATATATACTATAGCCTTCCTTGATAAATGGATTATCTTACACTGAAAGATTTTTTTCAAATTGGTTCAATAGTTCCTGAGATTAGCGCGTTCAAATAATGACACAAACAAACATACCCTTAAGTTTTATATTTTATTTTATTTTTATTTGGGAAACAAACAGTACAAATTGAACATAAATATAGTAAATTATTGTTAATTCACATACCATAATTAGTTTCCATTTATTACTAATACACACACT
Organism: Morpho achilles; assembly: GCA_947086495.1. Lineage (NCBI taxonomy): Eukaryota > Metazoa > Arthropoda > Insecta > Lepidoptera > Nymphalidae > Morpho > Morpho achilles. Next base: position 1,606,395 of record CAMTZB010000005.1, read on the forward strand.
ATATATATTACTAAAGATTAATTAATTAATTACTTAAGTCCTGGGCTTACGGGCTAGTATGCCGACTTGTTCTACAACATGTTTCAAAAACAACCTCCTTCAAATAGTTCAGTATAAAAAAAACATTGTCGCTGTCATCTGTGACAATTTGTTGAAAAAGAATAACTTGGTTGACTTTTAAGAAAATTGCTTTTTATTTATTGAATAAATGTGAATGAAAAATATCGTTCTTATACTTGTGTAGAAAAAATGTGGTAGCGAAATATTTTAAGACGTTTTTTTGCTGAAGAAAAATGTCTCAATCACTAAGTAATGTGGATCTTGTTCGGACGAAGTGACATTTAGTAAGATTCATGGACCATTTAAGATATTTCCACTTCTATATTGGTCGCGAAATATTTTCCTTTAAGCTACGAAATTGACTGGATTATGGGCGCCATTAACATTTGTAGGTTAGAAACGTAATTTGAATTAATTTCAGACCTACTTTCGAATTCGCAAAATAACATTTACTTATGTGACGCTGGGAGTGAATAAAAGACTCACCAACAGTCAACAACAAATTTAATGGGTCGTAAGAGGTCTACTGCCCGTCAATGCAATGCTCCGTAAGAGGGTAGGTGTGCGCTAGGTACTGCCCTGGCTTTGTCTAGCAGCGGAGTGGGCCGTGCAGCACGCGCCCGGAGAACGATGAGTCGACCCGAAGAACGTCGGGCCCGGACTCAAGGCCACTAAAGTCCGGCTCTGGCTGAGAAGGGGGCAAAAGGTACCTGGCTTAAGCCCAGGTATGGCACCCTGAAAATGACGTCCAGCGTGTTAATTTCTTTCAGTGCCTTCATCTCCTCTGATTGCGTGCACGGCAACGTAGGCAAAGCAGGGCTAATGCGCTAGTGAAAAGGTGATGTGCATGTCGCAATCAGTACGGAGAATAAAGAGAAGATCAAAGAAAAGAAAAATGTAAAAAGTGAAATTTAAAGATGAAAAATAAAATTAAAATGATTTAAGAACATGTTAAATTTAAACAGAAAGTTAAGATAAAAAAACTACAAATGAAACTACAATGGAAAAGTACTGAGGTTAAATTAAGGACGTTTGACAATGACGTCGCTAAGCAAATACAATGTAAGAAATTCTTCAGCACTTACCCGATTTTGGGGTTATAACAACAAGTTATAAGCGTATCACGCCTATAAAAAACAAATTCAAGACTTTTGGTATAAAATATAAGAGTAAATATATTTTATCGTAAAAAATGCAGCACGACTTGACGCGACCACTGGCTGGGAAAGATGGTGTCGTCCTGCCCGAATGATAAAGCGGCGGCCGCGGCGGCCGCGCCGGCCGGCCGGTTCGCCTTTCTAAATTCAAGGGCAACGCTGTCGGCCGCGCAGGGAGGGACCACCGCTCGGCAACAAGCAATTATAAATTTAAAATTAATATGTTATTAAATAAAAAAAAATAACTAAATATTACGTTACACTTATTTAAATTTTAAGTTTAGTTTTAGTATTAGTGGTGAAGAGATGTTTTAAATTTGAATTCAAAACATTTTTTAGTCAACTTGTAAACAAGTATGTTTGAATCTTCAACTCTACAGCTGGTTCGGAAAAGCTGCTTCTGCCGAGAAGAACTAGCAAGAAACTCGGTGGTTGATATTTTAAAAATATAATTCTTATTACTAGCTACATTTCATTACTGTCATTACTGTCTTTACACACAAGTGCGTTTGAATCGTCAACTCTACTGCTGGTTTCAAATGCTGTTCCTACCAAGAAGAGCCAGCTAATAACTCGTTGGTTGCTCTTTTAAAAATATACTTCTTATTACTAGTTACATTTACTCTTTCTTGTACAGGGTCGAAGAGTAGCTATATCGACACATTATTATTTTCTAAGTAATCCCCAACAGTACACGCTTTCTATATCAGCCTATTTTTAACATTGCTTTAAACTGCTGTAATGTCAAAACTAAAATTGATTGCGGAGTTTTATCATAGAATCTTATACCAAAACCTACAACGAGTTACGTACTTTTGTGAGGCGCAAAGCAGGAGACGCAACCTTATGTCGATTTCAACTTTGTCTATTATATACATTTCTACGTATATTATGCCGTGTGGTATCCGGCTGAATAGAATAGTACCACCCTCATTTCTTACCGAGGTGTCGTAAAAGGCGACTAAGGTAAGTTGACCCACCGTGTGGTATCCGGTTTAGTAGAATAGACCACCCTCATTCTTACCGAGGTGTCGTAAAATACGACAGAGGTAAGTTGACGTCAGGCAGGCGGCCGGTCGTAAAAACGCAGCCAAATCATGTAACAGCGTGTTTATAACATGTTGTGCCGACCCCACTTAGAGTGGGATAAGGGCAAGAGGATAAAAAATACATTTCTACGCATATTATTTTTCTCAATACATCTCTCTTTACTCAATACGTCTTCTCTACGTCTCTACGTCTTCTCGATTCGTCTCTATACGTCTATTTTTTTTTTGTGTACAAAAATTAAATTGCTAAAAATATACAGTGTGTGTTGACTTTTGAGCGTGGTTGGTTTACTCGTAAGCTTCAAAACTGCTGTTTAAAAAAGAAGACATAGGCCTTTACCCACTAGTGGGATACTAACAGCCACCAGAAGCATAGACTGCTTCTGGGATATACTCGAACTGGGCATCCGATTCCCGTTGGTATCGCCTGGAGGTCCCAGTTAGGGCGGCATGCAACAGACTTCGGCGAGTCGCCTGCGCTCCGCTCGCCTTCCTACTTACTTTATGCCCTAATGAACTTTTTATCCTACTTCCAGAATACTGTCACCCATACGAGCCCTTCAAGTGTCCCGTGGATGGCAACTGCATCTCTATCCAGTACCTCTGCGACGGAGCTCCCGACTGCATCGATGGTTACGACGAAGATTCCAAGCTTTGCACTGCAGGTATGATTTGTTAGCGCAAACACTATACAATGACACGATATAATAGAAATACTAAAATTCCCGTTCCGAGATGTCTTCTCGTCTTGAGTCTTCTCTTGAATGACGAACAAAGACTGCATGCAACTGAAACGTTTTAGCAATATAAAGGAAGACTCCACCGGAAACAACACGACACAGTGTTACCACCATTTCAGTCAAAAAGGCGCGATACTCGTTTCATGACGGTTTTGGTATATAATACAAAGCGGAAGTCATTGGCGACAACATATTTTTTAATTGTATCTCAATTTGTATAACTTTACCATGTCCGCTGTGAAGAAGCTGTGATGGCCCAGCGGTGCGACCGTGTGAATCTCTAGAGACGATCACGGGTTCGAACCCGGGCAGACACCAATGAGTTTTTCTCTTAAAACTTATGTGTCTAATTGATAATTGCAATTTATCACACGCTTTTCGGTGAAGGAAAACATCGTGAGGAAACCTGCATATCTCTAGAGAATTCTGGAGGTATGTGTAACCTACCAATCCGCATTGGAGCAGCGTGGTAGGTCTTAGCTCCAATCCTTCTCTCCCAAAACGGAGAGAAGAGGCCTATTCTCAGCAGTGGGATAGTAACGGGATAGTAAAAGTGGGATAGTAAGTAGTAGTTTAGGGGGTCGGAGTTACTCGCGTCCGTAGGTTTAACTAAAGTTAGGTTCTTATTACACCTCATAACCCTACACGTGATCCCTGGGTAGTGCTAAACGAGTAACCTTCTAGGTGGTAGGCTTCGGCCGTGGCTAGCGTAGCTACCCTACAGGCAAAGCCGTACCGCCAAGCGACTTATCGTGTTCCGGTACGATGCCTGTAGTAGCTTATAAATGGGAAAAGGGTCGGTAAAGCTACGCTTTATTGGATGACAGGTTCCGACTTACGCTGTCAAATCGCCGGGCGGTTCAATTTGGAGAGCAGCGGGATCCGAAGCACGGTGCACCGCTGGCCGACCGCAGGTTATAGGGGGCCCAATTAGTAAGAAAGCCACTTACGAAAGGCTGCCTTTGCGAAAAATCCTGGAATTGCTCCATCGTGCCGGTTGGCGACCGGAGAGAGGACCCGATGGCGATTTCCAGGGGGGTTCGGGCGTCCCCGCGGTCTCCAATTGAGCCTACCAACAGCGCTTTGTCAGCAACAGTCGCGTTGTTTACAAATGGAGCGTCTCCTACTACTTCCTTTTCCCATTCCTATTCACCCACCCAACAAAATTCCATATGAAGCACAAAAGGAGAAGTAACATTATACAGCGGCTGCACTTCCTCTTGTTCAAGGTGCACCAAGCTAACATCCGTGGTTTGCACTCCAATCTCTATGCAGTCCATCACCACCTAGAGACTGAGAAGCCGCACCTGATTTTTCTTACGGAGACGCAGATTAACAGACCGGTCGATGCATCATACTTGTTGTACCCGGGTTATGCGTTGGAGCACAACTTTACTTCTGGGAGATTTTAATGCCCATCATAAGGATTGGCTTTTCCCATACCAAAAAACCGACCACGCTGGAAGAGAAGCTCTAAATTTCGCTCTCTCTCTCTAAACCTTTCCCAGCTGGTCGCAGAAGCTACAAGGATACCAGATGTTGAAGATCATACACCCAGTTGTCTGGACCTTCTGCTGACTACCGACCCTGACCGATTCTCAGTCTCAGTTGCAGCCCCCTTGGGCACTTCTGATCACTGTATGGTAAAGTCGGTTTCGCATCACTATCCGCCCGATCTAAGTTCCACTGGGACCAGGCGCGTATGGCGCTATAAGTCGGCAGACTGGGATGAGATGCGGCACTTTTTTGCATCGTATCCTTGGCGGAGTTTATGCTTCTCTTCTAATGATCCGTCGAGCTTTGAGAATGCTATATCAGAGGTCATTCGACAAGCTATGGAATACTTCATAACTTACGCGGATGTACCTCTGAATAGTAAGACTTTCTGATGGTACAACGGCGAATGTGCTGGTCCAGAGGCCTTTAAAAATTCAGCGTTTGTAGCCTGGGTTGAAGCTCGATCTCAAAAAGCTCCAGACATTACAGCTAAGAAGAGAGCATATAATATTGCTGCCAAATCCTACAAGAGGGTTCTTAAGAAGGCTCGATTTCACGGCACTAATCGTATTGGGATCAAATTGGCATCCTATCCCCGAGGTAGCAAAGCTTTTTGGTCACTTGCGAGGTCGGTTGAGTCGAACTTCTGCCGTCCAACACTGCCGCCATTGCTTAAGCCGGATGGTACACTGCGGAAAACTCATGCCTTGATGCAGTAGGTGCTCCTCTACCCCACATTCAACCTTGCGATTCTGTCATGGCAGAAGTTCGAATTCGCCAAAAAGAGGTCTTGAGAGCACTTCGCAATTTAAATGTCAACAAGGCAAGTGGTCCCGATGGTATACCAGCAATCGTCATGCGGAATTGCGCACCTAAGTTGTCTCCTGTTTTAACTCGCTTATATCGCCTCTCTTTAGAAACTGCTCACGTCCCAAAAGCGTGGAAGATTGCCAATGTACAGCCAGTCCCAAAGAAAGGTAGTCGTGCTGATCCGGTCAATTACAGACCTATAGCAATCACCTCCATAATATGTAAAATTATGGAGCGTGTATTGAACAAAAAGCTCCTGGCATACTTGGAAGATAACGATCTTCTGTCGGATCTCCAATTTGGTTTTCGACGAAACCGCTCAACTGGAGATCTTTTAACGTATGCCACTCATATCTGGGGCGAAGCCATTGAGAGGCAGGGTGAGGCGTTTGCCGTGTCCCTTGACATCTCAAAGGCTTTTGACCGTGTCTGGCACGATGGTCTTCTTAGCAAGCTTCCTGCTTATGGGCTGCCTACTACACTCTGTAACTGGATATCTGATTACCTGAATGAACGATCGTTTAGAGTAGTCATTAATAGCTGCTCTTCTGATCTAATGACCACCAATGCCGGTGTTTCTCAGGGATCAGTTCTTTCCGCGACGCTTTTTTTGCTGCACATCAATGATCTGCTTAGTCCCGGTATCTTTGGGTACGCAGATGACAGCACGGTCACGGAAAGATATATGTCCAGTTCCAGAGCTAGTAGTGCTGAGATTCGCCAACAAAGAGAGGCCATGGTTGAACGCATTAACTTGACTCTGAAAGAGGTTTCCGACTGGGGTGAGACCAACCTAGTCAAGTTTAATGCTTCCAAAACACAAGCGTGCCTGTTCAGTGCCAAACGTTCCTTCACCTTGACTCCTACTTTCCGAAATATATCCGTACCGATTGCCGATAGTATTGAGCTTCTGGGCATTCAAATAAATTCCAAGCTTAACTTTGGTAAATGCATCGAGTCCAAATCAAAAACGGCTGCCAAGAAACTTAGCATCCTTAACAAAGTCAAGCAGTACTTCACACCGAAACAACTTCTTACATTGTACCAAACTCAGGTACGATCGTGTTTGGAGTACTGCTGTCATTTGTGGGACGGATCTGCCAAATATCAGTTGAATGCTTTGGACTCGGTGGATCGACGCGCCAGAAGACTGATTGGCGATGAAAACCTAACCGATGCCAAATTGCACAGCTTGCAACATCGGCGCAGGGTAGCCTGTCTATCGGTATTCTACAGAATATATTTCGGAGAGTGTGCTCAGGTACTCCATGACCTAATTCCACCATCGCCTTTTTATCATCGCACCGCTAGGCGCCGGGAGAAGTTCCACCCTTACGTTGTCGACATACCACGAAGGCGCACAGAGCGATTCGCTTCGTCTTTTTTGATGCGCACAGCACGGGATTGGAATTCTCTTCCGGCATCTATCTTTCCCGAAACTTATAATATGAGTACCTTCAAAGCAAGGGTGAATAGGCATCTTATAGGCATGCGCGTTCCACCTTAGACTGCGTCACTGCTTACCATCAGGAATGATTGCAGTCAAGCGCTCGCCTATTAAACAATTTAAAAAAAAAAACACTTACTTACCATGTCCGCGTCACCAGCAGCGTGGTTAAGCACTGTCAGGTTTTTAATCTAATTCAAATTCAAAATATTCTTTATTCGTATAAATTTGTGAACAAGTGCTTTTGAATTTAGTCTGACATAACCACCGCCCGTCCCCGTCAGGCGGCAATAAGGATTTTCGTGATATAACAGAGGGGTAACTCAAGTCATTATATGTTCCACGCGAAGCCGAGCGTTTCTTTAGTTGAATTCTGTCGTGAAGTCTATCTTATATTTATACTAATACTAGGAGTCCCGCCCCAGCTTCGCACGGGTATAAAGCATATAGCCTATGTCACTCAGTGATAATCACAGTATTTCTCTACTCCATATTAAATTTTATTATACATTTATTATACATTTTATTATACAGAAGGTGTATACTTTCCTCTTCAATCACTCTATATATTAAAAAAAAACCGCATCAAAATCTGTTGCGTGGTTTTAAAGATTTAAGCAAACATAGAGATATAAGGACAGGCAGAGAAAGTGAGTTTGTTTTATACTATGTAGTAACGTTTATAGCTACTACTATTTTGATAATTGTCAAATTTTTACCATACTTATCCAAAGACAAAATTACGTTTAGCTGTCATTTATGTTTTGTTTTTCCATGTCATATTCGTTTTTGTTATACCACGTTTTATAGTGACTTGACGGGATAGAATAAATGCGGTCGAACGGGATAAAAAGTATCCTATGTCCGTCTCCTGGTTCTAAGCAACCTCTCCACCAATTTTCAACCGAATTTGTTCATCCGTTCTTGAATTATAAATAGTGTAACTAAGACCAACTTTCTTTTATATATATAGATATAAAACTGACGAGTTTGTTTATTTTTTAATTGTTAATTAAAAACTAATCTTCTTAATCTAAGGAATTACTGGACCGATTTGAAAAATTATTTGATTGTAAGATAGTCCATTTATCGAGGAAGGCAATAGACTATACAACATCACGCTATGATGAATAGGAGAGGAGCAGAAATAAAAAAATTAAAGCTTTCCTTGCGCGCGCTAAGTAAACGGTGAAAGTTATTAAAAAATATTTTAAAATTACCTCACGATAACAACTTTCAAAATTTCAATTCGGGATAGAAATTTGTGACATTTCCATGCGGGCAAAGCTTCTGGCACAGCTAATTACTTATATACAAGGCCAATATATTGGAAAAAATCTCGTGTTTTCTTCGGGAATAAGAAAACAAACATAACAAATATAGTAGGTACATAATTGAGGGTATTTAATAATTAAGTTGACTCTAACGGTCGCGCATACAGTATATTATCTAGCAAATCAAATTTAATCAAATCAAATCGAAATAATCTTTAATCAAATAAGCTCTTTCAAGCACTTTTCAATCGTCAAGGACCAATATGATTAATGAAGCTACAACTGGTTCGGAATGTTGCTCTTACCGAGAAGAACCAGAAAGAAACTCGGCGGTCAATCTTATAAATATTTTTAATTTTACATTATTAAACAGCAATCTAGTAAGCTGAAAGGATTTTCAAATCCATCTTTATCATCCAAATAATCTTTGATTTTGTAATATGCTTTACGTATAAGCATATCTCTTACACTTAATTTAAACCTTTCTGTAGAATGGTCTAGTATGATGTTATAAATAACTAAATATGACATTGCCTCATTTAATAAATCAAAATAATTCCCTTTCATAATATAAAATATAACAATAAAAAAAAAATATTCAATAAATTGCCACGAGATGTTAAATTATTACCGATTACACAATTTAAAAGAAAATTATTCGAAATGCTTAATTTAAAATGCTATTACGAAGTCAAAGAATTTTTAAATTTCAATGATCTCTAGTTGACAATTAAGGAATATGTACACATAATCAATTATATTACTCGTTTAACTGATATTTTAATTTACCTTTATTTTACCATTTTAAAACTTTGGCTATTTTTTATTTGTTTTTTTTTGTATTAATTTTAACAATGAATTTTAATTTTCAACTTTTAATTATTTTTAATACTTTAATGTGCATGCAATTTTTTTTGCGAAATAAGAGAAACTGTTATCACTGTCTATCTAATATACCTTATTTCAAGCAATAAACGATTATTATTTATTATTTATATTAATTTTGGCATAAACCACGTGTTAAAATAGACGACCCGGGCAAAATAAAATAAATAAATAAATGGTAAATAAAATATTTAGGCAAAATAAAATAAATGGTGGGGTTGAACCGATTATTATATAACTAAGCTTATTTGGGTATTGCTTCGCTTTGCGATTTTGGTCGTGGAGTCTATCTCCTGATGATGCTTCGGATGCGGGGCGAAACGATTGTTGAGTTTGTGATAGTGAACTTATATAGTGCTTGTGTGTCGTGGTGGCGGTGGTGGTGGAGGTTTGTGCATGTGTTTTTTAAGAATCCTGCATGTATCAGGTATGATAACCGATTGTCCACTTACATTTAGCATTATATATATTTTTTATTTTACTTCTTCGCGAATTATAGCAAAATAATTTTATTATTACTTTTGTATTGTGGATCTCCGCAAAGTAACGCCTACTTCTATAAATTATAGGCGACCCGCTTAATATATTTGAATACATCTTACTTACGAAAATTACCACTGTCTGTGCGTCATAAATATATATTGAGTCACTTTTGCATAATAAACCCCAAATTATTCTCGGCAAAGGAAAGTCAGCCTGCATTTACATAAAATGCTAATATGGTTTATATTAAGTTACCCTTACAACACTTAATATAATCGTTGTGTCATCATTCTCCCGCCCTTATCCCACTCTAAGTGGGGTCGGGACAACATGTTATTAACATGTTGTCACATAATTTGTTTAGTGATGTCAACTTACCTTAATCGTCTTTTACGACACCTCGGTAAGAAAGGATGGTCTACTCTACTCAGTCGGATACCACACGGCGGGTCAACTCATCTTAGTTAGCTTTTATTACACCTCGAAGAAATGAGGGTGGTTTATTTTACTCAGCCTGATACCACACGGCGGGGCTACTTACCTTAGTCGCCTTTTACGACACCTCGGTAAGAAATGAGGGTGGTTTATTCTACTCAGCCGGATAGCTCACGGCTAAACCTATTCTATTTTAGCTTAAAATGAATTTAATTATGTTTAAGATTTAAATGAATTCTAATTCTCCTAATTGCAGCAGCGTGGTAGGTGCTAGCTTCACCCCTTTTCTTCTAAAAAAAGGAAGGGTGTAAGCCTATGCCCAGCAGTGGGATAGTAATAGGCTGTTACTTTTTCCCTTATGGAATGCATAAATCTGGGCGAATGATTACGCATAAGTTATACACCAGATATTTACGTAATATTATTCAGATATTTGAATGGTTATAACAAAATATTCAAATAGAACCGCGCTCTTACAGCGAAAGTTGGAGTGGAAATTGTATATTTTATGAAAGTTAGCTAACTTAAACTTAACAAGTTGTTAAAACTTGTCTGCAATTAGGAAAGGTCAAGTTGAAAGTTTGAAGTTTAGTTATCTTTAATATTTAAAAAGTAAGTTTATCTTTAGTATTTAAATGAGCTATCTTGTATATACATATTTTCTGAATGGGGGAAACGGCTCCAACGATTTTGATGAAATTCAGCATGTTTCAGAAGGTTTTGGGAAAGAGATGAATATCGATTCATCCCCTCTCCTTCCTAAATATTAATAATTCCTAAATAAAATAAATATTTTTTTTAGAAAAAACGTTTACTGCTAAAATATCAATTTAATGCAAAGATTAATTTATTGTCATTTGTAATAACACAGTGGGGATCGGGCGGACTAAAGAAGTGGAAATAGATATCACCAGCCTGTTCTTTCTTTTTTAATTGCATTTTTTATATCTTTAAATAAAATTACCGTGCAAGGCTCGGTCAGTCTACTGGTATAGGTACTGATATATAATGATGTACATATACTGAATAATTAAACTTTAGGTAGAGCTTTGCTTATTGATTGCTTAGACCAGTCTACAAAAAAATTAAGTATAAGATATTTAAATTAAGTATAAGAGATATGCTTATACGTAAAGCATACTACAAAATTGAAGATAATTTGGATGATATAAAAGCTTGGATATTAAAATCCTTACAGCTTCATACAAGACGGTTTGAATGATGTAAAATTGAAAATGTATTAAAGATTAACCGCGGAGTTTCTTTCTGGTTCTTCTCTGTAAGAACTCTGCAACATTCCGAGCCAGTTGTAGCTTCATTACTAATATTGATCCTTGACGATTCAAAAATGTTCGAAAGAGCTTATTTGAATATAGATTAGAAATTTGATTTGATTGACGTATATTTTTTTTCTGACATTGATTTTTTTATATTAGCATATTTCTCTTATAAATACAGAAAATATATCTAAAAATTAAATTATTCCTTCTAAATTTTGTACGAAATAGGTTGTTACGTATTTTTTGTCCTTGACTGACTTGACTTGGCAAGCTATAATCTTCCGTGCTTCATGCAACTAAATAATTTGATTGGATTTGAAAATAATATTCCTGATATACTGCAATTCTTTTTATAAGATAGAATTTGTTGAAAGAAGCTACTAGAATATACGATCCAATCCAGTACAAATTGTCTAACTTTTTTTAATATTAACTTTCAAATTGTTTTAGCGAAACGACCACCGGTAGAGGAGACGGCTTCGTTCCTGCAATCGCTGATCGCGTCCCACGGCCCAAATTATCTAGAGAAACTGTTCGGAAGCAAAGCCAGAGATGCCTTGGAACCTCTGGGTGGCGTCGAGAAGGTTGCTATCGCCCTGTCTGGTAAGAACGCAGTTAATTTTGACACCAACTAAAAGGTTTAACAACAATTATGAAGTTCCAAAACAGATATGTATACAAGATTTAACTAAAGAGTACCTGGTTGACCGAGCCTTGCTCGGTAATTTTTAATAAAATTAAAAAAGAAACTTCAAAAAAAAGGAAAAAATAATAAGTTAGGTGGGGCTCGATCCTAGGTATATTCATTTCTCGCGACCACCTGGTCCACGAATAAGCTACGCTAACTTGACAGTTAACAGCAAAAATTCAATTCAATATAAATTTTAGTATTTTTTCATGCCCAAAAACAGAGAAAAATTGATTTTATTTTAAAATAAAACCTAGCTAGATCGATTTTTCTCCCCCAAAACCCCCGTATATGCTGAATTTTATATATAATTTTTTTTCATTTAAATTGAAGGGATACATCTTCCTTATTATAGATATCGTTCTTTAAGGCGGTAATTAATGTTCGCATTAGTGTATTGGCGTACCACAGCAGAGCTTTTGCGTCGTACATGAACGATGCTACATTACTGCCACCAATTTACCTTAGCATTAAAAAGGTTACGGAGATACCTTCCTGGATAATGACTATTAGAACTCCGTCAAGCTTAAAATAAACACGTTGTCTACTTACAGAATCGCAAACCATCGAGGACTTTGGCGCAGCACTCCATCTGATGAGGTCCGACCTGGAACACCTACGCTCAGTATTCATGGCGGTTGAAAACGGAGACCTTGGCATGCTCAAGTCCCTCGGCATCAAGGACAACGAGCTAGGAGATGTCAAGTTTTTCCTCGAGAAGCTGGTTAACACCGGATTCCTCGACTGAATAGCACCGGAGTCTGCCTCTGACTACTACCACGTCGTCCAATTTGGTCCCATCAGCTCCTCATTCTACAGCTACCTTCCCTACGACTCCTTTAAATACAAGAGAAACTGATAAAGTTTCTTCATCCCTATACGTAAGAATGATGTGTGTCTGACATTTTTATTGCGGGCATCCGTTCAAAATCGAAAAAGTTCTGCAACCGGCCACGTGGAATCGGTCGAATTTGAACGTATACCTCTTCTTTAGGGAAAAAGATTCGATCATTAAATATCTATTCTCCTTTAAATTTCTAGGTAAGGTTCTTTTTCAACTTACGGTAGGTAAGGAATATTTCTTTTATATCTTTTAATATAAGAATTTATGAACAGGAGAGGTACTCGCGTCCATCATGACTGTTTTAATGTTAAAATTTGGACTGTTTCCATCATTCCCTTTTGATCTCTGGTTATTAGATGTAAGTCTTGCTACAGTGTGTTTAACATTAACACAATAGAATCATGACCCTGTTCATAAAATTCAAATGTAACGATTGTGTGGATGAATGTCGCCCCCTACATATCGACTCCTCGAATTTCTTATCTAAAAAATGTCAGAGGCGACTCCAAAATGTCCACGTTAAATAAACTTAATCGATGCTCTTTAAATGTTAGAATAGACAAACGATTACAAAAGAATGCATGCGCTTTGTATCTTGGCTTTTGGATTCCAATCCATTGTAGGACCACGAATACATATCATTGTAACGTAGAAGTATTTAGAATATAATAAATTAACAGTTTATTGTGACCCGTAGCGTATAAAGTACAATTATTTTAATATCGGTATTGTAGTGTTTATGGAAGAGTTTTAGATTCCCTTAGTGCTTAGTGGAATTCATACATATCAAGCAGCGACGGTGCTCCGTTAACGCAGACATATCAAAATTATGTGATTATATAAATGTTAGAATAAGAGAATAGTTTATATTATCAAATGTAGTAAATATAATATTTCTATTATTCTATTATACTACTTAAAGATTGCTAATATTTATCTATTAAATGTAATGTTTTCTGTCGCGATTACTAGTGTTAAAATCAAAATGGCGGATTGATACAATTAAAGATGGCGTGTGGCTATGGCATTAGAAATAATAATTAAGAAAGTTTCATTTGACTGTTTCTTTAAACAAATTTGCCAAAAGCGGACTATAAGGACAACGAAGGTTAAGTTTAAAAATAAACTGCTCAAGCGGTTAAAAAAAACTTAATGGCATAAAATTAAAGCATCTAACAAAAATAATTCAGGTGAATTTGATTAACCTTTATATTCACTCAGTAATTACGTTAACGAAGTTTTCAAGTATTAATAAAAAAATATAACTGCTTTAAACTAACACAAACTAACTTTTCAACGCAAGTTAATAGCACAAACAGGATTTACTTTAAAAATGGCGTCAGCTAACTGAATCAACATTTTGTTAACTCAGCTTTGCATATCCTGCCATTTTTAATTTACGGCTGTTTTTCCAATCATATTTACCGATTAAAAGTATATTATCTTATAATATGGAATATCTTAAAGAGATAGAGATATGTGAAGAGTTTGACATCGAGTAATAATGTCAAAATGAGTGTTTATTTAGGTGGTTAAACTTTACCTTCCGGTAAGGTCACATCTAAAATTCCCATGTCTTTCCCAACCTTTTATGGTACATAAATAAATAAATAAATAAAATTGATCCGATGGTATATTTACGCTATATCCAGAAAAAATATTTATACGAAATCGTTATATTTTAAAAATTCTGAATCCATTGGTTTGCGTTCGGAAATTTCTATTCGACAAAAAATATATAATCTATTCTACTTTTGAGATTTGACAGGATTTTTTTTTAATTTTATTGTATTTTAGTAATCTATATTGCATACAAAAGTCAATAGAATATAAATATTTAAAAAATGTTACTTAAAAGGGTAATAATATATTTTAACTTGCGTCAGATCTTTGTAACAATCTATATACATAGTTTTAAGAATAGTGTTTATCTATATAAATCTTTTGAATCTAAATATGTTTTGATCTAAGTATAAGGCTTATCTGTTCTATTGAAATAAATTAATAAATGGATCATCTTGAAATCGACTTTTATTGTAGTGATACCCTTCCTTTTAAGATATTTTTAGGTTATTGCGATGTAATACTTTTTTGTCGTGGAGTGTACCTCCTGATGCTTCGGTCGCAAGCGAAACTATTATATTAAATACGATATTTTCATTATTTTTTACGATAGAAATAAGAAGCGTTTTTTCATTTGTCAAAATCAATTTAATTTCTTTCTCTTTTTTTGACAACATAAAACCTCCGCGCTATTAACATTTATTTAAAAATGTAATAGCGCCTCTCCGCACCTCTCCGCTCCGCTCCGCACCTCTCCGCACCTCACCTCTCCGCACCACTTCCATTATTACTTCCGTTACAATTATTTGAGATTGTGATAGTGAATGTGTGCAGTGCTTGTGTATGTGCATGCATCGAGTATGAGAACGGATAGTCCACTCTACATTTAGGATTACATATATTTTCTATTTTGTTTATTACGTTTTTTAGAAAAATAATTTTACACTTTTGTATATGTAAAATTTTGTACATGTCAGGCAGGCGGCCGGTCGTAAAAACGCAGCCAAATCAGTTACAATATGTTTATAACATGTTGTGCCAACCCAACTTAGAGTGGGATAAGGGCAAGAAGATGATGATATTTTTACAAATCCTGCATGTATCAGGCATGAGAACGGATAGACCTCTCTACATTTTGGATTAAATATATATTCATATTTGCTTTATCAGTGTTTCGCAAAATAATTATAAACTTTTGTATAATAAAAGTCAATTTCAATTCAAAATAACTGTCAAAAGAAGGCTGATAGGCCTTCTGTGCTATTAAGGATTATATAAATGACAATATTGCGTAGAATTACCTACTCTTGAACCTTGCACAAGATGGCTATGACATAAATAATTATAAGATTTTTTTTTAAAGAGAACAACCACCGAGTTTCTTTCTGGCTTTCCTCGTTTTTTCGTCAGCCTCGTAGTCCATGTCAATAATTTAACATCCGGAAATGTAGGAGACCGGAAGTTGTAACATATGGACGTGAGGCTAGTGCTGAAGGTGTGGAGAGGAGAGGAGTAGTGTCAGCTTCTGACGTAATTATTGTCATTTGTGCGCAGGTTTAATAAGTTGTCAAAAAGGAATAAAATAATGGTGGGGTTTTTTTTATTTACAACAAAAATGTACAAGTTTTATGTATCTTAAATTACTTACACGCTAGGACTGTTCAAATCATTCCCACGTGGAATGGTCCCAAGAATACTGGCAGCGTTTCCGCGCTGAATCGCTAAGCTGATTCTTTGTGCGAAAAAGGAGCCAGCCATCTTGTCACCTGAAGAGGCAATTAACCGAAGTTAAAACGGATAAAAAAAAATTCGCACTTTGACTCCATGACCCTAGGGTATCAACTGCAAACGGCACAAATATATAACTCTCGATGAGAGATGCACACTTTCGTTTGCCGGATTCGGCCATTTCCGCCGCAGCTCCAGGTCTTGACGCTGTTTCCCTGATATGAGACGAGGCTAACGTATCAACGCATTTTGCGTCTGACGTGGATTAATTAACCATTAATTAATTTACCACTAAATTAATATACCACTCAATTAATTAATGGATTAATCCATTAATTAATTCAGTGGTATAATAACAGATCACCACTTTTGTCACAAAACAGGGTTTAAAGTGAGGTGAAGATTTGTCAATAAATAATACGAATATTTGTCAAATGTAGATTATATATTTCTAAGGCAATCCTATAATATATTTACATAAAACATACTTTATTAACCTACATACGATCCCAATTATAATTACGTAGAGAAAACACTATCCTGCATTTAAATTGCCAAATTTATCATACTTTATGATATTTCCGGTCCAGTCGTAAGATATTAGGCTGGTACAAGTTAGTAATAAGATGGTCGACTGATATTTGGAGGTTATATTTCTTAACAATTTCAAATTAAATCAAAATAATCTTCATATATGCTTTTGCAAGCGCTTTTGCATGGTCATGAATCAATTAGATATAATGAAGCTACTGTTGGTTTGGAATATTGATCTTAGTAAAAGGTACCCTTGTGGAGATCACGGGTTCAAATCCCGGGTTTTTTATGAAAAATAAAGTCATCAAAAATTTACCGGGCACATTTCTGTGAAAGAAGCTGTCCTGCCAATCTGTCAATTGTCATTGCAACTGAGCAGCGTAAGATTTTGTTTTATAAGAGGAATGGACACAAACAATAAAGTTCAAAGAGGAAACCTTGGCTAAGTAATGAGTTGTACCATACACTTACAGTATTAATAGACACTTTAAAAAGTGGTATTATTCTAAAATTATGAAAGAAAAATTGTAGGATAGTGTCTTTCTTGTCTAGGTTCAAATACATGCACAGACATACTGAATAAAACTCTTAATATTTATAATATTTACATAATACAATTTGCATTCATAAACCAAAAACTAAATCAAAACTTAACGTTAAAATATGAAACTGGAATTGATCAATTTTGGAATTTAACTTTTGGCGAATTAACATCAGATTAAAACAACAGTAAAATACTAACCCGAAGATATAAGGAAAATCTTTCGCACAGTAAGTACGCCACAATAACCAAATACGTTACGATAACCAAATTCGTCACAGTAACCAAATGCTTGTCTCAAAATAAACAACAGCGTTGGCGTTTTATTTTATTTACTCATGTAACGAAATAAACTATAGTACTGGATGTTATTTTATTTTCCCTTGAACCTTTTCCTATAAACCAATCTTCAGATACTGAGGTAAACAAAGGTTATTGGTACATATAGTAAGAGATACTCTCTCTACGTGATCAAATCAGAAATGAGGAGATCCAGAGTCAGGAGAACCGATGGGTGTTGGGGTCTCAAAGTGTTGGAATGGCGACCCCGCACCGGAAAGTGCAGTGTCGGAAGACCCCCTACTAGATGCACTGACGACCTCAAAAAAGTCGCGTGGAGCCGCTGGATACAAGCCGCAATCAAAATCATGTGTTCTAGAGATCCCATGAAGAGACCTATGTCCAGCAGTGGACGTCCATCGGTTGAACAAGGTATGGTAAAGTATTTGTAGCTGCTTCAGGCACCTACATGACTGTATATCATCTGTAGCAATACGGAATATATGGACCAATTATGGGCGACACGTCTATCATGCATCTATACGTCACATACGATCGTTATACGCATAAATAATACACTATATAGGATATAGATGAGAAACTCCTTCATTTTATTCTAGTAATGAGGGTAAACTGTTTTGCTTTCCGTCTCAGAGATGTCACTGCGACATTACCGTAATAATCTACTAGATGGCACTGCATTGCATTCTTATAGTGACCTTATCTAATATAAAGTACCCAGGTGACCGAGCTATGCTCGGTAATATTTTTAGAAAACAAAAAAGATGTGTTGTCGCCATTGACTTCCGCTTTGTATTTTATAGCAACACTGTCATGAAACAAGAGTATCGCGCCCTTTTTGATTAAAATGGTGGCAATACTGTGCCGTTGTTGTTTCCGGTTTAGTCTTCCTATTGATAAAACGTTTCAGTGACAGTCAGTCTTTGTTCGTCATTCAAGAGAAGTGCATCTCGGAACGGGAATTGTGGTATTCCTATTATATCGTGTTATTGTATATAGTCTGCGCTAACAGATGCATTCTTTCACAGCAGGGGTATAGTGACTTTATAGTTGACAGTGTAATTTAACCTTTGTTTTTTAATCATATATCTCATCAGTCGGAGATGCGAGTTCAACCGGAACTTTCGACCACTTACGATCAAACTGAAATTACATTTTACTTTCTTTCATACTTTGAGGACACATTAGCACTTCCTTGAGGGCCATACATTTTGTATTGCCTTACAATTTTCCTGACTTAGCATTAATCGATTTAAAATATACTATCAGCTATCGCGAAGTTCAGTATATCATATCTTTGAATTCCTTCATTGATATGTATACATGCTTATTGAAGCACCATGGATGAAACAACATGCAAGCGTCAATTCGTCAATTCCCACAATACACTGAACAATAGAATATATAACTATATACCGTGAGATATCCTATTATAAAGATGAAAGTTAAAGTATGTTTTCTTTACCGCTTTGTTCTACCATTTTAGTGGGTTTGTCCGAAATTTTGCGTTCAGCTGTCTTAATCAGGTATATTTTACGGTTGTTTTGTTTAATAGTAATTTATTCTATTCTAACTCCATAGAAATATACAAACTCGATTTGCTTCTATAACTAGGTACTAAATAACCTCACTACTTTAATATCTTTGCACTGTGAAAACGTAGGACGAAGGTAGAATATATATTTAAAATCTAAATTTATATAGAATTCGAATTAAATATTTTAGTAATAAATAAATGAAAATCTCTTTGAAATGGTCATCATTTTTATTAATGAAATCTTCATTTCTAAAATTAGGGTGAGTGCATGAATAAATACTGAGTGTATTTGTTTTTTATTTACGATGTGTGAAAACTTAATAGTGTAGACTGTATTAAACACTAAAAAGCTATTTTATCAACACAGCATAGAGTTCTGTGTATTGTGGAATTTTAGGAAATAATACCTACACAGATAAATAATTTTCGTTTTTCTGGTATCCATACAATACATTTCAATTCCATTTTTGGTACCAGTTGTATAATTTGGCAGGATTTAAAATATCGAATAACATGCACTTATTCTTAACTTTGTTAATACTACACGACTTATAAAATAATTATAATACAAAAACAGAAACAAACAAATACTACAATAACAAAATTATAACTTGGAATGACCGAAAAGTTAAATCTCATAAC
The DNA here is from genome assembly GCA_947086495.1 of Morpho achilles. Taxonomy (NCBI): domain Eukaryota; kingdom Metazoa; phylum Arthropoda; class Insecta; order Lepidoptera; family Nymphalidae; genus Morpho; species Morpho achilles. Next base: position 1,625,889 of record CAMTZB010000005.1, read on the forward strand.
TGATTCCATTGGAATGAAAGACACTTCTTGCATCTAAAAAAAAACCCAATAGAATAGTCTTAGATAAACGAAAGAGCTATCTGAATATGTTAGTTAAAACCTTTTAACCTATTCTTTTATATTAAACTACTTTTTAAACTCTAAAGTAACTAGCAACTCAACCCCTGGCAGTATTGATAAATCTTGCCTAATATGAGTACAAAACAGTATAAAATTAATAAACCTCAATCTACAATTACACAAACACATATTAGTTAACACCACAATAATTAAATATTGTTAAAGCCACAATTATTTCATTAACAAAATAGTCCTAATCAATTTTTACGTTATTCAATATTAAACCACATTCACATACGAGAAATCTTATATAAGTTTTTATTGCTTATTGGAAATCTCCTGTTGATCAATAAGTACCATCAATATGATGTAATAAGATCAGTACTACATTAAATGATTTGTTAAATGTGAAATTATTCTCTATGATAAGTCAACAATGAATCCCAATTACCAATCATATATTATGACAATATAGGTCTTGAATGACCCAATTGTATATCAGAATCTGTTTTGTTATAAAGATTAAATGCTAGATATGATAGATTCATATTTTTTTTACTTTTCTTATGACAGTACAGTGGTACCTCTGATATTCTTAGATTTGCTTCACAGTATATTTCAATCAATTTAATTTCTGTACATAAAATATACAGAATTATAAAACGATAAGTGATGTATATAATAGACAAAGTAGGAACCGACATAAGCTTGCTGCTCTCGCGTTGGGCCTTGAAAATGTACGTAAAGCATTTGTGGATTTAGGTATAAGATTCTATAAGATATTCCGCAATCAATTTTAGCTTTACCATTAGAGCGGTTTAAAAACCACTGTTTAAAAAGACGCTGATCCATAAAGCCTACTTACTATACTGTTTAGGAACCGTAAAGTATCTTACTAGCACGTCTCGATAGGAATGGCTTTCCGAATCAGCAGTAGCGTTGATGATTTAAAAGCACTTGTTTACAAGTTGACGATTCAAAAGCACTTGTTTACAAGTTTACTTCAATAAAGAATATTTTGAATTTAAGTAAGATTGCCCTAACATAAGAGTGTTTTGAGATACGGACCGCCGAGCGAGCTTTATTTTGCAGGATGTAAGATACGATTAATCGCACTTACAACTTGCTAAATAGCTCTTTGTGGTCGTTCGGCGTCGTTTACTGCATCTGATAGTTTCTCGGATCTCAGACTAGACTGTCTGTGTTCGTTTCCTCGCTTTCGAAAATTGTTTGGAAAGTTAGGGTTCGCATCTTTGGCTTTGGTACCAAAGATGCGAATAGCCCTAGGACTAAAAAAGATGATGCATATTGAATTAAAGCGAGAAATCATAGAATAACATGAGCAAGGGGTGCAAGTAATTCACTTGGCAAAGATTAAGGGCACGCGTAGCACGTGATACTACGAGTATCTGTACTGTGCTTAAACAGAAGTTCATAAAACGCTAAGGGCGTTTTATGAAGCTATGGGCGTTAACGATAGCTAAGGGCGAACTTCTCTCCACAAAAAGAAGGGGAAACTACTAATGATGCGGACGACAGGAAAGCATGAGCGATTTACGGTTTTTTGCTGAAGACAACTGAGGTGGTGTTTTCGATAGTAATAAATTGTATTTCAATTAATTTCTATAGGGAAATTTGCTTTGAGATACACGCAAAGTTATGGAATTAGTCAAACACATAAGTCGAGGTACCACTGTATAAGTTATTTTAAAACTCATTTAAACTTTTTATTCATGATATACCTCTGTGTTCCAAACAAAGACTTTTTCAGCACACAAAGTCTTATTTTCAGATGCAGCTGCCGTTATTACCAAAAATGTTGAACCAAACTTACAATGTTAATATAACCGAATTTAGTTTTCTGTCACATTCAGTAAAAATTATTCCTAATTTAGTAGTTTTGTAGTTACAAAAATATTTTAAATACTAATTCTTTAGAACCACATGAAATAAATGAATATTTTATCGTACTTATTAATGACACATTAACATGTTAAACTAACTATTCAATATCAATGTGATAGATTTATTTTCTTACCCGTTTCTTAGGGTTCTTTTCAGCTCTGTTTTGGTCTTCCTCGTCCATTTTGTTGTAATGTGAATGTATGTGGGCCAACAGTTTCTTTTCTCTGCTAAACTTTTCATTACACATATTACATGTATATTTATCATCCTCGCTTTGCTTTGCAGCAGTGGAAGTTGATATTTGAGACTCTTGTATTATGTTATCAGTTGGCAAAACATAGGAAGGTTGTAGCAAAGGATCAACATTGATGAATGTAAAGAACCCTGGATCAGCTGGTGGGGCAGTATCTTCCATTGTGACTGAAAATGGCTGCTTTTTTGGTACATCCGCCTCAGCCACTTGACGTACTTTCCTTTGACGCTTTTTAGGTACTTCTTCCTCTGCTGGAGGTGGTTGTGGTTTTGTTGAAATAAGTAACTTACTAGGATTTCCAGTTTGAACAACTGTGTAAGAATGTTTTTTTAACAATGATGTAGATAATGGAACAGGTTCAGGGTTTGCTGGCGCTCTTGAATTGGAAGCAGATATTGACTTAATCAATCCAACAGGGTAAGGCCTATCACCTGAAGCTTGCGATTCGATTGATAGGTTGTCATTCAATGGTTTTAGCTGAGATTTTACAGATGAACTGTATGTTTTTGGACCTACCTTACTTTTTGGGCCAATTTTTTTGGGTACAGCTGGGCCAGGTGGCTCAGTGTTAGCTATTTCTGGAGTCTTATTAGCAACATCAATATTTTTATCTTCAACTAACGTGAATGTATTGTTGGGTCCAGGCATAAGTTTATATCTACTATTAAGGCTAGGAATATTAGGAAATTTAACAGAAGGCACAGTGATATCTGAACTAAAGTTAGGAGCAACATTAAGAGATACTGCTCCTTGTGACGCCACTACTGACGATGATTTAACATAGTCTGTTGATGGAGGCTTATTTACTATTGAAGTTTTATTACCTACTATATGCTTAACTTTACTTGCAGGGCCAATCCGTGGTTTTGGTTTTTGCGGTACTAAAGGTTTATCATCCTCATCGTCATCCAAATTTATAGGTTCACTTATAGACACAGGTTTCTTATTTTCTAAAGTTCTAATTCTATCATTTGATACTACAGGCTTGTTGGACTCATTATTTACTTTTGTGGTAATGTATTTTACAGTCTGTGCTACTCTGGGGGGTTCAGGGACTACAAAATTTTTGGGACCTGGAACTTTCACACCACCATGTTTAGCACATGCATGAGACAAAACAACTTCTTTTTTGAGGAAGTTCCTATTACATAATTTACACTGGAATAATTCCCCAACACCATTCACCTTAATGATGCTTACATGATCCATTATATTAAAAGGCTTTACTTCAGGTTCAGGTTTTTGAGTTTTATTCAGTGTGGATGATTCAGTCGTAGATTTCTCCTCAAGCGAAAAGTTATTTATTTGTAATGATTGATTAAGTTTAAGCCCTTTATCTTTAACGATTGGTTCTTCTTCAACTTTTGCATCAGACTTAATTTTCTTATTTAATTTAGAAGTTTCTTTGTTGGATGTTTCCACACGGTTGGTGCATTTAACTTCAGTACTATCAATTTTCTTTTCTGAACTAAACCTTGTACATCTTTTGACTTCAGACTCCTCATTTTTTTCAATCAAAGTTGGTTCTTTTAAGGTCATCACAGGTTCATCATTGCTTTTAATATCATTTAAAAGTTTTTTACGATAAATCTCTGCTTGTTCATCTTTTTTTATAATAGTGGGAGGATTTTTAGTCTGTTTTTTTGAGAGAAGAGAATTTTCCTCCATTATTGGTGTTGATGCTACAGAAATATCTTTTATACCTTCCATAGCTTTTTTAATTAGTGCATCACAGATATCATCATTTGATATATTTGACTTATTAAGTTTTTCTTCCCATAGTTCTCTATGAATAGTTTTAGTATTATTACCTTTATTACCAATAGCTTTCCGGAGATTTTGTTGTGTTTTAATACATTTTTGTATAAATTCATAGAGTTCTTCAACCTTTGCAGAGCATCGAAAACAGATTTTATGTGGCAGATCATCATTCTCGGCAATCTAAAAATATTAAGTTAAAAAATTAAATAAATTAAAATTATCAGTATCAATATGTTATCAATTGCTCTTACATGCTCTTTAACTTAACTTTTATAATTCCTCTTTGATTAAAAAAAAATCAAAGCTAACTGAATAAAAAATGATCTATTTATTGACAAGTAAGTTATCAATTGCTTAAGATGCTCTTTAGCTTAACATTTATAATTCCTCTTTGATTTAAAACAATCAAAGCTAACTGAATAAAAACGATCTATTTATTGACAAGAAGTTATTAATTGCTTAATATGTTCTTTAGCTTAACATTTATAATTCCTCTTTAATTTAAAACAATCAAAGCTAACTGAATAAAAACGATCTATTTATTGACGAGTAAGTTATCGATTGCTTAAGATGCTCTTTAGCTTCACATTTGTAATTCCTTTTTGATTTAAAACAATCAAAGCTAACTGAATAAAAATCGATCTATTTATTGACAAGTTAGTTATCAATTGCTTAAGATGCTCTTTAGCTTATCATTTATAATACCTCTTTGATTTAAAACAATCAAAGCTAACTGAATAAAAACGATCTATTTACTGACAAGTAAGTTATCAATTCCTTAATATGCTCTTAAGCTTAACATTTATAATTCCTCTTTGATTTAAAACAATCAAAGCTAACTGAATAAAAATCGATCTATCTATTGACAAGCCCTTCAAACAATGAGTACAAATAAACACATTTATATGAACTGGTTGATGGCTTAATAATATATGGTAAATTTAAGATGATGACAACATAATGATTAAAAACTTTATCTATTCATTCAAAAAAATTCAAATTACTTGTAATTTAGCGTATTCAAAATACAAATTTATATTATATAACATTAAATTAAACTAAAATTTCATCATTAACTCGAAATTAATAAAATAAATTAATATTCAAATATTGGTAAAAAAATTTGGCGTTACAACTTTCTCACAATATAGCTTTAATAGTTAATGCTTTAAGTAATTTAATTTTTTCAAAACCTCTGGCCTTTTCAGTATCAATAGTTCAATCTAAAAGAAATTTACCTCCTTGCTGATATATTATATTGCAAAATGTTAATGACATATTAAATGGTAGAATTATGGTACTGTCAATTTTTTTATTACAAATGACAGTAAGAGTTTATATCTTATTATATATTTATTTATGTCTATATTATAACAGAAAAAACGAATGCTTCATAAATTCCAATAAATTTTCAATTTTTCCAATTTCATAAACTACAAAGAATAAGCAACATATACTGAATACAATAGCATAAGATACTCAAATTCACTTGTTCTCAAAGTCAACAAAAAAAAAATCAAAAACCATTAAATTAAGCTTCACCAGACTGAAACATAGTAAATATGTAAGAAAACATGAATGAGATATACATAACTAATATTTTTTTTTAATTGCAGATTTATACTGAATCATTTTAAATAGTTTACTTGGATTTTGAGACAGCATTAAGAGGAAAATACCTGATATATGTATAGCTTAGGCAGTACTTCAGCAAATGGTAGTTTAAAAACAGTAACACAAAAATCACAACCAATTTCCAATAAAACTTTATCAAAACCCAATAAAGTTTAAACATAACTTAGACCTTGTTAATAAACTGGAATTTATAAATAATAACGAAAATGTTTGATAGATAAAATACAAGATAGAGTTGCTTTAACTACAGCTGTTTAATATTTTATAAACGTTTGTATATAAATCTTTTACTCACCCCAAAAGGCATAACGACTTCAATTTTCTTAGCCGTTATTTTATCCGCATCGAAAATATTTAAGAATGGTCCTTGTTTTGCTTCACACAATCTACACACTTTAAGTAATACGGGCTGGTTTGCCGAACTTAAGGCAGCAGCTATCACCTCTGTGTTTATTGAATCTTGTATAGGAGTTGGTGGAGGTGGTGCTTTTTTAACATTTGTCTTTTTTGAATTCCTCTTTTTAGCCATTGTATGGCCTCTAACACGTATTACGTGTAAGAATATACAGGACCCCACAATGTCTATAGCAACCACATATCGGCCATTTTGACCGATAATAATGCAAAAAAGTACAAATGGTTTTAGATTTTACTAACTAATACAAGGTCCAATTATTTTCTCAAATAATTTTATTTAAAAACTTTATTCAAAAACTTTAAATACTAATGTATTCACGTTGTTTTATTAGTTTTCTTCGTCCATAAAATAGAATTTCTATATAAATTATTTTACTCTGTGATATCTATATTCTATATAATATCTTTTAAAATTAGTAGTCTACGATGATATCTATCTCATTTTTTTAACTTAGCAGTCATGTATTTTCATGACAAATTAAAGTTGATATAAAATTAATTAATTAATTACAAAACTAGATTTGATAATTAAATTTGTGAGCATAAAGACGTAAATTACACGCTATAGTAGGGTAAATAGAATTGAAGTTCAAATCATTCTTTATTCAAGTAAACTTGTAAACAAGTGCTTTTGAATCGTCAACTGTACTACTCTGTTCTATACTGTACGGTTCGGAAAGAAGATCCTAGAGAACCAATAAGAAACATGGCGGCTGCTCTTTTCAAAATATAATTCCTTTAAACAGTATATATAGTCATTACTATCTTGTACAGGGTAAAAGAGTAATAGAGCGAGAGCCCATGGACCCTAGACCTTCGTCATTTTATAAAAGCTGAAAGTTTGTCAGTGCATGCTCCCAACACAGGTAAGAACGATGGTAGATTATGAAATTTTGATCATAGTGGCTTCGGAAGATACGCGGTACTCAATAACAAAATACCGATCTAATTTCATCCAATTATAAAGGCTGATTTTTGGTATTAGGTACCTTCAGAATAATATTAAAAGTCACGTCAGTCAATTCCAGACACTTAGCATAGTGGAAAGTTGGAAACCCCCTTTCAGCTTTTATAAAATGAGGTCTGGGGTCCACGGGCTCTCAATATTTTAGTCATAGCAGCCATGACAACGTGTGGCCTGGTATGATATTCTTAATTACCTTTTTTTTTTTTTGGGAAAAAATGTAAAATCCATCTATGAAATAAGAGCATAATGAGATACTTAAGACACTTTTAACATATTCACATTTAGGACCCAAGTCAAAGAATTCTTTTTTATTGTTTGGGTATGAGAAAATATGTAGTAGATTTAATAATACGATCTAGAATCTCGTTAGTCGTATGAGTCGTATCCAAGTATCTTGTCTGTGGCCGGGTCAGCCATCTTGAATTTAGTATTGTGCCAGTCGGGGGGGCGGTGACATATTTTACCCGTCATCGTCCTACATAATTTTTTGATTTAGATAAAACGCGAAAACCAGTGTTTAGAAGTGTATTTTAGCAGTTTATGTCTGGACCGAACGTGAGGATGGCGGGTCAAACTATAAACGACAGGCTCCTTGCCGCTCGCCACAGTATTGCTGGTCAAGGATTAGCAAAATCCGTTTGCAAAGCCACAACCGAAGAAATGATCGCACCGAAAAAGAAACATTTAGATTGTGAGTATTATATTTTAATGGTTCATATAAATCTTATCAGATACGTCACGACAATGCAATCCATATCTTTTTATTACGTTAATGACATTGGCAGAATTGCTGGTCGATATTACATTTCGTTACCCGACGTCACATTCGTGTTTTTATAATAACGTGGATCTACAAAGCGGTTTCACGGTGGATCTTTACATAATTTTGTCATGTGAAGTTATTAAACCCTGATTAGTTAACTATTATGTCATACGCTTAATTCGTTACGCGCGGCCAATAAGTCTGTTTTTGTAAAAAAATATTGAATACCCACTTAAAATTTATATAAGAATCTATTACATTTACGTTCTCTCAAGTTTTACAGATAAGTTATAGTACTTCAAACAGCTGCACAATTTGTATTATATTAGTGCAGTCTTACAACTGTATGATAAAAACTGATGTAGTATAATATGATAACTAAGAATCTGCATATACTTTGGTGAATTTGAATAATGTATGCATAGATACATAAATGATATACTTCTGAGATGTACATAAGAATAGAATATAAAGTTAAGTAAGAAAAATGAAAAAGCAGATTGTCATAGGGTTTATAGAATTAGGTGTTACTTTGCGGAGATCCATAATACAAAAGTAATAATAAATATAGCAAAATAATTTTATTATTACTTTTGTCATAGGGTTTGTTACTAATAGACATTAACTGAGACTTTTGATGTGTATAATTTGTTAGTTTTGTGTTAAGTGGTTAAGATATGATAATATTTGTTGAGATTGGTAAGACAAAATTAACACTGGCACAGGTTGTCATTGAAAACCATTCGTAATCCCTTTTAGATGTAATAAAACACTAAGTTGGATATTTTCTTTTATAGGTCTACAGAAAGGTCAATATGGTATATGTTAATATAAAATTGGCATGTGTTTTAAAAATACCTAGCCGTGTGGTATCCGGCTGAGTTGAATAGATCACCCTCATTTCTTACCGAGGTGTCTCAAAAGGCGACTAAGATAAGTCAACTCGCCGTGTGGTATCCGGCTGAGTAGAATAGACCAACCTCATTTCTTATCGAGGTGTCGTTAAAGGCGACTAAGGTAAGTTGACCCACTGTGTGGTATCTGGTTTAGTAGAATAGATTACCCTCTTTCTTACCGAGGTGTCGTAAAATACGACTGAGGTAATTTGACGTCGTAAATACGTAGCCAAATCAAGTAACAACATGTTTATGACATGTTGTGCCTACCCCTCTAAGAGTAGGATAAGGACAGGAAGATGATGAAGATGATGATGAAAGCAGCGTATATTGTACTAATGTGTTGGATGCAAGCACTGTTATTCTTTTTCACTAAGAATACAGGAAAAATTTATGTAAAATGCATAATCAGTTTACTACACTTAAGTTCATTGAAATTTATGCCATAACCTTTGTCAGAGCTGTTACTTAAATACTGGTTGATGTCTGCTTAAAGACTAAGCAACCTGGGTGACTGAGCATAGCTCGCCAATTTTATTCACAGAATATTGCTTAAAAAATGCAATTATTATTTTTTTCTCTTTATTATATTTAGGGGCTTTTATACAATATGTATATCCCAGCCCTATATAAAACCATACAACTATTTTTTCTTATAATTTACAACAAATCAAATGAAATAAAAACATAATTGAAAAAAAAAATAATAATAAAAATCAAAAATTCAAATAAGACTTACGAGTTTGCATAGAAATATACTTTTTTTATGTAGGAAATAAGAAAAAATGCAATTAAAAAATAAAAATGACATGGGATTTGAACCCAAGTATTTTCTCATATTTAATCTGCTGGATTACCATTGACCTGTTAAATAAAATAAAAAATATTTATATTTTATTTATTAATGGCTAAAATTATTTGTGGAATTTTATTGTACAATCTTATACACAAACCTACAAAATACTAACCTAGTTTGGTAAGACACAAAGCAGGAGCTGTAAGCTTATGTCTGATCCTACTTTGTCTATATACATCACAATTTTTTTCTAATTCCTTATATTTTTATATAAAAAAAAAAATTTAATTGCTTAAAATATACTGTGAAGTGTTGAAGTCAGGTTATCAATCCATATGCAAAATAACAATATGTTGGAACATAGACAACTGTTGTTGTGAAGTCACAATCTTACCAATGACAAATATAACAATCCTTAAAGAAAAGTTTCTTTAGTCAATTTTTTAGTTACATACAACATAGTTTTCCACATTGGTCATACAGTATGCAGTTATGAGGCGAGACTTTTGAATGATAGCAGCATGTTGGTTCTTCTCTCTATCTTGATTGGCACTAAGATCCAACATCTGAGTGGCGACTGGCCCTTTGGCGCAGTGGGTAGTGACCCTGCCTTCAGCTCCGCGGGTCGCGGGTTCGATTCCCGCAGAGGACAAACATTTTATATAAATGAATTTGTTGGTCTTTGAGTCTGGATGTATATTTGTATTTATATTTTATATAAATTATATTTGTATTTATGAATTTATATTTTACTACTTAGTTTAGAAATGTACGACTGTGTGTGCAAGTTGCCTATATATTTGTATTTATTTACATCTATCTATAGATAGATAGATAGATATTGGTTCTTAGTGCCAATTGTTCAAAAAGAGGTCTTTGCCCAGCTGTGGGATAAGTGTGGGAATAAGAGATGGCTTGTGTTACGCTGATATCATTTGCATAATTCAATTATAGCATTGAATAACATAATATCTGTTGGAGGCCATTATCAAAATATTTAATCATAGGAGAAACCTATAGCCATCTGTTTAGCGATACAATGTCTGGCGTTTTGTACTTATTAATTGTGATTGCAGTGAAACATGATAAACGGGCGGACAGCGCCACTTCCTGTGTTATCGTACTGTTTATGATATATTCAATTGGTAACTAGGGTTGTCAGTTACAAAAAATAACAATTGAATAATCATCTTCCTGCCCTTATCCCACTCTAAGTGGGGTCGATTTGGCTGCGTTTTTACCGGCCGCCTGCCTGACGTCAACTTACCTTAGTCGCCTTTTACGACACCGAGGTCGATCAATTCTACTCAGCCGGATACCACACGGCGGGTCCACCGGATACCACCTTAGTCGCCTTTGACAAACAATTGAATAATATTCTCGTATATTTGTTCTCTTTAAGCTGTGGTAGCCCAGCGGTAACACCGTGCGACTCTTTCGAGGAGATCACGGGATTAAACCCGGGCAGACACCAATGAGTTTTTCTGTTCAAATTTATGTGTCTAATTGATAATTGCAATTTATCGCACGCATATCAATGAGAGAAAACATTGTGAGAAACAGGAGTAAACTTCTGGAGATATGCAACCTACCAATCCGCATTGGAGCAGCGTGGTAGGTCTTAGCTCCAAATCTTCTCTGCAAAAACGAAGAGATCTTCTCAGCAGTGGGATATTAACAAGTCGCTACTTACTTATATTTGTTCTCATAAGAAAGCTCGAGAGTCGCTCACGATGGAAAGGGCTATGTTCAATAAGAATCTCGGTAATCAAAACGAGATTTTTAGATCGAGAGAAGGGTCTTGGCGCTTGCTCCCCGGTTGGGGGTAAGCGAGGTGCGGGTTTCGAGGCATACCTCTTTGCCCGGAAATTTCCTCGCAGGCATTCTGCCTGGTCCATGTTCCGGCCGTAGGCCGAGGTCACCTAGGTGACCTAAGGGTTGTCGGTATTTGGGCCGTAAGCCCGGGTCACGTAGGTGACGTAAGGGATGTCTGGTTCGGTATAGAGGTCTGGGAATGGTAGGTCCGTAGGAATCTTCAGGCATTGTCAGGTCCGATGGTAGTGTCTCGTCCAGTGGTTTCGCCTTCAAAAGCGCTTTTAAGGATGTTACTTCTTCACTACACTCAATGTTGCTGTTGCAGCGTCTTACAACTTGGCTTTACTCTAACGCGATCGAATGGGTTCACAAAATTCCTACTAAGAACACAGATCGCAAGGCTAAATTTATGACAAGAACGTGCTCATAAACGCTGAAGAAATGGTTGAAGCAGCAGGGTCTTCTCGCTTACTCACCGGGTGGGGGTAAACGGGGTGCGGGCCTCGAGGAAATCCTCTCTACCCGGGCACCTCCTCGCGGGCACTTAAGCCTAACGGTGTCGGTATTTGGGCCGTAAGCCCAGGTCACCTAGGTGAACTAATGGATTTCTTGTTCGGTGGAATGGTTGAATGACTCAAACGTCCATAGTTCCAATTTTTAACAATAAAACATGTGTTAGAATGTCGTGGGATGATGGTGGCAGACATTAAATTAAAAAAAGTGATAGTAATTGTTTGATTCAGGCGATATTTATGCCCAATGATGGACCTTCATTGGTAAAAAAACAGCTGTACCCGTAACTTGAGTTCTAATTTTTAGAAAATGAAAGAATATTATTTATTACCGCCTATTTCTTTGACAGCAATGGGATTTTCTTTAGCATGCATATTTTTTGGAGTTCTGTTCGCAATTTCAGAAACAAATTTCATCTGGATATTTTTAGTTTTAAGTTTAATTGTAACAAAAATCATTGAAATTTGTACTCACAGACAGGCACAGAGAATTTTGCCTTTACAATATTAATCTATACATATTATATAACAAAATTTTCAAAAGCTGTCTGTTATGTGATCGATTTTCTCAAAATCTACGGATTTTGTACGGTTTTTATTAATTGATTATTCGCGAGGAACATTCAGATAATTAGTACACGTTTCGGAAATGGCTACAACGATTTTGACTAGACTTTCACCGGAAGATAGAGAAGGTTGTAGTTAACATTAAGGTTATTATATATTATAGAAAAAATTCGCAGGATTGAAAATTTACTCGGGAAAATCTTTACTGATATAGAATACTAATTTTCACACGGATGATGTCCAGCATAGCTAGTATCTTATAAAGAAGCCTTTTTTATAAGCTCCAAAGATATATTAAGCTACTCGCTGTTGCGTATCCAAGATTGAAAGGATTACTTGCGTCTAACATGACGCATGACAAATGTGGGTAAACCAGATTGTTGGCAACCCTAATACCATGGTAACAGTCCTTTCGAACCAAAGCAGGGACTTTATTATTAAATAACCTCTAATGAATCAGCTATAATTACTATAAAAAGTGCATACTCTCTTTGAAGGATTTGATTTTTTTTTATTAACCCGGTCGTCCGTCCCCAAAGTAAATACTTCATACTTGTGTTATGGTAGACGGACAACTGAATGCCACTGCGCCAACGGGCCAGTCAAGTCAGTCAATTATTTTACTATAATCCGCTATTAATTAAGTAAATAAATAATGCCAAATGTAGAGAATATCCGGTTTCGTACCTGATAAAAATGATTCGTAAAAATCACACAAACCTTTACCACCGCGACCATAGACAAGCACTACACACATTTACTACCACAAACTCATCAGTTGTTTCGCCCCGCAACCAAAGCATCAGGATATCTCCTGATGCTTGACCTCAGATATTTAGATAAGGTAAATAATGTATAGAAACCGGCTATACTATATTACTATACGAGAACGTGGGAGTTCCCGCCGTGATAACGCAGCGTAAAGAGCTCGTGAATAAGATCACCGTATGGGCTTGAAACTAGTCGGGCTCATCCGATAATATAAGACGTGAGTATAGCCGGTTTCTATACATTAATTATGAATACCACTCACGATAGTTTAAATTGAAAAATTGCTAACCTATGGATAAGATCCTCAAGCAACGTATGTTTATGTGTATGATTTTTAGTAAATAAACGTTTTTTCTTTCTTTAAAATTATAATTAGCAGGATATATAATAAAACATGTAATAAGTTAAACATAATAAAAGCTTTTAATAAATAAAAGGTTTTAAAATTTCATGAGTTAACACTTGAAGGGTTCCCTCGTCTGGAGCCAATCCTGCCAGCAGAATCAGGTCATACTTATCATAAACATGCATTGTGATCGGGAATGGACGAGCATATAAAATTTCAGCTTAATTGGACACCGGGAATGGGGTTAAGTTTAACTTGCCAGATTCCACCTTCACATACATACACAAGTTAAACAAAAACCTTTAAAAACTAGAAACACAACAAACCTGAGCCGGATCTCAAAGAGGACCGTGACACCAGTGTGCGAAATAATAGCAAAAAAACATCGTCGATTTATTGATACATCGAAATTTTTGTTGTATTAAGATGACCTCTAATGCTTATTGGCGCAGAACTCACAGGCAAGAATTCTTGGGTAGGATTCCTGATTGTTTATAATCACCAGTTGTCTTTCACCCATAACACAAGTATTAAATTACTTACTATCGGGACGGACGACCGTGTGTGTAAGTGTCCCATATATTTATTTATTATTAACTTATATCACGCCATCGGGAGTGTGGCAAGAAGCCATGGATAAATTTTCTGGTGTTATCCGATTTTATAGGCAAAGACTCACTGAAACCTCACTAAATCCAACTTTCAGTTATCAGGAGTATCTCTATAATGAACCGATCGGAAATTTCGTCGCGCATCATTAAGCTCGCATCGATAACGCAGTTTCATACCAAGTGTTTTTTAGTATGGACTAATATCTTGCCTGATGGAAAGCGAATGATGAAGCATAAGTCGGACTGCGTTTGCCAATATAGTGTCAGTTCAGTCTTTTTTTTTTTTAATTTTGTGATTCTTTAAGTATGGTATCTGTCTAAATAGAATAGACCACCCTATTAGGCGAATAAGGTAAGTTGAGTAAGGTAAGTATCCGACTGAGTAGAATAGACCACTCTCTTTCCTAGTGAGGTAAAAGGCGACAAATATAAGTCAACCCGCCGTGTGGTATCCGGTTGAGTATGAAAGCCTCTTTCTTACTGAAGCGTCGTAAAAGGCGACTAAGGTAAGTTGACCCGCCGTGTAGTATCCGGCTAAATAGAAAAGCCTTTTTTTTACTAAGGTATCGTAAAAGGCGAGTAAGGTAAATTGACCCGCCGTGTGGTATCCGGCTGAATAGAAAGGCCTCTTTCGTACTGAGGTATCGTGAAAGGCGACTTACGTAAATTGACCCGCCGTGTGGTATCCGGTTGAGTAGAATAGACCGCCCTCTAGTTGTGTGGAATCGACCACCCTCATTTCTTACCGAGGTTCGTGAAAGGCGACTAAAATAAGTCGACCCGACGTGTGGTATCTGGTGGAGTAGAATTCACCACACTCTTTCTTACTGAACAGTTTGAAAAATATGATCAGGGTAAGTCAACGTTAGAAAGGCGGCCGGCCGTAAAATACGTAGACAAATCATGGGACAAAATGTTTATAACATGTTGTGCCGACCCCACTTAGAGTGGGATAAGGGGAGAAGGATGATGAATATAAACACATATTTGATGATGTAAATGTCAAAATCAGTTCAAAATTCATCTTCATAATAACAATAAACATGTTAACCTTTGCGTGTGTTCTAACGTGTAACGTGAAACAGGTCAAGTGTGAACGGACAGTAATGATTGTTGGATGCGAGCGACCTCATGCCTGATGATTGTACGACCTTCATGATATTACCAATTAATCATTGTTTATACATTGAATAGGATTTTCGTACTATAATGATGTAACAGTCATTTTACTTTGATCTACGGTAATTTTTTTAAGTTTAATTTTTTTTTGGCGACGATGCGGTTTGTTTATTGTTTTAATATTGCGGTATCGAGATATAATTGTGTTGTGTATGCTCCTGAAGACGCCGTGTGGTATCCGGCTAATTGTACCACCATATATACCACTCATTTCTTACCGAGGTGTCTTTAAAGACGACTAAGGTCAGTCCACCCGCCATGTGGTGTCCGGTTGAATAGAAAAGCCTCTTTCTTACTGTAGTAAAAAGCAGGTAAGGCAAAGCTGTGGTAGCCTAGCGGTAACACCGGCCGAATCTTTCGAGGAGGTCACGGGTTCAAATCCGGGCGGACACCAATGAGTTTTTCTGTTACCTACATATATCTCTAGAGAATTCTGGAGATATGTGTATCCTACCAATCCGCATTGGAGCAGTGCAGTAGGTCTTAGCTCCAATTCTTCTCACAAAAAACGGAGAGTAGAGGCCTATTCGCAGCAGTGGAATAGTAATAGGCCGCTAACTTACTTAGTCGTAAAAGGCGACTAAGGTAAGTATCCGGCTGAGTAGAAAAGATGACCCTCTTTCTTACTGAGATGTCGTGAAAGGCGGCGACTAATGTAAGTCGACCCGCCGTCTGGTATCCGATTGAGTAGAATAGACCACTCTTATGTCTGAGGTGTCGTCAAAGGCGACTAAGGATAGTTGTCCCACCATGTGGTATCCGATTCAGTAGAATAGACCACCTTCTTTCTTACCGAGGTGTCGTAAAATACGAAGGTAAGTTGACGTCAGGCAGGCGGCCGGTTGTAAAATAAGTAGCTAAAACATGTTATAATCATGATGATGATGTTATGACATAATTCGGCTACGGCTGGTCGGACAACATGTTTATAACATGTTGTCCGACCCCACTCAGAGTGGGATAAAGAAGAACCAACAAGAAACTCGGCGGCCAAACTTTTTGGCCAAACTTTTAATTTACATTATTAAGTTGCACTCTTGTACTTATCTGAAATGGTTTTTGAAATCTAAACATTTTAATCGTTTATGTAATATTCAATTGTGTAATATGTTTTACGTATAAGCATATTCTTTAAACTAAACACTTAATTTTAAGCGCGTTAGTATTAAGTATTGAGGTCAATAGATATCTACATTTGTAACTAGTCTAGAAGAATGGATGTGTCATTTATTTTCATCATCTTCTTGCCCTTATCGTGGCCCTTAAGTGGGGTCGGCACAACATGTTATAAACATGTTGTCACATGATTTGGCTACGTATTTTACGACCGGCAGCCTGCCTGACGTCGACTTATCTTAGTCGTATTTTACGACACCTCGATAAGAAAGAGGGTGGTCTATTCTACTTAAACGGATACCATACGGTGAGTCAAATTACCTTAGTCGCCTTTTACGACCCTCGGTAAGACATGAGGGTGGTCTATTCTACTCAGCCGGATACCATACGGCGGGTATGTGTCATTTATTTTATCTATATCTAAATATACTAATATTATATAGAGGAAAAATTTGTATGTATGTTTGTAATGTTTTCACACAAAAACTACTGGACCGATTTCATAAATTCCTTTACCATTGCATCTGCATCTTTACTGAGCAAAATAGGGTATATTGCTAAAAAAATAGGGATCCACTATAAAAATTTAGTAAGTAAGTAGCGGCCTGGCTATCCCACTGCTGGGCATAGGCCTCTTCTCTCTGTTTTTGGAGAGAAGGATTGGAGCTAAGACCTACCATGGTGCTCCAATGCGGATTGGTAGGTTACACATATCCCTAGGATTCTATAGACATATGCAGGTTTCCTCACGATATTTTCCTTCACCGAAAATCGTGTGATAAATTGCAATTATCAATTAGACACATAAGTGTTAACAGAAAAACTCATTGGTGTCTCTGCCCAGGTTTGAACCCGTGACCTCCTCGAAAGAGTCGCACGGCGTTACCGCTGGGCTAACACAGTGTAAAAAAAATTACGCGGGTGAAACCGCGTGTTATTACTAGTTCTAATATATAAAGCTGATGAGTTTGTTTGTTTGATTGATTCAATCCGCTAATCTCAGGAACTACTGGACCGATTTGAAGAATTCTTTGACTGTAAGAAGATAAAACGACAATCTTACACTTCATTGTAAGATAGTCCTTTTATTGACGAAGGCTATAGACTATATAACATCACGCTGAGATGAATAGGAGAGGAGCAGCAATAAAAAATATTGTGAGAGCGGTAAAATTTAAGCTTCCCTTGCGTGCGCTAAGTAAGCGGTGAAAATAATTCATAAATCTTATAATCAATTCACGATAACTATTTTTATGTTCAAAATTTCAAACAAAAAATTTGTAACTATTATCTAAGTGAGTCTCTCAAAATAAAACTGAAACTTGCTTATTGAAAACCTCAAAGGCAAAGTTTCCTTCCAGTAAGCTCTATTTGGTTAAGTAAAGAAATCAATACATAGTCTCGAAGCTGGTACATATTAACTCTCTGCTTGACATCGTTTATTCAGCTCTCTTCATAACCTAAATCGCGATAGCGTAGTGGTTAGAAAGTATAATCCTCACTAAGGATTTGAGTATTGACTGGCCCGTTGGCGCAGTGGGTAGTGACCCTGCCTTCGGCTCCGCGGGTTCGATTCGATTCCCTCCGAGGGCCAACATTTTCTATAAATGAATTTGTTGGTCTTTGAGCCAGGGTGTACATTTGTATTTAAGTATGTATTTAAAATATATATAATAACATATTCACCAGTTGTCTGCTATGGTAGAAACACAAGTATTAAGTTACTTGCTTTGGAGACGGACGACCGTGTGTGTAGGTGTCCTATATATTTAATATATTTAAAAATATATACGAACCTAGCGAACGCATCGTAATATTGTAGAAAAGTGTATATCGCACGCTTAGTATTAAACTGACAGAATTCAAAATTAGGTTTGATCGAGTTAGATACATTATTATCCTTTTTTTAATGGCATCTAGGACATCACTTAATCATCATTTGATTCTGACAAATATCATCAATGATGCTCCAATGCTCAAATGCGGATTAGTCGTGAAAACGTCACAGATAGACAGACAGACTTTCGGATTTATAATGTTAGTATTGATAAATTTGTTACATCTCAACGAGATTAGGCATCGTCTTTGATAAATCTTTCATTTAGGCGTCTTGGCTCTTTCCGTCATATTCAAATTATAGTTTATTAGTTTTTAAGTTAATCGCGCACAGATAACGAGGCACTCTGCGTAATATATAAATACTCGTAAGACTATAAATCCTCAAAAAATCATCATCATCATCCTGCCCTTATCCCACTCTAATTGGAGTCAGCACAACATGTTACAAACATGTCATATGATTTGGCAACGTATTTTACGACCGGTCGCCTGCCTGACGTCAACTCACCTTAGTCGTATTTTAAAGAGGGTGGTCTATTTTACTCAACGGGATACTACACGGTGGGTCAACTTACCTTAATCGCCTTTTACGACACCTCGGTAAGAAATGAGGGAAATTAAATGAAATATAAATCCTCAGAAAATCATAAATAATTAATTCTTTATGCTTAAATAACTAAAAGTCTATATCGATTATTGTCACTCTATTTTTAATCTATGGTAATACCAATATATCTGTGGTACGAACTAGAGCGGCTTACGTATGAAATGAAAAGTTCTTCTCAAAAGGGAAATCGCGCAAGACTAGTTCGAAATTACTTCACTTCCTCCATTTTAACTTTGATAAAAGCAAAGCAACTGTTATAGTTTGTCCTATTTCTGTGTGATAACATCCTTACTCCCTTTAATAGAATATTATGCGTGTGTGTGTGTGTGTTGAAAAAGTAGCGTCTATGACTAACATGTCCATGGTACCTCATCATCTTCCTGCCCTTATCCCACTCTAAGTGGGGTCGGCACAACATGTTATAAACATGATGTCACATGATTTGGCTGCGTTTTTACGACCGGCCGCCTGCCTGATGTCAACTTACCTCTGTCGTATTTTACGACACCTCGGTAAGAAAGAGGGTGGTCTATTCTACTAAACCAGATACCACACGGCGGGTCAACTTGCTTTAATCGCCTTTTACGACGCCTCGGTAAGAAATGAGGGTGGTACAATTTTTTTTTTTTTTAATTTATTAGGTTTACCAACAGCTTTAACACTTAATTCTAACACATATTCTATTATACTATTACACTAAGTCTAAATGTAAAACTACTTAAAGGTAAACACCACATGCAAATGTAACTCAAAACAATACAATAATAATTATGAATCTGAAATTTAGAATTAAAACTAAGCTATTCTATTCAGCCGGATACCACACGGCGGGTCTATGGTTCCTATATGTTTTTTTTCTTTCTTTTAACACGCTTTATATTAGTTTCACCTTCATATAACCCATCCATTGTACTCATTTTCGAAAATTATATTAAAGCTTGAAAAGCTGATCTATACTTATTATAAAAAAGTCCCCAATAGCTGTCTGTATGTTAGTGATCGATTTTCTATATACAAGATTAACTAAGATATATTGTGACGACCCCGCTTAGAGTGGGATAAGGGTAAGAGAATGATGATGAAAAGATTAACACATTTAAATATTGAAGATTGTACATTACAGTTTTATGTAAATTATGTGGAAAAGGTCGCGCGGTTGTAAAAAAATCGCTTGCTGGGAGCTTTACTCACGTGCGCTGCGTAAACCAACTAAAATACACTAAAGTAATGTACTAAAGAATTGTAGATCTACAAAAAAGTCCGCGATAAAACGTCTCTGTCTCTCGTGTTTAACTCGTAAAAACTGCTTATATATACAAAATTTCGACTTTTTGAACACTCAATGTTGGATGCATTCTTTTTTGTCTAAGTATTCCAAGATTTATATTTTTTAGTGTAATATTCCATATCTATTTTCTCATTTAAATACCATTTTTTAACTCAGAATAAAATGAAGGTTGTTACATGGGAAAGCTTTGTTACAATAATTTCCACAGGCATAATTAGATACTATATATATTTATTTTGATTGCAGATCTAGTACACTGCACAAACGAGCCGAACGTGTCGATACCGCAGCTGGCTAACCTCCTCGTCGAGCGCACACAGAACACAAACTGGGTGGTGGTGTATAAAGCTCTCATCACAGTACACCACCTGTTAGCGTATGGCAACGAGGTAAGGAACAATCATTAGTAGTCCTTTTAGTCTTCTGTTATAACATCCTTCAATTTATATCCATGATTCAATGTCATACTTAAAATACGTATCGACCGGGCGACAACGGAGTGCTATAGTCTATAATACGAATCGCCACGGGTTCAAACCCGGGCAGACCAATGAGTTTTACTGTTAAAACCTATATGTCAAATTGATAATTGCAATTCATCACACGCTTTTCGTTAAAGAAAAACATCGCGAGGAAACCTGTATATCTCTGGAGAATTCTGGGGATATGTGTGACCTACCAATTCGCATTGGGGAAGCGTGGTAGGTTTTAGCTCCAATCCTTCTCTCCAAAAACGGAAAGAAGAAGCCTATTCAAAGCAGTGGGAGTGTAACAGGCCGCTACTTACTTATAACAAATTACCACCACCTGCCCTAACGGCCCGGTCAAGTTATGATATAAGATCGTCAAAATTTCGGTAACATGATATTATAAGTTAAACATTCCGACTTGAGTCATCACACGGTATAGAATTTCATGCCCGTTATGTATTTATGTCGTCAATAGAATCACTTGTGTCAATAAATGCTTCGCTATTTTTACACGTGGTCGTCCATTCGATACGTAACAAAATCCCTTAACGGGTTTTCTCCGATGTCATTATTAATTAGAGTTTGTAATGACCTACTATATATTATGCGGAGCACGATGTTAATTATCTCTACATATTATAAAATGTTTCCGTTGCGTCTGTATGTCGTTAAACGGAATAAAGGGCTTAAAGTCGTAGAAACAGACGTTTAATCATTTATTAGATTTAGTTAGCTATTGTATGATAAACTTATTGCTCCTATTCACTCCCCTATATGGACAATGCTTTCTTTATCAACGTCCAGCCCTTAACCCCCTTCTGGACATTGTGGGGTCGGCACAACACATTATAAACATGTTGTCACATGATTTGACTGCGTAACTTCAACTTAACCTAGTCGTATTTTAATTAATAATTTTAATCTCGGTTAGAAAGAGGCCGCTCTATTCTACTCAACCGGACACCACACGGCGAGTCGACTAACCTTAGTCGCCTTTTACGACACCTTGGTAAGAAATGAGCGTGGTCTATTCTACTCAGCCGGATACCATACGGCAAATAATGATTTCTTAAGAAATGCTATTTGTAAAACGCCTTGTTCATTATTTCGTGGACGCCAAACGATATCGCGATACAAACTACAAGTAACGCCATCTAGTGTTAACTAAAGTAAATTGATTATATTAAAACTATAATTTTTTTATTCGTTTCAGAGATTCACACAATACCTAGCTTCGAGTAATTCGACATTTCAATTAAATAATTTCCTAGATAAAAGCGGCGTACAAGGTATGTTATCTTTTTTTTTTTACCTTTGCATTATTTATTATCACTAAAATTATCAATAAGTTTTCTAGTTTTAAGTTTATAATTATTTATTAACACAATATATTTGAAATGATTATATGTAATTGGATAAATCTAGTCGTTTAATGCTGTAGATAAAATATCGGACACATAAAAAAATTAGAACATTGTAAATGCAAAGTTGCAAAGGTCACTAGATGTTTCTAGAATTTTATGTACTTCCGTTATAGTGAATTGATTGTTGACATATAACCTAAATATGATCGTTCAGTCTCTTTACCCATCCAAAGAATTTGGGTTTTCTTCAATTTCTTCATCTCTATCATTAGTTACTAGTAGAAATCCCGAATCGTCTTAGTTATTAATTAGTATTTACACAAACCATTCAACTAAATGCAATATCATGCAGAGCATGAAACAATTAAGGCTTTAGAGCATCGATCGATAAGGTATTACTGTAATTTTGGCAGTTTTAATTGGCACAGCGCCACCAAGAATAATTTCATACGACCATAAAATACTTAAGACTTATTTCCTGTCATCAAAAAGTATTAGTATATGCGAAACTATTTGACAACGTGCTTACAATCGTCATTTCATTATGACTTGGATAAATAAATTAGCGTAAACTTTGTTTTTAAAATGTGATAAAATATGAACTTGGCGTTTTCTTCAGTTCATGAAGGGAAAACCAGAATTTTTGTATTCTATATGTTAGCCTGATTTATAAACTTTAAGTGTACCAAATTTCTTTAACATTTAGCCTTGATGGTCTTCTCAATCTTTCAATCAGACAGATTTTCGTTTTTTTTTATAATATTAGGATGAATACAATTCATATGATATTAAATAAAAAAAAACGAATCTCTGTTTTCTTTTTGTCTTTGCATCACGCGTGAACGGATCAAAACGATTTAGCTAATTCTTTTTTTGTTGTGTTAATTATTGTCAGGAGAAAGTTCTAATGAAAGAAAAATTTAGCGGAACATTAGAAAATTTATGCATTTTTTTAAGGTTAAGGCAACGTCTATCGGATCAGCTAGTTCTAAATAAACTATATTAAATCGTTAAAATCAGTTCCAAACTTGCAAATATCTAGCGGAGAAGCTGTAAGCTGCCCTGCCTTGACCTGAAAACCCGAGCTTATACTTGGAAATAGCTTAGTCTGACCCAGAAAAGTTAAACATGAACTGTCTGAGTGTAGTCTAGCCCCAAGAAGTTGCCAAGTAGCGGGCGCCCATCGTGGAGTAGTTCTTGGCAATTATATTATTGACCCCGACCACAGGGTTCGTCGACTTGCGCTGACCCTGTAAACGCCCGATCGAAAAACATCGCATTTGCATCTGTATTTCCCAGCGTCGAATAAAAAAAATATAATTATATTTACATACGGGTCAAGCTGTGGTAGCCCACCGGTAACACTGCGACTCTTTCGAGGAGGTCACGGATTCAAACCCTGGCAGACATTGATGCACCTCTGCCGAAACATCGAATCTTTATATAAAGATAATTATGTTCGGATTGAAGGTTAATTTGACAAACAAATGTTTGTACTTGAATAAAAAATCGGCAGTTTTAGTTGTATAAAAAATTTTGTTGTTTTTTTTTAAAATTAAAACGGTTTATGGGTTTAATTTTTTTTTGTGTTATGATAGTACTACCTTTTACCAGCAACTTCATTTGCGTTGCTGTTGCGTGATAGGTTGATAATAGATGGGGCTATTCATTGTCATTCTATTCCTGTAGAATTAACAGGATTTCTATAGCCTATATGTTACCCCGGTGTATAAGGAACAATTGTGCCAAATTTCATCAATTTTGGTTGAACGGATTCGCCGTGAAAGAGTAACAAACATACGTCCATACTTACGAACTTTCGCATTTATAATATTAGTAGGATTCGGCGGATCTTAAAACAATAATGCTTGGTTTAGTTCAACAAAATTATCACCACTAAAACAACATAACACATTAAGATGTTTTAATACTAAAATCAATGCGAGCAAAGTCGAGGGTAGCGGAGTAGTAATTAAATATCTGCGCCGTCTGGTCTCAAGTCTATGCCAAGTGTCTGGTGTCTGCTATGAGATTTGGCAATCGCGATATTGATCCGACTTAGGCTGAGGTTCTATAAGCGACGCGGTATTTAGCGATTAAATCGTTTATAAGCTACATTTTCGAAAATTTCAGGAATGTGTTCTAATTTATGGAATTGGGCGTTACTTCGCAGAGGAAAATAATATTTTGCTATAAAGTAGTGGCCTGTTACTATCCCAATGCTGAGAATAGGTCTCTTCCCTCCGTTTTTGGAGAGAAGGTTTGGAGCTAAGACCTACCACTCTGCTTCAATGCGGATTGATAGGTTACCATATCTCCAGAATTCTGTAGAGATATACAGGTTTCCTCACGATGTTTTCCTTCACCGTAAAGCGTGCCTGCCCGGGTTTGAACCCGTAACCTTCTCGAAAGAGTCGCACAGTGTTACCGCTGGGCTACCACAGTTTTGTTATAATCCGCGATAAAAGAAAATATATGTAATGCTAAATGTAGAGTGTACTATACATTTTCCTACTTGATACATGCAGAATTTGTAAAAACACATGCACTACCCGCCACTGATAACACAACAATATACAAGCACTGCACACAGTCTCGACAATTGTTTGCTCCGTAATCACAAAAGCAATTTTTTTGCGATTTTGGAGTGGAGTCTATCTCCTGAAGATGCTTCGGTTTTTCAGTTGGATATGCTATAAAGGCGTCGGTTTAGTTTTTTTTAACTAAATTGGTTATCATTTTTTTTTTAATTTAATGTAACTGCATGAAATAAATTATAGAAATAGGCGTTATTTTGCTTTAATCCGCGACTAAGTAAAAAGAAAATATATATGTATATGTAATGCTAAATGTAGAGTGACCAAAACCCTCCACTACAATACACAAGCACTACACACATTCACCATCACAAACTCAATAATCGTTTTATAACGTAATCGAACCAAACAGGTGATAGACTCCATGATAAAATAATAAAGCGACGCATCACCCAAACAAACATAGTTCTATAGTAATTAGTCCAACCTCCACCATTTATTTTGCCTCCGAACACGTGAAACTTCAAGACAGATACTAGAACATCATCAAGCTTGTTATGACCATCGGGCGATTGATGAATTTTATTTGCAGCATTAATTAATACAAAACAATTATATACAAAGTTGTATACAAAAATATGTATATTATGTTGTCGGGCAATCAATGAGTCATTGAATGTTTGATGGTAATGTACTAGTATGAAATACATTGTATGTTATCTCAATATGTGTATTAATTTTTATGTGTCTGTTAATTGTTTATTGTTTTTTTTTATAATTAATATGAGTTATCATAGCGGTTAAAGATTAGGTGACAATTATGTTTATAGTGTTAATAAATTGATATTTACAGTTTATTTTACGCTTATGGTTTTTTTTTAATATACTTCGATAGTATTAAGTACTTACTACATTATTAATAGAATTAAGCGTCACTTTGCGAATGTCCATAATACAAAAGTAATTGTATTATTATGCTATAATTCATGATAGGAGAAAAGCTATGTAATGCTAAAAGTATAATGTACTATACGTTCATACCTTATGCATGTAGGAGCAAATCGCATGCGTTATATACTAACACCATTACTATCACACTACTCTAGCACCGCACACATTCACTACCACAATCTCAACAATCATTTCGCTAAGTAACCTAAATATCACATAATATAGTTCACTACAATATCACAAGCGAAAATTACATAGATTTTCTCGAAGCAGCGGTAGCGTAATGGTCTGAGTAACGGACTTGCGATTGAGAGGTCGTGGGTGCGAATACCGGTCATTATACTACCGATGTGAACCCACTCCTAACACAAGCATTTAGTTTAAGCTGGAAAGGTTAACAAGTTTACTAGTAATTTGTAACCCAAATTGCTAGTAACCTGTTCTTTTTAAACTTCTCCAATCTCGGATTATAGCAAAATAATAATATTACTTTTGACTTATACTTATTGTGTATGCAAACCACATTGTATGATGAGGAACACATGTGATTTCTAAATCACTTAGGGTCTGTTTCACAACCAATAAACTGTTAGTTAGCTTATTCGGAACATATCTGACACATATCGGAATTTTGCGTCTCTCAGGTTTCTGATAGGCTTATTCAGCACTTATAGTTAATAAGTTAACAGGTAGATCATGTGGCTGTTATTTTGTGTATTTTGTATAGCAAATACCTATTTTAAAATGGCAGCGATTTTTTTTAATGTTTGCTTTTTAGAGTCTCTTTTCAGAAACATTTATCTGCTACTTAGTTTATTTTGTCCCTAATAAGTTAACAGGTAGATCATGTGGCTGTTATTTTGTTTATTTGCTGTATAGAAAATACCTATTTTAAAATTGCAGAGATTTTTTTTTAAATTTCACTTTTTACAGATATTTATCTGTTACTTAGTTTATTTGTCGGTTAACTAGCCGACATTTTATCAGTAACTTGTGAAACAGGCCCTTAGATATCAGAGTTGCATGGCACAGGATCTTGCTGGTTTCCGTACACAGTTATGTAATTTTAAAAAAAATTGGCATTTGACAATTTTTTTCGTTTCCTATTTACATACGAGATAATTTTTTTCACGTTACTAAGGGTAACGCTATCTACAGATGGGTGGTAGTTTTAAATAAATAGACAAAATAATGAGTCATGTGGTATCCGGCTGAGATGAATAGACCGCCCTCATTTCGTACCTAAGTGTCGTAAGCAACGACTAAGGTAAGTTGACCCACCGTGTGGTATCCGGTTGAGTAGAATATACCATCCTCATTTCTTACCAAGATGTCGTAAAAGGCGATCCTCACTTTTAAGAATTAGATTAATGATAAATATTTAGTTAGTTTTTATAATAGTTTTTAGAATAGTTTTTTAGAAGAGAATATTTTGATTTTATTCAGCGCCATTTCGAAAAGCTAGCTGGAAATTTCGAAAAAATTAATCAAATGCCAATTCTTATTATATTCTTTATCTTGTATTATCTAACTTAAAATTAATTTCCCATCGCAACCACAAGGCGCTGCCGGTGCTCGGATCGGTGAGTGTGTTAAATATGTGTCACAAATATGGCGGCTTTTGTGTAATGTGCTAGTTTAGTGCGCACCGCACGCTTTGGATGTGGGAGATGTGTTTAGTGTCGCACTTTTTTTTTTCTCTTCCATCATTATAAGTAGATACATCTTTGGCGGCTGTACACTCTCTGTGAGGCACCACGAGTTATGCTAATGCGAAAGTGTACAGGATAGCTCTCGCCTCGCCTCGGGATGTCTCGACCGCTCTTGTTCCCGTGTCGGTTTTTGTGCCTGAGTCAAACGGTCTCGTCGCCGCTGTTTAATCGGGAGTGTACATGATCACTCCAAGCATATACATCCTAGTCGAGGCCTCTTGGGAAATGTATAATTTTTTTCCAATTTTAAGGTGGTGGCTAGTGGTTCTTTATTCCACGCAATGCTGAGATACGTCTCACTTGGCCAAACTTTATATTTAAACATACGATAAAACCCTAAAATAGAACGTTTAATTTTATTAATTTCGTGTAAATATGTTAGTAAATTCTTTTACATCAGTGTCCATCTTAAAAACTTAAAATTTTATCATATTCGCATACCTGTTTCTCGGTAATACACTGAAACAATGATTGTAACACCTTTTTTGTAAGTGTATTATGCAAAAATAAATTTGAAACTAATCCAGGTCAAGGGTGGTGGTTTCCGCGATAGCATACGTCCACCACCCTGCCTTTTCAGTAATGAAGAGCTATATATAGCAAGTGCCCTCGGGAGAGAGTGTACAGCCGCCTTCAAACTCGATCTGGAATTTCTTATATCGGCGGGAAATCCGCAATAAAATTTATATCAAATCCTTCTCATACATTAATGCTGAGCTGAGAATATCATATAAATCAATAGAGAATCTTTCGTTCTCGTCCAGACATAGAATTACGTTAATATAGTTTAATAATCTGCATCATAAAGTTCATACAGAATGCGATTTTAATTGTGGATTTTATAAATGTAACAAACTTGAGTTATGTTAGATAAGTAAATAGTTTTACGTGCAACTAAATAGTCGAAGTGCATTCTAGTTTTCGACTAAAATTTAATCAGTTTTCATGGGAACCAAACTTAAATTTATTTGACCGCAAAAGTAAGGACAGAGACTTTGGAAAGCGTGGTATTTTATATTGATTTAAATTAATTAATGTTAGGATTTTTGCAATTGTTCTGTACAAGAAAGAGATATGTCGGCGATGGAACAAAATTTACAAAATTACGACACTAAATAATAGTTTTTGTTGTTGTTGTAATTCCAATTGTTAAGTAGCATTGAACTTGTGTTTGTGTTCAGTGAAATGCTGTTCTCTGGAAATACAATAGCATTTGCATAATTATACTGCGTCCATCATATTATCAGTCTTTTGACAGCTCACGCTCATTAAATTTTGTATTGCTTACGTACAAATATCATACAAATAATATTTGTACTTTATGGATGGGTACCGCCCACTTAGTGATGTCACACATAATGGTTACTACGATTATGCCACAGATTAAAAATAATCGGTAGAAATCGATGTTACGAGTATTAAAAGACATTTAATAACATTATATAAAGTTTTACTTTCTTCTTAGTTAATACATGAATACAAATAAAACAATCAGGATATTTTAATTTATTTTATTAGCACGAGTCGTCGGAATGATAATCAACACTAGACTCCTCCGATGAGGAGTCTTCAGTAGCAGTTATTATTAGCTCTTGTGTAGATAATATATTATCAAACGCAATATCACGTTCCCAATCAGAGAATATTACTCTTTTAGTTCTTTCCACCAGACTTGCCCAGTTCTCGGCCGTTACGTGGGTGCAAGCATTTTTTAGCAATTGCAACATTTTATTCGCTGTGAATGGGGGGCTTGTATTGCATCTCGCAGCATGCCCTTTTACTTGTGCCCATATAAGTTCTATTGCGTTGTACTGGCAGTGGTATGGAGGAATCCGAAGAACAGTATGGCCATATTCTGCTGCCATTTCATTGATTACATAGCGTTTTGCTCTCTTTTTGGTTTTTAATATTTTTATTAATTCAACTTTTAACATTGAGTCGTCCACATTTTCTCCATTGTCCCGAAGCCAATTAATTATTTCATGCTTTTTATTAGCCTGTGTAGGCATTTTGTCAATTTGACGGGAGTGGTAGGGCGCATTATCAATAAAAATTATTGATGGTTCTTCCAATGAAATGAGCATTTTTTTGAACCACTCTTCATACACATTTGCATTCATCTCTTCATGGTAGTCATTTGATTTCTTCGATTTAAATGCCAACAGTGCGTCTTGTACAAATCCTTTTGCTGTACCTGCATGGCAAATGATTAGGCGCTCACCTTTTCCCATTGGTACTGAGGAAGTGGAATCAGCAGTATCATCAGTCCAGAAACGAGATAGTGCGTGGTTAGCGTTGAGCCATGTTTCATCCGTGAAAACAATATTTGCCCAATCTTGTATTTTCTTTGCCTCTCTTAAAAAATCACAACGTGCTATAGCTATATCTGTGCGTTCCATTACTAATTTTCTTTTATTTAACTTTTTATATGAAAAGCCAATTGTGTTCAAAACTTTGACCAAAGAAGATTTTTCACCATGAAATAGACCACTTCTTTTCAAAGAAACAATAAGTTTTCTCAAAGTTGGAATTTCTTTTCTCAAGTAGTAATCATATACATGACGACGAATAGCGTCAGCGTCAAAGTCATCAACAGCTGTCACCTTATGAGCCCGGCGCTTTCTTTTTGGTGTAGACGGTTTGTTTTGCTCCAAGCCGCTCCTGCCGTAGGCATCAGTAGTGATTTTAGTCACAGTTGATAGACTGATCCCCAACGCGGCTGCAACACGGTTTCGGACTTGCGTGATAGGTATAAGAGGTCCGCCATTTTGATTTTCTTGCTCAAAATACTCATGAAGTTTTAACACTAACTGTCTCGATTGTGCTTTCAACACACGTCCTTTCGGCATTTTCACGATCAATTAATATAAGTTTCACAAAAGTTTCTCCGAGGAATAAAGCTACTTAACTCAAGGTGTAACAGATGCGAGAGAACACTCAGCGAACGTAAATGCGTGTGACTATCACGGGCGTTTCGTTGAGAGTGACAGATCACGTCAAAATGGCGGCCGAGCGGAAGGTCTGTTGATGTTGCCAGTTGATGTATAATATATTTTTTATGATTATAATAAATACACACGGATTAACATTTATTTTCAAAAAACTAAGGCAATATTAAATCAAAATGTTGATTTCTATATCTGTTATTAGTTTACGTAGGTTATCATTAATCGAATTACTTAGGTACGTAATTCGATTAATGATAGTAGGTACTATAATCGGAATGGTATCGCATACGAGAATCTTTAGGACATCACTAAATATGTCAATCGTCAATCTGTCAAAAGATGGTTAATATAATGGACAGTGTATATACCATTTCCGTTATCTCATAATCCGTATAATATTTTGTGAAATTAAAAGTGATGCTCCTCAAATATAACGTACCATCGAAAATTATAGTCTTATTAAATTTATTTATAGGTATTTATGTACTTGCTGTATCATTTCTTGGATATTCAATCACAAGGAAATCGGATATTGAAGAATGGGGTTAGATTATACCTTTGTAATAACAGTATAGTAAAACTATTACACGAAATATAGTAATGTAAAATAGTGTTTTACATAATATGTACACACGATTATTAACGATCCTTCAGAATTGTGATTCAATAAGAAAAAATTAAATATTGAAGAATGGGGTTAGCTTAAACCTTATTTTAATAATAACATATATTTTTTTTTAATAATAAATATATGGGACACTTACACACACTGTCGTCCGTCCCCAAGGTAAGTAACTTAATACTTGTGTTATGGGTGACAGACAACTGGTGAATATATACTTATATAATTTTAATTACATACTTAAATACAAATATACACCCAGGCTCAAAGACCAACAAATTCATTTATAGAAAATGTTGGCCCTCGGCGGGAATTGAACCCGCGACCCGCGGAGCTGAAGGCAGGGTCACTACCCACTGTGCCAACGGGCCAGTCAGTTATTCATCACAGTAAAGTCAAATTTCTGCTCAAAATGAAGTAATTTAAAATATTATCTCACATATTTAGAAAAAAAAAAAAAACATTATTAACTATAGTTCAGAATTGGGATACTCGAAATTACATCTAACGTTCAATATGCACAGTATCATAAAAATTTTCAAAGCTACAAATGAATCGCACGTTTATTATTAAAGTGACTTAATTAAGAAAAATATTTGAAAAATAAATATTTAAAATTTTTTATTTATTACGACTGGTCCGTTGGTGCAGTGGGTAGTGATTCTGCCTTCAGCTCCGCGGGTCGCGGGTTCGATTCCCGCAGGGGCTAACATTTTCTATAAAAATGATTTGTTGGTTCTTCATATCTGAGTGTATATTTGTATTTAAGTACGTGTTTAAAAATTAAATATGTATTGTTAGGATCTAAAGTAGGATTTAAGAAAAGAGAACTAAATTAATACATTTGTAACCAAACAAACAAGATGACCGACGTGAACACATTAAATAACAGAGCTTTCGCACGCAAGTACCGATCATAAAAGAGACCTCTGTTCTTGACCTGACTATTTTTATACTCTAGATGAGAGGTAATTATGAAGTGTTGCTAGCAACAATAAATTACAACACTGATTAAAAATGTCGCTGTCTACACGGCCTCTCCTGACCGCATGTCGTCCTCGACCAAAACTGTCTCCGTACCACCGGACCAGCATTGTTGGCAGCGACAGGTGTAGCTTCATGAGTGACTGATGGAAGCGTGGATGAGTCAGATGCACTGACTGATGACGCAAAGGCAGTGTCATAGTCCTCATCTGTATTAAAAAAAGGAATCAGAAAATTTTCAATTAAAACCAAATAAAATTAACATCCTCTTTTCCACTACCTCGTCATTCAATTAATTCATACTTCAGCTTTTTACTGAGCAATCGATCTCATCTAACATTCTTCTCTAAATAATAATCGAGACGTCTCTTTAAAATTTCAAACCATATGCCTAGGACTTTTACCCAACCATCGCCATGGATAATCATGACTCGGTCACGCGACACGCGCGCTTCGCCCGACGTAACACGTCACAGGCCACCTGATAAACAGGCCATAGACTGATCGTTCGATCAGCCTATTCAGCAACTTGGGACCCACCAAGCGCCAGGGTGTAGCAAAATGCTCGGGGTGACTAGCTTCCCCTCACCCTACATGACAGTGGTGCACGCCGCCAGAGTAGAATCACTCTCAATGAAGGCGGCGCATGCCTCAGACATGGCACTCCACTGGCCTCTCCACGGCGCCACGTACGCAGCCTGCGTAGCCTTGCCGCAGCCTCCGCTAAGCAAGCGAAGTGTGCAGCGGTCATGGGGTAACACCTTTACCGCCAAGTACTGACCACACATGCCGGGATTACCACCACGAATGCCGGCATCAAGTTTCCTGCAGACTGAGAAAACTTTATTACAACCTCATAGTCATAAATATTGAATTAGCGTTTTGGATGTCGATGTTAAATTACACGAGCATCGAACTTTAGACAGATTTAAAAACACCTTGAAATAACCTCCAAGACTGAGAAACTGTCTCCCGTGCCTCACGGAACTTCTATTTTACTGGGCTCGGCCTTACCTGACCACGACAAACCATATTTTTGCATAGCCCCTTTGACATAAAGCTACACGAGATAACAAGCCTCGTCAGTTTACCCATTTAACGGTCAACTTATTCACACCATTCCAAATGTTATTAACGGATTGATGTAAAGCATGCGAAAGATTAGATGCCTCTGAACAAGTTGATTCTAAGGAGTGATGTAGGTACATGCGGTCCACTCAAGTCAGAAGTACCGACGCAGTTAGGAGAATTAGATCGCTTAAAATGAAAGCAAACGCAAGTCTCGCGACGTCGGGATGGTACCCATCATCGAAATTATTAATGTAAAGTGGAACGGTTTCTTCTTTATATATCAGACCGTGAACTATAATACAAGTGGGATCCTCCTTTCACACGAGCGGGAACACAAGCTACTACGCGAGCATGATCGCAGGAGTATAAAGAGAGGGCGATTGTAACCTATTACAGCTGTCACTCCGTAAGTCTCAACCGAACGTCGTCGTTTTCAGTCAGCCGAATTAGACTGATTACGTGAGTCATTTAAGGAATTCTGCCGCCTCCGGCCGCTCGCAACACGGTGCAAGACGTTATTACGCATTTAAAACCAACCCTCTTTATTCAGTTTTTCTCGCGATAAACACAAAACACAAATTTCGATCTCGCTACGTATTCCAAACGAGAAGCCATTCACGACCATTGAACTTAGAACGCACTATTTCACAAAATTACGTAAAATACGTGCAATTGCAATGAAATACACAAATACTTTTTCACAAATACGTGCAATTCAATCGAAAACAAAAAGTGGGTATGTCATAAATGAATAAAATGAAATCTACCAAATTCTACCACACTTTTCATTTAATTTAAGCAGTGAGCTGGTAGTTCTTTATCCCGCTTCGGATGTTAGGATCTAAAGTAGGATTTAAGAAAAGAGAACTAAATTAATACATTTGTAACCAAACAAACAAGATGACCGACGTGAACACATTAAATAACAGAGCTTTCGCACGCAAGTACCGATCATAAAAGAGACCTCTGTTCTTGACCTGACTATTTTTATACTCTAGATGAGAGGTAATTATGAAGTGTTGCTAGCAACAATAAATTACAACACTGATTAAAAATGTCGCTGTCTACAGTATATATTCACCACTTATCCCTCACCCATAACACAAGTATTAAATTACTTACTTTTGGGACGGGCGACCGTGTAAATGTCCCATATATTTATTAATTTACTAAGCCTAATTTTGAATTAAGTCGCTTTAATACTAAGCGTGCGATATTATTAAGTACAGTTTTAGTTACAAAGTAATGTTATTAATCAACACAATAATATCTGTAATAGTGTAATTTAAAAACCAGATAGTAGGTCCATTGGCTCTTAGTTGAAACCTTTATTACGTAGGTCGTAGGTTCACCTATGCACTATTAAGATAAATCTGCACGCACATATGTCACTGCACGGAGATTTTGTATGTTTGTTTTTCACGCTTTTGTTTTCTTTGTATAGCCACGAAAGCATGAATCTGTGATGTTATGTTAGGTGTTCAAAAAATTTGCGTTTCCCAAAATCGGTAGCGTGCATTGGTTTAATTAAATTTTTCAAATTCTCCCAACTATCCACCATAGCTCACCATAGTGGTTTTTCTATAGCCCCCAGCCCTCCTTCGCAGAAATTATATATTGTACTCTAAATATTAAAGTGACCGAATACAAAAAAGTTTTGTGGCTATAAAGCGTATAGCTAATAAAGCGTAGCGTAATGGGTATAAAACTCGTAAGTATAAAAGACACCAATACTGCATATTGCAGAAAGCTGCACATGATTACAAAATTGATTCGGAAAATTGCCTTATATAAGCCTAATTATGAATTCGGTTAGTTTAATACTAAGCATGCAATATGTTATACAGGAATCCAAACGTCGCTACAAAATCGCGTTTCTATTGCATATTTTTTTTCTGCATCCGTTAAACCCTTTAGATTTGTACGGAACCCAATTTGTCTTATGAAATCCTTTTTTTCTATACATCCATATTGTTTTACTGGATATATGGACTTAATTTTTTTTAATTACATATATTACCTGACTCTTGACAAACGTTTCCTACTAGCAACGAACTTCATAAGTTATCACTCGATATATTCCAATGTTTCTTTTTTTTTAAAGACAATACTGTTAGCGCACACTATATACAATAACACGATATAATAGGAATACCACAATTCCCGTTCCGAGATGCACTTCTCTTGAATGACGAACAAAGACTGACTGTCACTGAAACGTTTTATCAATAGGAAGACTCCGCCGGAAACAATAACGACACAGTGTTGCCAACATTTCAATAAAAAAGGACGCGATACTCTTGTTTTATGACTGTCTTGCTATAAAATATAAAGCGGAAGTCAATGGCGACAATAATACCTTTTTAACACTTTCAAATGCACGCTTCTGGTTTAGAAATATTTTTCGTACCTGTATGTCTTAAAAAAATGTGTCTCATGTTACGTAGTAAATTTGGGAAACTCATCTCATTGTTAAATGTTCGCATTAAGTTTATATGTTGATGATTTTTATTTATTTAGGATATGACATGTCGCCGTTCATCCGGCGATATGCCAAATACTTAAATGAGAAGGCGCTCTCCTACAGAACAGTTGCCTTCGATTTCTGCAAGGTGAAGAGGGGGTAAGTAAACTGTCAACATGAATCCTAAAGTTTATATAGCACTAGCAATCGCCAGCGGCTTCGCCCGCGTGGAAAGATTAAAACTGTAATAAATGTAAATATTGGGGTTAAAGTGGGTTAACCTTAAAAATATGCTGTCGCGGACTTTTTGACGGGAAAATTTTTGTAATACATGTTTTTTTAAAAAACTATTTCACTCTTTTACTCTTACCTTTTTACTCTTTATCTGTTTACTCAGCGCACGCAAGGAAAGCTTTAAATTATGCCGATTTAGTATTATTTTTATTGCTGCTCCTCCCCTATTCATCTTAGCATGTATTACAAAATTGTTCCCCAACAAAAGTCAGCGACAGCGTATGTCTAGCGCTTAAGGATAACCCAATTTAACCACTTTTATGGTTATCAAAATACTATATTACGGTTTTAACGGTCTTTTCACGCGGGGGGAGCCGCTGGTGAAAGCTTACGTCTGTTATAGTATACTTATAACACAACATTTTGGGTAATTCAACAAGCAAAAAAACCGATCACCAAGTTAATGTCTATTATGCTGGGTTTTTGTTATCCAAGATACATAAAAAATACCAAATTAGACAAACTTAAAAATAAACGTTTATTCTTCTTCTAAGTAAAGTTTTTGAATGACATTCTGTACAAGGAATAATTGTGGCAAATTTTATCGATATTCCTTCTGCTGATTCGCCGTGAAAGAGTAACAAACACACATTACACTCACAAACTTTCGCATTTATTATATTAGAAGGATAGTGGGATGTACTTATTCTGGTACCAATCAAGTTGCTTAAACAATTTCAAAATTAGGTTGTAAGTTACTGTTGTTATTTGCAAAATTATGTACGCAGAAAGGAGGAAGGCTCCCTCCGTATGATGAACGCGGAGAAATTGCTCAAAACTCTGCCAGTGCTTCAGGCGCAATTGGACGCGCTTCTGGAGTTCGACTGTACCGCAAACGATCTCACCAACGGTGTTATTAACATGTGCTTCATGCTGCTATTCCGAGATCTCATCAGGTAATATAACTTTCATACCATTATCCACCTCTAGCACTATTAAAACTGACAATTTTAATAACACCATCGAGTTATGATTTTGTGGTTTATCGTTTACTGTAATCTCTTCGTGTATTACAAATTCAAATAATTTTTTATTCAATTTGGCTTTTACAAGCATTTTTTAATAGTCAAATTACAATGAATCTACGACTGGTCCATAAAGGTGCTCTTACCGAGAAGAACCAGCAAGAAACTCTGTTTCATTTTGTAAGTTGCATGCCTCTTCCTCAGTCTTAAGATCTATTTAAAGAGTGTATGCACATTAGGAAATTCCCATAGAAATCCATTAAAATGTCCCTTCTCCCCACATTATCCATGCAATAGTCTGAAATCTTCATTGCTGCACTTAAGACCATTTACATTATTTCCAAATTTATACCAGCAAGATTTAAATATTTCCATAGCTTAAACCTCATAGCATAATTGTGTTGACCTAATTCTGGTTTTTTGCTGTCCTTCACAGATTATTCGCGTGCTATAACGATGGAATCATCAATCTGCTAGAAAAGTACTTCGATATGAACAAGAAGAACTGCAGGGATGCTCTCGATCTCTATAAGAAATTCCTCATCAGGATGGATAGGGTCGGAGAGTTTCTCAAGGTTTGTTGTATTATTGCTATATTATCTATCTCCAAAAATATTTGTAGGATAGAGTTGGTGTGCAAAACATTTTTGCTTTAAAACGTACAAAGCACACGCATTTTGGGCCCATATTTCTTAAGTGTGTTATCATTATGTCAGAATGTGTAGTTAGCATAATATAGTCAAAATTTTATATTTGATATCGTATATAAAAAGTAAAGGAGAATTAAGATGAATAAAAGAAAATTAACCTGCCCATTTTATAGCATATTAGTCGATTTTGGACTCTTTCTTTTCGGATAACTGTTAAATTTAATGGCTTCGTGCAAAGGTGTGAAATATATGTAAAAAGTAATTAAAGCTATCAGAGAACTGGCGATGGTTAACTGTGATACCCTATATAGAATACTGACTTTAATTTTCAGGTCCCTTTATTTAAGGGCACCAAATTCAATAAACACATCCCAGTGATCGTTGTAAAACTAATTGATTTCCACAAATTGCAGGTAGCTGAAAATGTCGGTATAGACAAAGGCGATATACCGGATCTGACCAAAGCTCCTAGCAGCCTCTTGGACGCTCTAGAAGGTCATCTCGCCACACTGGAAGGCAAGAAGGGCTCCGCTGCCAACACTCCCACACAGACTGCCAGGTGAGACATGATTAAGACATGTTGGTGTACGTTGCGGTAATCTAAAAGTAGATCTAAGTAGAGTACTCAAAAAATGGTAGAGAGTTACGGGCCATTAGGTTGTAAACCGTATAAATCTTTTGACATATATTAAGCATTATTATTAAGAAATCATGGGCATCTTGAGGAAATTTGCTTAACAGAATTCTTAGAATATGTTGAGAGCCAAAACACGCACAAATTTCACATTGACCTATGTATTTTATATTTTTGATTTAATTATTTGAAGCAAGTTGTAATCGATATATGTAATGCTGAGGCTACATTATGGGGGTACGACGAATATTCGGGCTACTGCAATGTATGTGGCTGGGTACATCGTTGCAACAGAGTATTCGGGCGCAGACGAGTAATGTCAGGACACTGTCGATAACCTGGCGTCAAAGGGATTTGTCGCGATAATATTCGTTTGAGTGGACTTATATCACTTCAGTATTGTTCGGACTTTGACGGTTTTTGTGAATAGAAGTCATCCACCATCTCCTCTTTCATCCATTTTCATATAATTCCGTACCTAATACTCGTAAAATTGTAATAAATAATAATTTACTGACATAATGCAAAGATAACAGACGCACAAAACTGGACAACGAATATTCGGCGCCCGCCTAATGAACAAGAACATCGTGTGCGCGAAATGCAAAATGTTTTGCGCGCCAATGCGACACGAATCTTTGCTAATATTAGATACGGATGCTCTATTATGCCCGGTTCACATTATTCCAGTCGACCATTCGAGTCCAGCGCTGAAATGCTACTGGAATAATGTGCACCTGCACTGGAATGTACCAATCCAGTGATTAATCCAGTCCAGTCGACTGGATTGGCGTTTTTTTTTTCATTCCAGCTCGCCCATTCCAGTGCCACTGGAATAATGTGAACCTGCACTGGAATGTACCAATCCAGTGATTAATCCAGTCCAGTAGACTGGATTGGCGTTCTATTTTTCATTCCATTCCATTCCACTTCCACTGGTGTGAACGGCCAATCCAGTTGAATCCAGTGCTTGGCTACCACTTTAAGCAGTGAACACGTATTGTTTTATTTGTGTGATTCTGTTGTTACAGATGCGACAGCTTTTAATAACTGGAATAATGTAAACGATATAATCCAGTCCAGCACTGGACTGGATTGACTCGCTGGATTATTGGGCTGGAATAATGTGAACCGGGCATTAGAATATACATCTGAAATACATAGATCTACACACACACGCACAACACACACATGCACACACACATGCACACACACACACACACACATGCACACACACACACATGCACACACACACACACACATGCACACACACACACACACACATGCACACACACACACGCACACACACACACGCACACACACAACACACACATACGCTATAATTAAATAATTTAATAATTATCTACCTTTTTAATAATTAAATAACTTATCTCTGTTATGGAAGAGCGAGACCTTCTGACACAAGTATTGCTAATACTTACTAGAAGGTCTCAATCTGCGTTTTTTGTAATGAATTATTGAAAAGAAATAAATATTTTTGTATTTACTCCATATTTGCCCCAGCATAACGATATTTTTGACGTGACAACGTCTTAAATTAGGTTGCGGCTTGGAGTCACTCATGA
Organism: Morpho achilles; assembly: GCA_947086495.1. Taxonomy (NCBI): domain Eukaryota; kingdom Metazoa; phylum Arthropoda; class Insecta; order Lepidoptera; family Nymphalidae; genus Morpho; species Morpho achilles. Next base: position 1,665,245 of record CAMTZB010000005.1, read on the forward strand.
AAAAGTGTAACGCCCGCTCACGTCTGTTACCATGAGTCACCAAACGAAAGTGAGGCCCGCCGGACTGGCGAATGCCTGGCAACTCTCTCCCACTCAAACATGGTTGTCACGTAAAATCTTTGCCCGTAAAACCTACTTTACAGGCAACCGTGTTTTTTTATTTCTAGCGCACAAAAGAACGTAGCGAGCGTGATGGGTGCCCTATCGTCGACGTCCTCGTCGTTCGGTAACGCCGCCGCGTCCACTCGACTGGACTCGCAGACTAACGGGAACATGTTCATAGACGACTCACTCAAGCAGCAGGTCCTGGCTGAGGAGGAGGCTGCTATGAATCAGTACAAGGTATCCTATTAATTAATTTCTTGATCTTTGTAGGCGATAATTTGTTTGCGATTAAGTTATGTTTTCTAGTTGAATATTTGGCTGTATTATTGCATTTCCACAACAAATTTAAAGGCATTTATTTTTTATTAAATCTTCATATATACAGGTTTGTTGTATCTCATATATTATACTTTATTTTTTTGTATACATAATTTTCTTTATATAGTCGTTATTTGACTATTTTTTGATTTTTCTATACTACATAAACATTAAGCTTTATCTTTAATATTTAAATGGATTAATTATGTATGTATATCTATATATAAATATATTTTCTGAATCTCGGAAACTGCTTTAATGATTTTAGTGAAATTGAGCATCTAAGGGAGATAATGTTTTGGGGGAGAAAAATCGATGTAGCTAGGTTTTATTTTAAAAAATCTCGTTTTATCCCTGTTTTTGGGCACTAAACAATCTACAAAAAAATAGGAATAGATTGCAACTCATAATTTGAGCTGTCAAACGAAAAGCTGTGACAGCTTAATGGTAACACACAGGTACCAAAAATGGTTCGATTTCCACATGTCACCCGGCGGTTTATTTTTATTGCATTTTCTTTGTATATTAAAAAAATTACTGAGCAAGGATAAGTCACAGGTACTTCTTATTATATCTTAATATTTATAGAACTTTTTGCTTTTTTTCCCGACACAAATAGGATATCTTTTTTTATATCTCCATTCATATGAGGTTAATCATCGTTAGATCTCTATACATATTAGGCGTTAATTTTAATTAAATTCCTCTACACATTAATTCCTATACACATAAAAACATTCCTATACATATATCAGGCGTTATTTTACTTCATTCCTATACATATATCAGGCGTTATTTTACTTCATTCCTATACATATATTAGGCGTTATTTTACTTCATTCCTATACATATATTTGGCGTTATTTTACTTCATTCCTATACATATATTAGGCGTTATTTTACTTCATTCCTATACATATATTAGGCGTTATTTTACTTCATTCCTATACATATATTTGGCGTTATTTTACTTCATTCCTATACATATATTTGGCGTTATTTTACTTCATTCCTATACATACGAGGTGTGTTCAAAAAGTATCGCGAATTTTGAATTTTCGCGAGTTACATATATTCCAATTTCGATTTTTTTGTGGCGTTATGTTGGTACATATGTCTCTCACTTATGCTGACAAGTTGGGCCATTTTGAATGTTCGGTTAATTGTTGACAGCTGCTTTGCTTGCACGTGTTTTGGTTCGTCTTCTATTTTTACCTATTCAAAAAATGGAACAAGGAACCTGTATCGATTTTTGTGTGATAAACGAAATTAAGTGCGCGGATGCATTCCGAGTGTGGACTGTGGCATATGGAGAAGCTACTTTGGACAAAAGCAACGTTTATCGGTGGTACAAAATGTTTTTAAAAGGCCGAGAAGATGTGAATGACGAAGAGCGTGCCGGACGCCCGAGCACTTCAACAACAGACGAAAAAATTGATGAATTGAAGAAAATGGTATTGGCCAATCTTCGAATCATCGATAGAGAGATAGCCGAGGACTTAGGCATATTGATTGGCTCGTGCCATTCGATTTTAATCGATAATTTGTGGAAAAACAAAAATTGGCTTTTGCACCTCGATAACGCCCCTGTTCACACATCGCTGCTTGTACGCGACTTCTTGGCCAAAAACAACAGACCAATGATACCGCAGCCACCGTATTCCCCAGATCTGGCCCCCTGTGTCTTTTTCTTGTTCCCAAAACTGAAGAGGCCCATGAAAGGACGACACTACGCCACGATTGACGAGATAAAGACGGCATCGAAGGAAGAGCTGAACAAGATACAAAAAAATGATTTTTTGAAGTGCTTCGAAGATTTGTAAAAACGTTGGCACAAGTGTATATCCCAGAGGGATTACTTTGAAGGGGACAAAATAGATATTTACGAATAAATAAATAATTTTTGAAAATACACAAAATTCGCGTTACTTTTTGAACACACCTCGTATATCAGGCGTTATTTTACTTCATTCCTATACATATGTTAGGCGTTATTTTACTTCATTCCTATACATATATCAGGCGTTATTTTACTTCATTCCTATACATATATCAGGCGTTATTTTACTTCATTCCTATACATATATCAGGCGTTATTTTACTTCATTCCTATACATATATCAGGCGTTATTTTACTTCATTCTTATACATATATCAGGCGTTATTTTACTTCATTCCTATACATATATCAGGCGTTATTATACTTCATTCCTATACATATATCAGGCGTTATTTTACTTCATTCCTATACATATATCAGGCGTTATTTTACTTCATTCCTTTACATATATCAGGCGTTATTTTGCTTCATTCCTATACATATATTAGGCGTTATTTTACTTCATTCCTATACATATATTAGGCGTTATTTAACAATTTCCACAGGTGCAATTATTTCAAGGCGATACATTGACCGGCGAAGAGGACGTTTCGCACATAGCGGAGAGATTCGTAAGAGATTCACAAATAGCGGGATGGGGCTTTGTAAACGTCTTTTATGTCGGACGGGCGATAGCTTGGGATTTTGGGATGTGGTGTTTATGGGATAAGTGCTTTCATCTACGTCTGGGAGTTTTCATGTTTGCTTTGAGTCAAATCATTATTTTCTAGGTTTAAAATGGGTACTTTATTGAAATAAATATCTGATTATGTGTGTATTAATTGTCAAATACATGTGACTTTAAATGGTATAAGTAACGGCCTGTTACTATCCCACTGCTGGGCATAGGCCTCCTCTCTCCATTTTTGGAGAGAAGGGTTGGAGCTAAGACCTACCACGCTGCTCCAATGCGGATTGGTAGGTTACACATATCCCTAGAATTTTCTAAAGATATGCAGGTTTCCTCACGATGTTTTCCTTCACCGAAAAGCGTGTGATAAATTGCAATTATCAATTAGACACATAAGTTTTAATAGAAAAACTCATTGGTGTCTGCCCGGGTTTGAACCCATGATCGTCTCTAGAGATTCACACGGTCACACCGCTAGGCCATCACAGCTCTTAAATAAATAATTTAAATGGTATAATGACCCTAAATATTAATTAAAAAAAAATTAAGAATAATTGGTGAGTAGGGCGTTAGTTTTTCGTCCTTTTTGGAATTAATAAATATAATAGGTGCAAATAATATGTAAAATTTGTACAGTTTTTCTTATATTTTACTTATAATTGTGTCTAAGTCTTTGTATAGAATGAATGTGGACGTGTGTGACGACGTACAAATAATTGATAATCGCATCAGTCTTCTTTTTCTTTTTTCTTCTTCGAGAGCCAACATTTTCTAAAAACAAATTGTCCGTTCTACGAGTCGTGTTGATCTATACTTATTATAAAACAAAGTCCCCAAAAGCTGTCTGTATGTGATCGATATTCTCAAAATCTACTGAACGGATTTTTGTAAAGTTTGTGCTAAGCGGTAGTGAAATTCTTCCGGATAGTTCAGGTTAGATTAGCAATTTGGGTTGCAAATTACTAGTAAACTTGTAAACCCCTTCAGCTAAGCTAAATGCTTGTGTTGGGAGTGGGTTCACGTCGCTAGTGAACGGGATTCGAACCCACGACCTCTCGATGGCACGTCCTTTACCTTAACTATTCTGTTACTGCCACTTCATTTAGTCTGTCACTCATAACGCAAGTATTATGTAATTTATAAATAGACGACCGAGAGTGTTAAAAAAATCAGGAGTATCTAGTTTGAATTATATTATAACATCACCGTATCATAAGGGTTTTCAGTACTGACATCATCATCCTCATCCTCCTGCCCTTATCCCACCCTAAGTGGGGTCGGCACAACATGTTATAAACATGCTATAACATGATTTGGCTGCGTTTTTACGACCGGCCGCCTGCCTGACGTCAACTTACCTAAGTCGTATTTTACGACACCTCGGTAAGAAAGAGGGTGGTATATTTTACTCAACCGGATACCACACGGTGAGTCAACTTACCTTAGTCGCCTTTTACGACACCTCGGTAAGAAAGAGGGTGGTATATTTTACTCAACCGGATACCACACGGTGGGTCAACTTACCTTAGTCGCCTTTTACGACACCTTGGTAAGAAAAGAGGGTGGTACTATTCTATTCAGCCGGATACCACAGGTGGAGAGGTTTTCATTACTGTCATAAACATTATATCATGCTTGCAAGGGAAAATGTCTTGTTCATAATTCGCTGGACGCATTATTATGGGTTTATGATATGTGTGTGATTATAAATTTCTTAATATACATGCTTATGTTATAAAGTGGGAGCTGCGATTTCGTTCGCGTTGGTTTTCTTTGTGTAAAAATAGCTTCAATTATGTAATATATTGTTTATTCTATTCCCGAGGGGATTTGTAATGTAATTATTTTGCTTCATACAGATTCTATTTAATAAATGCAATTTATCACACGCTTTTCGGTGACGGAAAACATCGTGAGGAAACTTGCATATCTCTAGAGAATCCTAGGGATAAGCGTACCCTACCACTCCTCATTGGAGCAGCGTGGTAGGTCTTAGCTCCAATCCTTGTCTCTAAAAACGGAGAGAGGAGGCCTATGCCCAGCTGTGGGATAGTAACAGGCCGCTACTTTTTTGGTTCCGCGTAACAAACATAGATTACAGTAAGGTAATTTTATTGTAACTTCTGTACTACGGAATTCCGCAAAGTAACGACTGCTTCTATTAATCATTTGAAAACGGGAATTTTTTACTATTAAGCAACACTAAAGAAACAAGTTATAAGAGTTACATTATGTAAAGACATTATGCAAAAAAAAAAATAAACGTAATAAAGTATATTTGAATAAAGAATCGTTTGAGTTTGTAATCTAACCACAGCTCCTGCAATTTGCAAGTGTACATATTGCACGTTTAGTGTTAAAGAGACCGAATTTGAAATTAGGCGTCATTGAGTTAGATACATTGTATCCAATGTAATACATTGTATTCTAATGCCAGCTATGACATCACGCTACGAACTATTAAAAAAAAACTATTGTTTTCGTACTTTTCCAAGTTATGGGACTCTTTAACACTCACGACTTTTAAAGAGGTGTTGGAATTCGCCACAAAACAACTGTTTTGATTTCGAAATACTGCGAGTGCTATATACTTATTTATAGACACATAATTATATTATATCTGGTATACAATACCATGCTATATTATTCTATAATAAAATTCTACAATCGAGAATGTTTTATTTAGGTGGGTTACATAATAAAAATGCGGAAGGATATATTACTAGAGGGAAGCCGAAAAAAGATGGATAAATATGATAATTACATCCCATTTACAGTGGGATAAGGATATGAAAATCATCATCATTCTCTTAACCTTATCCCGCTCCAAGTGGGGACGCCACAATATGTCTACTTCTTCCATTCTCCTCTATCACCTTTCAACTCTGGTCCCACTTCCTTAATATGCATATCATTTTTCATTAAAAGATAAGAAAATGATATTGTAAAAAATATCTTAAAAACTCATGTAAAACAAAGTCTTCCTCTATACAGAATAAGGTACAATCTCCAACAAACTCTGCGGCGAACAATCCCTTCTTATCAACCGCTGCACCAAATCAAGTCCAGAATCAAAACCAGTCCATCGTGGACCTCTTCGGACCAACACCATCAGATTCAACCAGCAACAACACCAGCAAGGCTTCAGACGATTTGCTGTCTTTGGGCAACCCGTTCGCAGATATGTTTGGAGGTGAGCTTGTCTATGGCAACTTTTGTTTTATTTTAACATATCTGTACACGTGTTTAATTTTGTTGATTAATTTTAATCTGATATTGACTAATTTTGTTTAATTCTTTCATATTAAAATACGACTCGTAAAAATTAATGTTTCTAATAAGTTAATAAACTTTCTTATCGACCCTTGGTCAAATTTGCTGTAAATAAATTAAAATCTTGTTCTCACAAATGTATTATAGTAAGGAGTTAAGTTCTGGAATTCAAGAGATGTAATAATAACTTAATCGAGACATAAAGTTAGTTTGCGACACCATTAAGCTTGGGTAGCCTAATAAATACCTAATAGTACCTACCTAATGAATAATAGTACATTTCATAATAAGATAATCCTCAGCATAAATGAAATAGTAAATTTATTAATTTACATAGAATGTGACAATGCTAAAGGTATAATTAAAAAAAAATAATTGACTGAAATGAAAATAAATATATGACTTTAGATATAATATGCACTCACTGTATAAATACACTTTGCTTTAGGAATCTAATGCACTGTAATCAAATTTGGATATTAATGCTTTAAAATACAATAATAGCAAAATTTATTCACGGAGCAGGGAATTATTTTCAATATCTAAAAATACACATATAATCGTGCTGATATCACTTTCTTAATACACTGATATCCTGGGCAAATACATAATGGTTTGTTATTACAATAGGAATTTGTACAAATTTTTAACTTATTTGGTTAAGGGGGGTACACAAAACAGACTATTGTCAGAGAAGTACAAGATAAATCATAAATATTCCAATATTTGACGCAACACGCCTTACTTTGAATTTAGAGATAAAAATAGCTCCTAAATTGCCAGTGAGAGGTTCTAACTCTTAGTTTTACTCGTAGATTGACTTCCCGATTGTAGAATTTTATACCTATGTTTCTTTGTTTTTAATCTCTTTATTGCATTAATTAATATAAAAATGAGAAAAAAAACATAATATGCAAAGGCGGGCTTATTCCGGAATCGGAATCTTCTTAATATGGCTACTCAATTTGCTCAGATGTTAGACAAAGATAGCAAGTAATTTACAGAATTAGGCGGAGGTCTATAATACAAAACTAATGAGAATATTATTTTGGTATAATCCGCGACAAAATTATTTATCGAGGATTATAGTAAAAAATATTCTCATTAGTTTTGATTTAGCAAGTGTTGCTCAGAGAAGTATATCAGCTTTTGAGAGAGAGTAGAGTTTGTGGTTGGCGTAGTGTAGATAATGACGTGCGGGTACGGTTGTAGGGGCGCCTGCGGGCGCGCCCGCTGCCGCGTGGCAGAGCAACGGCTTTGCCGCGTTCCCGCCGGCCTCGGCGCCGCCCACTCAACCCAACACGTTCGTGTCCGAGGCTAACTTCACTAACGTTTTCAGTAACACTGACACTGCAGGTGAGGCGCTTTCTATTGTAGATCGCTTTTGGGTTGCCATGTGTATACAAACTAATGTCCAATCTACCATTGATCTCGCATAAATAATCTATTACTTTATCTACGCAATCATTTTTGAACTTTCAATGCGAAACGAATTATTGATCTAAATCTTCAGCCATCTTCGTTTTCTGTTTGAGTCGATTCAAGTCCACTACTGGATTCATAGATCTCTTTAAGGATGGGACCAGCGTATTTTTGACTTTTTAAGATCGTCTAAACATCAAGTGCGAGTGTCTACTAACTATTTTCAAAATATAAGGTCCAAGGTCCATAGTTAAAGTTAATTTAATACAATATGGTAATTTATTTATACGTTCGCTTGTTTTCGAATTTTGAAATTAAATGAGTAAAATTAAAGAAGAATATTGATACGCACATGGCAACCCTTATTAATTTTCAATCACTTATTAAATCCTTCTAAACGGTGTCGGTATGTAATATAATGTACATTTAGATATCTGTATACTTAATATTGAAAATTGTTGTGCAAGCTGCCGCGAACCCATTCATGGGAATGGGAGATCCGACCCAACCAATAACCGCATCCCCCGCCCGCCCCCCACCCCCCAACGTGCAGCCCAAATCCGCGTTCGACGATCTCGAGGACGTGATGAGAATGTCCCTTGGCGGGTCTCCAGCTAAACACAGCCAGCAGCCGATCACTCAGCAGCCTCAGCCGATGCCGTTCGGTGACGTCATGTCGATGTCTCAGCCGATGATGTTCGGCTCGCCTGCGCGGCAACCGATGATGCCGATGGCGGCCATGGGTTCGATATATGTTACGGAATGTTTCTACCGCCAATTTTATGTTTTGGATCAATTGTAATTAATGGAGTGATCTTATACTACTTTTATCGATGATCTTGTCCATACTAGTGAATAGCCTTTAGACACGGTTTCCACCAAAGTTGAGTGTAGTGGAGATGCGTTTTGAACACCAATCAGATATCGTCATTTAAGCTAAGCTGAGAGATGTGGAAATGTGTTTTCAATATAATGTAGCAGAGTTTTCCGAATTCAAAATATTATATACTAGAGGTATTCGTGCCGTCATTCGCGTCGACTTAGTGCTATAATACTCTAAATTATGTATGGCACTGTTTTTCCCCTGTTCCTTAAGCAAAAACAAGATTTTTTTATCCTATGTATCTGGTATATAAGTTTCAATTGTACCAAAATCCATTAATACAGCTCCAGTTGGTTAGCCGTCAAAACATATGAAGAATTGACTTCGAATGACACATGTATAATATAATGGCTCATTTTCATAATCGGCGATTACAAACGGTTAAACGCGAGCACGTAGAAGGGCATACTCAGCTATACTCGCCAAATTAATTTATGATCGCCTAAAACCTGGGCATTGTCGGATAAGCATCAAAGGGATTCGCTGGGAGATACTTATTATCGTCATCATTCATCATCACACGCCCTTATCCCTCTCTAAGTGGGATCGGCACAACATGATGATTATGCAAGTTCACACGATCGGTGATTATCCCTAATAATGAGATAGATAGAGAAGGCATTAGTATGGATTCGATGTTTAAGCCATGAGAATGTAATGATCCATGAACATAAAATTGGTACAATGTGGCTTGTTTAGTGGCCAGTAAGCTTTAAATATTTTATATTTCAGGGCACGCGCTTAGCGATTTTTGTATCATATAGTCGCTGCACCGCGTTTGACACCGCATTAACAATTTTATTAATATCTGTAAATACATGTGATTATTTATCTAGTTGTTGGTGTTTTCTTTTTCAGTTTATAATCTTAGTATTGTTAACATTACATTACAGCTCGTTGTTGTTTTTTTTTTTAATTTTGTGTATAAATGTTTGTACCTGGGATTATATCCTTGAAATATTTTCTAACGTTGATAAGTCAATTTTTTTCAAATCCAAGCATGCAATATGTCTTTGTGACAAATATTCTCATTGGTCCATCAATTAATATCAATTATTTAAATGTTTTATTATATAATATTGTGGTTACAAAAAACGATATGATATATTTTGATAACCAACTAATCGTAATGGTATGTAAATTTGAACATCTTTTTTTATTATCAGCTATTAGAGTTCAAAGATCACTTAGCGCAGCAAAATTTGTAGATTTCAAACTTTTGCTATTTATACTTATAATTATATAAACAAATGGTGCCACATTAGGATAGAGTTACCTGCATATTTGGTTAGACGTTACAGTCAATTCGTGACCATGCCCTTGTATTAATTTGCTAGAGACCTAAATTGATTTTGATCTTGGAATATAGAATAATGGAAATCAACAGAACAGTTGCCTACATTTTCCAGGACAGCAACAGCATCAACCTCAGCAGCCTGGCAAAGTACTAACCGGTGATTTGGATTCGTCACTCGCTCAACTCGCCAACAATCTAACCATCAACAAAACAGCGGCAGCGCAAAAGTGAGTCGACTTCCAGAATAAATCGAGACTGCCCTTATAAACTATAATTTTGTAGTCTAGGCACTTTCTTTTTCGAAAATCCCCTTAATTTTGAGTTTTAGATTCAAATTTCAAATAATTTACAAGGGATTTTTGGAAACAATAACGCTGGATGCTATATCAAAATTATCTACAATGGTGATCACCTATCGATTAATCACAATTTTTTTGATAAAGCAACTTGAGTAAAAAAAGTAAGAATTTAGTAGTTAGAATTTTTTCAAAATTGTTTTATTGTCAAGTGAAGTTTTCGTGAAGTTATAATTAACATTACCTAATCTGCATAGATTCCATGTCGTTTCGGGAAACAAATAACGCATTCATCTTTTAATTTTAATTTAAAATGTCTCAAAATCTAGGTTCCATGCGTGAAAGCGTCTTATTTTAGGTGTTCAATGAGCAAAATCCGAGTTAATCTATTCAAAGGGAAGCATACCTTAAATACAACAACAGTACTCTCATATCTAATGCAGATCTTTTGTAAAAAAATACTCCTATATATATTCTTCTTCACATCTTGAACCGCTCATCCATAAAGCATTCCCATCTACTAACTCTTTATAATTCTTTAAGCTTTCATATGTTGTCTTTTTGTCGTAATTTTCTTTTGTCTGCGTGCTATTGAATCCTTGTTTAGATGACTTTCTTCTAATTCATCTTTTTATGTCCTAATCTTTAAATCTTCTTAGACTATACTTCTTTTAACTTCTGGTATCACAAAATTATGCAGTATTTATATGATCTCATTCACTGTTTTTTTTATGAATCGTTTCATTATTTGCTCATTCTCTACATACATGCTCTTAATTTACACTTGCTTGTTTATTCTTTTTACGCTCTGCTTGTATTCTTTTGAAAATTTTCCAGTAGTGATTGTTTATAATACAGATTTTTATATTTGAAAATTTATTTAATATACTGTCTTAAATTACTGCAAATCATTATACAGTATTATCAGTGATTGTTTTGGATTCTTTAAATACTACTTTACCTGACATAACAATCTTTTAAACCTACATCGATACCAACGTCTAAGCTAAAATCATTCCAGACCTATCTTGTGAAAAAATCAGTTATGATCTACAAGTAATATGCACTTACGACTTACCACGTCTCTTGAATTCATAAACACTTGCAAATAACACACCTTCACAAACATGTGTTTTAAAATTACACAATATTCTATTTAAGCCATATTTTAATTAAGTAGAATAGTAGATTTCCATTGAAGATGATTTTTACGCATCTTGTATAAAATTGTAGTCCTTTTGAACACCTAAGTTAAGTAGATGCTTTCACGTGTTTTATTAGTTTAGTTTGTTCAAATGTTTTTAAGTGGTCGTATCTTATTTCGTAAATACGCGATAACTTTGAGTTAATATTAAGTAAACTACTTCATTCTATACAGTTTCAGGTGTCAATTTTGACATCTTAAATATTAATTTCCAGTTATTCACAGGCTCAAATTGCAACAATATTTTGGGTTTGATCCTTTTAATCCTTGATAATTCAAAAGACCTTGATTTGATACGCATATAACAAGTACTGGGAAGTTGCCGTATCCATTCTTGGGCTGTTTTACTATTTCTATACCAAAGCTCGCGTCTATCGGGATCGGGTCGAAAGTTTTGATTGCAAGATTACTTTGCTTTGATTTGATATACGCGGTTATAAAAAATATCCACTTAAAAGCTTTCTGAGCGATCCCAAAAGCACGCATGCTTGTCTCGTGCTAGACCGATGCAGTGGAGTTCTCCGAAGAACGCTTCGAAGCCAGGAGCTGCCTGGAGCCCGCAGCCCATGCAGGCAACCACCGGTGCTGGATACCGACCTATGGTAAGAAGGTTTCTACATCCTTCGTTATATTCTCTGAAAAAATCCGTATTCTCCTATATATCCTTCTCTTTAGTTTATTAATCATTGGTACCATGTCCCGTTGCTAATTGTCAAAAGCACCCAAAAGATGTAAATATTGATGCCTTATTTTATTTGATTGGTAGTTATATTTTCAGTTGATATAATTTGCTTAGAGTATAATAATGTTAATTAATGGATTAATTCAAGCGTCAAAAACAATTGTGCTCTAGAGTGACTTAATTCTTTTTATGCAACTATCTAAACATCATTGTTGCAATGAATAATTTACTAATTCTCACATTTCGGATGTTCATAAGAGATATTCTCTAACCATTTAATGAGGACATTTATAATAGATTCATTTTCTCTCTCTGAAGCCTTATTTGAGGCAACGCTCGCTATTAGGGAATATATTTTTCTAAATAATACAATAATTGACTGTATATCTTGAGTCAATTTAATTCCAACTTCAGTGTCGCGGTGGTGAACTCAAAAAGACTATTATACATAATCTGTAATGAGATCATCAGACCTAAGGTCACAAGGACCTAAGTCACTCTAAGAATTGTCGATTCAGCTTTAGTTGCTTTCTAATTTTTAATATACTTTTACCTCTAAGACCTTTAAAAAATTCACTGAACGGATGTCCTGAGAATTCTTAAGTCAATTGTAATGTAGGATGGCCATAATGGTTTGCCACGGAAATAACGTAGACCAAAATTGTGTGCAGTAGTTTGTAATTACGATACTTTTTATAAAGTAATTCACAAAGTGAGTAAAATAAACCGATAGAAATGGAAATAAACTAGTATTAACTTAACTTACAGTGTGAGATTGATATGTTACTAAGTTCAATAATACCTAATATTCCATTTCTTTCATCGTACAACTCTAGTTCTTAAAGTCATCCGCCATTTTCTGTCCCTATTGCTTTAGTTGTTGCATAATGCTAATTTCTATTTCTTCCTTCGGTGGTTGTAACGAATACCTCTTATCTAAATTCACTGTCAACTCTTTTTGATAAATGATATCTAAATTATAGATTCATTATGAATTAACGGTTTGGTCCAGATTTGTTTTTACAAGTTGTATGTATTGTGTGGCCTTGCAAGAATTCAGAATTTTTCTTGAGTTTAAACAAAATTAGCTTGATGTTTTATTTAAAAGAAACTTTATCCATAATTTGGTCAGCTATTAAGTTAAATATTATTAATACCAATTGACCAAAATCTAGACTCATGTTGCAGCAATTGATAATTAAAATGTAATTATAGAATTTTGCAGTTAAATACTTCAAAGCGACCATGGCTTGTCTGATTTTAATAAAACGTCAGAGTTAAAGAAATATTTTTATTCTAAAGATAATTTTACACCCTTTGGATATTTTTTTGCTGTTTTAATGTTTTAATTTTCCAAATTATTTGTATAATTGGACATTTAATTATGGTTATTTTACATTAGTTGTGGCTGTAGTCTTACTATCATTGATATAATATTTATTTGTTTTTTATTCGTTACAACCCAAATTTTCTTTTAATTTCCATTTATTTGCATTCCCCGTAGCATGCCAGCACCCGTTTATTTTGCGTTTTGCAGGGCCCCGGCATGACGTTACCATCAATGCCCCATACATTACCCCATACGTACCACCCCCCGCATTTTGTTCTGGTAAGTTGTTTTTTTATTTTTTTTATATACCTATTTAATTTTTTAATATATTTGCAAACCCTGTAAAAGTGCTAGAATTTATTTTCCTGTGTAAAAATTCCCCTAATAATATTTTGTAGACTGATATTATTTAATACCAAACATGCTATATAATAAGATTAGTTTACTTTCGTGATAAGGTTATAGTAAAATGTCTAAGTGCCAATAATATTGTGATGATAATTCTATAGTTCAATTCTTATATACGAATAATCCAACGATATTTTAACGTAAGTAAATATAAATTTACCACCGTTTGATATTAAAGATCCACTGTTTTATTAAATAGAATAAGGAAATCTCTCTTTGCCCCAGTGTAAGTTGTCAGGCTATAAGACATTCCAAGAACTCTTTGAAGATATGCAGATACGATGTTTTAGGTGGTGCATGCAAATTTTAGAAGATAATTGAGCTGATAAGTATATACTGTAAACTCATATATGGCCTGCACCGACATTTTGAAATCTTGGTAAAGTAATGCTCTTTCACCTGGGGATACTTAATCAACCGATGGACGTCCACTGCTAGACATTATATCTCTTCAAATCATCCAAGATCAATCAAAAAGGTCGCATAAATCCACTGGATCCAGACAACAAAAAGTCATGTTTTGACTGGCCCGTTTGAGCAGTGGGTAGTGACTCTGCCTTCAGCTCCGTGGGTCGCGGGTTCGATTCCCGCCGAGGGCCAACATTTTCTGTAAATGAATTTGTTGGTCTTTGAGCTTGGGTGTATATTTGTATTTAAGTATGTATTTAAAAAATATATAAGTATATATTCACCAGTTGTCTGTCACCCATAACACAAGTATTAAGTTATTTACTTTGGGAACGGACGACCGTGTGTGTAAGTGTCCCATATATATTTATTATATGCATAGAAGTTCTTGAAAGTGAACTATGTCCAACAGTGGACGTTTATTGGTTGACGAGAGAGGGATAAATTTGGTCCCAAGTAAGCAAAAATTACTAATACAGTTATTTATTTATATAACTCTGTTTTCATGTATTCTATGTACACAGGACCAGTCCACACAACAGGTAAAGTACGTATGGACGCGTTGATTGCACGTGTGTGTGTGCATGGCTATCGTTGTGTGCGTACTTTATACATCATCACACATTAACTGACTGACTCATCTCATTGGATTGCATTGAATGACTGTATACGTTGTTTATAGGAATGTATAGTATAGTCTCAGGAATGTTTATATCATTATTGTAATTCTTTACATACATTTCATTAATTTTGACCGATGGACTTTCAGTCTACTGCTAGGTTACTTTTTTAATGTATTCGTAGTGGTAATGTTAATAATCAGCTGGGAAGCCAAGTCAGTGGTCGATTTCGTCCCTTTGCATTAATAATATTGCGGTATCTGAGTGTGTTATGAAAGGTTATGTCATTCCAAACTGCTTAAGTATTGAGCCACACGGATCTTTTGCCTAGAATAGAATCATTAAATTTGGCAAAGTAATGATGCGATTACTTAATTCTAAAAACCATAGTCCTAGATACTCTTGCTTCTTTTATACGGGTGCGAAATATATTATAGAGAATTCAAAATGTGTTTTATTATTACTAAGTTTGTATAAGTGTATATAATTTCAATTATTTTATTTTCGACTTTGTTAAAGCAATATTTTTTGTAAATTGGTGAATCTTGTAGAAACTTGTATATAATTTCAATCAGTGATCACGGGATCTCCCAGTTTTTATAGCAAACGCGATAAATAATTTATACTTTTTTGTAGGTTTCGGTAGTTAATTTTTAGAATTTTTTGGAACTCCGAAACATATTTGACAGTACAAAATATATAACGTAGAATTAAACACACTCTTGGTATATGGCAATACCGAATTAAACGAGTAGCTTGCGACAGCGGACCTTGATCTCAAAGTAAACCATTGTGCAAAAGTCGAATTGGCTAGCATTACTACCAATTTTTTAACTCTTTAAACTTTCCAGCAACAGCCAGCCATGGTAATGGGGATGACCGCGACGCCAATGATGCCGATGGGCGCCATGCAACCCATGAGACCGCCCATCCCACCACAGCCTACCAACCAGTTCAGTTAAAGTGTTTATTATAAGTTTTTGTTTATTGTCGAGTCGAGAATGCGTCGATATTGGTAAGGCAAGTTATATACATTTTTGTGTTCCTTTTAAGTTATTAACTCAATCCATAGACCTAACGCTAGATGAAGGTCTTTATGAATATAAGTTGGATAATAAATACTATAAATATGGCGTTTGTTAAAGAAGTGAATACGCTTACATAATATACAAAGGTAGGATACTATTGTATGAACCACTCAAATATTATCTACCTTGGATTTATTCTAAGTAAACACAATTTGGTATAGGTAAAAGTATAAATTATTAATCGATACAAGTTTGAAACATGTCATCCCAATATCGACGAGTCACCGCGACGGTTGCTACAGATAATAAATCAGTATCCTTCACTTTAAACATGTGAAGTTTACTCAATAGTTATAGATTATAGCGCTATCACAGATAATGAAAAAATGGTCCTTCGAGCCGCAATTTACGTTATGTTTAATTTTTTTGGCGCGCTTTAACTGAAGCCGCTTTAAATGGTTGAAAGTGTTTTAATAGTAAATAATTTACTGATTTTACAATAAAATTATTTTGCACGAACAAAAACATTATGATTTTGTTCGTGGAGCCTATCCTCCGATGATACTTCGGTTTCAGGGCGAAACGATCGTAGAAGTTGTGGTAGTGCGCGTGTGTAGTTCTTGTGTGGAGTGTTAGTGTTGGCGGCGTTTTTTGATACGTGTGGTGACTTTTCCTGCATATATGGGCTATGTGATTGTTGCCTCATTCACTTAGCATTACAAATATTCTCTTACAACGCGGATTACAGCAAAATAATTTTATTGTAACTACTATACTATGGAATTCGGCAGAGTAACGCCTGCTTCTATAAATTATAAACTGATTTTCTTAGAATTGCGGTTCGAATAGACGTTTTTATCTGTCACTTGTAGTTATGCGTTGTATATACAGCTCGTATATCGCTTCAAAAGAGCCGATACGTTTTCGTAACGCCAACTGGTGAAGCACTTAGGTTATAGTTTTAGCATGTGTTTATTAGATTTTGAATTCTTAACGTAAATCCCGAGATAAATGTTGTTTCAGTCATGTTAAAAATTACAATAATTTCACTTATTAATCATTGAAATGAATCCTGAGATTAATTGATTTGAGTTACTGTTATATTAAATCTAACGCTTTTGATGCGATTTTAAAATTCTCCGTGACTAAATGAATCATATACATAAATCTGGATATAAATTTGATACCTTAACTTTATTATGTTTTATTAAGATAATTGTCCATTTCTTTGTTTAAAATTCTACTAATAATTCCGGAGTTATTATGTTGTTAAAACTTGTTAATCATTATATCTAACGACTTTTTAACCTATTATATTTTTTAATCTGTTAAAATGAAATTTTTAGACTTATATTATTTGTGTATAAAACAGAAAAAATGTTCTTTATGGAATGAATAAACATTTAAGTAAATACAATACGGTTTAATATATAAAAATATATAAAAATTTAACTTCTTGATTCTAGATTTTAAACATTTTATATTGTTTCTGAATTAACTCGTTCAAATAATTTATCTACTAAACCAATAATTAATTAATTAAATATGGAGATGTATTTGATTCATCTAACATGACTGTATTGTTTTCTCAGCTTATGACCTTAATGATAATTTCTGATAGATTTACGAGTATATTTTTTATCCGGCTTATGTTTCTGGTATCTACAAAAGGACCTCTTTCGTCTTTTAATTAAGCATGCGGACTGCCTTTATTTAATATTGCGTTATTATCAATATTAAGAAATTTAAAGTGATAAAATAATAACTTAAGTTACCTTCTTAACATTTTATACTGATTTTCATTAAGGGTGTCCATTTTTGTGTTTGTCAACGTCTGAAATGACGTCACTGTTGAATATAGCTCATGGATGCGCATGAAAACATGGATTTTGCTTTCCATAAATTTTGAGTTGGTTATACCAGTGCTATTCCTATCCTACTTATGTTGCCAATAGATTTTGGGACTTGTGTGATCTACCCAAACATCCGACAAAAAGGCTAGTCCATTTGTAAGCAAGGATTCAGTGTGCATTGGTGGATGAAATCGTCAATAGCAAAATCGGCAATGGCATAATTCACTTGCCTTATATTAATGCCGTGATTTGACAATGTGGACATCCTTATGGAAAAAATGTATATATTGTCTATGAACTATATTCTATCTATTATTTTTAAGAAAGTTTATTATTAATAGTCAATCGTCTCATTTTTTTTTGTAAAATAATTTTAAATTTCTTATGAAACGGTGCGTAGAGATAAATTTATTTGCAAACTTCTATCTATGTTCACATTCCATATGTTATGTACAAAATTTAATGATTGAGAATCAGTTAAATATTTGGAAGTACTATATATGTTTTATATTTGACAAATTAAATTATGAAAACCGTTTATAGTAAGCTTGTAATCCGTAATAATAACTATGTGTTGTCGAGTAGAAATTATCAGCAACCTTAATAAGATTCTTTACATTTCGGTTGTATCAGATAATATGTCAAGACCAGAACAATCCAATAGACCAAAAAAGACAACCAATTTTAATATGATGAAATGTTAGATCAACTCAATCCTTAAACTCACATAAAATAGAAAAAAGTATTTTTTTAATAATTACTTTTCAAATGACGCATCTATTGAGATCGCCATCCGACGTCTTTGGTACATCAAACTTTCATCAGTTAATATGTTCTTCTTACCACTACTGAAAAACAGATAATGTCTCCTTATTTATGAATAAATCACATAGTACTATGTCAGGAAGTGTTTCAATATTGCTGATTTTTTATAAGACACTATTCTTAGACTACCCCTTTTTTGAGGTAAAAAATCTTAACTGGCAACACTAAGTGTGCGGAAACGGTTCTTAAGTTATTGATTATAGGACGTTTAAAAACATTTACATACAAAAGTAAGCTCCTTTGTTCTTAAGTAAACGGACAAAAAACAGTGTCTTCTGGTAAACGATTTATCACAATTAGGAATCCAAAGAAAATTCTTTCTTTGATTTATGCGGACCCTACATTCAATATGCATATTGAAAAAAAATTTAATTTGTCAAACATAGAAATTGTATAGTGTTACTATCTCACACCATATAGATTCCATTCCTACATTTTATCATAGTCAGCATTTAGATTAAACTAAAAATTTAAAGCGCGGATACTTTATCAAGAATATGTAGTCATTTAGTAAAATATTAACCATTATATCTTATAGGCTACTAGGTGTATAAAATAATATATTAGTCATACATTTAGCCTATGACTTATGAACGTCGAAAGTTATTATGTATTTAATATTGTTGTTCCCTAATTCTCACGTAATCTTTGTACATTGTATTGATTATTAAAGGATGTCGCTAGGAGAATAAAAAATATAATAGCTTATATCATATACTCTTAGAATTAAAAAAAACATATATTTTAACTGTGGCATCCCTTACAACAATTTATGTATAGTCTGTATTAGATTGTTATGGAGTTAGATATTACGGGTGTACATTTTACAGTGGCTGTTAGAACGCAGATAAATTTCTCTTTTTTTCTTTAGTTTTAAATAATTAGCCATCGTTCCAAACTTTGTTTTAAATAGTCATCTATTTTTGTCTATATTTTGTCTGTGGAACGTGTGGATTAGGTGCTCATTGTGTTGCCAGGATTTTATTTGCCAATAATAATGTAAAATTAATTTTATGTTATTATAACTTAGAGTATCTTTGTAGGGAAAATATTCAAGGGATGTAGACTGGATGTGATTGTTAGGTATTGAAGTTTTATGTCTATGAATTAGCCGTTAAAACACTTAATATATTAAATATGTATGCATGCCCAAAACGATCATTTAATTTTAAAATATTTTTATTTGGTCTTCAAAGGTTCAAAAATAAACTGGTATTTTTTTGTCTTAGGTCTTATAACAATTTTATTATATTTACACTGTTACTGAAATAGTAAGCAATTGGTGTGATATACTGTTTATGAGACTGTATTAGCAACCTTCTTTAATTCTCACATTTTGCATGCTTTCAATAGTAAAAAGTGTATTTGAATGTTGCCATTGTAGAAAAAAATTACTATATTTTATGATTAAAATTTGATAGAAAATGGCGTAATGCTTAAAGATTTTTTTTATGGAAACTGTTTAGCGTTAGTATGAATTTAAATACTTTAAAAAGTAGTGCATATTTTGCTACTTTGAATTAGACATAATACAATTGCCCTAATTTAAGTTATGCAAACAGTTTAAAAAAAATTAAAACAAATGTCTAATAAAATGTAACAAAGTATTACATAGCTTGTTATTTGTCTTTAATGTATGATTTAGATTTAAATTTAATGATATTTAATATCATTTGCAAATCAATAGGGATCTTTTGAATGTATGTTATGTTATGATTTTAGTGCAATAATAAATTGTATTATAAAATTCTTATTAAGCAAGTCAAGATAAAAATTATGAAGATACATTACCACACCATTTATTCGCCATATGATTTATATAATTTTTATACTGTGATTTGTTATTTGATCGACTGATATTGATTAAATGTGTTGGATTCGCTGGATAGGCTTATGAATTTTCGATTTTATATTATTTTAAATAAAATATTATTCATTTTTTTATTTTATTTTAAAATAACTAAGTTGTACATTTTATTCAACAATAATGTTTTTTTTATGTAAATATCCTGTACTATTATTTGCTAGCTGTCATGCCTTTAGTTATCCGATTTAGTTTATTTATCAAATAAATAAAATTATTAATAATTTCTTTTTGTTTATTTTTATTTTCATTTATTTTATTGGCCACACTCACATAGCATGTTTAAAAAAGTTTAGTGTACTATAAAAATACTACCACACAGTATTTAACTCTTGTCCAATGACAATACTGTAGCCTTAGACTTAAATGGCATCTGAACAGTATTCTTTACATTTGCAATTTATTTTTAACCGTTAAAACTATCGAATTAGTCGAATCAAGAAAATAGATATTTCCTCAATTATTAAATTTGGCGTCTAGGCCTTTGAATTTCCTCATTTTAATATATCCATTAATGTTCCGTCAATTTGTATATTTATTTAATTGTTATATTTATAATGCAGAAAAATTACAACTAGAAACAGAGACCATTCTTAAACTTAAAATAAGATTTAGAGTCGAATGGTTACAGAATAGTATCAGGTAAAGGTCTAGATGAGGTTGAAATTATCACTTTTGGTATAAATAAAAATATATTACCAAAAATTGTATAATTTTATGTAGAAATATGGCAACACTCCGTGATGGATGTTAGAAAACATACTCATACTTCTAAGACATGTATTGCCCGTATATAGACAAATATATATTTTTGTTAAAAATGGACTGTTTTCTACCAAACCTATCATTTATTTCTCGTGATAGAAGACAATCCATCAAACGCTTAAAATGTACGTGTGTTGTTGAATCGCATATAGCTGCGGTAAAAATGTATAATACAATAAATAAATAAAGTTATTAATCTTGTTTGATTTTATTGATCTGTTAAAAAAGAGAAAAATACCGATTCTCTCATCATTCTCCTGTCCTATACACTAGGGGGTTCGGCACAACATGTTTTTACCATGTGATGTAATTTGGCTAGGTATTTAGTACTGGCCTGCCTGATGTCAATTTACGTTAGTCGCATTTTACAACACCTCACTAAGAAATGAGGGTGATCTATTCTATTTAGCCGGATACCACACAGCGGGTCAACTCACTTTAGTCGCATTTTACGACATTTCGGAAAAAGCGCCGTTTCTCTATTTCTTCATTAATACAGATGATGCTTTGACCTAACTATGGGGTAGTACTGTTATTGTAATTAACTTATTTGAAAACTTGATTGATATTTCAAATTAATCGTGTATTATGTGGTGAAGAAGAATATTATGATAAAAAAATACAAGTGGCCAGAGAATTTATCATAGAGAAGAAATAGTTAGGGCAGAACTTGTATACTATGATATAAAAATGTTAAACAACTCTACTGTTTGAACTTGTCCGTGCATGCATACAGTCTTTATTCCTCTACGCATACGTGTTGCTACAATATTTACTGGCTAGCTATGACTAGGTATCAATCCAAATAACGTGTAGGATTTATGATTGAGCATCTGATTTGACATTTGTAGAGTTCAAACATTACAGTGTACATAATGAAGGTAGTCTTATAAATTCTAATCCATATTGGTCATTTGCGTTGTTACTTAACTAAGAAGGTTCTTATCTACGAGTAGAACTATTTTTACAACATTATGCTCATACTCCACCATTATAGAACCTAATATCGCCTATATACTTATACTTTAAGTTATCTATTTAATCTTCTAAATTCAATTCTTCCTATCACACATACCTAAAGCATGTGAGATGTAATGGTCCGTTACTATCTCACATTTAGGCAATGGTCTCTTCTCTCCTTTTAGAGATAATAACTAAGGGTCTACTCATCCATTGCAATTAGTTATTAATAGATTATAGATGTACATTCATAGATAAAGAGTTTTGCTTACGTTGTTCTAAAACGAAAATATTGAAAGCTATGAACCTTAACGAAATAAGCGTTTACTCCAGAATAAACTACTACAGCCCGTTTCGAGTTTAACCAATAAATTAAAAAATGTTACAATCATAGACTGCAATAATTGAATATGAAACTGTTCAAAAGTCTTTGGCTGCATGACAACTTAAAATGTTGTAATGGCAACATAAAATTTTAAATAGCTGTAAGTTTTTTTATATGGAAATAAATTCCATAAAACTTTAAAATGGATTTTTTGTTTATTACAAAAATGATTTTAAAAATTGATTGGAAAGTTTATTATTATTGGAAAAATTAATGTTAAGTGTTATTTGTAACTGGTAACTCTGATTTCTGAACAAATCGATGACAGCGACGGGAATTTTCACCCGATAGGAGTGACGACATTTTGTCAATAAATTGTAAATTTCAGCGAAGTTATAATAAAATATTTGTAGTTAATAGTGTTATTAAGCCACAAAGATGGCAGACAATGAACAGAAAGCAATGCAGTTGATGGCGGAGGCCGAGAAAAAGTTGAATTCATCAAAATCATTCCTCGGTTCACTGTTCGGGTAAGAACAATGATAAGTCAAATTAATTTGTTATTATTGCTCTGGATAATCTTTCTATTGCCCTAATTACACCACATATACACTCATTTATCATCTGTTTACATATAAACCTTATTAAATTATTGCAGTAGGGTTCAGACATGAATTGTTTTAATAAAATAGATGATTGTTAAAAAACCCCGTTATAATTAACTTAAAAATAAGGGGCAAACGAATAATATATATTTGAAGTATAAAAAATACTTTAAAAAGGCGAATAATTTAGTGAAAGTACGCCTGTTTTATATGGGTATGACTCATTAAATTTAAACTTCAATGTTAGATAGGAAATTTTTTAGGCAGACAAAGAATGTTCACAAAATATATTACAAAGAACTATTTAAGTAAATTACTTCCTCTGATAAGTTTTTATGTATAACACTTCTTTTTCAAACTTGTGGTAAGGTCACAGTATATTCAGAATGCGTACGACTGTAAAATGTTATTGGAGACTAAGATTAATATTTGTATTATTCATCAATGGATTATTATGTAATGTAATGATGTTGTGATATTAATTTATGTGACTGTTTTTTGTTATTTAATATAGGTGCTATGAAATTATTGTGAAAATAAAGCAATGATCATCAACCTCCTGCTGTTAACCCACTCTAAGTGGGGTCAGCACAACATGTTACAAAAATGTTGTCACATGATTGGGCTACGTATTTTATGACCGGCCGCCTGCCCGATGTCAACTCACCTTACTCGTATTTTACGACACTGGTGGTCAATTTTACTCAACCAGATACCACTCGGTGGGTCAACTTACCTTAGTCGCCTTTTACGACACCTGAGTAAGAAAGGAGAGTGGTCTATTCTACTCAGCCGGTGTTGAAAATAAAGTAATGATGTTGGTCTCTAAATAGTAGGTAAAAATGAGATGAACAAGTATATTTGCAAGAATAAGGAAATGAGTAATAAATATTGTTATGGAAAACTATAAATTTACAAATCCATACTAATATATAAAGCTGTAGAGTTTGATTGTTTGAAGGCGCTAAGAACGTGCTATTCTCAGGAACTATTGGGCAGATTTGAAAAAATTGAGTGTAAGATAGTCCATTTATCGAGTAAGGCTATAGACTATTTAACATCACGCTAACTTGAATAGGAGAGGAGCAATAATTTATATCAAAACTTTTGCTGTTCTTGTTAACAATATTTAGATAATTAAGGTGTTTATGTTAATGAAACATTATCTACTTATCTTTTACAATGTTTTGATCTGTATGTGGTTGACCAGACAGGAAATGTGTTAACATTTCCTGTCTGGTATTTCGCCCAGGATATGCATGGGTGTTTCCTCAGCTTCTAAGCAGAGTCTCCACGATCCTGTGTCAGACAGCTTCAGGTTTAACATGTGTTTATTTAGTCCACAGTGCCCTGTAAGCGCCCTCGCTAGTTTACTTAGAATAGTTCTACTATACAAGGCATAGTCTGTTACTTTTTTTAGATTTCTAATTTGAAATTTTTGTTTACCAGTGGATCATCGAAGGTCGAGGAAGCTGTAGACTGTTATCTTCGTGCAGCGAACCTGTTTAAGATGGCCAAGAAATGGGCTCAAGCTGGACAGGCGTTTTGCAACGCAGCACAGCTCCACCTTAAGGCAGGAGTGCGCCACGACGCAGCCACTAACTTCGTCGACGCCTCCAATTGCTACAAGAAGTGTGATCCTAATGGTACGTAAAATAAAATTGAACTACATAATTTGAACACTTGAAGTAAATAAGGCACTACCTAAGTACCTAAAAATTAAAATTCGAACTAAGTATGCATTTTGGTTCCAGAAGCCTTTCAGAACCAAGTTGTATATTTCGTTCGAATTTTAATTTTAAGGTACTTAGTGCCTTATTTACTTCAAGTGTTCATTGATACTCTTCTTCACTAATCCTTGTATATAGTAGTAAATATATGAGAAAGTTATAGAATTTTCTCTCCTTCATCCCATTGACTTCCACTGCTGAACAAAGGTCTCTTTACGGGATCTACACACCACAGAATCTAGTACCACTTGGATCCAACAGCTCCCATTGACCTTTTTAGGTCATCAGGTCATCTCGTAGGGATTATACACGTTTTCCGGTGCGGAGTCTCCATCCTAACACCTTACGACCCCAACCCTCATCAGTTCTTTGCACTACGTGCCCAAAGTAGCGACTTGCGAATTTGAGTAACTATTTTGAGCCCTACTTAAAGTTAATAAGTTATCTTTTAACATTTTTTATTTATTCTTGATTTATTGCTTACTTTGTTACCTTGTTGTGCGTTACTTTGCGGGTTTCCATTATATAAACAATAATTGATTATATTACTATAATCCCCGATTAGAACTGTTTGC
The DNA here is from genome assembly GCA_947086495.1 of Morpho achilles. NCBI lineage: Eukaryota > Metazoa > Arthropoda > Insecta > Lepidoptera > Nymphalidae > Morpho > Morpho achilles. The sequence goes on from CAMTZB010000005.1 coordinate 1,690,531, forward strand.
TTAAATCTGTGATTAGAATTCCAGATTATAGCGAAAAAATCGTTCGTGTAGCTTGGCTTTAATTAGGCCACATTGTTCAATACAAAACTATAAATTGTGATTTCAGAAATAGCGTATTCTGCTATTGTTCATTTAAATATAAAGCTGTTTTAAGAGAGTAATATTCGAAATGGGCTGTTTCACTATTGCATTAATACCATTTGGCAACGCAAATAGTGGCACCCAGTCAAATTACGTCACAAAGATGTCAGTGCCCTAGGCATGGTAGATGATTTAACAATTTTAAGCATACATAGACTATTCACATCACAATTGAAGATTATTTGAATGATAAAGTGCTTGGATTCTTAAATAATTTCGGCTTCAAACAAGACTACTGTTACGTAACGGCTTTTTACTATCCCATTGCTGGAGAGAAACCTCCTATTTCCGTTTTTGGAGGGAAGGATTGGAGCTAAGACCTACCACGCTGCTCCATTGCGTATTGGTAGGTTACACATATCCCCAGAATTCTCTAGAGATTCGCAGGCTTCAAGATGATTTCCTTAACCGAAAAGCGTGTGATAAATTGCATTTATCAATTAGAAACATAAAGGTTAATAGAAAAACACATTGGTGCCTGCCCATGGTTTGAACCCTTGATCGTCTCTAGAGAGTCGCACGGTCGCTAGTAAAGTAACGCCTAATTCCATAAATTACTTAAAAATTATTTTCTAGTTATATCATAAAACAATGTTCTCTTCCCGTGTGAACCAGCTAAATAGAAGCAAGGTCACAATCAACAACTCACCGATTGCCGCGATAATGATATCGTAAATTAGGTTGCTATTTCTTATCGTACTTTGGCAACATGTTTTATTTTATCCACGATAACTGCATATAGACGCGTAGGTGAAAGGCTATTATAATAAGATAGTCTTTTTCTTCTTCTATTCTAATCCTTCTTCTCTCCTTTCTTTTATACTCAAATCTCTTTCTTTTATACTCTACTCTAATCTGTAAAAGTGGCCCCTCTCCTAGCTGGATTATGCATCGGGAGCACCAGATGAATCGACCGCTGGAGATATGTTTAACCTACCAATACGCATTGGAGCAGCGTGGTAGCTCTAATCCTTCTCTCCAAAGACGGAGAGAGGAGACCTTTGCCCAGCAGTGGAATTGTTAACAGGCCGTTACTTAATCCGCAATGAAGTAAAATAGAAATTATATGTAATGCTAAATGTAGAATGGACAATCGTCGACGTTATCATATCTGATACATGCAGGATTTGTAAGAAACCCCCACCACCGCCACCACAATACACAATGAGATTGCACTGTTGCTATGCCAGTCAATGAAACTCAGTCGTGACGTCACATCCTTGCACTACCGACCGCGTTGATTGGAGTAGGTAATAGTGACCTATTACCGGCTAAATGTTACTATTTACGTTGTGTCATATTAGTACCGGCTTAAATATTAAAGATTAAAAAACCTACGTTATTTAGTTATACTTATAACAGATAATATATTTCAGAGGCTGTGTCTTGTCTCCTAAAAGCGATCGAGATTTACACCGATATGGGAAGATTCACAGTAGCGGCTAAGCAGCATCAGGTAATATTAATTTTTGCACGCTCTTTATTAGTTATTTATAGGTATGTATGTAACCGTTTTAACCGAAAAACTCTTTGTCTGGTGATTGAAAAACCTTCCAGGTTCGTACAGGACTGCGGTTTAATAATGTAAATTGATAATGTTTAAAACATTGACCGCCGCCTTTCTTGCTGGTTCTGCTCGGTAAGAGCAACATTCCAAACCAGTTGTATTGTAATTCTTTACTAATCTTATTGATCCTTAACGATCAATAAAGCGATAGTGCTGGATAAAGATTATGTTGATTTGATTTGCATGGGGTAAAATCCCATGCAAAAAATAATCAAAATACCGACGACGTATCGACGACGTAAGTGCTGTGAATCCGACGCAGGCACTGTGCTTAAATCCAAAGTATGTGCTGTGGGTAATTCCAACGTAGGTACTGTGCTTAAATCCGTAGTTAGTACTGTGCTTAAATCCGTAGTTAGTACTGTGCTTAAATCCGACGTAAATATTGTACTTAAATCCGACATAGGTACTGTGCTTAAATCCGACGTAGGTACTGTGTTTAAATCCGACGTAGGTACTGTGCTTAAATCCGACATAGGTACTGTGTTTAAATGCGACGTAGGTACTTTGCTTAAATCCGACGTAGGTACTGTGCTATAATTCAGCGTAGATACCGTGCCTAAAACTAACGTAGGTACTGTGCTTCAATGCAATGTAGGTACTGTTCTTAAATCCGACGTAGGTACTATGCTTAAATCTGACGTAGTCACTGTACTTAAATCCGAAGTAGTCACTGTTCTTAAATCCGACGTAGGCACTGTGCCGAAATCCGACGTAGGTACTATGCTTAAATCTGACGTAGTCACTGTGTTTAAATTCGACAGGTACTGTGCTTCAATCAAACGTAGGTACTATCCTTAAATCTGATGTAGGTACTGTGCTTGAATCTAACTTAAATACTGTGCTTTAATCCGACTTAGGTACAGTGGGTAAATCCAACTTAGGTACTATGTGCAATTCTAACGAATTCAATAAGACCTAGGTACTGTGCTTGACTCTGACATAGGCACTGTGCTTAAATTCGACAGATACTGTGCTCCAATCCAACGTTGGCATTGTGCTTAGAACTAATGTAGGTACTAACAGTACCTGTGTTTTAATCTAACTTAGGTACTGTGCTTGAATCTAATTTAGGCACTGTGCTTGAATCTAGCTTAGTAACTGTGCTAAAATCCTTGTCCTCGTCCAGAACATAGCCGAGCTGTACGAGACGGAGTGCGTGGACCTGGCGCGCGCCATGCAGCACTACGAGCAGGCGGCGGACTACTTCCGCGGCGAGGAGTCCACGTCCTCCGCCAACAAGTGCATGCTCAAGCTGGCGCAGTACGCCGCGCAGCTCGAGCACTACGACAAGGCGATACAGATATACGAACAGGTATGTACCCGCTTAAGGTAAGTCGACCCGCCGTGTGGTATCCGGCTGAGTAGAATAGTACCACCCTCATTTCTTACCGAGGTGTCGTAAAAGGCGACTAAGGTAATACAGATATACGAGCAGGTATGTACCCACTTCCTGACCCCATATATCCTTGTGCACGAGTTTATTTATTTATTAGAAAGCCAACTAGCCGTATATCCGTCTAAGTAGAATAGTACCACCCTCATTTCTTACCGAGGTGTCGTAAAAGGCGAAGGTAATACAGATATACGAGCAGGTATGTACACACTTCCTGACCCCATATATCCTTGTGCACGAGTTTATTTATTTATTAGGAAGCCAACTAGCCGAGTATCCGGCTAAGTATAATAGTACCACCCTCATTTCTTACCGAGGTGTCGTAAAAGGCGAAGGTAATACAGATATACGAGCAGGTATGTACACACTTCCTGACCCCATATATCCTTGTGCACGAGTTTATTTATTTATTAGGAAGCCAACTAGCCGTGTATCCGGCTAAGTAGAATAGTACCACCCTCATTTCTTACCGAGGTGTCGTAAAAGGCGACTAAGGTAATACAGATATACGAACTGGTATGTACACACTTCCTGACCCCATATATCCTTGTGCACGAGTTTATTTATTTATTAGGAAGCCAACTAGCCGTGTATCCGGCTAAGTATAATAGTACCACCCTCATTTCTTACCGAGGTGTCGTTAAAAGCGACTAAGGTAATACAGATATACGAGCAGGTATGTACCTACTTCCTGACCCCATATATCGTTGTGCACGTGTTTAAAACTTGTCGTTATTATTCTAGAAAAGATTTTCCATGTGTTTGATCCTTATATCACAGAAGGCAATTCGAATTTTTAAGGGGGGTAATTCGAAAAACGGGACTCGACAAGACTTACCCTTTCGCTCCCCCTATTTTTTATTTTGTTTCTGTATTGTACGAGTGGAGGTCAAAAAGTTAGCGGAATAAGAGGGAAGCATCATCGCAAAGCTTTGCGATTTTGGTCGTGGAGTCTATCTCCTGATGATGCTTCGGTTGCGGGGCGAAACGATTACTGAGTTTGTGATAGTGAACGTGTGTAGTGCTTATGTATTGTGGTGGAGGTGGCGGAGGTTTGTGCAAGTGTTTTTACGAATCCTGCATGTATCAGGTATGAAACGAATTGTCCGCTCTACATTTAGCATTTTATATATTTCTATTTCACTTCATCGCGGATTATAGCAAAATAATTTTATTATTACTTTCGTATGATATAAATGATTGTCCCTTTTTGTTCTCAGATCGCCAAGTCGTCCCTCGACAATAGTCTTCTGAAGTACAGCGCCAAAGAGTACATGTTCCGGGCAGCGCTCTGCCACCTTTGCGTGGACATCCTGAACGCTCAGCACGCGCTGGAGAAGTACTGCGGCCTATACCCAGCCTTTGCCGACATGAGAGAGTGCAAGCTCATCAAGGTAACACTAATACAGACATCGAACGTCGCTCTTTTTTAGTTTACTAGCTTTTACACTCAAATTCGTTAGCATGTAGTCTTGGAATAAACTTCTGTCACTCACCAACCCTGCAAATATCTCCATCACAAAAAACGAGATCGACACAGAAAAACTGAGTGAGAGTTGTCGTTGTGTTGTGAAAATTCCTTTGAAAGAATTTATTTTTGAAGAAAATAAATCAACTTAAATAAGATCTATTTATGTCAGTAATGATTGGCGCCCGGGGCGCCGCGCTTTCAAAAAACAGGAGAAAACACTAACATTGTACAAAGTTTTGTCTCTTTCTCACTTGTTTTCATATACTTTAGTATTTCGGTCAAGGTTATGCATTACATACGAAATTTAATGAAATGTGGTACGGTCATTCGCCTTTCTATATCATGTAGCTTTTATTCAAAACGTAAAATAATTCCTGTGGCTAAATTACTTCACTAAATTAACTGAAATTTTATATATTTTATATATACTAAGAATTAGTAACTATTCGGGTTAATATAGGCTATGACTAATATATATGGTAAGGCTTCCGGTTTTATCTTCAGAAAGATAAAACCCAAAGTACATAGAATGGTAGGTAGGAAATAAGTTGGAGGGTATTTTAACAGTGAAGTTAACTCAAATGAGTTTGCGGTAAGTATGTGACTTGGAGTAGAAAAAAACGATAAATAAATAATCGATTTATGTCCCTTGAACAATAGTTGATTTTTAAAAAAATCGATTATATTGTTACGATATAACCGATTTTTTTAAACCAATTTTTTTCTGATTATTTCAAAAGTTGTCTTTTTTTATATGAATAATTAATTACAATAAAGCGTATAATATCAGATGCGTATAATATCGATTTCTTCAAAATGATGATTTTAATCATTTTGAAGAAATAATCGATTATTTTTTCACATGGCTAGTTTGCGGTTACCACTGGTTTATATTACTAGTATGGAAAAATTAATATTTATTCATCCTTTCCACTCCCAGGAGCTCATAGAACACCTGGAAGACCAAAATGTAGACGCTTTCACCGAAGCAGTGAAGACATACGACAGCATATCCCGCCTCGACCAATGGTACACCACCATGCTCGTGCGCATCAAGAAACAGATCAACGACAACCCAGACCTCCGTTGAATCCACACATCCTACCCACCCGTCTCTGTGAGTCAGCTTGTCTATGGTTTTATAACGATACTGTCACGTTGGAACCGTTGTATGACAAAAAAAAAACCGCTTGTCTATTATTTATAGAGTGGTATATGTAACAAAATCTATTTATAATATTGACAGTTTAAATACTATTTGATATAAGCTACATTTTGATTTCAAAAATTCTTATTTGGTGTTAATGAAGGACTTTGCAACCCTTTTTATACACTTGCAAAGATAATTTGAGTTTTAATTGTAATTAAATCATCTCATATCAATTAATACGCGAAATTTATTATGTAATATAAAATAATGCTTTTTTTACATACGAACTTATTCGAATTACATGTAATATTAAAAATATCGTAGTACTTTATTAACTGGTTATAATCGTCTAAAATAACAGGCAGCTAATAGACTTGTTTGTTTAAAATACTATAAATATCTTATATTTTATTAGGAGAGATTACTGCCTTATAAAAAGGTTTATTTATTAAGTTCCAAAGAGAATACGAGAGTTAACTAGTTAACGGTGACATAATAAACCTAACTGATATTTCGTTTTTCTATGTTAATTTAGTCTTTGAGTTAAGTAAATTTTGAGTCTCTAATAATGGCAAATTTCCAGTACTAGACTAAAAATTTACTCGACTGATTTTGAGTCTACTGTATTACTGTTTATTTATTTATTGATTGAATTTCGTTAGTTATAAAATCAAATAAATTTTGAGTCTAGTAAAAAATTTCCAGTATAAGACTCAAATTTTACTCGAGTAGTTTTGAGTCTAGTATAAAACTGTATTGAATAAATTTTGAGTTTATTAAAAATTTCCAGTACTAGACCTAAAATTTAATCGAGTAAATTTGAGTCTACTATAATACTGAATTGAATTAATTTTGTGTCTAGTAAAATCCAGTACTTAATTCAAAATTTACAATAGTAATTTTGAGTTTACTATAATATTGTCGAGTAAATTTTCAGTACCAGACTCAAAATTTACTTCATTTATTTTCGAAAATAAATTAATAAATTGAAATTTATATACGCAATTGTCAGTTAGAACTTCTAATAAAAAACCGATATTTTCGAAATGCTTCGCTTTTCCATTGTAAAACGCCTTTACAGAAATTATGCCAATAATCACATTGTAATTATTATAATAATTGTATCGATTAATTGTATGTAAAAAGACAAGGTCAAAATTAACAGAGACGGTCTGGTTATATTGTTTAAACTTCATCTCTTGTAGCATATTTATTGTCTAATACAATCGATTGTATAGGTTAGGCGCGTGTTACACTACCGGCCAATAAAATTGCACATTTAGAAATTTATTCCTTGTTAGATTTAAAAGTAGATAGTCACAGACGATGTCCGTATTCGAGCGAAGTGGAAGAGAAAAATAAAGAAAGCTGAGCCCACGATCATAGGAATACCCATGATCGTGGGCTCAACTTTCTTAGTAGCTTGGAAGAGAAAATGAGAGACTTACAGAATTTTATGATACGAAAGAAAGAATCTTGTAAGCAGTATAATATATTTTTTTTAATTTCTTACTTTATCAATCAATATAATATCAATATATTGTATATAAACTAATTTTTTTAATGTGGTGTAATGTCACTGCTACTGAGAACAACGACGTATTTCCCCTTTTAATTTATTTATTTACAGCAAAAATGTACAAGTTATATCTATCTTAATTTACTTACACGCTAGGACTATACAAATCATGCCCACGTGGAATGGTCCCAAGAATGCTGGCAGCGTTTCCGCGCTGAATCGCTAAGCTGATTCTTTGTGCGAAAAAGGAGCCAGCCCTCTTGTCATCTAAAGAGGCAATTAACAGGGGTTAAAACGGAAAAAAATTGCACTTTGGCTCCATGGCCCTAGGGTCTCAACTGCAAACGGCACAAATATATAACTCTCGATGAGAGTTGCATACTTCCGCCGTTTGCCGGATTCGGCCATTTCCGGCGCAGCTCCAAGTCTTATAAGGCCATTTCCTCTTGTATTATATTGATAAATCTAGCTAGCAGCGTTTAAATGATTCATAATGACCTACTATCTTGTTTAATAAAGTCTGTTAAAATAAATCTGTTTCTAAAAATTACAAAAAAAACCCATAAGAAGGAAAAAAAAATCAAATATATTCATAAAAACAAATCGTGCATTTAAAATTATTCGAATGTCAATATTTGTATTCGACATACCGTTTCAACATAAAATTTTGGTATTTCTTTATTAAATAATATAATTTTATTATTTTATTAGGTAGTGTTCGTTGTATGTGTAATTTTTTTGGCCATTCGTGTAATCTAGAGATCTTAGTATTCTAATATTAGCTATTACAATATAGTTGTTAAACCGTGGGTTTTTTTTAAGAATAATTATTATGAGCGATGCACTGCAGAATATTCCATAAGTATAAGTACACTAGATTAAATAAAATAATAATTATCAAAACATAACAATCGTCTTTCATATATATTTCAATTCAGTCATTACATTTTTATTTGCAATTAATGTATACAGTTTCGGTCTACTTTGTTTTGTATCCTAAGAGATTAGACTTTTCAGAAACTTATTAAAAGCTTTAAGGTAAATAAAAAAAAGCACTAGTAATTGATCATAATAGTTGACCGTTTTGTACGAAATTTTAAATAAGCGTTTTGTTTGTTGTAGCTAATAAAATATTAATTAATAATATTAAATTTTCAATATTAAACAATGGGCTACAGTTCTGAGGTTTTAGGCAGTTGTTAACAGAAGTCAACAGATAATAAAACGTTTCATCCTCCTACCCTTATCCCACTCTATGAGTGGAGTCGGCACAACATGTTATAAACATGCTGTCACATGATTTGGCTTCGTTTTTACGACCGGCCGCCTTACGTCAACTTACTAACTTTAGTAAAATAGACCACCCTAAGAAATAGGGTGGTCTGTTTTACTAAACCGGATACAACACGGTGGGTCAACTTATCTTAGTCGCCTTTTACGACACCTCGGTAAGAATAGAGGTTGGTCAATTCTACTCAGCCGGATACCACACGGCGGGTCGACTTACCATAGTCGCCTTTTACGACACCTCAGTAAGAAATGAGGGTGGTACTATTCTATTCAGCCGGATACCACATGGTGTAATAACAAAACGTTTATTATTTAAAATTTCATACAAAACGGGCAACTACTAATACCTTACCTTATTTGCCGTGTTTGTATGTGAAGGTGGAATCTTGCAAGTTAAATTTATCTCACTTCCCGGTGTCCGATTGAGATGAAATTTTACATATTGGTCTAGTCCCTAGTTTATGATAAGCATGACCTGATGTCAGGATTGGCTCCAGATGAGTTAACTCCTCAACGGTTAACAGTAGGGACATGAAAATTTGTTAAAAGCTTTTTTAACTTACCCTTCCTAATTTAAAAACCTAATTAAAACGACTTAAACTCAATTTAGAATTTTAGGATTCACCAAGAAGAAACTCGCTGAACTCAAAGATAATTTCACAAAATCCTATAAACAAAATTAGAAAACATTGATAATAAATTAGGCGGACAAAATTCTTTAATTACATAACGCTAACGCACGCTTAGTGTTAAAGTGACCAAATTCAAAATTAGCCTAAATTAATTTAGATCTATATCGCACTACGACCTTTAAAAAAGTAATGTTTTCTTGTTCTTCCGATTCATGGCGGTATGATAGGTCTTCTTAACATTCGCTAGTTTACTAGGTGCTACGGTATATTGCAATTTTGCCACAAAACAACTTTTTTGAATTAGGTCACTTTAATACTAAGCGTGTGATGTTAGAATGAAATTTGAAAATATGCAATAGTATAAAGACAAATCGACTTTTACCTTAAAAATGGTATTCTATTCTTCCTTTCTTATTTCTCAAGTTTGTAATTGAGAATTGTCGCGTCAACACTAAAAGGTAGTAGAAGCAATTTTGGTATAATTTGTTATTGTAAATATTATTCATGTTAATTTTGTTTTTGAATAATTTTAACGTATTTCGTTATATATAATTAATTATAAAATTTTTGTTTATTTTTGTTTTTCATTTTTTTTATAGCTCATATATTCCTTTTATATTTTAAAACTTAACATTAATGTAGTACCAGGACAATTTTGTGGATAAATAGAAAAATAATGTAAAGATATTGGGAAACATCGCTTAAATACCGAGCTATCTTTCTATACCACAAACTCTACCCATTATAGGCTAAGCGTTTAGCTCAGCCTTCGCCTGCGCGGTATAATGGCGCGGAGGTAGACGAGAATGGTAATCGAAGTCTAAGTAAACCGGTATACCTATACGTTCGGCTCGACTTAAATGTTAAAATTACCTCAATTATGTATTTTTTTTCCTCTTCATAAAGAAAAAACGGGATTTCAGTCTAGTTTAGACATAGGCGTTTAATATTATTGAACCTGGGATTTTTGGACCCAATTAGATATTTTTGATTCAAAATATATAAAAATATAAAGTACAAGTTATATCTATCTTAAATTACACGCTAGTACAAATCATGCCCACGTGAAATGGTATCAAGAATGCTTGCAGCGTTTCCGCGTTGAATCGCCAAGCTGATTAGTAGGAAACGGGTCTGTCTCTCTTGTCACTTAAAGAGGCAATTAATCAAGATGTTAAAACGGATAAAAAATAATTACACTTTGACTCCATGGCCCTAGGGCCTATAAAAATTACCACATTTAGCAATCAGGAAATTGAAAAATCCTTAAAAACGGTTTCTGCACAGTTAAAATAAGTTATTAATTAAAGTTAACGAATAGTTAAAAATATAACTAAGATTGCGTTACATTACCATTTCAATTAATTTAATTATAAAATAATCATTAACAGTTTAAATGTTTTCTTGGTAAATATTTTAAATAATAAAGATATTGAAGGTAAAGTCGATTCTTGTTCAGAAATCGATTAATTATTCGTTTCATCACTATGGAGTTTACCCTTATCTATGCTAAAAAATATGGCATCCTTCAAAAATCAGCTGTTTAACATTTAAGAAGTTTATAACCTCACTTTTACTAAATCTTTTATAACTCTGCTATTAGATTGATAAAAACAGCCAAATTCTGAGTAATCGTTAAATATTAAAAATGTTATTAATTAGTCCCATTTTCATCTTTTCCATCTTGAGCCCAAAATTTTATCCTCTAACGAAAAGACAAATGCTACCATATTTGAAAAAAAAAAACATTTTTATATATGGCAATTTTGCTTTAAAAATAAACTGGTAGAAGGCAGTGATTAAAAGAGAATTAATATCTTTTAATATGTATTTAATTGCTGAATAATAGACTAGATTTCTTCAATATCTCAACGAATAGGTTAGACAGTTATTTCTGATGTATAGCACAGTTTGTGTATAATAAAATGTTAATATTAATTTTGTAGTTTTATTTTTTTGCAAAGTTTATTTAAGTCAAAGTGCATTGCAAGGTGCAAGTTGAAAAAAAGCTTGTAATAATTTAAACGGTAGACATTGTTATGGGACCTTCAAGTATTACGTGAGCACTATGGGGGGACGGGGGGGTCTTTGTTTTGCTTATTTTGGATAACATGGGGATAGAGGAGTCTAGATGATAATTACGTCATCGGTGGTTGTTTACTTTTTTACACGAATGTTTCTTTTTAAGCAAAGACTATATGAGGGTTCATATTGTCTTTGCTTAAAAAGAAACACATTAAAAAATTTAGATTTATGGATTCGGGTTTCATGGACTGAAGACTTAAGTTAATTTCAATTTATTATGTGTACCAAAAATATATTGTTTGTTATGTTAGTAAAATATAATATTTTTGTCCTTTACTCTATGGTGAATACCGTATCAGTAAAACATAATCTCTATCCTAAATCTTTTTTCTTATTTTTTTAAACTATAATTATAACGTTATCATTATAATATTTTGAAAAAACATTACATACATTGATTAACAAATGTTTACGTAAGTATGGGGGGAGGGGGAAAGAGCTTTGCTTACTTTTGCTGACAAGGGGGTCGAGAAGGGGTAAATAATTATAATAAATCGCTTACGTAATACTTGAACGGCCCCTATTCCCAAAGTTCTTAAAATAGAAACAAAACTAAATCGTTTCTATTGTAAAAGAGACGCGTTTCCATTGTAATATATTAACAAAAGATTTTTATCACTATCAGCCATCGCGAATCATCTTAGCACGGTCAAGGCTTAACGTTCTATGTTTATCTCAGTTAGATCTCAAGCTCAGATGATGAAACATGAGCGAAACTCGACCACGATTTGTAGTTCAGTCAGTTTTCAGTTTCCTCTAGTCTATCCTAATAAAATCAAAATCAATAATCATTAATCAAATAGCTCTTTCAAGTACTTTTGAATCGTCAAGGATCAATATGATTAATGAAGCTACAACTGGTTCGGAATGTTGCTCTTACCGAGAAGAACCAGAAAGAAACTCGGCGGTCAATCTTTTAAACATTTTCAATTTCACATCATGAAACTGCAGTCATGTATGTAGCTGAAAGGATTTTCAAATCCAGGCATATTTATTATTCAAATAATTTTCAATTGTGTAATATGCTTTACGTATAAGCATATCTCTTACACTTAATTTAAACCTTTCTTTAGATTGGTCTAGTATGGATAACGGAATTTTATTGTAGAAGGGAATGCCGAGACCATCGAATGAGTTACTAAATCGCGATATAGTATTCCGATAGCCATAAAAATGGTTAAAGTGGGTTAACCTTAAAAGCTAGACATATGCTGTCCCGGACTTTTATTTAGAACTTTTAGAGGGGAACAATTTTGTAGTAAATGATTTTTGAATAACTTTCACCGTTTACTTAACGGACGCGAGGAAAGCTTTAAATTTTGCCGTTTTCGTAATATTACACTCTTGCACTCAAAGAATTTTTCAAATCTTTTTTTTGGGCGTTCAAACAATAAAAAAACAAACTCTTCAGCTTTATATATTAGTATAGGTAGATAAGATTTTATGTACCTTAATATAAGAGATTAAAAGTGAACGTTCCTACAATAGACTAAACTATAGTGTAGTTGTTAAGATAAACAAAAGAATTGCCATAATTATCATGCAAATTGCAAGAGTGAAGCTCTCGGTTTGAAGTAATAAAATTTTCAAACATCAAGCTATAAAAATAAATTTATTTCAAGACATTCAATGATGAAAATGTTTAAGGTAAGTGCACTAGTAATTGACCATGCACTAGTAGTTGACCGTTTTGTATGAAATTTTAAATAATAAGCGTTTTGTTTGTTGTAAGTAACGCCCTGTTACTATCCCACTGCTGGGCATAGGCCTCTTCTCTCCGTTTTTTTTTTGTAGAGAAGGATTGAAGCTAAGACCTACCACGCTGCCCGTATGCGGATTGGTAGGTTACACATATCCCCAGAATTATCTAGAGATATGCAGGTTTCCTCACGATGTTTTCCTTCACCGAAAAGCGTGTGATAAATTGCAATTATCAATTAGACACATAAGTTTTACTATAAAACTCATTGGTGCCTGCCCGGGGTTTGAACCCTAAATCCTCGAAAGAGGCGCACGGTGATACCGCTGGGCTACCACAGCATTGTTTGTTGTAGCTAATAAAAAATATTAAATTTCAAATACTAAACAATGGGCTACAGTTCTGAGGTTTTGGGCAGTTGTTAATAGATGGCAACAGGTAATTACAAACTTATTTTTTATTAGCTACAACAAACTAAACGCTTATTATTTAAAATTTCACACAAAACGGTCAACTACTAATACTTATATTACTTATATTTAAACATGAATATTATTCACATTTTTTTGATATTTATCCTTTTTCTCATTATGATCCCCGTATATATGGCTAAGAGTATTTTTGCTCATTATTTCTTGTATTAATGGCAATTCTTGTATAGTCTCTTTCTTGTCTCTGGAAATTTGTACTGACTTATCGCCCGCTGGAATTAAGCCTGTGTTTTGTATTAATGAAGGAATTTTATCATTATCTATCAACTGGGTGTAAAGAGATTTCAAAAAGCTCGACACCTGATCACCCATTTCAACTTTTCCTTGAACTTTTATTGTATACTGATGTGAGAAAGCTGGTAACACTGAAAAAATAACATTTTTACCCTGTCAACACTGAAGAAAATACATTTTTAACACTTTTTACCCTGGCAACACTGAAAGTAAAACATTTTAATTGAATCTAAAGGGATGGGACTTATACTAATAAAAAACCTATTTACGTTTGGACTCAAGTTATTGTCATTAACTAACTTTTTTTGGACTTTAATTAGGCTGACAAACCTTTAAAAGATCGTGAAGCAAGGAGTGAATTATCTTGAATAGATCAATGCTCAGTTTCCACCGGGTAGTATCCGGCTAGATAGAATAGACCACCATCATTGTTACTGAGGTTTCGTATAAGGCGACTGTGGTAAGTGTTCCTGCCATGTGGTATCCGGCTATGTAAAATAGAGCACCCTCATTTTCTTGACGAAAGGCGATTAACGTTAGTTGACGTCATGTTACACTATGTTTGTCTCCGGCGAGGCGGTCTGCGCCTTGGCCGGGTCCCCTCCGTGGGACCTAGAGGCCGAGGTGCTAGCTCAGGCCTACCGCCGTAGAGTCGAAGCCCGTTCACCGGGGGGAGACTCAGCGGCGGTAGAGGTGGATTGGCGGAGGGCAGCTCAGGAAGAGCTCCTCCGCCAATGGAGGCGGCGGCTTGAATCGCCCAGTGCAGGAGCCTGGACGATTTCGGCCATCCAGCCCATTCTCCAGGGCTGGGTCGCCAGGAAGCATGGGGTCCTCACCTTCCGCCTGACACAGGTGCTTTCCGGACATGGTTGTTTCGGGTGGTATCTGTGGAGGGTGGCCCAGCGCGAGGCGACTGGTGAGTGCCACGAGTGTGGCGCCGACTTTGACACGGCGCTGCACACGCTCGCAGACTGTCCAGCTTGGGCGGTTCAGCGGGCGGAACTCGTGGCACAGGTGGGGCACGATCTCTCCCTGCCCACTGTGGTTCGCGCCATGGTGGACAGGGGGCGATCGTGGGCAGCGATGGCCTCCTTCTGCGAGGACGTTATCTCGCGGAAGGAGGCGGCGGGGCGGATCCGGGAAGTCGAGTCCTTGGATCCAATCCGCCGCAGGCGAGCGGGGCGCAGGCGACTCGCCGAAGTCCGTCGCATGCCGCCCTAACGGGGACCTCCGAGCGATCCGAACGGGGTTTATCGGACGCTCGCTGGAGTTAGGTCCCCGAGGCGTTCGATGCATCTGGTGCTCCCGATGCATCGTCCAGCGGAGGGAGGGGCCACTTTCAGAGAGGCCCCGACCCAGAGGTGGCGCACTCTGGGCTACAGAGTTGCTGCTGGCGGGGATGGGGGGCAATGTCTTCATAGGTACCCTATCCCCGCCACCAGCAGCGTAGTGGAGCACACAGGTTATTTTAGTCGGTGCGAGTCCGACATAACCGCCGCCTGTCCTCGTCGGGCGGCGGTACCCATAAGGGGTTTTTTCCTGTTAAAAAAAAAAAAAAAACACTATGTTTGTAACATGTTGTGCCGACCCCACTTAGAGTGGGATAAGGACAGGGGAATGATGATAAGATCAATGTCCGGTATCGGACGTTCATCGGTAAAAAAAAAATGACAGAAGTCTATACTAACATTATAAAGAGGAAAAATTCGTATGTATGTTTGTAATGTTTTCACACAAAAACTACTGGACTGATTTCAAAAATTCTTTCACCGTTGGAAAGCTGCATCTTTACTGAGCAACATATGCTATAATGCATTTTCAAAAAAAATAGGGATCATTTTATAAAATGTAATAAGGTGTAAAAAAACAAATTACGCGGGTGAAACTAATAAATAAATGAAATAATAGATGGGACAAATGAAAAAGTAAATTAATATTTGTGTTTTTTTGAGTGACGGACAACTGGTACAAATATACATATATAATTTTAAATAAATACTTGAACAACTACAAATTGTTTTTAGACAATGTTGGCTATTGACGGGAATCGAACCTGCGATTTCTGGAGCAGAGGGCAGTGTCACAACCACCAACAAGCCAGTCAAATAAGCAATAACAGGTTAATTTTCATAAGAGCAACTGTATATTTTTCAAAACAATTATTTTCATTTGCATAGGAATTTTCAAAAACTTCCGGATTAAAACTAAAAATTCATGGAAAATAATTTGCCGGAAAAAATATTTAATTTCCTTCAAAACTGAGATTTTATGTATTAAATATAAGAATACATTTTTGTTTACTTACTTATGATAAGGAAAAATAGCATATTATTAACAATTAAGTTCTCTGTTTACGAAGGTGTTAAACTTTAATTAAAATTTAAACACAGTTTAGCTTATATCGCAAATTATTGAATTATTAATGAGCTATAAAATTTGAAGGTTTTTATTAATTTAGATTGAAATGTCGCGCATGAGTTAAACGTACCAATTTATTAATTTAGATTGAAATGTCGCGAATCTTTTAATCCTACTGATATAAATGCGAAAATTTGTGTGTATGGATGAATGTTTGTGAAAAATCTTTAAAAACGTATTTGGTACAATTAAAATAATTTATCGATTACAATAATCGATTAAAACAAACAAACAGTTAAAAATATAACACATATGGCGTTGGTTACATTACTATTTCAAAAATAATTATCACTACATATTATAAAACAAAGTCCATATTTCCGTATGTACGCATAAAACTTTAAAACTACGCAACCGATTTTGATGCGGTTTTTTTTAATAGATAGAGTGATTCCAGAGGAAGGTTTGTACGTATAATAACATTCAATACGAAGTAGAGAAATAATGTAATTTTTGAGGTTTCTGTAAATAATTACATTTTTTTCCGCTTACATTGCAAACGCAGGCTAAACCCTACCAGATTTATCAAAATGATGTACTAAGTATTTGTACACCTTAAAAACGTCTACAGAAAAGTCTGCGATGGTATACATATATCTATCTCTTATGGATAACCCACAATAGCAGTTTTTTTCATTTACTTTTTACGAAAAATGATGCCTTATGTTCAAAGCAATTTTTATACAATTGTTGATTTAATATAGATCAATATTGCCGTTTACAGCATGTAATTTAAGTGAACATTTTCGGAGATATTACAGATTTAAAATCCCGCGAGGAGGCCGCGCTTAGACCTATAAGCACTTGGAATTTAGCAGCGACCGGAGGCGCAACTAAATGTCCTTCTTTCAAGTTTATATTGTCTAATGATAAGAAAGCTATGAATGTTGTATGTAAAGACATTGTCTAATCAATTGTAAAAATAAATAATATTACTCCATAGTATAAAACAAAGTCGCATTCTCTGTCTGTCCCTATGTCCGTATATCCCTATGTATGCTTCAATCTTTAAAACTATGCAACAGATTTTGATGCGGTTTTTTTTTAATAGATAGAGTAATTTTAGAGGAAGGTTTACATGTCTAATAATATTCAATATGGAGTAGAGAAATACTGTCATTTTTGAGGTTTCTGTAAATAATTACATTTTTTTCCGCTTACATTGCAAACGCAGGCTAAACCCTACGAGATTTATCAAAATAATGTACTAAGTATTTGTACACATTGAAAAGGTCTACAGAAAAGTCCGCGATGGTATATGTCTATCGCTTATGGATAACCCACTAAAGCATTTTTTGTCGTTTACTTTTTACGAAAAATAATGCCTTATTTTTGAAACAATTCTTATACAATACAGCATTGATCCTTATCCAATTAAGTACCTTAAATAAATAGTTGATTTAATATCGATCAATATGGCCGTTTACAGCATGTAATTTAAGTGAACATTTTCGGATATATTACAGATTTAAAATGCCGTGAGGAGGCCGCGCTTCGCCCTATAACACTTCGATTTTAGCAGCGATGTCGCTCTTTCAAGAGTTTGTTTAAAGACATTCTGTGATTAATTGTAAAAATAAAATACATAGGGAAAATATAAAAGTAAATAAGTAATAATGTACTATATGAATTTAGATATTCCAAAGATAGCAGGAAATCTTCTTGGTATAGGGAAAGAAAATTGTTTTTCTCCAAATTTAACGCTACGGCCACTGGCAGTAATGAATAAATCAAAACAACTGGATCAATTTTAATCATTTTTTCACACTGACTGGGACATAAGATATATATTTTATACCCGTGCGAAGCAGGGGCAGGCCGCTAGTTAAATATAAATGCGAAAGTTTGTGAGTATGGATGTATGTTTGTTACTGTTTTACGGCGAATTTGCTGAACCAATATCGATGAGATTTGGTACAATTGTTCCTTATACACCGGAGTAATATATAGGCTATAGAAATCACGTTAATTCTGGAATAGGATGTCATTGAAAAGCGCCATCTATTATCAACTTATCACGTGAAAACAAACCATGGTTGACCTACTCTATTTTGACGTCGTGCATCGGGATACCAAAATGCCGACCGTGGAGGAGTATGTCCGTCGCCTTGCGCGCCGGATGTTCGCGCGTGC
Organism: Morpho achilles; assembly: GCA_947086495.1. NCBI lineage: Eukaryota > Metazoa > Arthropoda > Insecta > Lepidoptera > Nymphalidae > Morpho > Morpho achilles. The sequence goes on from CAMTZB010000005.1 coordinate 1,708,757, forward strand.
GGACCACAGCGCGCACGTACACCTCCACGGCATCGCGCCACTCCATGCGCGACCACCCGATGGACGTTCCCTGCCTCGCGAGCTCCTGCGGTCACCGTCTCCGCGGCCCGATGCAGATGACGACGGCGACGACGAGGACGACGCGACGGGCGAGAGGGCGACACCACGGATTATGACACCACCAGATATGACACCACCTGACGAGGTCTTTGAGGTCTGGGAGCTAATATTCCCAGACCTCCCCACCGAACCAGACATCCCTTAGGTCACCTAGGTGACCTGGTCCCACGGCCCAAATACCGACACCCTTAGGTCACCTAGGTGACCTCGGCCTACGGCCGAAACACAAACCGGGCTTAAGTGCCCGCGAGGAACTGCCCGGCCAAAGAGGTACGGCTCGAGGCCCGTACCCCGCTTACCCCCCACCCGGGGAATCAGCGAGACGACCCTGCTGCTGACCTACTCTATGCATAACAACTGTTAGTTTTCTTGAATAGAAACCAAAATAAGAACAAAACATAACTGAACTCTTTCTTTTGTATTCAAATTGTGATTAGGTAGTTTTATTTTTACGGTTTCAAATTATTTGAAAGTCACTGAATTATAAATGAATTGACGTTGAAATAAATAATGCCGTGTAATATCCGGTGGAGTAGAATAGACCACCCTCATTTCTTAGCGAGGTGTCGTAAAAAGCGACTAAGGTAAGTTGACCCACCGTGTGGTATCCGGCTGAGTAGAATAGACCACCCTCATTTCTTACTGAGGTGTCGTAAAAAGCGACTAAAGTTGACCCAGCGTGTAGTAACTGGCGAATAGAATATACCACCCTCATTTCTTACCGAGGTGTCGTAAGCGACTAAGATAAGTTGACACACTTTGTGGTAACCGGCAGAGTAGAATAGATCACCCTCATTTCTTACCGAGGTGTCGTTAGCGACTAAGATAAGTTGACCCAGCGTGGTTTAACTGACGAATAGAATAGACCACCTTCATTTCTTACCGAGGTGTCGTAAGCGATTAAGAAAAGTTGACCCGCCGTATGGTATCCGACTGAGTAGAATAGACCACCCTCATTTCTTATCGAGGTGTCGTAAGAGGCGACTACGTTAAGTTATAAGTAAATAGGGATTCCGGAGAATATATCTATATCTGTACTAATATATAAAGCTGAAGAGTTTGTTTGTTTGATTGATTGAATGCGCTAATATCAGGAACTACTGGACCGATTTGGAAAATTCTAGATGGTCCATTTATGAAGAAGATTTATCAAGATGGCTATATAACATCACGCTTAGATGAATAGGAGAGGAGCAGCAATAAAAAATCGAAAATACATTTTCGAAACGATATTTAAAAGTTTGATTTTTGCCAAATTTATCTTATACGTTTTAGTGTACCACTTTAAATATTCAGAATAAATCAAAATGAATACCGAAATGAAAAAAATGAATCTTAATTCTCAAATCGTTTTGTTATTACGCCGTGTGGTATCCGGCTGAATAGAATATTACCACCCTCTTTTCTTACCGAGGTGTCGTAAAAGGCGACTAAGGTAAGTCGACCCGCCGTTTGGTATCCGGCTGAGTAGAATAGACCAACCTCATTCCTTACCGAGTTGTCGTAAAATACGACAGAGGTAAGTTGACGTCAGGCAGGCGGCCGGTCGTAAAAACGCAGCCAAGTCATGTGACAGCGTGTTTATAACATCCCCCGACCCCACTTAGAGTGGGATAAGGGCAGGAGGATGATGATATCTTATACGTTTTAGTGTACCACTTTAAATATTCAGAATAAATCAAAATGCATACATAAATCTTAATTCTCAAATTACGATGCAAGATGAAAAATAATTTACACAATACAAACATCAGCGTATGTTTTAAATTCATCATCAAATACTAAACTATAAAGATTATAGTTCAAAATATTATAATTTACAACTTTTAATTTCCCTACAGCAGTGTTTAATAAAAAAATATAAGCTGTGGTAGCCCAGCGGTAACACTGTCCGACTCTTTCGAAAAGGTCACGGGTTCAAACCCGGGCAGACACCAATGAGTTTTTCTGTTAAAAGTTATGTGTCTAATTGATAATTGCAATTTATCACACGCTTTTCGATGAAGGAAAACATCGTGAGGAAACCTGCATATCTCTAGAGAATTCTGGAGATATGTGTAACCTACCAATCCGCATTGGAGCAGCGTGGTAGGTCTTAGCTCCAATCCTTCTCTCCAAAATCGGAGAGAAGAGGCCTATTCTCAGCAGTGGGATAGTAACAGGCCGCTACTTACTTTTTACTTACTAGTGCTTAATATTTTATAATTTAAAAGCATGAATGCTAAAAACGTATACATTATAAATGCATTGTTGTTTATATAAATAAATTTAAGTGGCAACAAAAATAAAATATTTTGGCATACATAGGGGTAAATAACCGCCGTGGTATCCGGCTGAGTAGAACAGACAACCCCCTTTTCTTACTGATGTGTTGTAAAAGGCGACTTAAGTAAGTGCGCCCGCCGTGTGGTATCCGGCTGATTAATATAGACCACACTCATTTCTTACCCAGAAGTCGTAAAAGGCCACTAATAATATATAAGGTAAGTTGGAAATTAGAAATGATAAAGTTAGAATTACCTGAAAAAAAAATTAAGATTTGTCTGCTAGATAATAAATAATTTATAGAATTAGGCGTTACTTTGCGGAGATCCATAATACAAAAGTTATAATAAAATTATTTTGCTATAATCCGCGATGAATCATCATTTCATCATAAATAATTTATAGAATTAGGCGTTACTTTGCGGAGATCCATAATACAAAAGTAATAATAAAATTATTTTGCTATAATCCGCGATGAATCATCATTTCATCAATTCATGGCGGATTATAGCAAAATAATTTTATTATTACTTTTGCTAGATAATATTTAGAAAAATAAAATCTAATCATATAAAAGTAACGGCCTGTTATTATCCCGCTGCTGGGAAAGGGCCTCCTTTCTACGTTTTTGGAAAAAAGGGTTGGAGCTAAGAACTAACACGCTGCTCTAATGCGGATTGCTAGATTACACATATCCCCATAGTTAGAGATACGTAGATATCCTCAAGACGTTTTTCACCGAAAAGCGTATAATAAATTCAAATTCAAATTCATAATGTTCTTTATTCAAATAAACTTGTAAACAAGTGCTTTTGAATCGTCAACTCTACTGCTGGTTCCGAAAGCTGTTCCTACCGAGAAGAGCCAGCAAGTCGGCGGTTGCTCATTTAATAGTAATTCTTAATACTAGTAGTATTTTAGTCTCTACTGTCTTGTACAGGTTCGAAGAGAGCTATATCCACACATTCTTATCATCTAAATAATCCTCAACAATATAATAGGCTGTTTGTAACAGCTTCTTTTTAATAGTGTTTTTAAACTGCTGTAATAGAAAAGCTGAAAGACAAATTAGGTTTGAGATATTTTTATTTCTCATTAATAATACAATATAATTAATACATTGCTATTATCGATGGGCTGTTTCATTAATTAAAATAGAAAAATCTTCCGTTACATTTAAGCGTATAATTATATTTTTTTATCTTTCGCATGTATATGATTGCGTTGTTAATTAATTGACATAGCCAATTACTTTTTTAGTATAATTGTAATCACAGTACATTCATTGTATTGTTAATTTTGCAACCTATTATTACAGCTGAATGTTACGTTTGCCACAGATCATGTTTGTAACTAACGAATTACCACAATTGTTACAAAATAAATTATTATTATTGTCAAGTCAAAGCTTCCGATACTTACTTTAAATTACGGAATCTAAGTTATTCCATAAAAACCTAGGCTCCTTTACAGCAACTTATTTGAGTTTTTGAAGGCTAAAACATTGAAGGGAGCGTAATTGGATTAGAGGTGTCCAAATCTTTTGGCTTTAAATATTTGTGTTAACCACTCAAACACCATTTGCGCACGATGTCCACAAATCGTTACTTAGAATAATTCTTTTTTTTTTACTTTGTAATAATTAGGTGAAATCGAATTTGGACAAAAACGCAAACTTTTGCCTATCATTAAAAAACGTAAAGCTGCAAACCTGGGCTATGGGATACGGGCTATTGCAACTGACAAAGATGGGGAAAAGTTGTTGGGAAGAGCAGACCTTGTTGTAGAAGTAAATCTTGGTTACGATATTCGGGAACGGAATAGTATTAGGAAAACTGCCAAACTTTTCCATCTAGGCGAGAAAAGGGTGGCATATGCAGAGCTGCCTGCCGACCTGGTAACGTCATCACCTGGCATCAGCAAAATATAGGTAAATTTAACATCAGCATATTAAGAGCTGAGGTAGCCCATGTTATTACCATGCGACTCTTTCGAGGAGGTGAGGGGTTTAAATCCGGGCACTAATGAGTTTTTCTGTTAAAACTTATGTGTCTAATAATTGAAACTTATCACAGGATTTTCGGTGAAGGAAAACATCGTGAGGAAACCTGCATATCTCTAGAGAGTTCTGGAGATATGTGTAACCTACTAATCCGCATTGGCGTGGTAGGTCTTAGCTCCAATCCTTCTCTCCAAAAACGGAGAGATGAGGCCTATTCTCATTAGTGGGATAGTAACAGGTCGCTACTTATTAAGAGTGGTCTGATGTTGCTTAAGTGAAGGAACATTGTGTGAAGTGCTACAGGTGTAAGGCATTCGACTGGAGCATCCATCTCTGGTCGGTCGCGGTGCAATTATATCAAATTGTAATTATCAAAACTAATATTATAAGCTGAAGAGTTTGTTTGTGTGATTGCTTGAACGCGCTAATCTCAGGAACTGCGGGACTGATTTGAAAAATTATTTTAGTGTAAGATAGCCGAAAAGGTTTTTTTAAATTTAAACTATCGTGAGTAGTATTCATAGTTAATGTATAGAACCGGATATACTCACGTGTTATTCTATCGGGTTAGCCCGACTAGTTTCGAACCCACCCGGGGCACTTATTCATGAGCTCTTTACACGACGTTATCGCGCCGCCCCCGTTCCCGCCGAAACTAGTCGGGCTAACCCGATAGAATAAGACGTGAGTATAGCCGGTTCTATACATTAACTAGCTGAAAAGGTTGTTTGTTATATTGTTGTAACGCGCTAATCTCTGGAACTACTGGACCGATATGAAAAATTTTTGAGTGTAAGATAGTCCTTCTATCGAGGAATGCTATCTATCTCGCTAAGATGAGTATTAGAGGAGCAGCCATAAAAAACATTGCGCAAACGGCATAATTTAAAGTATTTAATTCCGTGCGTTAAATAACGGTGAAATTTATTAAAAAATCTCTTACAATGAATCCACGATAACTACTTTTAAGTTCAAAATTTAAATTCGGGTAAAAATTTGTGACTGATTTATTTCAGGAAAGCTTTGCCGTTTTCGCAATATTTTTTATTGCTGCTCCTCTCCTATTCTTAGCGTGACGTTATATAGCATATAAGCTTCCTCGATAAATGGACTATCTTACACTCAAAGAACTTTTGAAATCGATCCAGTAGTTACTGAGATTTAAGCGTTGAAACATACAAACTCTTCAGCTTTATATTAATATAGATAAAATGCAAATTTATGAACAAAGCATTTATCAGAGCAATCTTAGGAAGACGTCTGGGGAAGGAAAAAAACTATTATATTCCTGATTGCTGATACGTAAACTCTTTTCAGCGTTCAGCTCATCAATAATTCAGCGGGGTTCAAAGGTGCTTCATGCATATACGTGAATACAATATCATGTTTAACGAACTAATGTTATACGCTGTTTACATCGGGGCTGACGTTTATGAAGTTGTAAGTGAAATAACAAGATGAGTACCACATCGGAAACGGAAATGAAGTCGAAAACGGACGAGAAGTTTCAAAAATCCATCACTGAGTTGAAGATAAAGACTTTTGTGACTCCAGCTGACATGGAAAAGTATGGTGAGTGTGTGACGTCATATCTGATTAATCTGCGTAATTTATAGAAATAGGCGTTATTTGCGGAGATCCATAATACAAAAAGGGTGGAGGTTTACCCAAGTGTTTTTACGAATGCATGTATCGGGTATGAGAACGGATAGTCCGCTCTACATGCATGGCTAAATATATTTCATTACATATTACTTTTGTATAATCCGCTAGCTGTGTTGTATCCAGCTGAGTAGAATAGACCACGCAAATTTCTTACCAAGGTGTCGTAAAAGGCGACTAAGGTAAGTTAACCTACCGTGTGGTATCCGGTTGGGAACAATAGACAATCCTCTTTCTTACCGAGATGTCATAAAATTCGTAGCAAAATCATGTGACAAAATATTTATAACATATAGTGCTGACCCCACTCAGAGTGGGATAACGGCGGAAGCATAAATAGCATAAACGGCGGAAGTAAAATAAAATTTATTGACAGTAACAATTTTTACATTTTGTATGATATATTGTTGAGGACTTCTTTTAAACTTAATAAAGCCTGTTTCAGAAGTCCTCACTCTTCCGTAACACCTGAGCTACCACAATTCAGTATATTTTAATATATAATAATTAAATAAATATGTATAAATAAATACATACATATAATCATTAATAAGATATATAGATCTATATAATAAATAAATAGATATATGTTATAACAGGTAATATACTATGTAAGATTAATCATGAATGTGTGTGTATATATGTGTAAGCATGATGATTTTGTATAATCTGCATATAAATAAATATATAAAAATTAAAATGCCAGTATATCGCAGTCAAATTTAAATACGTAATGTATTTTACGTCATATTAATTATTTAGAAATGTCAGTTAATGTTTTATTTATATACCATATAAAATTTTATTTATATAAAATGTTTCCGTCAAATATATTCACTTATTCAGCATTTCCTCCTAGACAAGAATGAAATACAATAAAATAAATAAATATATAAAAAAAAGCTGTGATGGCCTAACGGTGCGACCGTGTGAATCTCTAGAGACGATCATGGGTTCAAACCCCGGGCAGGCACCAATGAGTTTTCTAGTAAAACTTATGTGTCTAATTGATAATTGCAATTTATCACACGCTTTTCGGTGAAGGAAAACATCGTGAGGAAACCTGCATATCTCTAGAGAATCCTGGAGATATGTGTAGCCTACCAATCCGCATTGGAGCAGCGTGGTAGGTCTTAGCTCCAATCCTTCACTCCAAAAAAAAAAACGGAGAGAAGAGGCCTATGCCCAGCAGTGGGATAGTAACAGGCTGTTACTTACTTACTTAAATAAATATATGGGACACTTACACACACGGTCGGCTGTGCCCAAAGTAAGTAACTTAATACTTGTGTTATGGACTGACAACTGGTGAATATATACTTATATATTTTTTAAATACATACTTAAATACAAATATACAACCAGGCTCAAAGCAACAAATTCATTTATATAAACTGTTGGCCCTCGGCTGGAATCGAACCCGCGACCCGCGGAGCCGAAGGCAGGATCACTACCCATTGCGCCAACGAGCCAGTCAATAAGAGTTGTTTTATCCCATATTAATCCACTAGCTTTTGTTTAAATTTTGGTTTAACACACACAAGTTATCATTTACATACGTTACACAAGTGTTTAACGTATGTAAATGATAACGTAATTTGTTGAAAAATGTTTAAACAACACAAGTAAATTAATGTAAATTAAAAGATACATGAACTTTTTGAATGCTAATCTGGTTTTAATATTTTGAAGCATGAGAAATCAAAAATAGACAAGTATTTATTTGGGGTTATTCAAAGGTTTTTACTAAAGGGTCCGGGACAAAAAATAATCTATTTGGATCATTATTCTCCTGCCCTTATCCCACTCTAAGTAAGGTCGGCATAACATGTTTTAAACATTACGTACATGAATTGGCAATTTTTTTAAGGACGTCAACTTACCTTGGTCGCCCTCGCCTATGACACTTCGGGAAGAAATGAGCGATGTCTATTCTACTCAGCCGGATACCACTGAGTTGCGGCTGATTAGAATAGATCACCGAGGTTTCGTAAAAGGCGACTAAGGTACTTTGACGTCAGGCAGGTCGCCGGACGCTAAGTACGTAGACAAATCATGCGATAACATGTTTATAACATGTTGTGCCGACCCCACTTAGAACGGGATATCGACAAGATTATGTGCCATAAAAGCATGGTTTTTCTTTTTATTTTATACTAGTAATATCCCGCGGTTTTACCCGCGTAATTTTCATTTTTTTACACCTCAATACATTTTTATAACGGTTCTCTATTTTTTTTGAAAATATAATATAGCCTATTTTGCTCAGTAAAGATGCAGCTTTTTAATGGTGAAAGAATTTTTGAAATCGGTCCAGTAGTTTTTGTGTGAAAACATACTACATACAAACATACATCATCATCCTCCTGCCCTTATCTCACTCTAAGTGGGGTCGGCACAACATGTTACAAATATGTTGTCATATGATTTAGCTACGTATTTTACGACCGGCCGCCTGCCTGACGTCAACTTACCTCTGTCGTATTTTATGACACCTCGGTAAGAAAGAGGGTGGTCTATGCTACTAAACCGGATACCACACGGTGGGTCAACTTACCTTAGTTGCCTTTTACGACACCTCGGTAAGAAATGAGGTTGGTCTAGTCTACTTAGCCGGATACCACACAGTGGGTCAACTTACCTTAGTTGCCTTTTACGACACCTCGGTAAGAAATGAGGGACTACATACAAACATACATACAATTTTTTTCCTCTTTATAATATTAGTGTTGGTTGTTCTTTAGACGATGGTGCCGTGACGGAGGAATACCTTAAGGCTTATGCGCAATCTCTGGAGGATCCCGAAGGATTTTGGGGTGAAGTTGGCAAACTGTTGGAGTGGACGCGGCCTTGGGACCAGGTTCTCGATGACAGCAACCCGCCTTTTACGAAATGGTGAATATAATTAACATTTCATTATTCATATATAGAATTAATCGTTATTTTGCGGAGATCCATAATACAAAAGTAATAATAAAATTATTTTGCTATCATCCGCGATGAAGTAAAATAGAAAATATATATAATGCTAAATGTAGAGTGGACTTTACGTTTCCATAACACATGCAGAAATCGTAAAAACATATGCACAAAAACTCCACCACCGCCACCACAATACACAAGTACTACATACGTTCACTATCACAAACTCAACAATCGTTTCGCCACGACAACGACACGGCTTTGCGATTTTGTCGTGGAGTCTATCTCTTGATGATGCTTCGGTTACGGGGAAACACAAAGTTTCAATATAAAAAAAACTCATTGGTGTCTGCCCGGGGTTTGAACTCGTGACCCTCTCGAGAGAATTGAACGGTCTTACCGCTATCACAGCTTACTTACTATACTAATATATAAAGCTGAAGTTTGTTTGATTGAATGTTTGAACGCGCTATCTCAGGAACTACTGGACCGATTTGATAAATTCTTTGAGTGTAAGATAGTCCATTTATCGAGGAAAGCTATAGGCTATATAACATCACGCTGAGATGAATAGGAGAGGAGCAATAAAAAATAGTACGAAAATGGCAAAATTTAAAGCTTTCCTTGCATGCCCTGAGTAAACGGTAAAAGTTATTAAAAAATCATGTATTACAAAATTGTTCCCCTCTAAAAGTTCTAAATAAAAGTCCGCGACAACATATGTCCAGCTTTTAAGGTTAACCCACTGTAACCATTTTTTCATTTGCTTGCGATTGCTATTATGAAAATAATTGTCGTAATTCTTCCCTGTTATTGAACGATATAGGTGGGTAGGTGGTGAAATGTCAGTCTGCTATAATGCAGTAGACCGCCACGTGGCGAATGGTGCACAAGACCAAGTGGCGCTCGTTTACGACTCCCCGCTAACTGACACGGTCAAACGGATGACATACGGCGAACTACAAAATCAGGTAAGAATCAAATTCAAATTCTTAGACTTATGTAAGTTAGCCCGTCGTGTGATATCCTGCTGAGTAGGATAGAATACCCACATTTCTTAGGTAAGAAGGTGTCGTAAAAGGCGACTAATAATATATCACTACATAGTATAAAACAAAGTCACATTCTTTGTTTGTCCATTTATCCTTATGTATGCTTATTTCTTTAACACTACGCAACAGATTTTGATGCGGTTTTTTTTAAAATAGATAGAGTGATTCAAGGAAGGTTTGTATGTATAATACCATTCAATATGGAGTAGAGAAATACTGTAATTTTTGAGGTTTCTAATGTGATGTCGTTAATAATTTCATTTTTTCCGCTTACATTGCAAACGCAGGCTAAACCCTACGAGATTTATCAAAATGATGTACTAAGTATTTATATACCTTGAAAAAGTCTACAGAAAAGTCCGGGATGGTATTTGTCTATCTCTTATGGATAATCCAAAATAGCATTTATTGTCTTTTACTTTTTATGAAAAATAATGCCTTATAACACACGGCGGGTCGACTTACCTTAGTCGCCTTTTACTACACCTCGGTAAGAAAATAGGGTGGTACGATTCTTTTCAGCGGGATACCACCCGGCGTACAAAGGCAGTAGTTTTTCTCAACAATTTTTTTTTATAATGTATACTATAAATTCCATAGAAACAATATATATGGCAAAACAACGTTTGCCCGGATAGCTAGTGTACATATATAATTTTAAATACATACTTAAATACACCTAGAATCGAAGAATCAACAAATTGTATTTAGAAAATGATGGCCTTGCCGGGAATCAAACCTGCGACCCGCGGAACAGAAGGTAGGGTCACATCCACATGGACCAGTCAATCCGACAACTATCTCTCTAAAAAAGGTGACAGGAGAACTATGCCCAGCAGTGGAATACCAACAGGTTTATTTTAAGTAACTTTTCTGAATATGTAGGTGTCAAGATTAGCTGGGAAGCTGTCATCTCTAGGTGTAACCCGCGGGTCACGGGTTGTGATCTACATGCCACTGGTCCCTCAAGCGGTGGTTGCAATGTTGGCAACCAACAGGATTGGGGCTATCCACTCGGTTGTCTTTGGAGGTACTGCTTTAACTGCTTTTTTAAAAGATTATCCGCCGAGTTTCTTGCTGTTTCTTCTCGGTATCAGCAAACTTCCGAATAAGTGATAGCTTTAAAACATTTGACGACTCAAAAGTACTGTTAATAGACCATTTGAATAAAGAATATTTTGAATTTGAATAACATTTTCCTCTATAGAAGTTAGATATAAAATTATTGCGCACATATTAGGTCCTTACATATGAAATTGGCGTTTTCTATGGGAGGAACAAAGTCGTTTTTTTTTAATTAAATATATTTAATTAAACAAAGTATGTACCATTGCTATGTATGCACTTTTGCCATCTCATAGGTAGTTCATTGATCCCCTTACTAAAAAAACCATTCGGGCGGGAATCAATAAAATCTTTGAAGGCGGTTTGGACTGCCCTATCGGAGTTGAATTTTTTTCCTTGCAAGTAGTTATCCAAATTGCGAAAAAACGGTAATCTGTTGGAGCAAGGTCTGGAGAGTACGGTGGATGTCTAAGACATTCTGATTGAAGCTCCTCTGATTTGGTAGCCGTCTGTTGTGCAGTGTGTGGTCTAGCGTTGTCCTGAAGCAGCATCGGCCTAGAGCGATTGGCCAGCCTCGGTTATTTAGCAGCTAGCTTTTCCATCATGGTTTGCAGTTGCTGACAATAGATATCTGCCGTAATCGTCTGGCCAGATTTAAGAAAGCTGTAGTGAACGACACCAGCACTAGTCCAACAAACACTTACAAGCAACTTTTTTTTAGTCGATTTTCGCTTAGGGCAGGATTTGGCTGGTTCGCCAGGGTTCAGCCATTGCGATGAGCGCTTCCGATTATCGTAGAGGATCCACTTTTCATCACAGGTAATGATTCGATTTAAAATTCCTTCATTATTGTACCGGTTGAGTAACGTAACGCAGCAGTCGACGCGCGTTTGTCGGTTTGCTTCACTCAATTCATGAGGTACCCACCTTTCAAGCTTTTTCACCTTCCCAATTTGTTTCAAGTGGTTTAGAATAGTTTTATCACTAACACCGAAGCCTGCAGCTACCTCGGACGTGGTTTGCGATGGATCCGCTTCCACAATAGCCTTCAATTCTTCATTATCAACTTTGGTCTCCGGCCGTCCACGAGGCTTGTTCTGCAGGTCGATATTTCCAGAACGAAAACCTTGGAACCAAAAACGCACTGTGTTTTCTTTTGCGACACCGTCACCATACACATCATTAATCCTTTGAGCCGTTTCTGCAGCACTGGTGCCCCGGTGGAACTCATATTCGCAAATAACGCGATATTTCATGTTTTCCATTTTGTAAACAGAGTGACACAAAGAAAAAAACAAAAGAAGAAAAAACAAATGAATTAGGGGGTTTGAAACACAAATGCATGAGTAAATAGCTGTATGAATTTGAATTTGGAATTCCTAACCATAAAGGTAATATTTGAGATCAAAGTGGCCAGTACGACAAAACGCCAATTTCATATGTAAGGACCTAATATAAATATGAAGCATTATGTGGCCGCGCTAAGTAGAATAAACCACCGTCACTTCTAACCGCGGTGTCATAAAAGGCGACTAAGGTAAGTTGACACGCGGTGTGGTGTCTGGCTGAGTGTAATAGACCACCCCCATTTCTATTTTCATTTTAGGTTTTGCTGCAAGAGAGTTAAGAACAAGGATCGAACACGCTGAACCGACTGTCATTATTGCAGCTAGTTGTGGGGTTGAACCTAACAAAATAGTCAGGTAATATAATTCAGTTAATATTTAATTGAATAATTGATAATTTATAGAATTAGGCGTTATTTTGCGGAGGTCCATAATACAAAAGTAATGAGAATATTATTTTGCTATAATCCGCGATAAACGAAAAAATTTACTCTCTTTAGCATACATATATTTTTTTTGATCGCGTATTATAGCAAAATAATATTCTCATTACTTTTGAATAATTGATAAATAAGAAATTAAATTATTTTAATTAATCATATATTAATATAAAGTAATGACATGCACATAAAACCTATAAGCTCATAAATAGAGTTATTATACCTGCCATACACTATATGTAGTCTATGGCAGGTAGCTGCCTAAGGGTCCCCTATTCTAGATTATAATATAACTCTATGTAAGAAAAAACATCAAAAATTTGTCTATGATATTACTGATTGATGTTATACATTAACTGAATGAATTCCGTAAATTTGAATTAAATTCTGACAGCAATAGATTTATAAAAAAATTAATGTTAAATTGTAAATAAAATTAAGAAGTTAAACTTTATCTATGCTTTATATTATAGATTTACATAATAAATGTTATGTATGTACATATAGTACATGGTTTACATAATATAATTTATTAATACGCTATTTATTTAATCTTAACCTGTAATTAACTAAATTAAAATATATATAATTTTTAATATGTACAATTATTTTTATTACATTGATACTTATGTTCCTCTTCCTTGGATTAATTTATGCATAATAATTATTGTTAGAATAGATCAGACAATAACGTATTATAGTAATTAAATAATATGGTTTTTGCGTTAAAATTATATTTATTTTTCATATAAAAAAGAAAATCGTATTTTAAGGTTCATAAGTATTGAATAACAAGAAATTTTTTTAGGTATAAAGATATTTTAGATGAAGCTCTCTGTCAGAGCTCGCACCAGCCTCTTAAATGTATCATTTATCAGCGACGACGTATTCTTGAATGTAGCTTAGACAAACAAAGGGATATTTGTTGGGATGAAGCCCTGGAAGCAGATCCTGTCCCTTGTGTATCGACAGAAGCCAACGACCCGATGTATATACTTTACACGTCAGGTAAGTAAAACAAAAATATATAACACCTCGCATTATGACACTCCAGATAAATTCATTATTATTATGGAATGTATATTTGGATATATATTAGGATATATATTATTTGTGTATATATTATTATGGAACATATATTATTTTTTCAAATTTTGATTGTTATTTTATTGTGTGTGTGTATGTGTGCATCCATGTGCATATGCCTGCGCGTGTGTGCGTGTGTTGTGATGTGTGTTGTGGAGAATTGCAGGGATGTGTGTAGCCTACCAATCCGCATTAGAGCAACGTTGGTTCAAACTCTAACCATTATTTCCAAAAAAGAAAGAGAGGGTAGGCCTATGCAATAGGTTACTAACAGGCCGCTACTTTACTAATACAATTAGATTGAAATTTGTATTTTCAGGTACAACTGACGATCCGAAAGGCATACAGCGGCCATGCGGTCACGCCGTAACATTATGTTGGACAATGAACACTATTTACGGCTTAAAAAAAGGTGTTTGGTGGGCAGCATCCGACCTTGGTTGGGTCGTGGGACATTCGTACATATGCTACGGACCGCTACTGGCTGGTCTGACAACAGTCCTGTACGAAGGAAAACCCGATAGAACTCCAGATCCTGGACAATATTTTAGGTATTTTGATATTTTGTGCATTCGTTACTTTTGTTAGAATAATCATCCATCATTTTGCTGCTGTTTGTCTACGGCACAAGATATTCGGGGGTCGGCATAGGATGTTTTTCTCTTTGATAAGGCGTTATACACTATCCGTCTAGATAAGTTTCCAAATACAGAATTGTACGTGACCATTTAAAAAATTAAAATTAAAATGGGTATAGTAAGTTATCCTTAAACGAATTTATTTTGATATATCTCAAACAGTTAATGTTGCGTTTTCGATGAAAACTCCCTTTCCTACAATTTAGCGTAAAATGAAAACTATAGCAATCACGTTAAAATAAATTTCGGAGCGGACTTAAATTGAGGCAATATTTATTTATGGATGGTTCTAAGTTGATGAATATGTTTTCGCAATTAACAATGTTTAATTCGAGAATTATTTTTACTTAGTAGAGTTTAGTTCTGAGATCGAAGGTTGCTTAAACCATAGCGACGCTTTCAATACAATAATACTGTTTTTTGTATTTTAATTGAATAAGTAAATTCGAATATTTTAGTAAGCAAAATAGGGTCATACTATTTTGTTTTCGAGTGTACAATGTTAAGGAACCGCTATATATTTTAATTCCTCGTATAAAGTTTGGCTAATAGTGTTAGTCTTACTTATAGTGTTACGGAATTCATTATCATTTATAGTTAGTTAGAAAAAACACAATACTCCACGACAAAATCACTTGGTTTCCGATATGCTGTCTATCTTTTAATTAAGCTTCGATTACGGAGCGGGACGATTGTTGAGATTTAGGTAATGAGTTTTTAGTGCGTGTTTTTATAATTCTGCATCTATCAGGTATATAAATGGATAAGCAATCGCCAGCGGCTCCGCCCGTGTGGGAAGATTAAAACCGTAATATAGACTTTTGATAACCATATAAATGGTTAAAGTGGGTTAATCTTAAAACTAGACATATGCTGGATCTTTATTATCGTGGACTTTTATTTAGAACTTTTAGATGGGAACAATATTGTAATACATGATTTTTGAATAATTATCACCATTTTCTCAGCGCACGCAAGAAAAGCTTTAAATTTTGCCATTTAAGTAATATTTTTTTTTACTGCTCTTCTCCTATTCGTTTTAGCGTAATATCATATAGCATATAGCCATCCTCGATAAATGGACTATCTTACACTGAAATAATTTTTCAAATCGTCCTGTAGTTCCTGAGATTAGCACGTTCAAACAAACAAACTCTTCAGCTTCATATATTAGTATAGATAATAAAATCTACATTTAGCTTTAAATTTTATATTAAAGATCTCCGCAATGTAAGGCCTAATTCTATAAATCATGTCTTATTTGTCTTTATAGAATCATAGAACAGCACCGGGTTAATACACTCTTCACAATTCCAACTGCGTTACGTGTATTAAAAAGAGCCGATCCCACTGGAAAATATGCTAGAAGATATTGTGGAAAATCTTTGAAAACCATTTTCATAGCCGGAGAACATTGTGATCAAGATTCAAGGGTAAGAAATTTGTTTAATTAAGGATACATTTGTCTAATAATAATAATAATAATAAATATATGGGACACCTACACACACGGTCATCCGTCTCCAAAGTAAGTAATTTATTACTTGTATTATGGTAGACAACTGGTGAATATATACATATATAATTTTTAAATACATACTGATATACAAATACACACCCAGGCTCGAAAAACCAACAAATTCTTTTATAGAAAATGTTGGCCCTCGGCGGGAATCGAACCCTTGACCCGCGGAGCTAAAGGCAGGACCACTACACAATGCGCCAACGGGCCAGTCAAATTCATTAATAAACTAAAACTTAACTTTAATAAGTAAACTTCATATAACATACCATTGAAATAAGTAGCGATTTTGTAAAATTTATGAGTTTAATTAATAAAGATTATCATTTATTTACATATCTTTTTTTTTATATTATTTCGTTTTAAGCTTACTTTTGGACACATGATTAACATACATCATTAACATTACAATAAAAAGTTTTAACTTACCTTAATTTATACTAATTATGAATTTAGTTTTTCCTTCGGAAACAGGAAAAATTACATATCTTATTTAGTATGGATTTAAGTATTATTTCCGCTGGTTACAGTTCAGACGAAGTTTGAATTACATTTACTTACATTCAAGTAGTTCTGCATGGAAATCAGTGTTTTCTTTTCACAAAGCTTTTCTTGCAATAATCCCAATCCAGTTAGAATTCTTGGGTAAAAAGAGTGTATATGTTGGTCCACAGGACCCTATCTTCCAGTGAAAGTCCATCAAAATCAGTTTTTTCGTTCCGGAGAATGTGCTATTATTAACCTAGAAATTCCTCAATAACTGCATTATAATTTAGGATTATTCGTAGCAAAATCCATTAAGTGGATATTAAATGCTTCGGTTGCGGGACGAAACGATTATTATGTTTGTGATAGTAAACGTGTGTAGTGCTTGAGTATTGTGGTGGCGGTGGTTGAGGTTAGAGCATATGTTTTTACGAATCCTGCATGTATCGGGTATGAAAACGGATAGTCCACTCTACATTTCGCATTAAATATATTTTCCATTTACTTTATCGCAGATTATAACAAAATAATTTTATTTTTACTTTCGGATTTTGTTTTTTAATATGTCTATCTATCTATCTATGTATAAATTATTTAAAAAATACGTGAGGTGTGTGTTACATATAATAATGAACACAACATGATATAATGCTTAGCACCTTTGACATTCGTCGGTCATTGTTTTTATACGTTAACTATACTAAATTTACAAATTTATTTCAATTAAATATTCATTAACTGCAAATTTAGTACCGTATTTTTGTTTCATCAGCAAAATTTATTAGCTACTTAACATTTATTGTAGTGAACAGTTGAAACTTGTCTAACAGTTATTTATTTTTGAAATCAATCGTGTTCTATTTCAATATTAAAGGAGAGTGCCAAAAAAGGGCCTAATTGTTACGGAAACCACTCGCACATCAAAAATTCTTAACTTTTTTCTGATCAAATATAACTTTAAATATTATGAACTTTAAATGGGAATGTGCTAGAACACTTAGGTATTTAATATTAATATTTATAATGGCACTAAAGTAGTTGATGCCCTAAACGGAACATATCAATTGTCAAATTGTTAATTTTTTTATTACAGGCAGAAACTGATTTTCAATTACGACAAGAAGTCAAAAAATATATTTTGTTACAGCACTGGGCTGAGAGGATATTCGGTGTCCCAATATTAAACCATTGGTGGCAGACGGAGACGGGTTCGCCTATTTGTTCTGCCTTTCTTGGATATGGTGTGAAAGGTGTAAGACCCCACTCAACTGGCTACCCCGTACCCGGATATGATTGTAGGTATCATTGAATATAACCTTTTGATAATCCTCATTTTAATTAAATTATTATTGTGATGGTTTTGTTTTCTCTATAGTGAGAGCAGTAAGGGAAGACGGTTCCGAATGTCATTCAGGAGAAGTAGGACGTCTGGTTGCTAAACTACCGTTGCCACCAGGATTCGCTTCAACATTGTGGAAATCTGACGAACGATTTGAGAAAGTTTATTTTAATTCATATCCCGTGAGTTTTTTTTCAGCCTACCAATAACACATTTGTTTATTTTTACTCGCATTTCATTATCATTTTTAATATGTCATTTGTTTCTGAATTTGACAATCCTACAATTTTTCACTGCCATAAGTATACTTATTTCAGTAAAAGAACAAAATATTTTACACATAAATCACACAGACACTTTTGCAAGACATTCCAGTTATTTAAAAAGTATAAGAACAGATCTTTTAAAACTACGAGACTGGAAGTCTACCGAAGGAAACTTTTGATACGTTCACTACAAACACCACTCTACCCAAATTCTTTGTATTGTGTAACAGGCAGACATTATATTATCCACCAGTAGCTTAAACTTATCTCTTTTCTACAAAGGGCACTATATTACATAGTAAATGCCGGTATCTCTTGGATCTTTAATTGCCATCAGAATGATTTGTTTTTTTCAGGGATACTATGATACACAAGATGTTGGATGGATTAGTGCTGAAAACTCAGTGTGGGTTGTAGCTAGAGCCGATGATGTCATCAATGTAGCCGGTCACAGACTTTCTACAGCTGCTATTGAAGACGTCGTTTTAAAACACGCAAGGGTCGCCGACGCTGTTGTCGTGGGAGCACCCGATCCTACTAAAGGAGATGTGCCGTTATGTCTGTATGTCATGAGACCTCCACAAGATGGTGAGTAACTTGCCATTAAATAATTTATGCTTACACTAGTGGTACTGACGACAACTTAGTTCAAGTGCATATTATGGATATATAAAATTTGTATCCACCGTGTGGTATCCGGCTGAGTAGAATAGACCTCCCTTTTTCTTACCAAAGTGTCGTAAAAGGCGACCAAGGTAAGTTGACCCATCGTGTGGTATCCGTTTGAGTAGAATAGACCACCCTCTTTCTAACCGTGGCGGCCGGTCGTAAAATACTTAGCCAAATCATGTGACAACATGTTGATAACACGTTGTGCCGACAGACACCACTTAGAGTGGCTTAGACAGGAGAAAGATGTCGAGAAATCTGCAAAGTAACGCATACCTCCATAAATAATTTATAAGTATAATTAGTAAGACAAGTGAGATAAAAATACAAACGTTTAAAATCTTTGTTAATTAAAATTTACTATTTATTTAAATAAAGTTTTTATCTTTTATCAGATGAGGAAATTATAGCTGAAAGTACGATCACTCAAGAACTAATAGCTCTGGTGCGCCATCTAATCGGTCCGATAGCAGCGTTTAGGAAGGCTGTAGCTGTACCAGCAATACCAAGAACTCGTTCCGGTAAAGCATTGCGCCGTGCTATATCAAATCTGGCACGTTGTCAACGAGTAAAGCTGCCAGCCACCATCGAAGATCCCAGTGTGTTCGGAGAAATAAAGATTGCACTGCAGAAATTCGGTTATGCTCTCGACGCTCCCGATCCAGAAATGTAATTTTGGCGCATGGATGAAAAATATTTACATTAAAAAATTATATTTATTTGTTTAAAATATTGTACATATTGACCGCTGATGGCATTGACTCTGCCTTTAGCGTCACGAGTTCGATTCCCGTTGAGGGCTACTATTTTCTATAAACAATTTATTGGTTCTTCGATATACTATTAGTTATCTATCACCCATAACAAATGTATTAACTTACTTTGGGGAAGGAACATTTTGTCCCAAAAAAAAAATTTTTTTGATATTAAAAATATATTTAAAAATTACTTTTCATGACTTATACTATAAGTTTAGAATTAAACGTAATTTATAAATGAATTAATAGTGATTTTTTTACCTACTATTTAATTTAATTTTTTATTTTTATTATCAATATATCGAGGTTTTTTGTATAAGAATTATTTGAGAGAAGTTTGGTTTGCTACGGCTAAGTCTCCTAATATTATGTCGCGCGGTTTACTTTGAATTTTAACATTTGACATAACATGAGACATTCATTTAGATTAATTAAAATAGCATAAAGGATCTAAATGTTGAACATGAAAACTAAGGTTAGGTACCTGAGGTTTCATGTTACCCTTAAAAGATGGATATATACCATCCAGACTTTTATAGCCCTGTAAACAGGAATATTTTTACTATACATTGTTTTTTATATCTCAAATATAGAAGCAAAGTTTTAAGGATTTTTTTTCCAAAATTTTCAATAATTACTGCCACATTACCATTATTTAACACGAAAAATTAACTAATTTAACTGAAATCATCGCCGTGAATCACTCAGTCTATCTATGCAAACTAAATGAAAATCTTTTCAGCATTTTTTATATATATTACGAACATATAGACGCGGCAGAGGACTTAGTTTAATATGTAAGGGTGAACTTGGATATTTTGGATCAGAAATATCTAAGATAGATATTTCAAAATCTTCCTGTTTATCAAATTTTATGAACTATTTTTTATAATAATTTAGTTTTGTAAAATTATTTTGTAAAATAAGATGTATAATTGATTAGGGCTGGGAAGATTGCAATAATTTATAAGATAGACGTAAATGTGCATTGTATGCATGTTCACTTTCATTAATATTGCTTTAGAAGATAAGTCGTGAAAGTGGACAGACTGACGTATTATCGCTTTTTTAATATTAGTGTGAATATATAGCAATCGAATATAAATAATTTTTTAATTTGAACTGCAGCATTAGGCCATAGACAAAGAGATGCTGCTGTTTTATTGTCAAATACAAATATGTCAAATGCAAATGTCAAGATAGTGTGTAAGTGACGCATCGTGAATCTATATTAAAATTGCCGATTGTTATAACTTCGCTAAAAAACCAAGCCACTTTTTATTTATACACTGAAACTGCTGTAGTTGACTGAAGTATATTTGTATGAATAGCAACAAATATCGCGTTTAGTTTCACTGGCTTCAAAGGATTATTTGTCAAGTAAACGGCAGATACTTTTACTAAGGAATTTTAAGCAACTAAGGTATGTTATAGTATATAATTGTAAATCGTGAACATTATCTACTTCCTTATATTCGAATACGTTTCGTAACAGCATAAAATAGGAAGTTGAAAATCAAGTGTAAGCAAGCGGTTAATATTAAATGCATGATGATGAATTTCACATTTAAATGAACAGTATTTATTATTTGAAATCAGAAAATATGATAAGATGTTATGTTCCAATACAATTTGACGGAAAAAAGTGGTCAGATAACTTTGTGATAAAGCATGATAAAAAGTTTCTTTTTTATTGGTATCTATAGAATAATAGACTATCTTTGATTAATATGTTCTTGATTGTTTTTCATAATAATATTTTTGAATTTATGCTCATGTGTTTCATGTTAATTTTAAAATTTTTGTTTATCTATCAAATGAGAAGTTATAAATAAAAGAAGTGTCAGAATAAATCTTTAATATTTTTAAATAAGTTAATCTTGTATGTACATATATATATATTTTCGGAATCTCAAAAACGTCTCTATCGATTTCACTGAAATTCAGCATGTAGAGGGTTTGTGGGGGAGAAAAATCATTCTAGATAAGTTTTATTTAAAAAAAATGTAGTTTCATCGCTGATTTCAGGCTCTAAATTTACGTTGAATACAATCACAATTTTTTGCTGTAAAACGTAAAGTCATGGTAGTTCATTTGGGGAACGGGCAGTCTAGAGAAGTGAAAATACCTAGGATCGAGCCTATTATTTTTTCATTCTTCTTTATGAATTTTTTTTTTATTTTAATTTCTTTTACTACATTTTAAAAATTACTGAGCAAGACTCTGTCACCCAGGTATTAATAATTGAAATGTCATGAGATGTAAATGGCCTATCAATAAAAATGAATTACATTAAAGAAAGTTGGGAATAAGATTGTTTGCAACAAATGTGAATGGAATTTCTCACAATATATTTAATACAATGCTAACATAAAAACTTTCCAAAAGTAATATTATTTTGGTATATTCATTTTTACTGGTAATTTATGGTACAGTGTACATTATATTTACATTTTGAGTACTAAAACAGTATAATTTACATATGGTTAGTATTGTCAATACTATAACATGTCCTGCTGACCCCACTTAGAGTGGTATAAGGTCAGGAGGATGTTAGTTACTATTGTCAATATTTTTGTTATATTATAGATCTTTTTTAAGATTTATAAATAAGACATAATTCTATAAATGTTATTATTCTTGACAATACTTATATAATTACAAAGTAAAAGTATTGAATACATAATAAACATTTGATTGCATTAAGTTTACATATTTTTATTGTGAAAATCAAGCCATGATAATTTAGGGAATTTTTAATAATTCAATATTCAATTGTCAATAGTAAGATTTGAAAGAAGTTTGAAAATTTAATGATTCATTTTTTATTATTTTAAGTTTAATATTGCTTTATAGATAAATAATAATATTGTCATACATTATAAGATGTGGTAGCCCAGCGGTAACACCGTGTGACTCTTTCAAGGAAGTCGGGATGTTGAGTTTGTTGAGAAGTTGTTGTCTAATGAATTTTTCTGTTAAAACTTATGTGTCTAATTGCAATTTATCACACGCTTTTCGGTGAAGGAAAACATCGTAAGGAAACCTGCATATCTCTAGAGAATTCTGGGGATATGTGTAACCTACCAACCTGTATTGGAGCAGCGTGGTAGGTCTTAGCTCCAAACCTTCCCTCCAAAAACGGAGAGAAAAGGCCTATTCCTAGCAGTGGGAGAGTAACAGGCTGCTACTTACTTACTTAAGCATTTTTAGAATTTAGAAATGTACATATGCTTGTTTTTGTCTTATTAAATTTTTTTATGAATAAATATGGCTCATCATGATTTAGTTACTAGTTTTTGAATTACAAACCTGATCCTAAATATTTTAATTTTTACTAGACTTTTGAATTGTCAAAAATGATTAACCAAGCTTCCAACGTTAAGAAGTTTTCCCCTACCGCGAAGAACCAGCAGGGCATTTATAAGGGCTTTTGCAGCATCGCTGTTATGGAAGAAAACGAAAGCTTCGCTAAGATTGTGAGGTTGTTTGTGGAAAACCTATTAAACCCAATTAAATTAATTAATAAATAAAATGAATTACTGAATAACAGCCGTGATAGCCTAGCGGTAACACTGTGCGACTTTCAAGGAGGTCCCGGGTTCAAACCTCTGGCTGACACCAATGACTTTTTCTGTTAAAACCGTATGTCGTATATATGTGTCGTAATTGATAATTGCATTTTATCAAACGCTTTTGATTAAAGGAAAACATCGTGAGGAAATATACATATCTCTAGAGAATTCTGGAGATATGTGTAACCTACCAATCCGCATTGGAGCAGCGTGGTAGGTCTTAGCTCCATACCTTCTCTCCAAAAACGGAGAAAAGAGGCCTATTCCCAGCAGAGGGATAGTAACATAAATAATAAATAAATAAATAAATAAATAAATATATGGGACACTTACACACACGGTCGTCCGTCCCCAAAGTAAGTAACTTAATACTTGTGTTATGGGTGACAGACAACTGGTGAATATATACTTATATATTTTATAAATACATACTTAAATACAAATAAACACCCAGGCTCAAAGACCAACAAATTCATTTTTTTTTTATAGAATATGTTGGCCCTCAGTGGGAATCGAACCCGCGACCTGCGGAGCTGAAGGCAGGATCACTACCCACGGGCCAGTCAACAGGCTGCTTCTTTATTTTACTTATGAATTAATTAAATTAAATTCATTTTAATTGAATGTAATGTAATTGTCTGTACTGAACTGAATTGAATAAAATCAAACCAGACTGAAACGAATCGAAATAAATCTAATATTATTTGATCCATAGTTATCTAACTCTTATTTTCTTCGATTTTAAATTTATCAAATAATACTTTGATTAAATCGATCTAGCTAGGTTGTTTAAAAAAAATTGTTTTGGGCAATTTTTTGGACAACAAAAATTTACATTGAATATATAAAACACTATTTTTAACGAAAACTGTCAAGCCATTATAGCTTATTTGGGAAACGGGGGGTTTCTAGAAATAAAAATACCTAGGAGCAGGCCCACCTACACAATTTTTTTAAAAATTAATAAATAAAGAATAAAGAAGTTTTATTTTGAAAAAAATTATCGAGCAAGGCTTGATAAACCAGGTAAAAATAAGTAAGTAGGGGCCTGTTACTATCCCACTGCTGGGAATAGGCCTCTTCTCTCCGTTTTTGTAGAGAAGGATTGGAGCTAAGATCTACCACGATGCTCCAGTGCGGATTGGCAGGTTATACATATCTCCAGAATTCTCTAGAGATATGCAGGTTTCCTCACGATGTTTTCCTTCACCGAAAAGCGTGTGATAAATTGCAATTATCAATAAGACACATAAGTTTTACACTCTGACCTCCTCGAAAGAGTCGCACGATGTTACCGCTGGGCTACCGCAGCTTTACTATTTATTTATTTTATTTCCCAGATGTGGAAAGCGTCGACGGATGTGACGGCCCCAGCACCTGCTGAGGCGGACGATTGGGAGACGGATCCTGACTTCGTGAACGATGTGACCGAGCAAGAGCAGCGATGGGGGCCTGGAGGTAGACATGTGGAAGCTATTGAGTGAGTCCAACTATTATATGGACTATATTATCATATATGGATATTATATGGAAATAAGTAAAATATACTTGTTTATTTTGAATAATTTATAGAATTAGGCGTTACTTTGCTGATAGACATATACCATCGCGGACTTTTCTGTAGACCTTTTCAAGGTGTACAAATACTTAGTACATCATTTTGATAAATCTCGTTGGGCTTAGCCTGCGTTTGCTATGTAAGCGAAAAAAAATGTAATTATTTACGTACGTATCAATGTAATGTTATTATACATTTTTTTTTTTTTTTTTTTTTATTTGGTTCATTAAACTGGATATAATCAATTCACATGTGTACAAGAAGTTGCAATAACAAATAGACAAGATTATAACCTACTGGAAATGAACACAGCATGCAAATATAAGTATACATAGATCACTTAAATTAAATTACTCTTTTAAATTACTTAGAGTTACGCAAGCATTTGCACAATTTGCTTTTGAATGAGGCTAAAGAACCACAGAAAATATCTACGTCGCTTCTGAATGCGTTTAATTGAGAACAAATTCGGTATATAGGGGCATGTTGTCTAAGATTCGTGTGACATTTAGGTAAATTAAATGGTTTGCGATTCTCTAGTCGACTACCACTACGCGGAACACACAGTTGTATACGGTTCAAAATTTCAGGCAAATCTACGACACCATTAATTATTTTGAAAAAGAACACCATGTCCAACATCTTCCGCCGATCATTTAGTGACATTAAATTATAGTAACGTAAACGAGCGCTATAAGAATTCAAAATACGACATTTATTATTATTAAAGGTTAAGTGATACAAGAAACGTTTTTGCACAAGTTCCAATCTATTGCTATGTACCTTGTAACCAGGATTCCATACACAGCAGCAGTATTCAAGAATACTGCGGACAATTGAATAATAAATCAATACCGTTAAGTTTGGGTCTTTAAAGAGTTTCATCTGACGTGAAATGAAACCTGACAATTTTGATGTCTTAGCAATAATTGTATCCAGATGATGACGAAAAGAAAGTGAACTATCAAGGGTGATACCTAAGTCACGAATTACATTCACCTCTTTTAACAAAGTATTAACGACACTGTAGGACCTTCTAGTTGTATTTTTTTTCCTTGAGAACTTAATGTACATACATTTATCAAAATTAAGAGTCATAAAATTGTTGTCACACCAAGATAAAATGCTGTCAATGTCTTTTTGTAAAATATGTGCGTCCTGCTCTTCATTAAACACACGATAGACTTTCAAATCATCGGCATATAGTTTAAAATTTGATTCTATTACGTAGCTAACGTCATTAATAAATATTAAAAATAATAGTGGGCCTAAGTGGGACCCTTGGGGTACTCCATACGGAATTGAATTTATATTAGATTTAAAACCGCAAAGATTTACCAGTTGCGACCTATTTTTTAAATACGATTCGCACCATCGTAGTAAAGATCCATGTATTCCTATAGCGCTTAATTTACACAATAGCAAGTTGTGATCGACTAAATCAAAAGCTTTTTTAAAATCCATGTAAATAGCGTCAACTTCCTTATTATTGTCTAAAGCATCGGTAATATCTGTTACATAGCTAATTAAGTTTGTAGTGGTTGACTTTTGCGGAAGAAAGCCATGCTGATTTGGATGTATGTACCTTTTCAAAATAAAAAGTAGTTTTTTTTGGACAAGAGATTCAAAAACTTTAGCACACGATGATAAAATTGAAATGGGCCTATAGTTGCTAATATTATCTACCGCTCCAGTTTTATGGATCGGAGTGAGGTGAGCTAATTTCCATTTATCAGGAAATATACCACTTTTTAATGATAGGTTATATATATAAGTTAGTGGATATGAAAGATGGTCAGCGCATTTCTTTAACAAGAGCGGCGGTATTAAATCGGGTCCACTACCTTTGTTCACATCTATAGTCATTAAGTATTTATGAACTTCTTCGGAATCTACGTCAACGGAAGAATTTGTAATCGACTCACTGTTAATAATATCGTGGTTTCTATGAGATGGTGATAATAGACGTTGGATGTCATAAACAGATTGAAAATACTTGGAAAATAAATTACATATTTGCTGGCCCCCAGTTGCACTTTCGTCGTTAAAATACATTTGATTCGGTATTGACGTGCTGTTAGTTTTTCTGTGATTACAAAACCGCCAAAAATATTTGGGATTATTACGTAAGTGACTAGCAGCAGAATTTTTAAAACTATTGTAAGTGCGAGTTATAAGCATATCACAGCGGTTCCTTAAATTATCAAAAGTTATTTTGTCCATTTCGTTTTTGTATTTTCTATATTTTGTATGATATTTAGCTTTTTCATTTAGGGCCTTGATAAGACTACGAGTAAACCATATAGGATAATTTGCTGATTTGCGCTTAGTTAAAGGTGTATGCAGATAAATGATTGGTAAAAGTATATCATAGAATATATCCAAAGCCTGGTTTACACATACTACCGATTCCATGACTGCTTTCCAATTTACTTGAGAGAGGTCATTGTTAATTGAGTCAAAATCGCATAGATTAAAATTAAGTGAAGTGGATCGTTCAGGTTTTAAATAAGAATTTTTCGAGAATTTGTTGCAAATTAAGAGCACAGGGTGATGAGAATCCTCGGAAAGTACAGAAGAAGTTAGTTTAGTCACACAAGATGATTGATGATTTGATAATACTAAATCTAAAATGCGGCCGTTATCATTAATAATCGAATTTAGTTGCTGTAAGTCACAGAAAGCAATCGAATCAAGAAAATAATTATATGTTGGATTCTGAGATGGTTCCGGTATCAGTGATTGTGTGTCCGGACTCGTTTTCCATACAATATGAGGTAAATTAAAATCGCCTATTACTAATAACGACGATTCAGAATTAATAAACTTTTGATTCACAGACGTCATATTTTTCAAGAAAGTTTCTAAATAATTCATCTCAACGGGTGGCGGAATATAAATGGCGCATATGTGCAGATATTGATTTTTACCTAGCGCGATAGAAACCCATAAATCCTCACAAGGTGATTCCCAACGCTCTCTTCTGATTACATCGTGTTTCTTATTTATTGCGATCATTACACCGCCTCCATCTCTTTTCTTTTGAAAGGAACAAGTAGAATGGCGGTCACGTCGAAAAACATGATACCTATCATCAATAAACTCATGATCAAAAACTGATTCGTTGAGCCATGTTTCAGTGATAACAATAGCGTCGTAATCTAGTCGTAATAAAGATTGGTAAAGTTCTTCTGTTTTAGTTCTTACACCTCTTACATTTTGATATATTATTTTAAAATTAATATTGATAGTTTTATAGTCATTAAAACATGCTTATAAAGTAAAATAGATAAAAATATTAAAGGACAAAAAACAAAAAAAATATATATATATATTACAACTTTTTAAGAGTATCAAGATTCTTAATTAAAATTGAAGGAGATGTATCGTTTTGACGAACATAAATGCGACCACTCCGAACCCATACGTAAGTATATTTTTTGACTTGAGCAGCGACTCTGGTAGCAGCATGCAAACGCTTATTACTCGGCGATAGATGTTCCACAACATAGACCTGTTGTTTGGTACCTGTGATACCCAGATGTGTAGAATTAAGTTTTTCCTCTTTATTTCTTTTATTGAATGTCTTTACCGCCGCTAAGAAGTTATCGCGCTTTAAAGGACTGGGTAGTTTGACGATAATGCTACGTGGTCTTTGAGATTCGGAGTTCATTTTTGCCACGCGATGAAAATTTACAATATCACTATCCTGTAGGCAGTAATTGACAGAATCCGCTAACTTTTTTACTATCGCCAACAGGTTCTCCGATTTATGTTCAGGCACACACTGGATTTCGAGATTGCAATCGCGAGATTGTTGTTCAATTTGATTTATTTTCAGTTCAAGATGAACCATATTGTTGCGCAACTCCAAGTTCTCTGTTTCAAGCACTGATATTTTAATTTTTTGCTCATTATTAATTGCCGCTTGTTCATCGTAGGAATCGGAGAGGAACTTTAGGGATTTCGTGACGTCATTAAGTTCCTCCCGTAATGTAGTAAAATTGGAAATGATTCCTTTGACTTCCCCTTGTAACCTTTCTAATCGGGAACTGAAACTATTTAGGGTTGAATGTTGCAATTCAAGCTTTCCGTTAATTTCGCTCCGAAAACTCCGAATTTCACTCATAACAGATTCCAGCGTATTAGTCTCATGCGCAGCTAAAGTAGTAATTTCAGTATGTTTCTTTAGACCTTTATTTTGAATCGGAGTATTACTATCTGTTTTTGAACGGGCTGAAATACAACTGGGGCAGGTGCCTGTTCAGGCACACACTGGATTTCGAGATTGCAATCGCGAGATTGTTGTTCAATTTGATTTATTTTCAGTTCAAGATGAACCATATTGTTGCGCAGCTCCAAGTTCTCTGTTTCAAGCACTGATATTTTAATTTTTTGCTCATTATTAATTGCCGCTTGTTCATCGTAGGAATCGGAGAGGAACTTTAGGGATTTCGTGACGATACATACAAACCTTCCTCTTGAATCACTCTATCTATTAAAAAAACCGCATCAAAATCTGTTGCGTAGTTTTAAAGATTTAGGCATACATAGGGATATATGGACAAACAAAGAATGTGACTTTGTTTTATACTATGTAGTGAAGACATTCTGTAATTAATTGTAAAAATAAAATTCATAGGGAAAAATGTAAAAATAAATAAGTAAATATGTATAATCCGCCAGATTGTAGCACTACTTTTCAATATGTACTTATTATTGTTATTTTTAGTTTTTACTCTTTTTAATGTGGTGTTCAATAAAAGTGTTCATTCATTCATTCATTCATTATGTAGTATATGAATTTAGATATTCCAAAGATAGCAGGAAATCTTCTTGGTATAGGGAAAGGAAATTGTTTTTCTCCAAATTTAACGCTTGCGGGCCACGGGCAGTAATGAATAAATCAAATCTACTGGATCGATTTTTTATCATTTTTTTCACTGAGTGACGTGCGAAGCAGGGGCAGGTCGCAAGTTAAATAATAAATTGTTATTACAAAGAGCAATAACCGCGTTTATTTATAATTTACTTGTTAAGGAAAAGTGTGGGTGAATCTGTCTGTATGATTCACACTCATTTCATTATATTTTTGTTGACATATTATTTTATATTTTAATCATCATCCTTCCTGCCCTTATCCCACTCTAAGTGGGGTCGGCACAACATGTTACAAACATGTTGTCATATGATTTGGCTACGTATTTTACGACCGGCCGCCTGCCTGACGTCAACATACCTTAGCCGTATTTTACGACTCCTCGGTAAGAAAGAGGGTGGTCTATTCTACTCAGCCGGATGCCACACGGCGGGTCGACTTACCTTAGTCGCCTTTTACGACACCTCGGTAAGAAATGAGGGTGGTCTATTCTACTCAGCCGGATGCCACACGGCGGGTCGACTTACCTTAGTCGCCTTTTACGACACCTCGGTAAGAAATGAGGGTGGTACTATTCTATTCAGCCGGATACCACACGGCGTATTATTTTATATTTTAATATTTTATATTTTTTTACCATCGTGTGGCATCCGGTTAAGTAGAATAGACCACCCTCTTTCTTACCGAGGTGTCGTAAAATTCGACTATGGTAAGTTGATGTCAGGTAGGCGGCCGGTCGTTATCTGCATGCCAAATCATGTGACAACATGTTGTGCCGTCCCCACTTAGAGTGGGATACGGGCAGGAAGATGATGATGTTATTTTATATTTTTAAAATTTGTAAAAGGCTGATTCGAAACAGGTATTATAGAATATATCGAATATCAATATTTTTGCCATAAATTAATCAATATAGCGAGAATCAAGTCGATTTGATGAAAAATAATTTTTAAATAATTATCACACTCTCAGATAAGAAATTTAAGAAGAATTTAAAATCATGTCTCTAGAGATATTATCTAACTATGGCTGTGCGCAGATCCCAGTGAAACTGCCTTCAGCTCCACGGATCGCGGGTTCGATTCCCGGCGAGGGTCAACACTATCTAAAATAAAATTTATTGGTTCTTCGATTCTGGGTGTATTTATTTATTTAAGTATTTATTTAAAACTATATATGTAATTTACCAGATGTCTGTCAGCCATAACACAAGTATTAAGTTACTCCCATATATTGTAATAATTAATATACGTTCATGTATTTTATTAAAATTAATAATGATAATAGATTGGAATATAGCTTTTATCTTATTCAGTTGCAAAGCCCCATTTCCGCTATTAAAAAACATCAAAAGACTATTGAATATTTCCGAACAAATACTTTATTACTTTATTACTTTATTACCACCCTCTTTCTTACCGAGGTGTCGTAGAATAAGACTAAGGTAAGTAGACGTCAGGCAGGCGGCAGATCGTAAAAACGCAGCCAAATCATGTGACAGCATGTTTATAACATGTTGTGCCGATCCCACTTACAGTGGGATAAGGGCAGGAGGATGATGATAACTTATTAATATATAATCTCAGTTTGGGATCTGGCTTTCAGACGAGTTTAGCTTGACACGGTTTTTTTACAGTATGGCAAAATTGAGAGAGGAGGTATTTGAAGCGGACAAACAGACGAAGAAACAACAGTATGAGGCAGGACCCAAGCCTTCTTTCGGGTGAGTGAATATTAACAAGGATGTAAAAGTGATATTAAAATTATTTTGCTATAATCCGCGATAAAATAAAATAAAATATAAGTAGCTTTCACCAGCGGCTCCGCCCGCCTGAAAATCACTCGTTATAAAGAATTTTGATAACCATAAAAGTGTATAAATTGGGTTAACCCTAAAAGCTAGACATATGCTGTAGCGGACTTTTATTTAGAATTTTTAGAGGGGAACAATTTTGTAATTCATGAGTTTTTAATAACTATCACCGTTTAGCGCACGCAAGGACAGCTTTAAATTTTGTCGTTTTCTTACTAACATTTATTGCTGCTCCTCTCCTTTTCATCTTAGAGTGATGCTAAACAGCCTTTCCCAATAAATAAACTATCTTACACTAAAATAATTTTTCTAATCGGTCCAATAGTTCCTGAGATTAACGCGTTGAAACAAACAAATTCTTCAGCTTTATACATTAATATGGATATGAACGTATGCTGAGGAAAAGGTCGTAATGTAATTAGGTAATGTTTAAAGTTTATTTAACCGTTATTATGTTCTGGATAGCTTTGTTATGTGTGTTCAACTAATAAGATTACGAATCACTACATATTATAAAACAAAGTCCATATTTCCGTATGTACGCATAAAACTTTAAAACTACGCAACTGATTTTGATGCGGTTTTTTTTAATAGATAGAGTGATTCCAGAGGAGGGTTTGTACGTATAATAATATTCAATACGAAGTAGAGAAATACTGTAATTTTTGAGGTTTCTGTAAATAATTACATTTTTTTCCGCTTACATTGCAAACGCAGGCTAAACCCTACGAGATTTATCAAAATGATGTACTAAGTATTTGTACACCTTAAAAAGGTCTACAGAAAAGTCCGCGATGGTATATATCTATCTCTTATGGATAACCCACAATATCAGTTTTTTTCATTTACTTTTTACGAAAAATGATGCCTTATGTTCAAAGCAATTTTTATACAATACAGCATTAATCCTTATCCAATTGAGTACCTTAAATAAATTGTGGATTTAATATAGATCAATATGGCCGTTTACAGCATGCAATTTAAGTGAACATTTTCGGAGATATTACAGATTTAAAATGCCGTGAGGACGCCGCGCTTCACCCTATAAAGTTTGTTTAAAGACATTCTGTAATTAATTGTAAAAATAAAATACATAGGTAAAATTTAAAAGTAAATAAGTAAAAATGTACTTACTATATGAGTTTAGATATTCCAAAATAGCAGGAAATCGTCTTGGTATAGGGAGAGGAAATTGTTTTTCTCCAAATTTAACGCTTGCGGGCCACGGGCAGTAATGAATAAATCAAAACTACTGGATCGATTTTAATCTTTTTTTTTACACTGACTGACATGGGATATATATTTTATACCCGTGCGAAGCAAGGGCAGGCTGCTAGTATATAAATAATAAATAAAATAAAAAGTCTTTTATTTCTTGCCAGTTGTACAAATGTGCAAATATTTAAAAAAATATATTAAGAAAGTTAAATAAATAATAATAGTTAAGAGGACTATTACTAGAAAAGTTTGTTGTTGTGTTGTATTTTGTGCAAGAATCCCTCTCAATAGAAGGTGAAGGCCTCATCCAGAGATGACCAATGTTGTATGTCTTCTGCTTTACGAATATGTTAACACGCACACTATATACAATAACACGATATAATAGGAATACCACAATTCCCGTTCCGAGATGCACTTCTCTTGAATGACGAACAAAGACTGAATGTAACTAAAACGTTTTATCAATAGGAAGACTCAAACGGAAACAATATCGGCACAGCGTTGCCAACATTTCAATAAAAAGGGCGCGATACTCTTGTTTCATGACTGTGTTGCTATAAAATACAAAGCGGCAGTTAATGGCGACAACAAATATATAAATAAATTACATTAATGGTATTTTGTCCTAGATATGGTGGAAAATTTGGTGTACAGGCGGACAGAATGGACAAGTCGGCAGTGGGGCATGATTATGTCGGCAAAACTGAGAAGCACGTCTCACAGAAGGACTATGCACAAGGTATAACATGTCTAGGTTTTGATTCGAAATAAAACTTTACCTGATTGAATGACGGAATTTGTTTTGGGTGTAATTTGTAAAAGCCGCGATAGTTATTTGCCAATTTAAAAGTCAACTTAAATTTGAATTAAAACTAAATTTTCAGTAATTTTTTTTGCTCAGGTTTTGGCGGTAAGTTTGGTGTGCAGACAGACAGGATGGATGCAAGTGCTGTAGGCCACGATTATGTCGGGAAAGTAGAAAAGCACGCTTCGCAGTCGGACTACGCGAAAGGCTTCGGAGGGAAGTACGGTGTACAGACCGACAGGGTCGATAAGGTGATTGTGCTACTGTATTTATTTTTATTTATTTTTTATTTTTATTTAAAAATCTTTCTTTGGAAAATGAACAGCTTAAGCTATTTATACATTCCTATATCATTATCCTCCTGCCCTTATCCCACTCTAAGTGGGGTCGGCACAACATGTTACAAACATGCTATCATATGATTTGGCTACGTATTTTACGACCGGCCGCCTGTCTGACGTCAACTTACCTTAGTCGCCTTTTACGACACCTCGGTAAGAAATGAGGGTGGTACTATTCTATTCAGCCGGATACCACACGGCGGGTCGACTTACCTTAGTCGCCTTTTACGACACCTCGGTAAGAAATGAGGGTGGTACTATTCTATTCAGCCGGATACCACACGGCGTTTATACATTTCCATATATAAGGTACTTAATTAATAGTCCATTCGAATACAAAGAACAAAAATTAGAATAAAACAAAAAAAAAATTAACGAAGTATGGGAATTTATTTATGATTTTACTAGCTTTTCTTGCGTCTTCGCAAGTATCAGTTTTTCAAACAATTTTGCACAAAATTTTGAGCATTAAAGTCCATAAGAGGCCTATTCTCCTGATGATGCTTCGGTTTCTCCTCTTTTTGTTTGAAGAGAAGGGTTAGGTTGGTCCCACCAAGCTGTTCCAATGCGGATTGGTAGAATACACATTCTAAAATATAGAAAATCACACAGATTTCTATAAAATATCAGATTCCCCCCTATATCAGAACCCCCAGGGTTTCTTGAACCACTCCGCTATCGACACGTTTCCAACAGGCATGTATTTAGTGGACCGTAAAGTTGCGCTGTTTTTCGCACTTTCTCCCATCTAACGTTGATGTTTTAGCTCATATCGTCCCATGAGACAGACAAGTTTGTACCACCCGTTGTACACCCCGTATACATAATAACAAAATGTGTTTAGAGTGCGGCTGGCTGGGAGCACAAGGAGCTGGTGGAGAAGCATCCGTCGCAGAAGGACTACTCAGTAGGGTTCGGGGGCAAGTTCGGGGTGCAGTCGGACCGCCAGGACGCCTCGGCCGCGGGTTGGGACCACCACGAGGCGGCCAACACGCACCATTCACAGAAAGGTATTAACCGACCGATGTATTGCAACGATATTATTGTATTGCGTCGATGTAACAAATGTTGAAACATAAATGACTCGCCACGCGCCCGCTGCTCGTTGAGGCATTCAACGGACTCGCAGCGCGTCAGCTGAGGCACTTGACGGACTCGCAGCGCGCTCGCTGATACAATCGACGGACTCGCAGCGCGCTCGCTGATTCACTCAACGGACTCGCAGCGCGTCAGCTGAGGCACTTGACGGACTCGCAGCGCGCTCGCTGATACAATCGACGGACTCGCAGCGCGCTCGCTGATTCACTCAACGGACTCGCAGCGCGTCAGCTGAGGCACTTGACGGACTCGCAGCGCTCGCTGATACAATCGACGGACTCGCAGCGCGCTCGCTGATTCACTCAACGGACTCGCAGCGCGTCAGCTGAGGCACTTGACGGACTCGCAGCGCGCTCGCTGATACAATCGACGGACTCGCAGCGCGCTCGCTGATTCACTCAACGGACTCGCAGCGCGTCAGCTGAGGCACTTGACGGACTCGCAGCGCGCTCGCTGATACAATCGACGGACTCGCAGCGCGCTCGCTGATTCACTCAACGGACTCGCAGCGCGTCAGCTGAGGCACTTGACGGACTCGCAGCGCGCTCGCTGATACAATCGACGGACTCGCAGCGCGCTCGCTGATTCACTCAACGGACTCGCAGCGCGTCAGCTGAGGCACTTGACGGACTCGCAGCGCGCTCGCTGATACAATCGACGGACTCGCAGCGCGCTCGCTGATTCACTCAACGGACTCGCAGCGCGTCAGCTGAGGCACTTGACGGACTCGCAGCGCGCTCGCTGATACAATCGACGGACTCGCAGCGCGCTCGCTGATTCACTCAACGGACTCGCAGCGCGTCAGCTGAGGCACTTGACGGACTCGCAGCGCGCTCGCTGATACAATCGACGGACTCGCAACGCGCTCGCTGATTCACTCAACGGACTCGCAGCGCGTCCGCTGAGGCACTCGATGTACTCGCAGCTCCCTCGCTGATACTCGACTGACTCGCAGCGTGCTTGCTGAGGCACTCAACGAACTCGCAGCGCGCCCGTTGAGGCATTCGACAGACTCACAGCTCCCTCGCTGAGGCACGTGACAGACTCAAAGCGCGTCCGCTGTGGCACTCGACTGAATCGCAGCGTTCCTGTTGAGGCACTTCCCGGACTCACAGCGTTTCAGCTAAGACACTTGACGTACTCGCAGCGCCCTCGCTGACTTACTTGACGGACTCACAGCTTTCCCGCTGAGGCACTCAACGGACTCGCAGGTAACGTACGATAATTATAAATAAAGTATATTAAGCGTTCATTAACCGTTGCAGATTACGCGGTGGGCTTCGGCGGTAAGTTCGGTGTACAGACGGACCGCCAGGACGCATCCGCGGTGGGCTGGGACCACCAAGAGAAGACCCCCGCCCACGCAAGTCAGGTTGACCATAAAAAGGTACTTTTTTATTTTTATTTATTTATTTATTATGTTCATACATAATATTACAGTTACATAAATAGGTGTGAACATAAACTTATTCAAGTTTTACCGCACACCAGAGTCAGTCGACAGATAGCGTAGCAAAACAAAAACAGAATATAAATATTTCTTATACAGTATACATAGTATTTAAGACTATAATATCACTAATTATACTACTATTAAAGATTATGAAGTTAATAAGGCACATAAGTTTTACTAGAAAACTCATTGGTGCCTGCACGGGGTTGGAACCCTAGATTTCCTCAAAAGAGGCGCACGGTGTTTCCGCTGGGCTACCACAGCTTAACAAATAATAAAGATTACATAAAAAAAACTACTAAATTACAATTGCGTTGTGTGACGGCACAAAATGGGTAATGGTTTTGGTTCGAACACCGATTTACAGTTTATTTACTTCAATTTTTAGGGTTTCGGCGGTAAGTTCGGCATCGAAACGGACAGGGTGGACAAATGCGCGCACAGGTTCGACGAGGTTGGCAAGGTGGGCACCAACTACACCAAGCAGCGACCTGACATAGGCGGCGCTAAGCCCTCCTCGATCAGGGCTAAATTTGAGAACATGGCCAAGGAGAAAGCTCAGGTAAATATGCTTACAGACAATAAAAATACCATAGCAGGGATTTCTTAAGTTGTCTTTTCAGAACGTGGACTAGATATAAGTATTAGATGCTTTGTCGTATAGATAATAAACTTTTAGTCTCATTTATTTGTTTAGGCAAGTTCGCAGTTTCAAAGGCATGTTTACCCCCATTATAAAAAAGCCTAGATTTGAAAATCCTTTCAGCTTCATACAAGACTGCGGTTTAATAATGTAAAATTGTAAATGTTTAAAAGATTGACCGCCGAGTTTCTTTCTGGTTCTTCTCGGTAAGAGCAACATTCCGAACCAGTTGTAGCTTCATTAATTACATTGATCCGTGACGATTCAAAAGTGCTTGAAGGAGCTTATATGAATAAAGATTAATTTGATTTCTTTTCGTTTCACATTTTCAGTTCATAATTTTTATTTTATTAATGTATTGTTACAACATGTTTCAAATACGTTCAAATGTTTGGGTTAATAATATAAAAAAAAAGATTGGTTGATTTTTGAGAAAATTGCTTCTTATTTATGGAATAAGTTTAAGGGGAAAATATCTGTTTTATAATTTACTCCAGATTATTTATAAAAGGTCTAAAATTGTCCATACTTTGCGTAACCAAAACAAATAAGTCTTATATTATTACAGGAAGCGTTGCAGTCTGTACAAAGGATAAGGCAAGAAAGACAGGAAATTGACAAAAGTCTATCAGACAAGGTAAGAAACAAATTAAAATAATGTAAGAACCAAAATACGTGCAATCTTTAGAATATTAAAAATACGAAAGTGTCTTAGTTATTTGTCGTTTTATCACATACAATGTATGTGATAGTGGAACGGCAAGAAAAGGGTGATAAAAGTAGATTGTGTTAATATTCATATTCGATACGCTTTACAGTAAAATAAAATATCGTGAGGAAACCTGCATATTTTCAGGGAATCATTGCAATTTGTGTACTCTACTTTATTAATTTGAGTTAAAGTAGCGTTGTGGGCTTGATGGACTTTAATCCTGTCCAAGGAGATAAACTTATATGTAATAATATTAGCACTGATAAGATTTTATGTTTTTAAAGGAAAAACAACGAGCTACCAAAGATAAATCACCAGAAGTGGAATCACATCCTCAAGTTGAAAAAACGAGCACAAATTTCATACCCAAAGTAACTACACACAGTAATGTAAATACAGATACAAAAGTAAATACTAATATAAATGTAAATACAGACACAAATATTAATACAAATACGAAAATTGAAACAAATGTAAGCGATAGTACAATAAAAAAGACCGAAGAGAAGGTAGATATGGTAGCGACTGTAGCAGAAGTGCCAAAGACTCCCGTGCAAGAGATAAAGCAGGTGAACTTACCGGACGTCACATTAGTGGGTGAAGCGAAAGAAGAAGAAAAGATAGAGACAAAACAGGATAAAGAAGAGGTTAGTCACAAGACACTTAAGCTCTTGAAAAAAGCTAAAGTTTTTTTTTAACCACTGATTAAAGTTTAAATGATGTGTTAATTATATAATTGAATAGCTCCGAGTCTAAAATTAAAATTAAGCGTGAACTCAATAGTCTGACTTTATTAGTTAACGGATATCAATAATATAGGAGCATGTTAAGATTTGCTTTAGGCATTTGACTGTGTTTAACATGAAAATTAGTTCCTATATCTATAGTTACAGTAAAACCGTGTCAACTTTCACTTTCTTATGCATCTTACTTCTAGACCAGAATTCGAAAAATGTGCATTATTATACCTATAGTATTAGAATTGAATGTTATACCATATCTACATATGGGTGTGTACCTCAAGGCTTAATCTTGGGTCCCTTTGTATTTATAGTGTATATAATTGAATGGATAACTATATTATTTGCGATAACATACTATTTTATAACACTTTAACTTTAAAAGTAAATAAATATAATTGTAACTTTGATTTAACAAAAAATTAATAAAAAATATTGTCATTTTCATTTTACAAGTATATCGGCGATTTTGTAAAAATAACATTTCACTTCACTTTATGTAATTTTGCCATATTATTATATAAATAATAACATGGCAAAAATAGTTCTGAGGCTTTGTAGCTATAAGAATAATTAGAATAATGAAGATTTTAAGTTTGAAATCACGTAAGCTATCGCTAAGTGTTTAAAATTATATAGCTTTGATAAAATCTTAAAAAGTTGTTTACCTAACAGATAACCCGTCAGCCCACTATCGTGGTATCACCCGTGGGCTGGGAGAGCGAGATGGGCGGGGATGCTGACGCCGATGACGAAGATGGATACACGGCGCGGGCGCTCTACGACTACCAGGCGGCGGCGCACGACGAAATATCCTTCGACCCAGATGATATCATCACCAACATTGTTATGGTGAGTTATCGAACCATGGTATTTAGTAAGACATTACACAAACCACCACGGTATTTAGTAAGACATTACACGAACCACCACGGTATGTAGTAAGACATTACACGAACCACCACGGTATGTAGTAAGACATTACACGAACCACCACGGTATTTAGTAAGACATTACATGAACCACCACGGTATGTAGTAAGACATTACACAAACCACCACGGTATTTAGTAAGACATTACACAAACCACCACGGTATGTAGTAAGACATTACACAAACCACCACGGTATTTAGTAAGACATTACACGAACCACCACGGTATTTAGTAAGACATTACACGAACCACCACGGTATTTAGTAAGACATTACACGAACCACCACGGTTTTTAGTAAGACATTACACGAACCACCACGGTATTTAGTAAGACATTACACGAACCACCACGGTATTTAGTAAGACATTACACAAACCACCACGGTATTTAGTAAGACATTACACGAACCACCACGGTATGTAGTAAGACATTACACGAACCACCACGGTATGTAGTAAGACATTACACGAACCACCACGGTATGTAGTAAGACATTACATGAACCACCACGGTATGTAGTAAGACATTACACAAACCACCACGGTATTTAGTAAGACATTACACGAACCACCACGGTATGTAGTAAGACATTACACGAACCACCACGGTATGTAGTAAGACATTACACGAACCACCACGGTATGTAGTAAGACATTACACGAACCACCACGGTATTTAGTAAGACATTACATGAACCACCACGGTATGTAGTAAGACATTACACAAACCACCACGGTATTTAGTAAGACATTACACGAACCACCACGGTATGTAGTAAGACATTACACAAACCACCACGGTATTTAGTAAGACATTACACGAACCACCACGGTTTTTAGTAAGACCTTATTAATTATTATCTTCTGCCCGCGTTTGGGAAGCTACGCGAGATCTTTTCGTCCAAAATACCTTAGTGCTTGAAGACCAAAATCTTCGAACAGTGAGTGTTGCCAGTGATGACATACGGATCTGGAACGTGGTCGCTGACTATGGGCCTCATAAGAAGGCTCAGAGTCAGCGGGCGATGAAGCGAGATATGCTCGGAGTATCTCTACGTGATCAAATGAGGAGATCCGTAGAAGAACCATAGTTACCGACGTAGCTCAGCGTGTCGCGAAGCTGATGTGGCGATGGGCGGGGACATAGTGCGTAGATGGGCGTTGGGTTCTCAAGGTGTTGGAATGGCGACCCAAAGCGCAAAGTCGGTAGACCCCCTACTAGATGGTCTGACGACCTCAAAAAGCTCGCGGGGAGCCGCTGGGTCCAAGCGACACAAGATCGTATGTCATTCCACACAGCAATATATTTTACCCAATATGAACTAAATTTCGACTATTTTTTACTACAGATCGACGATGGTTGGTGGCAAGGCCTTTGTAAAGGTGCTTACGGACTGTTCCCAGCGAACTACGTCCAATTGCAGGACAAATAAATGACATTCCTTTATATATATAGACCTTTAATATAGAACTTTAATTCTTTGTATTATAGTATAGAATTATGGTAAGTGCATTAGTAATTGATCATGTACTAGTAGTTGACCGTTTTGTATGAAATTTTAAATAAGCGTTTTGTTTGTTTTTTGTAAATTTGTAATTACCTGTCGCCATTAACAACTGCCCAAAAGCTCAGAACTGTAGCCCATTGTTTAATATTTAAAATTGAATATTATTAATTCATATATTTTATCTACTCTGATACTGCGTGTGGTATCCGGCTGAATAGAATAGTACCACCCTCATTTCTTACTGAGGTATCGTAAAAGGCGACTAAGCTAAGTCAACCCACCGTGTGGTAAAAGGTTTAGTATAATAGACCATCCTCTTTCTTAGAGTGTCGTAAAATACGACTAAGGTAAGTTGACGTCAGGCAGGCGGCCGGTCGTAAAAACGCAGCCAAATCATGTGACAGCATGTTTATGACATGTGCCGGACCCACTTAGAGTGGGATAAGGGTTGGAGGATGATATCTACTCTGATACTATAATACAAAGTTTATAAAACTGAAATAAAAATCATATGACAAACATTACGTACAGGCCAAAAATAAAAAAATTAAAAAGTTTTATCACGATACAGGTCTTGTATGGACACCTGTATCATAATATAACTCTTTATTCATAACGATACACCTATACAACCTCCAGCTGGACCAAGGAGGTTGAACCTCTACCATAAAAATAAATGTTTCAATGAACGAGTCCGCGGCGACGCAACACGCATGCGCAATCGACGTTTGCGCATTGGCGCTAACATTTGACATTAACATTTTTCAATATTTAAACAAAGTTTGATTTTTATTAATATTGTTTTACGTATTATAGTATGAGAGTAGATAAAGTAGTGTATGACACTGTACATAACTTGGTCTTATAACACTCGCGTGATACTATAAAAAATCTCATTTTTTTAATACACTCTCGGGTTATAAAAACCCTTATTATGCAACAGTATCATAATCTACTATTATCAGCTACAACAAACAAAACGCTTGTTTAAAATTTCATATAAAACGGTCAAGTACTAGTTAATGGTCAATTACTAGTTCACTTAACTTAAATGTTATTAGTAAAAATACATTCAATGATAATACAGAGTATATGATATTTTAATCGTTGACCTCGAGAGACGTGTTTTATATGAATTTATTTTATTTTTATATTTAAGCTCGTATTAAAGAATTAAACATGTACACGCATATTTTCATTCCATAATAATGAATACAAAGTGGTGCCGATATTCACTTTTAATTTTAGGTATTTACGCTCTTCAGTACGGTACATAAAAAAAATTGGTTAATTAATTGAAATATTATAGCTACAGGAATTATTTTACGCTTTTAAAAAAATAAACTCTACTTATAGAGATCAATGACCTTACCTTAAAACGCTATACCAACCTTGACCTAAAAACTAAATACGGTACATCTAAACAGATTGACAAAACAATTTTTGAATAATTGATGTTTTCTCGCGTTTTTCGTACTGGTTGGTTTGAGGCTGGTTTGGATTCATCACTAATGAGGGTAATTATTAACTTTTACCCTATAACAGGTATGTAGTATCGTCACTAGCCAGTCGCCAATGCCTTGTCGTTTCCTTGGTAAATGCTTTTGCATGAGCTTTATTACCGTAACGACTTTCTTACATCGTTTCTGCTACTTACATAAGTTTTAATATTTAAGAATTTTTATTCTTTAAGCACATTTTTCTGACAATATTTCAAGTAATTTTATCTTCTTTGAAATGTATTATGTTTCAAGTAGTAGCGATCTGAGTTAGCTATTTAATATATACATTTATGTACAGACTCGGACATGTGTAGCGATTGTGTGCGTTGGTTTGTTGATATATGAAATTTATTGCAGAATTGTGAAGCAAAAACTTTGTAAAAATACGCAACCGCAGGAGTATAAAATTTGGCACAGTTATATTATGTTGCCGAGTACAGTATGCTACTGTACTTCAAAATAATGCATAAAAATAATTTGGATCTTTTGTTTATGGTCTGTGGTCAAATTGAAAAAGATTATTATTTGTCTATAGTCTTACTAAATGTCAAATGTTAGGTCTTAAAGGACTTGATTCCAGGTTGATAAAAAAACTAAAAAAAAGATCATACAATTATGATCAAAGTATTCTTTTTTAAATATGACGAAAATCAAGGTAATTTTTATTTCAGTCAAAATTGGTGACGTTTTGATGGCGTGTGTTGACAGGGCAAAATAGATGCGCCGTGGCCACAAAATATTATTTGCTTTACAATCATATCCTATCCCTATTAATATTATAAATGCGAAAATTTGTGAGTATGTATGTTTGTCACACTTTCACAGCGAATCCGCTGAACAAATATCGATGAGATTTGGCACAATTATTCCTTACACACCGAAATAGCATATAGGCTATAAAAATCCTGTTAATTCTACAGGAATAGGATGACATTGGAAAGCGCATATATTATCGATCTACACGAAAACAGTCCACGCGAACGAAATCGCGGGTAAAAGTAGTATATTTATGAACAAACTTACAGCGTTAGCGGTTTGTTAATCTTATAAGATATTTCAATGTAACCTCATATTATGGAATTAATTTTTAATTTGTAACAATATAATGTATTTGTAAGTATTTTATGATCAATTTATTTTTTATTAAGACATTTAATGCTGTTTTAGATATTTTATAAATTATAAATTGAATTAATAAAATGTTGAGAATGTTTAACATTTAGCCGGTGTTTTATTTCGGGTCCTGAAATCAGTACACCCTTGCGACCTTTTGCAAAATGTCTCGCAAAATCGCGATTGATATTATATATGCTTCGATTGCAGGGCGAAACTATCGTTGAGATGTTAGTCCTGAATATGTGCAATGCTTCTGTAGTGTGGTGATTGCAGTCCCTTAATCCTAAACATATAATTGTGCTTTCTGCACTTTACATAGATTTTCTCAAACAACCATCGCGAATTTAAAAAAAAATCGTTACTTGAATTCCGCAAAGAAACCCCTACTTCTTTAAAAAAATACATTATTTATTATCAAACCGTT
This sequence comes from Morpho achilles, assembly GCA_947086495.1. Taxonomy (NCBI): domain Eukaryota; kingdom Metazoa; phylum Arthropoda; class Insecta; order Lepidoptera; family Nymphalidae; genus Morpho; species Morpho achilles. The sequence goes on from CAMTZB010000005.1 coordinate 1,752,717, forward strand.
AAGCCATATTATAGTGTATTATCTATGGTACGATATTTAGTGAATAAATATCATCATTCTCCAGCCCTTATCACACTTTAAGTGGGGTCGGCACAATATGTTATAAACATATTACATGATTTGACTGCGTTTTTACGACCTGCCTGACGTCAATTTAGACGTATTTTACGACACCTCGGTAGGAAAGAGGGTGGTCTATTCTACTAAACCGGATACCACACGGTAGGTCAACTTACCTTAGTCGCCTTTTGCGACACCTCGGTAAGAAATGAGGATGGTACTATTTTATTCAGATTCGATACAACACGGCGTTTAGTGAATATAATACTAATACAGAATACGCATTGCAGAAATATATTTACTTACTCTATGGTTATGTCAAAGCTACTCAATTATGTCAAAGGCCTAAATGACAACCTAAATAAAACTGAATGTTTTCCAAATTACTTGTAATTATTATGATATTGAATCAAACACCATGCGAACCGGATCAAAGGTTGATAACTACTTTAAAATACTCCAAATTCTACGTGAAACCAACAATCGTCAATGGGGAACCTGCAACAGCGGGTCAGATACCTTACTTGGTGTCAATAAAAGAGCCTGTAAGAAGAATAGGAATACAGAGAATCGTATGGAAGAATTTATGCGGAGGGAGCATCATAGCTGATATCAAAGTCCTAACAGCTGCCCATTGTTTCGAAGGACACGATTTCTACTATAAGAAAAACCCGTCCTTATTACGCGTAGTTGCTGGAACCCTTCGCAATGATATAACGCATTCAGGCGATACAGAAACGAATTTAATTAATCAATGGAGAAAAATAGATAGAGTTGTCCTACACAGAGGATTCTATTTCCCGAAAAATGATATAGCTCTGTTATTTTTGAACGAACCGTGGAAGTTTACTAGCAACGTTGATTACGTTATAACTGCGTCGAAGAATATCGACTACCCTCGGACGTGTGTATCGGCAGGTTTTGGAAGGATCGGATATAGTTTAAACGACGCGATTTCGCCTGTTTTGCTCATTGGCAGAATTAATACGTTGACAAAATGGAAGTGCTCTATGATGTGGGAAATTAACATGAATTCATATATTTGTTCGGATTCCGCACTTTCTGACGTGTCTAGAGGAGATTCTGGTGGTCCGTTGGTTTGTAAGGGTACATTGGATCCTAAGGAGAAACCTAATAGAGATTTGCTCGTAGGAGTTGTGAGTGGTAAGAATTTTGATAAGACATCGCTGTATACAAGAGTTTCGGCTTATAATGACTGGTTGGCCAAGAATCGCGCGAGATTTGAATCTACCGGTGTTGTGTTATTATTGATTACAGGTTTAATTTTAATATATCTGTTGTTTTATTTTGTTATTTTATCGTAACCGCTGTGTAGTATTAAGTTTAATAGAATGGGCCAGCCTCATATCTTATCCCCTTATCCCACTTTAAGTGGGGTCGGCACAACGTGTTACAATCATGTTGTCGCATGATTTTGCCTACGTATTTTATGGCCGGCTGACTGCCTGACATCAACTTCATCATCACAATACACAATCACTACATACGTTCACTATCACAAACTCAACTATCAATATGCTCATTTCTTCGTGCATTCTTCAATTTTTTAGTGTGGGATTAAATTGGAAAATTAATTAACAAGTCCCTCTTTATAAGAATTCTATGACAGAACTGTTGTTTTATGCTAAACTAATACACTTTAGTTAGAAAATGATAGATAAACTGCTCTTTGAACTGTCTTTATAGAAACTTTAATTGCCAATTAATAGTACTGTAATATGAAAGTTTTATTATTGCGTGTATTATATTAGAGTAACGTTTACCAGGGGTTCACAAGTTGAAATCCCAGGTTCCCAATCCCAGTTATATAAATCTATGAACGAATTTTTCTATCTATATGTTAAAACATGTTTTTAATACGACCTCCTTCATAGAGTTGGCGATTAATATGAAAAAGCATTGTGGCTGTCATATTTTTGTGTCATTCTTTGAGTTTTTGCGAAAGAGTAAATGAGTTGACTTTGGGAAAAATGCTTTTTATTTATTGAACAAGAAATATCGTCGCTTTATTATATATATTAATTTATAAAGCTGAAGAGTTAGTTTGTTTGATTATTTGAACGCGCTAAACTCAAGAACTACTGGACTGATTTGAAAAATTCTTTGAGTGTAAGATAGTCCATTTATCATCTTAATTATAAAAATAATGTTAATATTTGTTATTGTAATAATTTTTGACTGTTAGGATGGCATATGCACACAATTTTATAATATTGCAATGCCATTCTAGCAAATATAGCAATTTAATTATAAAGTGTTAAACTGTTATAAACATGTATATATAAATAAATAAATAAATAAATCTCGCACGTTTACACTGCCGATAACAAATCTACGGAGCACCTACGAATCTCATTTGATTTTTTCCGGTTCAATGTGCAATATTTACATAACGATTATAATACAAATAGTGACCGCTTGTCCTGACTGTATAAAATCTTATATACGAGAACACACGTAAATTGTTTTGAATATATTTGTATATAAATAGGCGATTTGTCATACACAATGACTACATTTCAGGGTTCAGCGGGCAGCTAGATAATCTTAATATATAAAAATGAATGTTGGTCTGTATGTATTTTATAGCATCCGAAACGACTAAACCGGTTTTAATTAAATTTAATACTTAGAATGAAAAGGCGGATGCTCTTTTAAAGATTAGTGGCGATCGGAGCGTTTTTTTAACTTTTACTCAGCATTATCATCCTCCTGACCTTATCCCACTCTAAGTGGGGTCAACACAACATGATATAAACATTTCGCAAGATTCGGCTAGGTATTTTTTAGACCGGCCGCCCGCCAGACATCAACATTCTTTAGTCGCCTTTAATGACACCCCGGGGGTGGTCTATTCCCGCCGTGAATGTACTATGCCACTGTTGGGCATAGGCTTCCTGTCTCCATTTTCGGAGAGAAGGATTGGAGTTAAGACCTACCACGCTGCTCTAATGTAGGTAGATCGGCAGGTTACATATATCCCCAGCGCTCTCTAGAGATATGCAAGAAAAGCGTGTGACAAATTGCAATAATCAATTAGGCACATAAGTTTTAACAAAAACTTATTGGTGCCTGCTGGGGTTTGAACCTGTAATCCCTCGAAAGAGTCACGCGTTCTCACAGCTGGGCTATCAGAGCTTAGACTCATAGATTCATATTTGCTACATATTCTAACAAGAATGCCTTTTAATATTGAGTGAACTCCGTTAGTCTCACTTTATTTGCGACATTCGCATAGCGAATCATATGCAATATTAAATTCCAAGATTCCACAGGAAATAGAGTATATTATTGGATTAAATAAAAATAATTTGTATTCCACCATGTGGTATCCGGCTAAGTAGAATAGTACCACCCTCATTTTTTACCGAGGTGTCGTTAAATACGACTAAGGTAACTTGACTTCAGGCAGGCGGTCAGTCGTAAAAACGCACCCAAATCATGTTACAGCATGTTTATAATATGTTGTGCCGACCCCACTCAAAAGTGGGATAAGGGCAGGAGGATATAATAAAGTGACACATTAATATTACATTTTTATATGAAAAAGCAGCTGGTACTACGTCAATGGAAGCTATATAAAACAGGAAGTGAGAGCTTTTACCAGTCGATTGCCCAACAGACAACCCCACTCGACTTGTTACTGTCAAAATTCCATTAACCTGTTAATTGTTATCATTAATTGTTTGTTAAAGTGCTAGTGTCATTTGATTTATCTTTATAAAAGTGATACAATCATTTTTCTATAATCCACATTAAGTATGTATGTAGCGCTAAATATTAAGTGCACTATCCGTTTTAATATATAATTGATATAGCATAGAAAATTTAATTTTTGTATATAAAAATATAAAGAATTATAAAACAATAAGTGATGTATAAAATAGACAAAGTAGGAACCGATATAATCTTGCGGCCCCTGCTTTGCGTCTTGAAAAAGTACGTAAGTCGTTTGTGGGTATTCCCAAATCCACAAAATTATTTTTACGGAATTTTAATAAAATTCCGCAATCAATTTTAGCTTTGCCATTAGCTGTAATGGCAAAGCTAAAATTGATTAAGTTTAAAACACTATTAAGGAGAGGCTGATACACAAAGCCTACTATACTGTTGAGGATTATTTAGACGATAAGAATGCGTGGATATAGATATTGTTCGACTCTGTGTAAGATAGAAACGATTAAATGTAACTAGTATTAAGAATTGTATTTATAAATGACCAACCGTCAAGTTTCTTGCTGTCTCTTCTCGGTAGGAACAGCTTTCCGAACCAGCAGTAGAGTTGACGATTCAAAAGCACTTGTTTACAAGTTTATTTGAATAAATGATATTTGTTATTTGAATTTGAAACTAAATCTATACTAATATTATAAAGAGATAAAATTTGTATCTATGTTTGTAATGTTTTCACACAAAAACTACTGGACTGATTCCAAAAATTCTTTTGCCATTGGAATGCATCTTTACTAACAAAGACAATATTAACGTTAAAACGTTAAAATAATGTTTATATCGGTTATGTATAAAATAAACACTTATTTTTCCTATGTCTGTACGCTTCATTTTTATCTTATTTGTTAAAATTTCCTTAAAAACAGTAAGTATGAAAATTTTCCTTTCTGTAGAAACACATTTAGACATTTTAAAAAGTCAACGTGTTCAATGACCTCAGCCTGACATTAATGCGATATTGACCCCAATTTTAAACTCAAATAATTAAAATCCTTAGGGACCATGAAACGTTGAATATTATTAGTATTAGATCGAAATGGTACTGTCAAATTTAATTAAACTTGATACTCCAGACAATCTACGTACGCCGTGTGGTATCCGGCTGAATAGAATAGTACCACCCTAATTTCTTACCGAGGTGTCGTAAAAGACGACTAAGGTAAGTTGATCCATCGTGTGGTATCCGGTTTAGTAGAATAGACCACCCTCATTTCTTACCGAGGTGTCGTAAAAGGCGACTAAGGTAAGTTGACCCACCGTGTGGTATCCGGCTAAATAGAATAGTACCACCCTCATTTCTTACCGAGGTGTCGTAAAAGGCGACTAAGGTAAGTTGACCCACCGTGTGGTATCCAGTTTAGTAGAATAGACCACCCTCTTTCTCACCGAGGTATCGTAACGACAGGTAAGTTGACGTCAGGCAGGCGGCCGGTCGTAAATACGCAGGCAAATCATGTGACAGCATGTTTATAACATGTTGCGCCGACCCCACTTAGAGTGGGATAAGGGTAGGAGGATGATGACTTCAGACAATCTACGTTTTATCTATGCTTATTATAAAAGTCCCCAAAAGCTGAGATGAGATTTTTTCAAAATCTACTGAACAGATTTGCGTACGGTTTTTACTAAAAGATAGAGTAATTCTTTTGCAAGGTTTAAATTAATAGTACATAACCGTTTTATGTGAATTGTGTTGAAGAGGTCGATTTAAATATAAACTCGCATGCTGGGAGCTTAAGTCAGGTGCGCTATAAATCAACAGTGATACACAATAATACGATGATACACAATACTAATTTAATTTAATTTTTGTGTATAAGAATATACATAATTATAAAAAAAATTGGCGATGTACATACTAATATATAACGCTGAAGAGTTTGTTTGTTTGATTGTTTGAACGCGCTAATCTCAGGAACTACTGGACCGATTTGAAAAATTCTTTCAGTGTAAAATAGTCCATTTATTAAGAAGGCTATAGGCTATATAACATCTATACTAATATATAAATCTGAAGAGTTTGTTTGTTTGATTGATTGATTGTTTGAACGCGCTTATCGCAGGAACTACTGGATTAATCGATTTGAAAAATGATTTTGAATCTTTGAGTCTAAAATAGTCCATTTATCGAGGATATAGGCTATATAACAACACGCTAAGATGAATAGGAGAGGAGCAGCAATAAAAAATAGTACGAAAACGGCAAAATTTAAAGCTTTCCGTGCGCTTAGTAAACGGTGAAAGTAATTCAAAAATCATGTATCACAAAATTGTTCCCCTCTAAAAGTTCTATATAAAAGTCCGCGACAGCATATGTCTAGCTTTTAAGGTTGACAAACTTTAACCATTTTTATGGGTTTCAAAATACTATCATCAGCCTCCTGCTCTTATCCCACTCTAAGTGGGGTCGGCACAACATGTTATAAACATGCTGTCACATGATTTGGCTGCGCTTTTACGAACGGCCGCCTGCCTGACATCAACTTACCTTAGTCGCCTTTTACGACACCTCGGTAAGAAATGAGGGTGGTACAATTCTATTCAGGCGGATACCTCACGGCATGGTTTTCAAAATACTATATTACGATTTTAATCTTTCCACGCGAGCGGAACCGCTGGCGATTGCTAGTTCAAGAATATTTTGAATTACTTTGTGTACAGTGCGATTAAATTAAACCATATTACTATGCATTAGGTCAACTCTGTGTTGCATTAAGTTGTAAACTTATTCCTAACAACGTGCCGCGTTTTGTAAACTGACTTTTAACTAATTGCCTACACTTTGGGTCTTGTACAACAGTTCTGATTTGAATATTCATTTATTATTTGAAGCGTAAAACATACTTGTATTTCAAAAGTAATAATAAAATTATTTTGCTATAATCCGCGATGAAGTAAAATAGAAAATATATATAATGCTAAATGTAGAGTGGACAATCCGTTTTATTACCGTTTGCGTAAAAACATATGCACAAACCTTCACCACCGCCACCACAATACACAAGCACTACACACGATCACTATCACAAATTCAACAATTTGACAATTGACAAATTTGACTCAACTCAACAATTGTTGAGTATCAGGTATGATAACCGATTGTCCACTCTACATTTAGCATTATATATATTTCCTATTTTACCTCATCGCGGATTATAGCATAATAATTTTATTATTACTTTTGTACTATGGATCTACGCAAAGTAACGCCTAATTCTATAAGTTATCGAAAAACATGTCTTAGACATATCGTTAAACATGTCGTTTCCGCTAATCGTTTCGTCCCGCAACCGAAGCATCATCAGGAGATAGACTCCACGACCAAAATCGCAAAGCGAAGCAATACCCAAATAGGCTTAGTTATATACTAATTGGTTCAACCTCACCATTTATTTTATTTTGCCTGCGGACATGTGTAACAAGCTTGAACTAGAAACATTTATCTGTTATCCGAGTATATAAATATTAATAATACTGGTACTTGTTTAATTTTAATGGTTTGACAAAAATGAAAATATAATTTTGCTATAATCTGCGATAAAGGAAAACATATGTAATGTTAAATGTAAGATGTACTATTCGTTCTCAAACCTAGTACATGCAGAATTTGTAAAACTCATACACTACCCGCCATCGATACCACAACAATACACAAGTGCTGCACACATTCACCACCACAATAATAAACAATTGTTTCGCCCTAAAACCGAAGCATCGTCAGCACTCCACAACAAAATCGAAAAGCTTTTTAATCGCAATTGTTAAGATTGTCTAAACCGTATTGAAGAAACCGGTGTCATCATCCTCCTGCCCTTATCCCACTCTAAGTGGGGTCGGTACAACATGTTACAAACATGTTGTCATATGATTTGGCTACGTATTTTACGACCGGCCGCCTGCCTGACGTCAACATACCTTAGTCGTATTTTACGACTCCTCGGTAAGAAAGAGGGTGGTCTATTTTACTCAACCGAATACCACACGGTGGGTCAACTTACCTTAGTCGCCTTTTACGACACCTCGGTAAGAAATGAGGGTGGTCTATTCTACTCAGCCGGATACCACACGGCGGTGGAGAAACCGGTGTATCAAAATATTTTTTACGTTATGTGTATAATGCAATACACATTTGAGCAACAGCGTTGTATCTCTAAGCTTTAAAACGTCTCTCTAAACGTAGAGGATGAATATTAGTCAATATATAGCAAGCAGTTAAAAAAAGAACCACCCACCTGTATTCAAGTCGAGAATCAAGACGGTATCTTTCCAGAAATCAAGCGACCTTTACAAATCTCTCGACAGTACCAACAAATAACGGCAGCTCTATAACAAAATGAATCGAAATTGAAACAAATGGTGGTCGTGAGTGAACCAGGATTGTGTTCGCGAAATGACGCTGTTTACTATTTATACTAGCAATTGGCAGCGACTCCGCCCGCGTGGAAAGATTAAAACCGTAATATAGTCAGTCTTTTGATAACCATAAAAATGATTACAGTTAACCTTAAAAGCTAGATATATGTAACGGACTTCATTTAGGACTTTTAGAGGGGAACAATTTTGTAATACATGATTTTTTAATAACTATTACAGTTGACTCAGCGCACGCAAGGTGCAACCTATATATAGTGATTCCTTGTAGGGAAATCTGGTGACCCCTACAATGAACCGCCAGGAATCCCTGCAAGGAACCACCAAGAAATCCAACAAAGAACTGCCGATGATCTTACAAGGAATCTCAAACAACCACAATCAAAACTATGGAGCAAGCGCTGAACAAATACCTTAAGGAAGAAATCCGCAAGTTATCGAATGAAATTGCCGACCTCTCAGAAAAATTTTCTTCATCAAAATCATAGAAGAATGCCTTTTAAATTATGCGGTTACTCTAAAACTGGTCCCTCCCTCCGCTATAAGAAATGAGTCTATTCTACTCAGTCGGATACCACACGGCATATTTAACTTATTCCTGTTAAGATATATTTTGTAGACTTGTAAACAGTTAGTCTACAACCATCCTTTGTTTAAACAAGCTTGTCGGCGCCTTTTATATTATCGGGAAGTGATCTTTTGAACGAGCTATCGTCTAATTACGCTGGCCAGTTAATTATCTTTTCAACTTATAATTAATTATTAGTAATTTGAGTTTTTATTTGAGATCTTATATCAGAGAATTAAGCTTCATTTAGTTATTTATTTATTAATTTAATTTATTATTATATAATGCCTACATTTGTTTTTATTAGCGTAGTATTAATTTCGCTTGATATTTACTCAAGCAGCGGTTACTTTCGGTCGGTTATTGTTTTTATGTCAAGTTAAAAATTCTTTTAAAAAGCGTTTAACAAAAATTCATGTACGCACTGTTAACCGTTGAGTTCCCTCGTCTGGAGCCAATCCTGGCAGCATCAGGTCATGCTTATCATAAACATGCATTGTCATCGGAACTGGAGCAGTATGTAAAATTTCAGCTCAATCGGACCTCCTGGGGTCCGATTTAGGTGAAATTTTATACATTGTTAAATGTATAAAATTTTAATTTTTACAAATTTTTACATTGTTAAATGTATAAAATTTTAATTTTTACATTGTTAAATGTATAAAATTTTACGTTTATCTTCATGACATACGATTTTGTCGCGTCATATCAGGTGGTTTCTCGCGACCGCGACCATCAGTTACCATAATAGTTGTTCACCCACAGTTTAGAATTCTCTCTTATTTCTTTAAGTGTTTTGTTTACAGAAAATATTATTGATTTTTTACCTATTAACGTAATTTGTTTATGTTTTTTTTAATGTAAATTGTTTAATAATTTTTTGGTGCATGCCGTGACACCTTCATGAGTTGTACATGTTAAATTTTTGTGTCTATTTTTATTATACGTTAGTTTTATATGTAGCAACTGGATGTCCGAATAAATAAATAAATAAATTCCCGTGCGGATTTGGAGAATGGAGATTCTCTAGAATTGAATTTATTTTTTTATGCTAGATCATTGTAAAACCAAAGACAATCGTTTTTTCGAATCATTCGAATGACAAACAGTCAATTTAGTTCTTAAGTGGATTACCATATTTTTGATTTAATCAGCACAGTTTTTGTCACATTATGTTAATAAAAAAAGAGTTAGAGTGTATTAAAGAAAATTGTTAAATTTGAAATATATCTTACAGAGGTGTCGTTAACGACTAAGGTAAGGTGACCACCGTATGGTATCCGGTTGAATAGAATATACCACCTTCTTTGTTACCGAGGTATCGTTAAAATACGAATAAGGTAAGTTGACGTCAGGCTGGCGACGGTTTTAAAATACGTAGCCAAATCATGTTTATAGTGTGTTGACCCCTCTTGGAGTGGGATAAGGGCATGAGCATGATGTCAAATTTGTAATATAATTTTAGTGTTCACAGTACTATCAGCTGAAATAAAGGAAATTTCCTATAAAATAAGTAAGAAACCAATTAATTTGCGATAGTCATTTATATCACATCCCGTGAGCCGTTAAACGAATTGTCTGTCTATTAATTAATCATATTCTATTAACGTCGTATCTTACACTTTATTGGAATAGATAAATATATGGGACACTTACATATAACGTCGTCCGTCCCCAAAGTAAGTAACTTAATACTTGTGTTATGGTAGACAGACAACTGGTGAATATATACTTATATAATTTTAAATAAATACAAATATACACCCAGGATCGAAGAACCAACAAATTGTTTTATAGAAAATGTTGGTCCTCGGCGAGAATTGAACCTGCGACCCGCAGCGCTGAAGGCAGGGTCTACGCAAACGGGCAATGTCTGAGTGAAGAGACTTGTTAGTCTCACTAGTGGGCATACTCCAGGCAGGAATTTAACCAACATGTTCTTGACCAGAAAGTGCTTGGTAAATTATAAAAATGTTCAGGCATATATCGTTATTCAAAACTCATGTAAAGTACTTTAGTTGATTTTCGGATTATGGGATGCCAAAAGAGAAAAGTTTAGTTATTTTGAACTTATTTATCTTCCACTGTAGGTAAAAGACCCCGTGTTTATCTCAAGGAAAGGTTCACGCACAATAATCTATATTAAAAGTAGCAAATTTAATTACAGGGGACCTGGTTGACCGAGCCTTGCTTAGTAATTTTTTACAAAATAAAGAAAAGAAACTTCAAAAAAACAAGAAAATGTAATAGGGTAGGTAGGGCTCGATTCCTAGGTATTTTCATTTCTCGAGACCACCCGTTCCCCGAATAAACTACGCTGATTTGACACTTTACAGCAAAAATTCAATTCAATATAAATTTTAGTATTTTCTAATGCCCAAAAACAGGGATAAATTTTTATTTTATAAAAGCTAGATCGATTTTTCTCCCCCAAAATCCCCTACATGCTGAATTTCAAGAAAGGCGTTTCCGAGATTCCGAAAATATATATACCTATACATACAAGATTAGCTCATTTAAATATTAAAGATATATATGCTAAATATATTTCAATATATTTTGCCCAAAAAAACTTGTGAAAGCTGTGTCTTATATTTGATGTATGGTAAATTATACGGAGCTAAAAATTCTTTAATCTGATCTCATGTAACATTAATATTACATACAAAATTCCACGATCTAATATGGTCTAGTATGGTTGGGCGGCGCGTAGGGCGGGCCGGTCCGCCCAGATATAAGCCGGCGAGCGGGCCGCTACGACGTACTCTGCTCCAACTTCTCGTAGCGGACGCTCGTAGCAGACATCGTAGCAATGGCTTTCGGGTAAGTGATATTCGTAGCAAAGTTTTTTTTTAATTTAACTGAGTCTGGACTCTCGTGATTTTAAATCTTATAGAATAATTCGTCATCGATAAATTTAAAAAAAACTATTTTTTTGTATTTATTTTATTTTTATTTATTGGGATAACCAAGAAGACTAGACAAGTAATAGGGACGAGTACATTATTTAAATATATTAAAAAATAAAATATTATATCAAAATAATCGAAAAGATTTTAATATAATTAGAAAATCGAAAGATTGCATAGTGGTAATTTTATAAAACTTTTTACAGTTAAACAATTTTATCCCTATCAATTTAAAAAAATAATAAATAAAACTATCACTATTTATTAGAATAAAATCGAAGTTTCATTTAGTGAATGACATGTCTAAAAAATTAATATTTGTAGTTTGTTATAGTATTATTTTTTAAAGAAATAATGATAAAGTTAATTAATATAAAATATAAAAGCGTTTAAAGGTTTTAAATGATTAAGTATTAAGTATATTGGATATATTATCCAGTTACAAGCTAAAGATAAATCCAAAAATTATAATATAACGAAAAGTTTATAATTACTATAACTTTGGAAGTTAATATAATCTGAGAAAGTTCTTTTCTTACTCTATTTCATTACTTATAAATCCATAACATAATATATTTGTTAATCAGAAGGTTTATTTGTAGACGTTTAGTAAATTAACGCATTCAAAAACTTACCTAATTTAGCTCTAAAAAAATATTAAACTAAAGAATCAAAACTCGTGATTAACAGTTCAGAATAAAATAGTAAAATTGACCTACATAAGGGTTAAAAACTTACGCCGTGTGGTATCCGGCTTGATAGAATAGTACCACCCTCTTTTCTTACCGAGGTGTCGTAAAAGGCGACTAAAGTAAGTTGACCCGCCGTGTGGTATCCGGCTGAGTAGAATAGACCAACCTCATTTCTTACCGAATTGTCGTAAAAGGCGACTAAGGTAAATTGACCCACCGTGTGGTATCCGGTTTAGTAAAATAGACCACTCTCTTTCTTACCGAGGTGTCGTAAAATACGACAGAGGTAATTTGACGTCAGGCAGGCGGCCGGTCGTAAAAACGCAGCCAAATCATGTGACAGCATGTTTATAACATGTTGTGCCGACCCCACTTAGAGTGGGATAAGGGCAGGAAGATGATGATGATGATAAGGGTTAAAAACTTAAAACCTGTCAAGATCAAGCATCAATCGCTTCCAATGACATTTTTTGTGTACTGGGTCAGTGGTACCTGCGTCGTTCGCGCCAACTTAAGTCCTTTAATTTCAGGAGCCACTGAAAATCAGGTTTGGGGGCAACTCTCCCCAAAATAGTTTGAGTGTTGATCCTTTTTGCGTCACATCAATAATATTTAATTTTTGTTTATAATTAGTTTGTTTTTTTATGTATTAATCTTATTTTTTTTATTTCTTTCTTTTTTCTACTTCTGTAATAATGTGACTTAATAAATTTATTCTTATTTTTATTCTTAATAATACATTATGTGTATTAATATCCTGTCCCTGAAAGGAAATCGGAATTTATATTCTATATATTAGCTTGGCGTATTAGCTTTAATTGTGCTAAGTTTCATCAATATTGACCGAGCGCTAACCGTGAAGATTTAACAGACATACAGACTTTCGCATTTATAATACAAGTATAGTATTGCAGTCCATCTTAATTCAGCAGTATAAAGGATTATAGAATTAATATTTTATTAAATACTGAAAACGTTATTACAACATATTATTACACAAAAAACTTTTATTGTGATATTTAAAATAGCTTATTCTGAATACATTGAATCTTTTTTTGAAAACGACTTTGTAACCGGTAGAATTAACGCCGACGTATGTATTGAGATTACAGGAGATTAAGGAAAATAAGAAACACGAATGTATAATATATATACATTGTACATTAGTTCATTCGTAAATTTGAATTTGAGTTTGAAATTTGAATATGGAGATAAGTGTTGGTGCTTGGACTAGTCTTTTTTATAGACATACAGATTTTTTCACCTTTTTTATAATCAAAAAGCGTGTCATTTACTGTCAATATAGATAGAGCACAGTTTTTTATAAAAAAAATTCAAAAGTAATGAGAATATTATTTTGCTATAATCCGCGATAAAAGAAAATATATGTAATGCTAAATGTAGAGTGTACTATTCGTTCTCATACCTGATACATGCAGAATTTGTAAGAACTCATGCACTACCCGACACTGATGTCACAACAATACACAAGAACTGCACATATTCACCACCACAATCTCAACAATTGTTTCGCCCCGTAACCGAAGCATCGGTGTCGGGTAGTGCATGAGTTTTTACAAATTCTGCATGTATCGGGTATGAGAACGAATAGTAAACTCTACATTTAGTATTACATATATTTTCTTTTATCGCGGATTATAGCAAAATAATATTCTAATTACTTTTGTATTATGGACCTCCGCAAAGTAACGCCTAATTCTATAAATTATTTTAAAAAAATTGTTTGATCCAGGGTTCCGTGACCTTTGTTAAGTCCCAAGTAAATTGTAAATATCAGTTAAGCACAAAATACTATTTTTGAGTTCTAAATCTGTATATTTAGTAATGGTCCTGCGATCGTAGTCTAAAACCATAATTCGATTTGTTTAACTATACCGCAGAATGCGCATTGTAAATGCAATTCAAATTCAAATTCAAAATATTCTTTATTCAACTAAACTTGTAAACAAGTGCTTTTGAATCGTCAACTCTACTGCTGGTTCGGAAAGCTGTTCCTACCGAGAAGAGCCAGCAAGAAACTCGGCGGTTGCACTTTTAAAAATATAATTCTTAATATTATTTACATTAAGTCGTTACTGTCTTGTACAGGTTCAAAGAGAGCTATATCCACACATTCTTATCTTCTAAATAATCTTCTAGAGTATAGTAGGCTTTCTGTATCAGCCTCTTTTTTATAGTGTTTTTAAACTGCTGTAATGGCAATGCTGAAATTGATTGCGGAATTTTATTATAGAATCTTATACCAAAACCCACAAACGAGTTACGCACTTTTGCAAGGCGCAAAGCAGGAGCCGCAAGCTTATGTCGGTTCCTGCTTTGTCTATTGTATACATCACATATCGTTTTACAATACACTATAGAACTGAGTTCTTCAAATTTAGACTGCTTTTTAAGAAACATCAAGTCCATTAGTATTTTTTTAGCCAATAATATCTTATTAATACGGGTTTTGGCATTTACTAATACATAGTTAAGTTTATCTAACAAAGTTCAAACTAAACTTTAGAAGTTACACAATACTGTGATATGCAAAATGTTAACCAACTTTGCCCGTGTTAACTTTGCTTAAGTCGATTTGTCTTAGAAATTTCCAGTCATAATTGGATCGTGTGCAAAAATGATGCAACACACATACACACAAAGTTATCCTAAGGTTCAAAGTATTTCTGAATCGTCAAATTACAATGAAGCTATGTCTGGTTCGAAAAGGTGCTCTTACCGAGAAGAAACAGCAAGAAACACGGCGGCCACTCTTTTCACAATTAAATATTTCAATAATGTATTTGTAATTGTTACACCGTGTGGTATCCGGCGGAATAAAATAGGACCACCCTCATTTCTTACCGAGGTGTCTTAAAAGGCGACTAAGGTAAGTCGACCCGCCGAGTTGTTTCCGGCTGAGTAAAATAGACCGCCCTCATTTCTTACCGAGGTGTCTTAAAAGGCGGCTAAGGTAAGTCGACCCGCCGTGTGGTATCCGGCTGAGTAGAATAGTCAACCCTCTTTCTTACCTCAGTAAGAGGTGACTAAGTTATGTTGATATCAGACAGGCGGCCAGTCGCAAAATACGTATACAAATCATGTGTTAACATGTTTATAACATGTGCCGATCACACTTAGAGTGGGATAAGGATAGCGATGATGATAGTCACATCATTGGTCCTAAGGTTATTGACCGATCTTTCCATTAATTATCTAACTTTTTACGTATTATCGAGTTGTTATATAGTTGCCAAAAATAAGTTTTGATAAAAATATATAATCGTCATCAATCAATTAATTTTGACTAGTTGGATCATTTTCGGTCCATTATACAGCATCCGTTATTCAATTACGGTCTTTTGACAAGGATTTCGTCTGCGTAGACTTCGTGCGAGATAAAAAGTCATCATAAGTAATAATAAAATCATTTTTTATAGAATTAGGCGTTACTTTGCGGAGATCCATAATACAAAAGTAATAATAAAATTATTTTGCTATAATCCGCGATGAAGTAAAATAGTAAATATATATAATGCTAAATGTACAATGGACAATCAATTCAATTCAATTCAAAATATTCATATAAACTTGTAAACAAGTGCTTTTGAATCGTCAACTCTACTGCTGGTTCGCAAAGCTGTTCCTACCGAGAAGAGCCAGCAAGAAACTCGGCGGTTGCTCTTTTAAAAATATAATTCTTAATACTATTTACATGAAAATGAAAAATGAAAAATGAAATGAAATTCTATTTACATTATGTCGTTACTGTCTTGTACAGGTTCAAAGAGAGCTATATCCACACATTCTTATCTTCTAAATAATCTTCAAGAGTATAGTAGGCTTTCTGTATCAGCCTCTTTTTAACAGTGTTTTTAAACTGCTGTAATGGCAATGCTGAAATTGATTGCGGAATTTTATTATAGAATCTTATACCAAAACCCACAAACGAATTACGTACTTTTGCAAGGCGCAAAGCAGGAGCCGCAAGCTTATGTCGGTTCCTGCTTTGTCTATTGTATACAATCAGTTATCATACCTGATACATGCAGGATTCGTAAAAAACACATGCACACCAAAATCGCAAAGCATCTTTTTTGCTTTGCGATTTAGCAAAATAATTTTACTATTACTTTTGTAATAAAATTATTTTGCTATAATACGCGATATAGTAAATCTTTAATATTCAAATGAATTAATCTTGTGTGTATATATATCAATATATTTCAAAACGGCTCCAAAGACTTTAGCATTTAAAAAAAAGGCTAATACTACGCTATCCGAATACGAAGACGTGACTCTTAAAAGCATGTTGTGGGTTCAAACCTAGGTTGGGAAAATTTGGTTATTAAAAGTCATTTACCTCCATTTAACAAGTTTTTGCTAAAGGAAAGTATAGTCAGGTAACATACATATATTTGCAGCATCCGTGTGATATGTGTAATCTAATTAAGATCCATTTTTTGCCGCGAAAAAAAGGAGGTAGTCCGTATCCAGGAGTGGAATAGTAAGTAGTAGTTTTAATATTGCTATGGGGTAAATGCGCGAATAATGAAAAAAATTTTGTTTTACAAAAGAGAGCTATACGTGGCATTTATAATTTAAGACCTTGTGATTCCCTGCGAGAGAAGTTTAAGGAAACAGGTATTCTTACGTTTGCTTCACAGTATATTTTAAGCAATTTAATTTATGTACATAAAAATATAAAGAATTATAAAACGATAGGTGATGTGTACAACAGACAAAGCAGGAACCGACATAAGCTTGCGGTTCCTGCTTTGCGCCTTGCAAAAGTGCGTAACTCGTTTGTGGGTTTTGGTATAAGATTCTATAATAAAATTCCGCAATCAATTTCAGCACTGCCATTACAGCAGTTTAAAAACACTGTTAAAAAGAGGCTGGTACAGAAAGCCTACTATACTCTTGAAGATTATTTAGAAGATAAGAATGTGTGGATATAGCTCTCTTTGAACCTGTACAAGACAGTAACGACTTAATGTAAATAATATTAAGAATTATTTTTTTAAAAGAGCAACCGCCGAGTTTCTTGCTGGCTCTTCTCGGTAGGAACAGCTTTCCGAACCAGCGGTAGAGTTGACGATTCAAAAGCACTTGTTTACAAGTTTATTTGAATAAAGAATATTTTGAATTTGAATTTGAACAGGCCATTACTTACTTTTTTATTTTCTTTTTAGTCAAAGTATAAAATATAAAAGTAAAAAAGTATTTTATTTTTTGATTTTGTAAATATATTTTATCAAATAATTTATAGAATTAGGCGTTACTTTGCGGAGATCCATAATACAAAAGAAATAATAAAATTATTTTGCTATAATTTTATTATTATTTTTTGTACATTTTTCAAACAAAAGCTATTGCGTATATTTTACGCTTCAGTCTCATTATGATAAATTTAAAATTCTATTTGAGCAAATGGGCAAAAAATTCACTGCTTGTGAGTCCAGCAATCAAATTTTTTTCCTAAGATCATATAATATTAAAACAGGTGTTTGAAAAGATTAAGAAATCAGAAGCTAAATTAACTTTTAAGCTATACAGACATTCAAATTAATATCTTTTATATATTACTGTGATGGTCAGAACGTCGAATCTAACTGCATGATCAAATCAAAAATTCGGTCCAATTCAAATGCAAAATATTTTTAGTAAAATAAGCAATTTATTAGCCGTGTGGTATCCGGCTGAGTAGAATAGTACCACTCTCTTTTCTTACCGAGGTGTTGTAAAAGGCGACTAAGGTAAGTCAACCCGCCGTGTGGTATCCGGCTGAGTAGAATAGACCAACCTCCTTTCTTACCGAGGTGTCATAAAAGGCGACTAAGGTAAGTTGACCCACCGTTTGGTATCCGGTTTAGTAGAATGGACCACCCTCTTTCTTACCGGGGTGTCGTAAAATACGACTAACGTAAGTTGACTTCAGGCAGGCGGTCGGTCGTTAAAACGCAGCCAAATTATGCCGACCCCACTTAGAGTGGGATAAGGGCAGGAGGATGATGAGGATGATGAAGCAATTTAAAAACCTGAACTACTTCTGTTTGTTAAAATTGATTTTACTAAGATTTAACAGCACGAAACTCAGTGGTTGCTATTTTCAAAATATAATATTTGTAACTGCTATTATACTATTACTATTTATAGTGCAACAACTTTATTGTCTATGTTTTGAAAGAAAAGAGACTGCCTGGGAAGTACGTACGGATTGTATGTTCTATGTATGCCAGAGCGAGTACTCATGTCCGGTCTGCAGCCGGAGTAACTGACGATTTCGATGTGGCTGTAGGCTTACACCAGGGATCGGCTTTAAGTCCATTTTTATTCCTTCTAGTAATGGATGCACTTACAAGAGGAGGCTCCTTGGTGTATGTTATTCGCCAATGACATTGTACTCGTCGGAGAAAATGCAACTGAGGTCCAAAGCAGATTGGTGAAATGGCACAACCAGTTGGAAAAAGTCGGTTTAAAAATCAGTCGCACTAAAACTGAACATATGTACTACGATTTTAGTGGCACCTCCAATTTCTCCCCGATCGGTTTGGATGGGAACATTTTGCCAGTCTGCTATGATTTTCGGTACCTTGGTTCGCTTTTTCAAAACGACGGTGAAATAGATCGATGTGGGTAAAAGAATGAATGCAGGATGGATGAAGTTGCGGCAGGTCTCAGCCACAATATGTGACCCTCGAATGCCTCTTAAAGTTAAGGGAAAAATTTATAAAGCGGTCATAAGACCTGTCGTATTGTATGGATCAGAATGTTGGGCAATGAAAAAGACGGATGAAAGAAGAATACATGCAAATGAGATGATAATGTTAAGGTGGATGTGTGGTGTGACAAAACTGGATAAAATACGAAACGAGTATATAAGGGGAAGTCTGAAAGTTGCGCCCATTACAGAAAAGACGAGAAGTGCAATATTGAGATGGTATGGACATGTAATGAGGAGGGATGAACATCATGTGACCAAACGAGTGTTAAATTTGAATGTGGATGGATATGTGCCTAGAGGGAGGACTAAAAAGAAATGGTTGGATTTTGTGAAGTATGATATGGATATAAAAGGAGTGGCGCCAGAGTTGACGAAAGATAGGACAGAATGGAAGAGAAAAACATGTTGTGCCGACCCCACTTAGAGTGGGATAAGGACAGGGAGATTTAACTTTATTGTCTATGTATATGTCCATTATTAACTAACTTTATTATTATTTTAATTTTATTATTATTATTTTTTATTACTATTTTTATATTTTAGTGCTGTATGATATTAACGATTTTACTTTTATTTCTGATATTGACTTTACTTACGATATTTAGTCCATATTCTATAAATTTCTCAACGTGTTCTTTATTATTTACAATGTCTTTTAAGATATCTTCTGTGACAAAAGTAATGAGAATATTATTTTGCTATAATCCGCGATAAAAGAAAATATGTGTAATGCTAAATGTAGAGTGTACTATTCGTTCTCATACCTGATACATGCAGAATTTGTAAGAACTCATGCACTACCCGACACCGATGGCACAACAATACACAAGCACTGCACAAATTCACCACCACAATCTCAAAAATTGTTTCGCCCCGTAACCGAAGCATCGTCAGGAGATAGACTCCACGACTAAATCGTATCTTCTGTGACTCAGATCCCCATCGATTGGTCCTCAAAGGTTAACAGTAGGGAAATGAAATTAAATTATTAAAAGCTTAGCTTATTGTTTAAAGAATGACCGCTAAGTTTTTTGACTGGTTCCTCTCGGTAAGAGCATTTTTCCAAATCAAAAGCTTCTAAAAGCCAACTTAGATGAAGACTAATTTGAATTTGAATTTATGATTTTTTTAATGGCAAGCCAAATTCTAACATTATATTTAAGTTACCTAAAAACAACTACTAAAATATTTATGATTTTTTCTTTCTAAATGGACGTTCACAAAGAGCTCATTACCAACATTTCGAGTGTGTTAATTCTGCCTTTTATACTGTATAATTTCTTTAATGTTGGCTTTTTGTAACACTGATCCTTTAAGATTGGATTTCTTTGGAACTTATTTGAATGTTCTTTAAATTCAATCATCATTTTTATACCGGTCTGCAATGGGCAAACATTTAACAGTTATTAATCACAAATAAGTAAATAAGGATCTGTTATAATTTTGGTGGGTAACATTGAAACTTAGACCTACAATGCTATTCAAGTGCGAAATAGTAAGTTTTACATATATAAGAAAATATCCAATATGCCAAGACTTTTTTGGTCTGCGCGTTACTATTAGATTGTCACAGCTTTGCATTTAACATTTCAAATTATGAGTTGCTATCTATTCCTATTTTCGTAGTTTTATTTAGTGCCGAAAAACAGGAATAAAACGAGATTTTCTTTTAAATAAAACCTAGCTAGATCGGTGTTTTCTCCCCAAAAACCCCTAAATGCTGAATTATAGGAAAATCGTTAAAGCCGTTTCTGGAACTCAGAAAATATATTTATATATATACATACATACAAGAATAACTCATTTAAATATTAAAGATAGGAATTTTATGTATTATTGCCCAGGGTTTGAACCCGTAACCTCCTTATAAGGCTCACGTGCTCGTTCGGCCATTAAGCTTTTTCATACGTGATATGTTTTAGTATTATATTAAAATTTAAACTGATTTTGAACAATTTTAAAATCGTGTCGAACGAAACATAATCGTGTTTTTAAATGTTACTTAAAATTAACTGTTATTTAATTTTCACTGACACGATAATTATTTTGCAGATGCCTTCCGGCCGAAAAATAGCGTAATCTAGTTAAATACATGCTGCAAAAATAGGGAAAAAAGTATATGATCTCGCTGTAAAATTAAATAAACTGTGTTGTTTATTATGCACTATACCCGATCTCTTAGTATTCTCCTCCCACCAAAGGTTGTCTGTGAGAGATCGCTTTAGCGATTAGACCGCCTTTGCACGCTTGTCCTAATTTAATTTAATATAAACGTATGTACCTCTGTATAGTGCAATAAGAATAAATAAATAAATAAATAAATAAATAAAATAAACTGCTTATAACGCAAAATATACATTTCACCCTACAATAAGAATTTACGTTAAAATCAAAATACTCTTTATTCAAATAAGCTCTTTCAAGCACTTTTGAATCGTCAAGGATCAATATGATTAATGAAGCTACAACTGGCTCGGAATGTTGCTCTTACCGAGAAGGACCAGAAAGAAACTCGGCGGGCAATCTTTTAAACATTTTCAATTTTGCATTATTAAACCGCAGTCTTTTACCGTTCTAGAACAAAGTTTTGTTTTATGATTTTCATATACTAGCTTTGCCGCGGTTTCGTTCGCGTGGAGTTTGGTCTGCCACATTATATTATGTAGATAATTACACACAGTAGATATATGCTGTCGCGGACTTTTATTTAGAACTTTTCAACAAGGTTTATCATTTTTTGTGTAACTCCAATGGTTTAATCACCACTTTTTTCCCGACTTAAATGACATGTATTACGACCAAAATTACATAAAATAATTATAAATTGTCATCTATATGTTATTCCGATGTATAACATCATTATTCTCCTGCCCTTATCCCACTCTAAGTGGGGTCGGCACAACATGTTATAAACATGTTGTTACATGATTTGGCTGCGTTTTTACGACCGCCTGCCTGCCTGATGTCAACTTACCTTAGTTACTTATTTTACGGCACCTCGGTAAGAAAGAGGGTGGCCTATTCTACTCAGCCGGATACCACACGGTGGGTTAACTTACTGTTACGTCCGCGCTCGGATTATAGCAAAATAGCATTGAATTTCGCAAAGCAACGCCTACTTATATAAATTATGTACCCTTTTGATTTAATTAATGCCTTATTTATTTTATTTTTATTTTAAATTGATAAAAATAAGTTTTTTAATTTTAAAATTTTTAGTTTTACGTAAATAATTCTTACCTTAGTCGCCTTTTACGACACCTCGGTAAGAAATGAGGGTGGTAGTATTCTATTCAACATATATTACTGTAAAGTTTCACCTAAATCCGTCCAGTTTTTTCATGAAAGAGTAACAAACACACATCCATACTCACAAACTTTCGCGTTTACTATATTAAGTAGGAAAGGACTAGCCGTCCGGCTAAAGTTGTAAATTTGATGTGGGTAAGACTTTTTAAGCTGTTGTTTAAAGATACATTCATTTAATTAAGCCGTAAACTTAAACATGTCCCGGGAGCTATTTTAACCTTGGGTTCGGACAGTTAACCTTAACAGCGGATGATAATCGTTAATTTAGAAGTTATTCTGTCCCAGTGTCTGTGACCAACCTCCTTTCTTACCGAGGTGTCGTTAAAGGTGACTAAGGTAAGTTGACCCACCGTGTGGTATCTGGTTTAGTAGAATGGACCACCCTCTTTCTTACCGAGGTGTCGTAAAATACGACTAACGTAAGTTGATGTCAGGCAGGCGGTCGTTAAAACGCAGCCAAATCACGTTACAGCATGTTTATAACATGTTGTGCCGACCCCACTTAGAGTGGGATAAGGGGAGGATGATGAGGATGATGAAGCAATTTAAAAACCTGAACTACTTCTGTTTGTTAAAATTGATTTTACTAAGATTTAACAGCACGAAACTCAGTGGTTGCTATTTTCAAAATATAATATTTGTAACTGCTATTTTACTATTACTATTTATAGTGCAACAACTTTATTGTCTATGTATATGTCCATTGTTAACTAACTTTATTATTATTTTAATTTTATTTTTATTATTTTTTATTACTATTTTTATATTTTAGTGCTGTAATATTAATATCATAATATTAATATCATTAACGATTTTACTTTTATTTCTGATATTGACTTTATTTACGATATTTAGTCCATATTTTATAAATTTCTCAACGTGTTCTTT
The DNA here is from genome assembly GCA_947086495.1 of Morpho achilles. Classification (NCBI taxonomy): domain Eukaryota; kingdom Metazoa; phylum Arthropoda; class Insecta; order Lepidoptera; family Nymphalidae; genus Morpho; species Morpho achilles. The sequence continues at coordinate 1,775,994 of CAMTZB010000005.1, forward strand.
ATTATTTACAATGTCTTTTAAGATATCTTCTGTGACAAAAGTAATGAGAATATTATTTTGCTATAATCCGCGATAAAAGAAAATATGTGTAATGCTAAATGTAGAGTGTACTATTCGTTCTCATATGATACATGCAGAATTTGTAAGAACTCATGCACTACCCGACACCGATGGCACAACAATACACAAGCACTGCACACATTCACCACCACAATCTCAACAATTGTTTCGCCCCGTAACCGAAGCATCGTCAGGAGATAGACTCCACGACGAAATCGTATCTTCTGTGACCGAGATCCCCATCGATTGTTCCTCAAAGGTTAACAGTAGGGAAATGAAATAAAATTATTAAAATCTTAGCTTATTGTTTAAAGAATGACCGCTAAGTTTTTTGTTGGTTCTTCTCGGTACGAGCATTTTTCCAAATCGGTGATACCTTCATTACAATTTGACAATTCGAAAGAACTTCTAAAAGCCAACTTAGATGAAGAATAATTTGAATTTGAATCTATCGTTTTTTTGATGGCAAGCCAAATTCTAACATTATATTTAAGTTACCTAAAAACAACTACTAAAATATTTATGATTTTTTCTTTCTAAATGGACGTTCACAAAGAGCTCATTACCAACATTTTGAGTGTGTTAATGCTGCCTTTTATACTGTATAATATCTTTAATGTTGGCTTTTTGTAACACTGATCCTTTAAGATTGGATTTCTTTGGAACTTATTTGAATGTTCTTTAAATTCAATCATCATTTTTATACCGGTCTGCAATGGGCAAACATTTAACAGTTATTAATCACAAATAAGTAAATAAGAGATCTGTTATAATTTTGGTGGGTAACATTGAAACTTAGACCTACAATGCTATTCAAGTGCGAAATAGTAAGTTTTACATATCTAAGAAAATATCCAATATGCCAAGACTTTTTTGGTCTGCGCGTTACTATTAGATTGTCACAGCTTTGCATTTAACATTTCAAATTATGAGTTGCTATCTATTCCTATTTTCGTAGTTTTATTTAGTGCCGAAAAACAGGAATAAAACGAGATTTTCTTTTAAATAAAACCTAGCTAGATCGGTGTTTTCTCCCCAAAAACCCCTAAATGCTGAATTATAGGAAAATCGTTAAAGCCGTTTCTGGAACTCAGAAAATATATTTATATATATACATACATACAAGAATAACTCATTTAAATATTAAAGATAGGAAATTTATGTATTATTGCCCAGGGTTTGAGCCCGTAACCTCCATATAAGGCTCGAGTGCTCGTTCGGCCATTACGGCTTTTTCATACGTGATATGTTTTAGTATTATATTAAAATTTAAACTGATTTTGAACAATTTTAAAATCGTGTCGAACGAAACATAATCGTGTTTTTAAATGTTACTTAAAATAAACTGTGATTTAATTTTCACTGACACGATAATTATTTTGCAGATGCCTTCCGGCCGAAAAATAGCGTAATCTAGTTAAATACATGCTGCAAAAATAGGGAAAAAAGTATATGATCTCGCTGTAAAATTAATTAAACTGCTTATAACGCACAATATACATTTCACCCTACAGTAAGAATTTACGTTCAAATCAAATAATCTTTATTCAAATAAGCTCTTTCAAGCACTTTTGAATCGTCAAAGATCAATATGATTAATGAAGCTACAACTGGTTCGGAATGTTGTTCTTACCGAGAAGGACCAGAAAGAAACTCGGCGGTCAATTTTAAACATTTTCAATTTTACATTATTAAACCGCAGTCTTGTATCGTTCTAGAACAAAGTTTTGTTTTAAGATTTTATGATATACTAGCTTTTGCCCGCAGCTTCGGTTGCGTGGAGTTTGGTCTGCCACATTATATTATGTAGATAATTACACACAGTAGATATATGCTGTCGCGGACTTTTATTTAGAACTTTTCAACAAGGTTTATCATTTTTTGAGTAACTCCAATGGTTTAGTCACCACTCTTTTCCCGACTTAAATGACATGTATCGTTATATTACGACCAAAATTACATAAAATAATTATAAATTGTAATCTATATGTTATTCCGATGTTTAACATCATTATCCTCCTGCCCTTATCCCACTCTAAGTGGGGTCGGCACAACATGTTATAACATGATTTGGCTGCGTTTTTACGATCGCCTGCCTGCCTGATGTCAACTTACCTTAGTTACTTATTTTACGGCACCTCGGTAAGAAAGAGGGTGGTCTATTCTACTAAACCGGATAACACACGGTGGGTCAACTTACCTTAGTCGCCTTTTACGACACCTTGGTAAGAAATGAGGTTGGTCTATTCTACTCAGCCGAAGTACACGGCGGGTTAACATACTGTTACGTCCGCGCTCGGATTATAGCAAAATAGCATATTATTGAATTTCGCAAAGCAACGCCTGTTTATATAAATTATGTACCCTTTTGATTTAATTAATGCCTTATTTATTTTATTTTTATTTTAAATTGATAAAAATAAGTTTTTTAATTTTAAATTTTTTAGTTTTACTTATATAATTCTTACCTTAGTCGCCTTTTACAACTCGGTAAGAAATGAGGGTGGTAGTATTCTATTCAACATATATTACTGTAAAGTTTCAACTAAATCTGTCCAGTTTTTTCATGAAAGAGTAACAAACATCCATACTCACAAACTTTCGCGTTTACTATATTAAGTAGGAAAGGACTAGCCGTCCGGCCAAAGTTGTAAATTTGATGTGGGTAAGACTTTTTAAGCTGTTGTTTAAAGATACATTCATTTAATTAAGCCGTAAACTTAAATATGTCCCGGGAGCTATATTAACCCTGGGTTCGGACAGTAAACCTTAACAGGGGATGATAATCGTTAATTTAGAAGTTATTCTGTCCCAGCGCTACTGGTATAATTTCGAATCGGTTTCGGGAAAATTTCGAAAAATTTTACAATTTTTTTTCGTTTAAGAAGAGTTTGTACTCTTGTAGGCAAATATTTTAACCAAATAATTTAAGCTATTTTTGCCAAAATACGTGTCATTTACTGTCAATATTGATAGTGCATAGTATTTTTTATAAAAAACCTCATTAAAATTAAAAAAAAATCAAATTAATAAACTCGTAAACAAGTTCTTTTGAATCGTCGACTCTACTGCTGGTTCGGAAAGCTGTTCCTACCGAGAAGAGCCAGCAAGAAACTCGGCGGTTGCTCTTTTCAAAATATAATTCTTACTACTAGTTCCATTTAGCTATTACTGTCTTATACATGATTAAAGTTGCGGTAGCCCAGCGGTAACACCGTGAGCCTCTTTCGAGGAGGTCACGGGTTGGAACCAGACAGCAATGAGTTTTTCTGCTAAAACTTATGAGTCTAATTGATAATTGCAATTTATCACACGCTTATCGGCAAAGGAAAGCATCGTGAGGAAACCTGCATATCTCTAGAGAGTTCTGGAGATATGTATAACCTACCAATTGGAGCAGCGTGGTAGATCTTAGCTACCAATCCTTCTCTCCAAAAACGGAGAGAAGAGGCTTGTTCCCAGCAGTGAGAGAGTAAGCCGCTACATCATTAATATTTAAATGGTTAATCTTGTATGTTTAACGATAACGATTTTCCTGAAATACAGCATGTAGGGGGTTTTGGGGTAGAAAAATCGATTTAGGTTTTATGCAAAAAATCGTTTTATTCCTGATTTTGGGCATTTAAAAATAACCAGCAGTGGGATAGTAACAGGCCGTTACTACAGGATCGAAGAATAGTTATATCCACGCATTCTTATCATCTAACTGTATAGGAAACCATTAAATATTTGTTATCTTAATTGAATCAAGAGCCACGTATTACTTAGGGGGAAAGGTGGGGAGGGTACCCATATTTTTCCAATTACCAACAATTATCCGAATTAAAAGAACACTTCACGTAATTAAGGGCAACCCTTAGTTGAATACAAAATAGATAGTTGTAAATCAATCAAACAAATAGGTAAGAATAGGTCATTTGTTTTTCGCGTAGTTTAGCAATTGAACGCGAAAACGTGGTTAGCTTATATTGGACCATTCCACGTTTTTATAATTTTAAAAGCTTTATTTAACTTGCCGTGTATGCATGTGAAGGTGGAATCTTGCAAGTTAAATTTGACCCACTTCCCGGTGTCGGACTGAGTTAAATTTTCACATATTGATCCAGTACCGATGATAATATATGTTTGTGATAAGCATGACCTACCATCAGTAGAATTGACAATTCAAAAGTAAGTTTACAAGTTTATTTGAATAAAGAAAATTTTGAGTTAATTTTCGCTATTAAACAATAACACATGTATAAAAAAATTGTAATCTAAGAAAGTAAACAGCTGGACCGAGAAACGATGTGTGTTTTGTTTGATTGAAATAATTATGATGCTTAAAGATGTATTAACTGTTTGCCCTCAGCTCCTTGGAGAAATCTCCCGATTCTCGTTTTATTACAAAATATTACCTATTGTTTCTTCTTGGCTGCATTGGAAAGGTTTTCAATTACCGCGACCAGTGAAACATTTGAAAAGGTTAAGAATTTACAAAAGAGGTTCAACGCTTTATTTTTGATCGTCAGCTTTTACAATCAGTTAAATATTTCATTATTTATGATTTTAATAACTTATAAATATTTAATACTAGCAGAGCCCGCGGTCTTACTTACTTACTTACTTGCATTAATATGTCTCATTTTTTTCAGTTTTTTTGGCGTAAACCCCGATCCTGCCGGAGTTCTAGGATAAAATAGCTTTTATGTTGCTCCACAGCCTCCTCTATCTTCAATTACAAATCCCATCAAAATCAGTCGTTTCGTAGAATATACTATTAACTTAAACGTTCCTCAACACTTGAACTATGTTTTAGTGAAAACCGTACAAAAATCTGTTCAGTAGATTTTGAGAAAATCGATCACATACAGACAGACAGCTTTTGGGAAATATAATAAGTATAGATATAGACCATCATTATCTTACCCTTATCCCACTCTAAATGGGGTCGGCACAATATGTCTTCTTTTTCCATTCTTCTCTATCATTCGTCAACTCTGGTGCCACTCCTCTAACATGCATATAATTTTTCACACAATCCATCCATCTTTTTTTCGGCCTCCCCCTAGCCATACATCCATCTACATTCATATTTAAAACTCATTTGATCACAAGATTTTCATTCCTCCTCATAAATTGACCATACCAATTTAGTCTCGCACTTCTCATCTTTTCTGTAATGGGCGCAACTTTTAGACTTCCCCTAATATACTCATTGCAATAATAAGTAATACACCCAGGCTCGGAGAAGCAACAAATTGTTTAAAGTAAATGCCCTCGGCGGGAATCGAACCCGCGAATAGCTGAGGGCAGGGTAACTGCCCGCTGCACCAACGGACCACTCTACGTCACTAGTTATTGCATTACGTGCTTGTTAGCACGTGCAAATCTTTATGCGACTTTGTGCAAAAGCATTTATTATAACTTAACAATAGTCCTTTAATTTCAATGACTCCTTTATTAAATTACTTATCTACTATTACCGATAGCTGTATAACTGACTGACTGACTGGCCCGTTGGCGCAGTGGGTAGGGACCCTGCCTTCAGCTCCGCGGGTCGTGGGTTCGATTCCCGCCCAGAGCCAACATTTTCTATAAATGAATTTGTTGGTCTTTGAGCCTGGGTGTATATATTTGTATTTAAAAATATATAAGTATATATTCACCAGTTGTCTGTCTACCATAACACAAGTATTAAGTTACTTACTTTGGGGACGGACGAGCGTGTGTAAGTGTCCCATATATTTATATTTATAACTGAACTGTGAGAACGTATGACTCTTTTCAAAGGGATCACAGATTCATATCCCAGTTAACAAGGAGTTTTTTCGTTAAAACTTATGTAGAACATGTCTATCGCATATCTCTAGAAAATTCTGGGGATATGTGTAATCTACTAGTCCGAATTGGAGCAGCGTAGTAGGTTATATTCAATTAAATGGCGGTATAAAAATAATAATAGTTAATAATAATATTGTACACAATATTGTAATGGTAAAATACATTGGTTAAATAATTATTTTTATAACATCTATAATTACTGTATTCACAGTAAATATGATTTGATTTGATTTGAGTTAAGAGATATTATACTAGAGTACGGCATGCCGATATGGTATCCGGCTGAGTAGAATATATCACCCTCATTTCTTACCGAGGTGTCGTAGATTGCGTCTAAGGTAAGTTGAACCACCGTATGGTATCCGGTTGAGTAGAATAGACCACCCTCTTTCTTACCAAGGTGTATGTAATACAACTAAGATAAGTCAGGCAGGCGGCCGGTTGTAAAAACGCAGCCAAATCATGTGACAGCATGTTGTGCCGACCCCACTTAGAGTGGGGTAAGGGTAGGAGGATGATGACATATAAGAATTTTCTGATCAAATGAGGTCTCCTACTCAGCACTGGTTTTGGCTGAGTTTTACGACCGGCCGCCTGCCTGACGTCAACTTACCTTAGTCGTATTTTACGACACCTCGGTAAGAAAGAGGGTGGTCTATTCTGCTAAACCAAATATCACAAGGCAGGTCGACTTACCTTAGTCGCCTTTTACGACACCTTGGTAAGAAATGAAAAATTTTAATATATAATTTATTTTTGTTCTGTTGGCTGTGTAAGGTGTGTGAGGCTCCCCTACTCTATAATAACTCTATGATAAAAATACCCTCCCAAGTCAAACAAAACTTATTACTTATTCTACTGACGTTACGAAAAACTGTTTTAAAGTGGCAACACCGTCTACAGGCTTATTTGCATATTTATTTGGCGTTGTAATTAGCTACAGAGTCGTAATTAACAAGGATGAACGCGGTCGTGCCGCGGCATAATGGCCGCCGGTCACTATACATCATGGCGGCGCGTCAGCTGTCACTTTTTGCAGTTTCCCGCCGACTTTTAATCAAATTTTCGGACGTTTGTTACACAAATGAGTTGCAGTTGATTATTATTTTGTGTAGATGCATGTTTCGTTTTATTGCATACCCGCCTACTCAGCTCATGTAGATTTAGTAGAAAACATAAAGCCCCGATTGATTCTTTTTTGCTTACGTTATTTTTTATTTCACCATAAGATAATCAAAGTATATGGTTAATTTTTTAAAAGGTATAAATAAAATAAAAATTAAGAAACAATAGTTGAGGCGGTGAGGTTTGAACCTAGGTATTTTCACCTCCAACCCCCCGGTCCCCCAATTCAGCTACCGTGACTTGAAGTTTTGATCCCGAAAACAGGGATAAAACGACTTTTTTTTTATTTAAATCTAGCGATTTTTCTTCCTCAAACTCCCTAAAGGCTAAATTTCATTCAATATACACACATACAAGATTAAATCATTTAAATATTAAAGATAAGGGTTCATAATGTTAAGTATGATACTTGACAAATTTAAGTTTTAACATAAAAATTTTAAATTGAAAAGTATATTTTTTAATCGGCCTACTTTTATCCCCTCAACATTCTCCTGCCCTTATACCACTCTAAGTAGGGTCGGCACAACATGTAATAAACATGTTGTCACATGATTTGTCTACGTACATTACGACCTGCCTGAAGTCAACTTACCTTAGACATTTTTTTCCACATCTCGGCAAGAAAGAGGGTCTAATCAACCGGATACCACACGGTGGGTCAACTTACCTTAGTCGCCTTTTACGTCGCCTCGGTAAGAAAGAGGGTGGTTTATTCTATTCAGCCGTATACCACACGGCTTCCTAGGGATTCGTAGGTTTCACATATCAGAAGATTCTTTTAGCATGTAAAAGTTTCTTTAAGATATTTTCGTTAACCGAAAAACGTTTATAAAATTGTAAATATCAATAACGCACTTAAGACTTTAAAAAAAGTTGATAGAAAAATTTATAAGTGCTTCCCGAGGTTTGAACCCGTGACCTTCTGGTTAGAATCACACGTCATGCATCACAATGTACATTAATTTACGTAAATTAAGTAAAGGATGTAGATGTTACCTGCCCAAAAAAAAACGAAAAGGCCCGAATGTAGGAACGCGGAAAAGTTAAATTCGTGCCGCATGAAAAAAAAAAGCTTTGATATTCAAATTCATATTACAACTAGCTTTTACCAGCACCTTTCTTCAGATGGACGTTTATTCTTGGAATAAACAGGAGCTTATGTCACTCTCCAGCCCTGCATATACCACCATTACAGAGATTAGATTGATCCTGGGGTTAAATTGTGATTAGTAATTCTGCTATTCGTTACATATTACGTATTTAACGACCGGAAGCCTGCCTGACGTCAACTTACCTTATTCGCTTTTTGCGACATATCGATAAGAAATGAGAGTTTTCTATTCTACTCAGCCAGATCGACTTACCTTAGTTACCTTTTACGACAACTCGGTAAGAAATGAGGTTGGTCTATTCTATTCTGGCGGATACCACATGGTGGACCTTCAGATTTAGGCAATGGTTAAAAAAATTAGGTAATTTACTAATGTTTTGAGTAATAAGTTTATTTTATCTATATAGTAGCGGCCCGCTTTGTCCAAGTTTCAATATAAAGCTTGTTTTATTGTGTTACGTGATACAAACACCTGTAGCTTAGTAATTGTAACAAATGATCGGTTTAGGACACACAGTTTAATATAGAAGGACAATTTATAAGGGAGTGACGTGTGGAATTGGCTGAGATTGTGTTGGTTTTCAATTGTAATTCTTATTCTAAATATTCCTTTCTACCCGGGATTTCTTTCGCCTAACTTAAGCGTTTAAGTAGACAAAAGTAATAATAAAATTATATTGCTATAATCCGCGATAAACTATATAGACAATAAAAAAAAAAGTAAGTAACGGCCTGTTATTATCCCACTGCTGGGAATAGGCCTCTTCTCTCCGTTATTGGAGAGAAGGATTGGAGCTAAGACCTACCACGCTGCTCCAATGCGGATTGGTAGGTTACACATACCTCCACAGAATTCTCTAGAGATATGCAGGTTTCCTCACGATGTTTTCCTTCACCGAAAAGCGTGTGATAAATTGCAATTATCAATTAGACACATAAGTTTTTAAGAGAAAAACTCATTGGTGTCTGCCCGGGTTCGAACCCGTGATCGTCTCTAGAGATTCACACGGTCGCACCGCTGGGCCATCACAGCTTATATTGTGTATATAGACAATATATATACTAAATTTACACTGGACATATGATACATGTAAGATTTGCAAAAACACATACACAAACCTCCTCCACCGCCATCACAATACAGAAGCACTACATGTATATACATGTACATATCACAAACTCAACAAACGTTTCGCCCCGCATCCGGAGCGATTATGCGTGGAGTTTATCTCCTAATGATACTTCGGTTGCGGGGCGAAACGATTGTTGAGATTGCGATAGTGAACGTGTGTAGTGCTCTTGTAATGTGGGCGGTGGTGGTTGTGTATGTGCTTTTACGAATCCTCCATTTATCAGGTATGAAAGCAGATTGTCCACTCTACATTTAGCATTATGTATAATAAACATGCTCCAATCCTTCTCTCCCAAAACGGAGAGAAGAGGCCTATTCTCAGCAGTGGGATAGTAACAGGCCGTTACTTACTATAATAAACATATATAAAATATAATAGAAATATAATTTTGTTATTACTTTTGTATTATGGATCTCTGCAAAGTAACGCCTAATTCTATAATTTTATTTTCGTTTATGTACTTACTTGCAATATGTCTTTTTTTCGGTTTCCGAAAGTATTTTTTTGTTCTCCAGTCTAGTCCAATGAATTAAACGATTAAGAAAGTGCGACAGACAGATATTATTTATCTTTAATATTTAAATGAGTTTATCTTGTATGTATATATGTATATTTTCGGAATCTCGGAAACGGCTTCAACGATTTCCCTAAAATTCAGTTCAGGGGGAGAGCAATCGACCTAGCTAGGTTTAATTTAAAAAAAATTATGTCTCATATCTGTTTTTGGACATTAAAAATAACTGTAAAACTTAATGTTGCGATAACCGATGGGTAACTGGCGGACCGAAAATGTTATAAAAAAAATCCATGGTTCGAATTCATCATCACATATCATCGGCGCCTTTTTCTTTTATATTTTCTTTTCTTTTATATTTTCAAAAGAATTACCGAGCAAGTCGCGGTCACCCAGTTAAGTAAGGTAAGTTATAATATATCGCGTCATATAAAACTGTCATCACTTTTATAAGACGCCAGTAGTTAACACTAAGTAACTGTAACTACACTATTAAGTATTACAGTCGTAATAATGACTGTGTTACGAAAATTAATGGGAAATGTGAACCTTATAATTGGGCATGTCGGCTATATTATACGGCCCGTATTTACGATCTTGTCACGGCCGTATTAAGTAATGTAAATATGGTAGATTTTGTAGTTCACTCAAGTAAATTTAAGTACCCTAGTTTAGTAAGAATATCTTTAATATTTAAATGAGTTAATCTTGCATGTGTATATATACATATACGTGTTACAACATGTTTTTAATACAACCTCCTTCATAGAGTTGAGTTGGTAATTAATATGAAAAAGCATTGTAGCTGTTATATTTTTATGTGTCATTCATTGAGTTGTTGCGAAAAGAGTAAATGGGTTGACTCTGGGAAAACTGTTTTTTATTTATTGAATAAGAATAAAGGAGAAATATCGTTGTTGACTGTCCCGTTGGAGTAGTGAGTAGACCCTGCCTTCAGCTCCGCGGGTCGCGGGTTCGATTCCCGCCGAGGGCCAACATTTTCTATAAATGAATTTGTTGGTCTTTGAGCCTGGGTGTATATTTGTATTTAAGTATGTATTTAAAAAATATATAAGTATATATTCACCAGTTGTCTGTCCATAACACAAGTAATAAGTTACTTACTTTGGGGACGGACGACCGTGTGTGTAAATGTCCCATATATTTATTTATTTATTTATTTAATCGTTGTTTGTTATATATGGTCTATTATACAGCATCCGTTATTCAATTACGGGCTTTTGACAGCGATTTCGTCCGCTTATGCTTCATACGAGTTAAAAAGACGTCATCTAACGTAACAATAAAATTATTTTTGCTATAATCCGCGATAAATTAAATTTTTAATAATGAGGTAATCTTTTATATATATATATATATATATATATATATATATATATATATATATATATATATATATATATATATATAAATATATTTTCTGAATCTCGGAAACGGCTTCAACGATTTTCCTGAAATTCAGCATGTAGGAGGTTTTGTGGGAGAAAAATCGACCTAGCTAGGTTTTATTAAAAATCTTTTTATTTCTGTTTTTGGGCATAAAAAAATTATTGACTATTACCATTTATTAAAAAAATCATTATTATCATAATTTGTATAGCTCTATCCTTTTACCTGCATAATTGTTAAATAACAAAAAAACCTTATATTTAAAACTAAGTAAGTAACAGTTAGTGGGCGTAATGAGTTTCTATTCATAACACAAGAAAAACTGTTTTACATTAACACAATGGTTTTACAAAAGCGGCGTGAACTTTTATATAATTTCTGCGCTTTACTCTCCGATAAAAGCTGTGATGACCCAGAGGTGACCGTGCGACTCTTTTCAGGAGGTAACGAGTTCAAACCAATAAGTTTTTTGATTAATAACTTATGTTACAACGTGTTTCAAATACAACCTCCGTCATATAATTGGTCTATAAAATAAAAATCATTGTGGAAGTTATATGTCTTTGGGTTGTTGAGGAAGATTAAATACGTTGACTTTTGAGAAAATTGTTTTTTATTATTACATAAGTTTAATGAAAAATATCGTTCTTATACTTATGTCTAATTGATAATTGCAATTTATCACACGCTTTTCAGTGAAGCAAAACATCTTGAGGAAACCTGCATATCTCTAGAGAATTCTGGGGATATGTGTAACCTACCAATCCGCATTGGAGCAGCGTGGTAGATCTTAGCTCCAACTTTTCCAAAACTGTGAGAGATGGCCCAGCAGTGGGATAGTAACAGGCCGTTATTTTTCTATAGGATTTTGCACAAAGAGATTACTGTATATTACATTAGTGTAAGAAATATGCTTATAAGTAAAGCATATTACAAAATTGAAGATTATTTGGATGATAAAAATGGATTTAAATACTTTCAGCTGAAAACAAGACTGCGGTTTAATAATGTAAATAAAAAATGTTTAAAAGATTGACCGCCGCGTTTCTTTCTGGTTCTTCTCGGTAAGAGCAACATTCCGAACCACTTGTAGCTTTATTAATCATATTGATTCATAATTTAAAAGTGCTTGAAAGAGCTTATTTGTCGTTAAACCGTCTGGCATTTCCTTCAGGAACGCCTAAACATAAATGTATGGTATTAAAAAACTAAATGTGACCCGAACAAAATCGCGGTTAAAACTAGCTTATTATATTTCAAAGGTCATCGGGTCGTACTATGAAGTACTCAACCCTTATCCCATATCAAGGCAAGAGCGTCGAGTGAAGATTGGAAATAGGTCTATGCAAATATGTCTACCACTGTCGAATTTAAGCTTACGTGAATTACTTAACTGAACTTAATGGTTGTAGGTTATACTTAGAATAAAATTGACTATTGATTTGATAATTTAAAATTATCTTCGTAAAAATATAAGGAAATAGCAATGTAAACATTTGTATTGCGTAAAGTATGTGAGTTGGGATGTGTGTATCTTGCCATGTATATTTATATACTTACATAAGTATAATTACCTGGGTGACTGTATTGCTCGGTAATTTCTTTAAAAGATAAAAAAAAAAATATAAAAAATACTTTGGCAGGTGGGGGGATCGAATCTAGGTTTTTCCACCTCTCTAGACCGACCGTTCCCTTAAATGAGCTACCATACGTTTACGACTGACAGCGAAAATTGTCTTTTGGATACAACGTAAATTTTAGTCATCATCCTCCTGCCCTTATCCCACTCTAAGTGGGGTCGGCACAACATGTTATAAACATTTTGTCATATGATTTGGCTGCGTTTTTATAACCGGCCGCTTGCCTGACATCAACTTAACTTAGTCGTATTTTACGACACCTCGGTAAGAGAGGGTGGTCTATTCTACTAACCCGGATACCACACGGTGGGTCAACTTACCTTAGTCGCCTTTTACGACACCTCGGTAAGAAAAGAGGGTGGTACTATTCTATTCAGCCGGATACCACACGGCGGGTCGTCTTACCTTAGTCGTCTTTTACGACACCTCGGTAAGAAAAGAGGATGGTACTATTAATTTAAATATTAAAGTCCATCCATCCTCCTGCCCTTATCCCACTCTAAGTGGGGTCGGCACAACATGTTATAAACATGTTGTCATATGATTTGGCTGCGTTTTTATGACCGGCCGCCTGCCTGACATCAACTTACCCCAGTCGTATTTTACGACACCTCGGTAAGAGAGGGTGGTCTATTCTACCAAACCGGATACCACACGGTGGGTCAACTTACCTTAGTCGCCTTTTACGACACCTCGGTAAGAAATGAGGTTGGTCTATTCTACTCAGCCGGATACCACACGGCGGGTCGTCTTACCTTAGTCGCCTTTTACGACACCTCGGTAAGAAAAGAGGATGGTACTATTATATTCAGCCGGATACCACACGGCGTTTATTTAAATATTAAAGTCATTAAATATTAAAGACATAGTGAACTAACTATTAAAATACAACGTGAACCATAAATCAAATGGTGAACCACTAGATGAAATATAAAAATACATTGTAAACTATATAAACACATTGTAAACCATAAAATCCAGAGACACTAATTTACTAAAAAACAAATTTTCACTAAATCACTATTTTTTTATAATCACGCGCGGACCCTAAAAGTCTAGAAAACATACTTCAATTTTATAAGCAAGTAGTCAAAAACAAAAGTTTAAGACACAAAAGCTCAAAATACATTCATTAGTGAGCTTACGTTTGTTTATTTTAAGCACATCTATTTCTGTTATGTTTGGTGATTCAGTAGGAGATAAATTACTTAGTATGCTTTGATATATATTACGTGTAATAAACTAAATTGTAATTTAAATACAGTGTAATCTCCACGTAACGTCACTCGATTTAACGAAATTCGCAAAAGCGTCGATATCACTTGGCTTTGGTTGATTTAGCTTGTTTCCCATACAATGCGATACAATACAATACACTCTAAATAGCATAACACCCACTCTCAATAACGACAGCAATTTAATAATATAAAGTACTTTTTAAGTTGTCAAAATTATAACAACAGCGCAGCTGTGTACGTTTTTTTGTCGTTTTATTATCCTAGCCCTTTAAAATCTCTGGGTATTGACGAAAGAGTTTTTCTGATACGCGCAATAGAGGTGGGAGAGAAGATAAGTCATGTTGGGAGACATTTTGGATTTAGGCGCTCTACAGTGTCTCTACAGATTTTTTTTCTCTCTCATTAACAATAACTCTCTATAACGTCAAAATATGTACAGTCCCTTGAGGGTCGTTATATGAAGTTTGTACTGTACTTAAATTCTTAAGAAACATAATAAATAAAGGGATAGGTTCTTCAAATAGTGAACGTAAAATAATAATACAAAATTACAAAAAATGTACATATATTATTTATTGATATTTGTTAAAATGAATTGCATACAATATAATACACTATATAGGATTTAGATGAGAAACTGCATTTTAGTCGAGTAATAAAAGGAAACTGTTTTACGTCACGTCTCAGAGATGTCACTGCAACGTATCTACCGTAATAATCCACTAGATGGCGCTGTACATTCTTATAGTAACCCATTTAATAAAAACTAAATGGGCGACCTAGCTTGCGCGGTATTTTTTTTATAAAATTTAAAAAGATGCGATTTGAAAAAAAGCAAAAGGATTTATTTGAAATATCATGAATTTCGAAGCGGCCCGTTCTCAACTGAGCTATGATATTATTGACAGCGTAAATAACCTTTGCTTTCTAATAATATTACACGCTCATTTTTCTACCCACTACCTTGAAAAGAGTGCATTCAATTTACTACACTCACAAATTACTTTACAAATGAAGTAAAGTGAATGATATAAAGGTGTAATGTGAATTTAATTGTTGAATAAATAAACGTACCTAAATCTAAGTTTATATCAAATGATGTGGCTGGAGATAAAAACAAATTGGGACAATATCCTGAACTAAATTGAGCACATAAACAACGTAGATATATGTACTGCGCTAGAGATATTTTGTGTGTACAAATTTGAATGGAAATTTTGTTTATGGGTGGAAGTATTTCATTAAATTTCATGTATTTGTTTCTATTCTAAATTTAATTAGACTTACATTTACGTATTGTTTGGACGGAGCTTTCTTACTATACTACATAGTATCATAGCCTTTCCTGCCCTTATCCCACTCTAAGTGGGGTCGGCACAACATATTATAAACATGTTGTCACATGATTTGGCTACGTATTTAACGACCGCCTGCCTGACATCAACTTACTTTAGTCGTATTTTGCAACACCTCGGTAATAAAGAGTGTGTGCTATTCTACTTAACCGGATACCACACGGTGGGTCAACTTACCTTAGTCGCCTTTTACGATACCTCGGTAAGAAATGAGGGTGGTCTATTCTACTCAGCCGGATACCACATGGCGGGTCGACTTACCTTAGCCTTTTACGACACCTCTATAAGAAGAGAGGGCGATACTATTCTATTCCGCCGGATACCACACGGCGTATAGTATCATAGCCTTATTACCTTATTATAACTTTAACTTGGTCCAACTTAAACAATAAGCCGATTTTAAGTACGGGCATTAGAGGTTCCTACTTTTAATCTGTGAAGCGAATCTCAGCCCGTTATAAACTTGAGTAAAAGAACGGTTAAGTAGTAACAGTTAAGCCGCTTTCAACTAAACTAATATCTGACAGTTTTCCTGAGTCCCTTTTGTTTAAAATTTGAGTTAAAGTTGACATATTTCTTATGCTTATAGTAAGTACTTGCTCGACCAAACCTTGCTGAGTATTTTTTTTAAAGATATAAAAAAATAAAAAAACAGAAAGCGCTAGTGACATGTTACCCATTGAGCTATCACAACTATACAATTGACAGTTAAAATATCATTTGCATTCAATTCTACGTTTTAGCTTTCAGCGTTCAGCCGTTGTAGACTAAGCTATTTTTTAAGCAATGTCTGATTCCTTATTAAAAAAAAGGAGCGTCTACTTATTTTCCCAATTCTCGGCTTAGGGCTCTGCTTTCAGTTTTTGGAGAGAAGACCCACCACTCTGCTTCAATGCGGATTGGTGGGTTAAACATATCTTCAGAACTCTCTAGAAATATGTCACGTTTAAAGTTTGAACCCGTGATAGCCTCAAAAGAATCGCACAGTCCTACCGCTGGGTTACAGCATATTCCATATTTTAAATTATTACATAACTAGCGGCCTGCCCCTGCTTCGCACGGGTATAAAATATATATCCCATGTCAGTCAGTGTAAAAAAAATTATTAAAATCTATCCAGTAGTTTTGATTTATTAATTACTGCCCGTGGCCCGCACGCGTTAAATTTGGAGAAAAACAATTTCCTTTCCCTATACCAAGAAGATTTCCTGCACTTCCTTAGTACATTTTTACTTATTTACTTTTACATTTTCCCTATATATTTTATTTTTACAATTAATTACAGATGTCTTTAAACAAACTCTTGAAAGAGGGACATAACTGCTAAAGTCGAAGTGTTATAGGGCAAAGCGCGGCGTACTCACGGCATTTGAAATCTGTAATATCTCCGAAAATGTTCACTTAAATTACATGCTGTAAACGGCAATATTGATCTATATTAAATCAACAATTTATTTAAGGTACTCAATTGGATAAGGATTAATGCTGTATTATATAAACCATCTATATATTGTACATATACCATCGCGGACTTTTTTGTAGACCTTTTCAAGATGTACAAATACTTAGTACATTATTTTGATAAATCTCGTAGGGCTTAGCCTGCGTTTGCAATGTAAGCGGAAAAAAATGTAATTATTTACGACATCACATTAGAAACCTCAAAAATTACAGTATTTCTCTACTCCATATTGAATGTTATTAGACATGTAAACCTTCCTCTAAAATCACTCTATCTATTAAAAAAAAACCGCATCAAAATCTGTTGCATAGTTTTAAAGATTGAAGCATACATAGTGATATACGGACATAGGGACAGACAGAGAATGCGACTTTGTTTTATTCTATGTAGTGATATTATTTATTTTTACAATTGATTAGACAATGTCTTTACATACAACATTCATAGCTTTCTTATCATTAGACAATATAAACTTGAAAGAAGGACATTTAGTTGCGCCTCCGGTCGCTGCTAAATTCGAAGTGCTTATAGGTCGAAGCGCGGCCTCCTCGCGGGATTTTAAATCTGTAATATCTCCGAAAATGTTCACTTAAATTACATGCTGTAAACGGCAATATTGATCTATATTAAATCAACAATTTATTTAATGTACTCAATTGGATAAGGATTAATGCTGTATTGTATAAAAATTGCTTTGAACATAAGGCATCATTTTTCGTAAAAAGTAAATGAAAAAAACTGCTATTGTGGGTTATCCATAAGAGATAGATATATACCATCGCGGACTTTTCTGTAGACCTTTTTAAGGTGTACAAATAATTAGTGCATCATTTTGATAAATCTCGTAGGGTTTAGCCTGCGTTTGCAATGTAAGCGGAAAAAAATGTAATTATTTACAGAAACCTCAAAAATTACAGTATTTCTCTACTTCGTATTGAATGTTATTATATATATTTATTAGTATAGATAACATATTACATTCGTATTTTTATTTGAATTATAAACGAAACAGTTTCATTGATCAATTATTTCTCAATCGTCAATAGCCTATATATTTAGAGAGATAGAGTTCAAAATAGATTGCAGACATTTAAACTAACTGTAGTTTTATTTTAAACTGTAAATCGTTAAAGTCCATTGTACAAGAGGAATTGATTTTAACATCATTGGAATGGTTAAGAATAGGGATGCATTGTGCGTTTATAGATCAATTGCGTGCGAATTTGCACGTACGCACGCACTAGTGATGCGCGCTAATCGATAATTAAATCAGTTAAAACCATAGATTATATTGACTGACATTCTCGCAGTGAGTGTTCATAAATTTAAAACTATTTTGCATCAGCATAAAAACAACTAAGTGTTCTGTATTTCTTATTAGTTTATATATAAGTAAGTAACGGCCTGTTACTCTCTTCTTTAATTTTCTTTTAATTTACTTTTTATAACTCCGCACTTGCACGAAATTTAAGCATGCTGTTTGCCAGTAACTGGACGTGCACAATTTGTATTTTTATATAATATGATCATCATCATCATCATCTTGCTTCCCTTATCCCACTCTGAGTGGGGTCGGCACAACATGTTACAAACATGCTGTCACAAGATTTGGCTGAGTTTTTACGACCGGCTGCCTGCCTGACGTCAACTTACCTTAGTCGCCTTTTACGACACCTTGGTAAGAAATGAGGGTGGTTGATATTCAGCGTGTTTATATAATATGATGTTTTATTGTTATTATTAGTGTTATGTCGGTTAGCAAACTGTTTATTAAATGAATAAATAAATCAGAGTACGGGAGTTATAGCCTATATTCAAATTCAAAATATTCTTTATTTAAATAAACTTGTAAACAAGTGTTTTTGAATCGTCAACTCTACTGGTTCGGAAAGCTGTACAGAGAAGAGCCAGCAAGAAACTCGGCGGTTGCTCTTTTATAAATATAATTCTTTATAAGTTACATTTAAATAATTTATAGAATTAGGCGTTACTTTGCGGAGATCCATAATACAAAAGTAATAATAAAATTATTTTGCTATAATCCGCGAAGAAGTAAAATAGAAAATCTGTATATAATGCTAAATCAAGAGTGGACAATTCCTTTTCATACCTGATACATGCAGGATTCGTAAAAACACACGCGCAAAACACATGCACATGTGGAGTTTATCTCCTGATGATGCTTCGGTTGCGGGGCGAAACGATTGTTGAGTTTGTGATAGTGAACGTATATAGTGCTTGTGTATTGCGGTGGCGGTGGTGGAGGTTTGTGCATGTGTTTTTACGAATCCTGCATGTATCAGGTATGATAACCGATTGTCCACTTACATTTAGCATTATATATATTTTCTATTTTACTTCTTCGCGGATTATAGCAAAATAATTTTATTATTACTTTTGTAGTTAGTTATTACTGTCTTTTAGAGGGTCGAAGAGTAGCTATATTCACATTAGAGGATCACTTAGAAGATAAGAATATTATCTTTCTTATAAGTAATCCTCAACAGTGTAGTAGGCTTTCTGTATCAGCCTCTTTTTAACAGTGTTTTTAAACTGCTGTAATGGCGAAGCTAAAATTGATTGCGGAATTTTATTTATTATTATATAAATTAACATTCTATTTTCAAATATAAATAATTTTACTGTGGAATATTGTATGTAGAAATGATTTTATTATTGAATATTGTATACTACTATTTTTTACCCGCAACTTCGTTTGCGTGGACTGTTTTCGCATAATAATAGGTACATGGCGCTTTTCAATGTGATCCTATTTTGTCGAATTAACAGGGCTTCTATAGCCTGTATGTTATCCCGGTGTCTAAGGAATAATTGTGCCAAATTTCATCGATATTGGTTCAGCGGATTCGCCGTGGAAGAGTAACAAACATACTCACAAACTGTCGCATTTACAATATTAAAAAATACATATTTTTAGTAAAGGTATAAAATAATAAAAGATATTTTTTTTAATGTCAAGCCCATAAAAGTCTCAGTGAATTTAATAATTATGCCTTGTTTATTCAGGATACCCGGCTGAATTCACAATCCCTCCTAAAATGTGATGAATTTCTGTCATTATGTATTTTTAATCATCTCTCAGAGATTTTTAGATTTTAAAATATATCATCATCATCCTGCCCTTATCCCACTCTAAGTGGGGTCGGCACAACATGTTATAAACATGTTGTCACATGATTTGGCTGCGTTTTTACGACCGGACGCCTGCCTGACGTCAACTTACCATAGTCGTATTTTACAACACCTCGGTAAGAAAGAGGGTGGTCTATTCTACTAAACCGGATGCCACACGGTGGGTCAACTTACCTTAGTCGCCTTTTACGACACCTCGGTAAGAAATGAGGGTGGCACTATTCTACTCAGCCGGATACCACACGGCGGGTCAACTTACCTTAGTCGCCTTTTACGACACCTCGGTAAGAAATGAGGGTGGCACTATTCTACTCAGCCGGATACCACACGGCGGTTAGATTTTAAAATATAATAAGACAAAATTTTCTTTCTTGTTTTTATATCATACATATATAGTAATATCCCACGGTTTCACCCGTGTACATACTGATCTCATGGCAGTGGAAAGTCTATTAAGTCGGACTATAGCTTTATTTTTGTTAAATATATCATCAATAGTTTCCGCAGCGCGTGCGATGACAGATTTTTGTGACTATTTTTTTTACACCTTATTACGTTTTTATAACGGAACAGTATTTGTAATGTAATATAGCCTTTGTTGCTCAGTACAGATGCAGCTTTTCAATGGTGAAAGAATTTTTGAAAACGGTCCAGTAGTTTTTGTGAAAACATTACAAACATACATACAAATTTTTCCTCTTTATATTAGTATAGATTGTTTAGATAGTTAAAGTTAAATAAAGAACTACTAGTGCAACACAAATACATGTAACTCAGTTGTATAAAAGAAAAATAAAGAATTAAATAGACACGTTTCTCTCACCTTATTTTGATAAATGTGAAAAGCCGTGACCAAAAGTTTAGATTTCTATAAAAGAAAAATAAAGAGTGAAATAGTTCAACTACACACGTTTCTCCCATTTTATTTTAACAAGCCAAGTGTGAAAAGCTTTGACGACCAAAAGCTTAGAGCACGTTACGGAGAGTCCCAGGTTCACAGCTAAAAGTTTTATAACAAATATTTTTTGAACTGATATAATATACAATTCGTCATCCTCTTTTTTATGTGTCATGCATATTTGTAGTTTACACTATCCCAGAAATTGTCAAAACACGGGTCTATTTACAATGTCTGTTCAGCATCATTCTCCTACCTTTATACTCTAAGTTGGGTCGGCGCGACAACATGTTTATAACATGTTGTCTCATGGTTTTGATTCGTATTTTATGACTGGCCGCCTGCCTGACGTCAACATACCTTAATCGTATTTTACGACATCTTGGTAATAAATAAGGTGGTCTATTATACTCAGCCACCGTGTAGTATCCGTCCAAAGTTAATAGACCACCCTCATTTATTACCGAGATGTAAAAAGCGATTAAGGTAAGTTGACGTCAGGCAGGTGGTCGGTCGTAAAATACCTATCCAAATTATCTATTATAAATTATCTGACAAGTTTAAAATATTTTGTGCCGACCCCACTTAAAGTGGGATGAGGGCAGGAGGATGATGATTTGATATTTGGTATTTCGTAATTTAATGCAGTCGGCAAAAACCCTAACGGTATATTAGTTGATGGGATTTTACCATTACAAAAGTGAGAGGTCCGGGTTCAAATCGTTTAATGATTGCTCACCCTAAATGATTCCATTCTTTCTGGTTGAGTCAATTTAGAACTCGTGATAGCTGAGTGGTTAGAATCAGTTATCGTAAAGAGTAAGCGGATTCAAAAACCAAAAAGACAAAAGTTTGTTTCATAAAAACTGATAAATAAATATATAGTACACACACGGTCGTTCGTCCCCAAAGTACCTAATACTAATGTGTCAAAAAAAAATAGTAAATATAAAATGACCATTTTCGGTCCACCCGTTACCCATCGGCTATCGCAACATTGTTTGTCAGCTAAAAAAATCTTTTACTTTCATAAAAATCAGCATGTTCATTGGCGGTACGATCTAGCTAAGTTTCATTTGAAAAAAATGACGTTTTATCCCTTTTTTCAGGCCCCAAAATGACTGTTATAATTTTATGAGAAAGCAAAGGATAATAACGCTGTCAAGTTATGATAGCTCAATTGGGTAACGCGCGGTCTCAAATTCTACCAAGACCAGGATCGATTCCAGATATTTTTATTTTTATTTAATTTATTTATAAAAATTACCAAGTAAGGCTTGGTCACCCAGGTAACGAAGAAGCAACAATTTTTTATAAGTGTTAGACCTCGGCGGTAATCAAACCCGCGACCCCGGCAGGGTTACTCTCACCTGCACCGACGGGCAAGTCTAAAGTGATTTCCGACCCCTGTCATAGACTCAGCAGAGCGCTTGGTCATATAACATGTGACGCTGCTTTGAATTATATGATATACTAGCAATCGCCTACAGCTCCGCCCGCGTGGATAGTTTAAAACCGTAATATAATATTTTGATAACCATAAAAATGGTTAAAGTGGGTTAACCTAAAAAGCGAGACATATGCGCGGACTTTTATTTAGAATTTTTACAGGGGCACAATTTTGTAATACATGATTTTTGAATAAATATCACCGTTTACTTAGCGCACGCAAGGAAAGCTTTAAATTTAGCCTTTTTCATACTATTTTTGATTGCTGCTCCTCTCCTATTCATCTTAGCGTGATGTTATATAGTCTATAGCCTTCCTTGATAAATGGACTATCTTACACTCAAAGATTCAAAATCATTTTTCAAATTTTCAAAGTAGTTCCTGCGATTAGCGCGTGCGAACAATTAAACAATCGAACAAACAAACAAACTATTCAGATTTATATATTAGTATATATGTTATATAGCCTTCCTCAATAAATGAACTATCCTGAAATAATTTTTTAAATCGGTTCAGTAGTTCCTGAGATTAGCGCGTTCAAACAATATAATTTATGGTATTTGCTTTTTTACTTTACAAATATTTATGGTAGTAAGTAAGTAGCGGCCTGTTACTATCCCACTGCTGAGAATAGGCCTCTTCTCTCCGTTTTGGGAGAGAAGGATTGGAGCTAAGACCTACCACGCTGCTCCAATGCGGATTGGTAGGTTACACATACCTCCAGAATTCTCTAGAGATATGCAGGTTTCCTCACGATGTTTTCCTTCACCGAAAAGCGTGTGATAAATTGCAATTATCAATTAGGCACATAAGTTTTAAGAGAAAAACTCATTGGTGTCTGTCCGGGTTCGAACCCGTGATCGTCTTTAGAGATTCACACGGTCGCACCGCTGGGCCATCACAGCTTTTTTTTATATATTTATGGTAATTGCAATTAATTATGCAAATAACAGCACTATAAAATCGATTACGAGATTGGCGTTTCGATAACAAGTGCATCCCTAAATACGGGCGCTGATGTCCAATATTTATACGGGTCCCGGAGTCAGCCCCGAGCGCTCCTTTGATGCGCACGCGTCACTAAAACTATCGATAAACTAAATCGATATATGTAACGTACTTACGGACGACACTATTTTTAATAACAATTTTGGTTACAATGAAAACTGTATCTAAGTGCTATTATTGTGGTAAAAGTGTTAAATTGTTATTTCACAATAGCTTCGAATAATTTATTCATGAAAGCATTTAGGTAAGATATTATCCTTTATATTATAAATGCGAAAGTACGCCGTGTGGTATCCGGCTGTATAGAATAGTACCACCCTCATTTCTTACCGAGGTGTCGTAAAAGGCGACTAAGGTAAGTCGACCCGCCGTGTGGTATCCGGCTGAGTAGAATACACCAACGTCATTTCTCACCGAGGTGTCGTAAAAGGCGACTAAGGTAAGTTGACCCGCCGTGTGGTAGCCGACGGAGTAGAATAGACCACCCTCATTTCTTACCGTGGTGTCGTAAAATACGACTCAGGTAAGTTGAAGTCAGGCAGGCGGCCGGTCGTGAAAAACGTATCCAAATCATATGACAAAATGTTTGTAACATGTTGTGCCGACCCCACTTAGAGTGGGATAGCGGCAGGAGGATGACGATTATCCTTAATATTATAAATACGAAAGTTGTTCTGTTACGTTTTCACGGCTGTTATGTGTATTCCGCATTATTAAGTCAATTTACATAAAACCGTAATGTTCTATGAATTTATAGATTCCTTAAGAATAGCACTATGTTTTATTAAAAGCCGTATAAATATCTATTCAGTGGATTTTATGAAAATCGATCTCATACAGATAGATACCTTTTGGGGAATTTATTTTTATAATAAGTATAGACTTCTATCGACTTTCTTCCACTAATAAACCTATTGTTATAAAAAAAAAAAAGTAATAATAAAATTATTTTGCTTTAATCCGCGATTAAGTAAAATAGAAAATATGGATAATGCTAAATGTAAAGTGGACAATCCGTTTTCATACCGTTTGTCTGTCCATAACACAAGCATTAAGTTACTTTGGGTACGGACGACCGTGTGTGAGCGTCCCATATATTTATTATATTATATACCTGATACATGCAGGATTCGTAAAAACATATGCAGGAAACTCTACCACCTCCCCCAGAAGCACTACATACGTTCATACATAATTACAACATCCATCCATCCATCCATCGCAGTCCACTGCTGGACATAGGCCTCCCCATATCTGCGCCAGACATCCCGGTTCTCCGCAATGCGCATCCACCTGGCCCCGACAACCTTCCTGATGTCGTCGGTCCAGCGAGACGGTGGACGCCCTACGCTGCGTTTGCCAAGACGCGGTCTCCACTCCAGGACTCTTTTGCTCCAACGGCCATTAGTCCTGCGACAGACGTGACCGGCCCACTGCCACTTCAGCTTGCATATTCTGCTAGCTACGTCGGTTACTCTGGTTCTCTCGCGGATAATCTCATTTCTGATTTTATCTTTGAGAGATACTCCGAGCATAGCTCGCTCCATAGCACGCTGAGTGACTTTAAACTTGTGGAATAGCCCCGCCGTCAGTGTCCACGTCTCGGCGCCATACGTTAACACAGGCAAGACGCCGACAACATAGATAATTTTATTATAACTTTTGTATTATAGATCTCCGCAAAGTAACGCCTAATTCTATTAAAAAAATATTAAATTATAGTAAACTGAAATATTAAATTTATTGAATTTTGTATTTTTTATTCTAATGTGACGTGGTTTAACAATATTATTAACATGTCGTCACATAATGACACGACCCTCCTTAGAGTGGGATACGGGCAGGAGGATTATGATGAAATTTTGAATATAAAAGTAGTTATTATGAGTTAACCATAAGAGATAAAGATACGCTGTGGCGTACTTTAACGTAATATTTTTGTAGATCTACAATTCTGTAGATTTTGTGAAATCGATTACATACAGACAAAAGTAATAATGAAATTATTCTGCCATAATCCGCGATGAAGAAAATATATATAATGATAAATGTAGAGACAATCCGTTTTCATACCTGATACGGGATTCGTAAAAACACATGCACAAACCTCCACCACCGCCACCACAATACACAAGCACTATATACGTCACAAACTCAACAATCGTTTCGCCCCGCAACCGAAGGATCATCAGGAGATAGACTCCACAACAAAATTGCAAAACACACAGACAGCTTTTAGAGACTTTGTTTTATAATATGTATAGATATGTTGTATAAAAAATTCCCGCTTTTTTTCCTTATCAATTACAGACGTATTATTGAGGGTACTTTAACACTTATGTCGACGCGAATAGCCGCGGGTATACTTTGGATTATAAACTAAAGTTGTAAGATGTATGAAAGATTAGTATTCAATATACCTCATTAAATAGTAAATTATCTGAAACATTTTTACGTAAAAGGTTACAACGAACCGATTGAGGTGTGATGAACTTATGGTGAAAGTGATTCATCACAGACGGTCGCGGTTTCAAATTCTTGCCGTATTATTCAGCTAGAAAGATAGATAGAGATTCTTTATTGCAGAAACATAAAAGTGCATAAAAAAAACTTTAATAAAAAAACGAGATTTGCAGTCATATAGCTAAAAGCGATCTCTACCAGACAACCTTTGTATATGCTTATTATGGTAGTTTTAAAATATTTTCTAAACTTGTCAACAGGCTAGTCTAAACGAAGGTCCATTCACTATCGTCCTAAACTCTTTACTACCTCAAATAGGTCGCAATGCTAGTTTGTCTTAAGAACCCTTTTAGACATAGAGAGCTCTACAAGACCCTAACTAGGATCGAGAGAGTTTTTTCTTGGATAGCCTTAAAGACATGAAGACAAATAGGATAAAATGAGCGCAAAAAGCACAACAAGACAGTGCCAGTTTATCTTGTTAACCCCTCATGACCTAAAGAACTCAATAAGACCTCAAAGAGGAAAAAATGAGTCACAACAAGCATCACAAGACAGTAGAAGTTTATCTTAGTTTTAGGTCTTTACCAAGACCTAGAGAACTCTACAAAAGCCCAAATAGGATAAAATGAGCCGCTCAAGTACCACAAGACAGTGGCAGTTTTTCCTGAAATTTTAAGTCCTGCAACACTCTACATTACCTCAAAACTGGATGGAAGGGCACAAAAGCACGCCAAAACAGCGGTAATTTTTGCCTAGAAACCCTTTAAAACCTCGAGAACTCAACTAGACCTCAAATAAAGTAAAAAAATCGCTCAAATACCACAAGACAATGGTAGATTATCCTGGAAACTCATTATGAACCTGGAGATGTATGTCCAGCATAAGTACCAATGAAAATAACAATAATTTATTCTAATATGGTGTTAAAAACACATACTTAAACTTATAAGATACTAGCGGCCTGCCCCTGCTTCGCACGGGTATAATAAATATATCCCATGTCAGTCAGTGTAAAAAAAATGATTAAAATTGATCCAGTTGTTTTGATTTATTCATTACTGCCCGTGGCCGTAGCGTTAAATTTGGAGAAAAACAATTTCCTTTCCCTATACCAAGAAGATTTCCTGCTATCTTTGGAATATCTAAATTCATATAGTACATTATTACTTATTTACTTTTATATTTTCCCTATGTATTTTATTTTTACAGTTAATTACAGAATGTCTTTAAACAAACTCTTGAAAGAGCGACATCGCTGCTAAAGTCGAAGTGTTATAGGGCGAAGCACGGCCTCCTCACGGCATTTGAAATCTGTTTTATCTCCGAAAATGTTCCCTTAAATTACATGCTGTAAACGGCCATATTGATCTATATTAAATCAACTATTTATTTAAGGTACTTAATTGGATAAGGATTAATGCTGTATTGTATAAGAATTGCTTCAAAAATAAGGCATTATTTTTCGTAAAAAGTAAACGACAAAAAATGCTTAAGTGGGTTATCCATAAGCGATAGACATATATCATCGCGGACTTTCCTGTAGACCTTTTCAATGTGTACAAATACTTAGTACATTATTTTGATAAATCTCGTAGGGTTTAGCCTGCGTTTGCAATGTAAGCGGAAAAAAATGTAATTATTTACAGAAACCTCAACAAATTACAGTATTTCTCTACTCCGTATTGAATGTTATTATACGTACAAACCTTCCTCTGGAATCACTCTATCTATTAAAAAAAACCGCATCAAAATCTGTTGCGTAGTTTTAAAGTTTTATGCATACATAGGGAAATATGGACTTTGTTTTATAATATGTAGTGATAGTGATTGTTATTTTCCTCGCTAGAGAGCTCCGATCATAAATGCGTCCGATCGCTGCTAAATTCAAATGGTTAAAGGGCGAACCGCGTTTTTTTTTCGAATTTGACTAATGCTGTTAGCCCTAATGGCTTTGACAGTGTCACCGATAAGACGGGCGAGCGCGGAAGCATCGCCGAGAGGCGAACCGCGACCTCCGACGCGCTATTTATAAGCTCGCGGCGCGGCCCCTGCATTTTAAATCTGTAATATCTTCGAAACTGTTTATTTAAATTACATGCTGTAGAGGGTCATATTGATCAATATTAAATAAACAATAAATTTAAGGTTCTTAAATGGATAAGGATTGTTGCTGTATTGTATAAAAATTGCTTTGAACATAAGGGCATCATTTTTCGTAAAAAGTAAATGACAAAAACTGCTATTGTGGGTTATGCATAAGAGATAGACATATACTATCGCGGACTTTTCTGTAGACCTTTTCATGGTGTACAAATACTTAGTACATCATTTTGATAAATCTCGTAGGGTTTGGCCTGCGTTTGCAATGTAAGCGGGAAAAAATGTAATTATTTACGACATCACATTAGAAACCTCAAAAATTACAGTATTTCTCTACTCCATATTGAATGTTATTAGACATGTAAACCTTCCTCTAAAATCACTCTATCTATAAAAAAAAAACCGCATCAAAATCTGTTGCATAGTTTTAAAGATTGAAGCATACATAGGGATATACGGACATAGGGACAGACAGAGAATGCGACTTTGTTTTATACACTGTAGTGATATTATTTATTTTTACAATTGATTAGACAATGTCTTTACATACAACATTCATAGCTTTCTTATCTTTAGACAATATAAACTTGAAAGGACATTTAGTTGCCCCTCCGGTCGCTGCTAAATTCGAAGTGCTTATAGGTCTAAGCGCGGCCTCTTCGCGGGATTTTAAATCTGTAATATCTCCGAAACAGTTCACTAAAATTACATGCTGTAAACGGCAATATTGATCTATATTACATCAACAATTTATTTAAGGTACTCAATTGGATAAGGATTAATGCTGTATTGTATAAAAATTGCTTTGAACATAAGGCATCATTTTTCGTAAAAAGTAAATGAAAAAAACTGCTATTGTGGGTTATCCATAAGAGATAGATATATACCATCGCGGACTTTTCTGTACACCTTTTTAAGGTGTACAAATACTTAGTACATCATTTTGATAAATCTCGTAGGGTTTAGCCTGCGTTTGCAATGTAAGCGGAAAAAAATGTAATTATTTAGAGAAACCTCAAAAATTACATTATTTCTCTACTTCGTATTGATTGTTATTATACGTACAAACCTTCCTCTGGAATCACTCTATCTATTAAAAAAAACCGCATCAAAATCGGATGCGTAGTTTTAAAGTTTTATGCGTACATACGGAAATATGGACTTTGTTTTATAATATGTAGTGATACCTGTCTGTAACGCCATAGTAAATAGGTACAGCTCAACGTATATCTGATACATATAAAAGGATATAAAAGAAGCTGTGGTAGCCCAGCGGTAACACCGTGATCCTCTTTCGAGGAGGTCTAGGGTTCAAACCCCGGGCAGGCACCAATGAGTTTCCTAGTAAAACTTATGTGTCTTATTGATAATTGTAATTTATCACACGCTTTTCGGTGAAGGAAAACATCGTGAGGAAACCTGCATATCTCTAGAGAATTCAGGGGATATGTGTAACCTACCAATCCGCATTGGAGCAGCGTGGTAGGTCTTAGCTCCAATCCTTCTCTCCAAAAAAAAAAAACGGAGAGAAGAGGCCTATACCCAGCAGTGGGATAGTAACAGGCCGTTACTTACTTACTTACTTACTTAATTACAACGTATATCCTTAAGTGAAGACGAAGTTGGAGTACAGTACAATAATAAAACCATAATTCAATCAGTGACCTCTAATTAGTCGCATATTAAATTTTCTGCGCGATAAACAGTTATTAATAGATGGCATGCGACATTATCGCCCAGGGTGGCATGTCCTAGTTGAGCAAATATAACGTTAACTGGTGTAAGCTTATCTCAGTCTAGCTTCTGATTGCCAACTTCGCCAGCCCCTAGGGTGCACTCTTCACACCAACGTTCAACCTTCTGGCTTTAATTCATCATCTTTCTGCCCTTATCCCACTTTAAGTGGGGTCGGCACAACATGTTAAACATATTGTCACATGATTTGGCAACGTATTTTACAACCGGCCGCCTGCCTGACGTCAACTTGATGACGAGGTACGACACCTCGATAAGAAACAGGGTGGTGCATTCTACTTAACCGGACACCACACGGTGAGTCACTTACCTTAGTCGCCCTTTACGACACCTCGGTAAGAAATGAGGTTGGTCTATTCTACTCAGCCGGTCACCAAACGGCTGGCCGACTTGACTCACCTTAGTCGCCTTTTACGACACCTCGGTAAGAAATGAGGTTGGTTGAAAAGAGCAACCGTTTCTTGCTGGCTCTTCTCAGTAGGAACAGCTCCAAACCATCAGTAGAGTTGACGAATCAAAAGCTTGTTTACAAGTTTATTTTAATAAAGAATATTTTGAATTTGTATTCATAGTTAACATACAATATTTTAATGTTATAAATTTCAATTAAATACACTGATTTCTACGCAGACAAAGCCGCAAGTCCAGCTAGTGGAATATATTAATGAGTAAGCGAAGCTTTGGGCTTACCCGATAATTCTGGGAAAACACATTCATATATACCCACTTGACGAATTGTGGTCAAACAAGTTTCTCGGATGAATAGCCCGAAACGGACCTGCGCGTACTTTTTTCCATATAAAAAAAAAACACTGACAGTGTGGTCAAACTTAACAAGCTTTTTCATACACGTGTTGATTCAAATGATTTGCGTAATCATTATAGTTCAATGACAATGTTCAAATCCATGTTATTTCCGAACCAGTATTAGAATTGGCGATTCAAAAGCCTCAAAAAAATTGTTTTTTAGTAAATTCCGTATGAATTAGTATTTTTTTTTTTTTTTAAAAAGCTGTGATGGCCTAGCGGTGCGACCGTGTGAATCTCTAGAGACGATCATGGGGTCAAACCGGGGCAGACACCAATGAGTTTTTCTATTAAAACTTATGTGTCTAATTGATAATTACAATTTATCACACGCTTTTCGGTGAAGGAAAACATCGTGAGGAAACCTGCATATCTCTAGAGAACCCTAGAGATATGTGTAACCTACCAATCCGCATTAGAGCAGCGTGGTAGGTCTTAGCTCCAACCCTTCTCTCCAAAAATGGAGAGAGGAGGCCTATGCCCAGCAGTGGGATAGTAACAGGCCGTTACTTAGTATTGTTTTAAGTATTACAAAAGGAATGTTACTTTATATCATCTTCCTGCCCTTACTCACTCTAAGTGGGGTCGGAACAACATATTATAAACATGTTGTCACATTATTTAGCTAAGTATTTTACGACCGGCCGCCTACCTGACGTTAACTTATCTAAGTCGTATTTTACGACATCTCGGTAAGAAAGAGGGTGGTCTATTTTACCCAACCGGAAACCACACGGTGGGTCGACTTGCCTAAGTCGCCCTTTACGACACCTCGATAAGAAATGAGGGTGGTCTATTATACTCAGCAGGATACCACAAAGTAGGTCTACTGACCTTAGACGCATCTTACGGCACCTCGGTAAGAAATAGGGGGGTCTATTTTACCCAACCGGAAACCACACGGTGGGTCGACTTACCTTAGTCGCCTTTTACGACACCTTAGAAAGAAATGAGGGTGGTCAGCTACTTACTCAGCCGGATTGCATTTAAATTACGAGAAGCTATTACCTAGATTAAAAAACATAATTTGTTTTTGTCACCAAAAGGCATTACATTTTTATGACGTATAAAAGAGTGATAGTCTATTTTAGTAATTCGCGTATACTGCAATGTTTATATGTACTTAATTTTGTACTATATTGTTTTTGTGTTACCGAGATATGGTAATTTTTGGAATATATTGTACAATTATTATATCGACAATGGAAGAAACTGTTATAAAAAACAAACAAAACTCATCCTCAAATATATATATTACGATTTGTATATAACATGTTTTTTATAACAATTTGTATGCATCTCTCATCGAGAGCTATATATTTGTGCCGTTTGCAGTTGATACCCTAGGGCCATGGAGTCAAAGTGCGATTTTTTTTTTATCCGTTTTAACACCAATTGCCTCTTTAGGTGACAAGAGGGCTGGCTCCTATTTCGCACAACAAATCAGCTTAGCGATTCAGAGCGGAAATGCTGCCAGCATTCATTGAACCTTTCCACGTGGGCATGATTTGTATAGTCCTAGAGTGTAAATAATTTAAGATAGGTAACTTGTACACTTTTTATTTATTTATTTTTATTTATATACTTTATTATACACCACAGATAAAAATACAGAAAAGAAACAAAAACAGCAATTTAAAAAAAAATGCAATGTATAAAGGGCGGTCTTATCGCTTAGTAGCGATTTCTTCCAGACGACCTTAGGGTTAAGGAGAGCTGAAAATTTTATGTGGGTGGTGCACTTTTATAAAATTAAATACATACTAATAATACACACCAATACACAGACAAAACATTTACACATCATAAAATTATATACAAATAATAAATATTTAATATATAAACTAATAAATAATATAATATAAATACACAATACTTAACTTACTTACTTACTTTTGCTGTAAATAAAAAAAAAACACTATTTTAATAAAAAAAAAATACATACAAATCGTAAATTCGTTTTCAATGTTGCTCGTTACGGGAGTAAAATTCTTTCATCAAATATAGAAATGCGTTATGTTAATGAAAACTTCAGTGATTTGGTGTCTGAGAGAGCTAATATCTCTCAATTATCCTCTTAATAAAGAGACGTGAGATCAAATTAGACCCTGCTTGGTTCGTTTAATCAACTCGGGTCACCTACGTACTTAAAAGCTGCACAAATCTAGAATAAACTAAAGCTCACCTTAAGTAATTTGAAGTTTTTACTCCTTACTTAACTTTTGTTATTCTGGCAATAGTTTAATTTACTTCTTAGTCTTTTTTATAAAACTTAAAGCATATTTTATATAAAATTGTATAATTTTATATAAAACTAACAATCGCCAGCGACTCCACCCGCGTGGAAAAATCAAAACTGTAATATAGTATTTTGATAACCATAAAAATGGTTAAAGTGAGTTACCCTTAAAAGCTAGACATATGATGTCGCGGACCTTTATTTAGAACTTTTAGAGGGGAACAATTTTGTAATACATGATTTTTGTATAACTTTCACTATTTACTTAGTGCAGGCAAGAGAAGCTTTAAATTTTGCCGTTGTCCTAATATTTTTTATTGCTACTCCTCTCTTTTTCATCTAAGCGTGGTGTTATATAGCCTTCCCTTTATGTAATATCTTAAACTCAAAAAAAAATTCAAATCGGTTCAGTAGTTCCTGAAATTAGCACGTTCAAACAAACAAACTCTTCAGCTTTATACATTAGTATATAAAGCTAGTTATGAGTTAATTTCTATCTTTATATACACGATAACATAGTATAAATAGCTCATGAATAAGTGCTCCGGATGGACTCGAAACTAATCAGGCTAACCCGATAGAAAAGACGTGTATAGAAATTGGCTATAATATGTATATAATTGGCTAACTAATACACTCTCTAATCGTGAATCATGACAAAACAATATTATCATTAATTTTTTCGCCATTTTTATTTAAATTCAGTTCGGCATTTTTAGCTCATACGATCCTTTGCCGTTTTTGTCTGTCTACAATCTGTTATTAAATAGTAGTTCTCCCAAAAAGACGTTAATAAATCTAAAGAATGTGCACTATCCTTTCTCCTTTGTCTGTGTGTAGATCGAATTTACATCGAGATTTATTGTAATCTGAATATTATTGCCTCGCGCGCCAAAAAGCGAATATTTGTGCAAATAAACCAAACACTTTGGGTGTAGCGTGACATCTGCGGCCTTTATCGCTTGCCATTTTATAGCGTTTGCGTTTATTGCTTTGAAAAAGAAGGGAAATGATCAAATATTAAAAGTCATTCCGGGAATAAAAGTCTTTGGATGACAATAAACAATAAACAATGTTTTAAGGAGAAATAATATATATAATTTCCAGTTGTCTGTCACCCATATATTTAAAAGCTTTTATTCAGCTTGCAATGTATGTATGAGGAGGTGGAATTTTGCAAGTTAAATTTGACTTCCTTCCCGGGGTTCGATTGATCTGAAATTTTACATACTGCTTGAGTCCCAATGACAATGCATGGTTTTGATAAGCATGACCTGATGCGGTCAGGATTGGCTCAAGGGAAACGCTCAACGGTTAACAGTAGGGACATGTAATGTTGTTAAAAGCTTTTTTTAAACCATTTTTAACTTTATATAATTTTACAATGGGGTTCCACTAATTCTTACGGCTTAATTTAATTCCCTCTTACAATTAATATACAATAAAAATTATATTATAATATTATATATTAACGGAAAACCGATTTTTAAGGAGTACAGTAAAATAAAGTCTACCAAAATGTTCGCCCATATATGCCCAAAATGCTGTAACTTATTTACTCTCATTAAGTCGCGGTCATATTATGGTAAGAGACAATTATATAGCTAAATCATTTCACCAGCTTCGTCTGATATGAAAGTGCGGACGGAATACTAATCACAAAGATAACCATCCACCCCGTTTAATAAAATATTCATAACCGCTTAGTCTGCGGCCTCTTTCTTTATTACCTCCTTACAAAACTTATATAAGACAAAGTAAAAGTTCACCAAATTTCTCGTGCGACAAAAAGATTTCCAATGCGAATTTTCACAATTAAAATTAATAAATATAGGACAATATACAGAAATATGGGACAGTTATACACGGTGTGGTATCCGACTGAATAGAATAGACCACTCTTATTTCCCATCGAGGTGTTGTAAAAGGCGACTAAGGTAAGTTGATCCGCCGTGTGGTATCAGACTGAATAGAATAGAACATCCTCGTTTGTTACCAAGGTATAAGGTTTATAAGGCGACTAAGGTAAGTTTACCAACCGTGTGGTATCCGGTAAGAAGGTGGTATTACTCTATTCAGCCGGCCACACGACGTACGTAAAGCATAATTACACATTTGATTGTATAAATGATAAAAAAGCCTGGATTTCAAAATCAATTAACTTCATACAAAACTGCAGATTAATAAACTTGAAAAGATTGACAGCCGAGTTTCTTTCTGATACTTCTCGGTAGGAGCAACATTCCGAACCAGTTATTTAATCATATTGATTACTGACCATTCAAAAATGCTTAAAAGAGCTTAGTTGAATAATTATTATTAATTCAACTAAGCTCTTTCTTTTAATATTAAATTTAAGAGTATTGGTTTTCACTATTTAGCTAAAGAACTCTAAAATAACCCGCAAAACTTCCACGGGGTTCGATGTACTGTTGTAGCTTATAATTTAAATCAGGGCGGCCAAATGTTTCAAATTATACCCATTATGGTTGCTTAAATGGACCATGGTATTTGGCATGGAGGCACAAAAAACTTGTTCCCTTCGTTAAAGTGAATTACAAACTGCCTAGAGGTTGGACGATATTGCAAACCTTCGTACACATAAAATGTGTGCGATGAATTACTTAATTTTTGACATCTGCATTACATTGTCTTTAATATACTATAACTTTAATATATTACTCAAAAATTATTGATAACTTGAATGTATTAAATAAGCAATTTATTAAGTTATCCTTCAAAAAGACCGGTAATTCGATAAAAAATATCAGGCAATTTGTAAGTTAAGTCTTCTTCATCTTCCTAGCGTTTAATCCCGGCTTTCGCCAGGGTCCGCTTTCCGGCTAAACTTCTTCCACTTTGCACACAATTTCTGAGTTAAGTAATGTTCTATAATGTTTATTACAAAAACCGTGTGGTACCGTTTTTAAAAGTGGTTTTGAACTGCTGAAATGGCAAAGCTAAAATTGATTGCGAAATATTATTATAGAATCTTATACCCAAATCCACAAACGAGTTACATACGTATTTTACATACAACGTATAATACATAGCCAAATCATATGACAACATGTTTATAACATGTTGTGCCGACCCCACTAAGAATGAGTTAATGGGGAGGATAATGATGATTAACAAAAACAGTGTTATTATTTACTTAATGGTTATGAAATTTTCAACTCAAGTATGATAATTACTTTACTTACTTTTACTTACTTTACTTACTTTAGGGTAAACTGCATGCTCCTTTGCCATCCTACACCATACCATACCATACCATAAATTGCTTAATGCTTATAAAACTGGAAGCCTAGCTAATTCTCAGAGTATTTTTTGACTAAGTGATAACATATACACCATCAAAACTACGTCATAATCTGTTTAACAAACAGTGTTATGATTGACTTAATGCTTATGAAATTTTCGCCTCAAATATGTTACCGGCTTAATGCTTATAAAACTGGAAGCCTATTTGATTCGCAGAGATACTATTAATCCGCGTACATAATAGCGGCTATGGTAAAGCTTGCAAACAGATTATCCGCGGATTTCGGATATTCCCTTCATCTTGTTTGTAGCAACTTCGCGAATGCAGGCTCTATCTATTAAGCGGATAACGCTGAGGAGCTTTGCGTGGGCGTTATTTATAGTAGCATCAAAAAAATTATAATTTATGTGAGCTCGCTATTGATGCCGCCAAAGTTGGCTAAAAGACTACAAGAAACCTTATTTTTTAATAAAAAAAAAAAACAGTTTGAAGCCGATACTTTTCACATTATACTTTAAGGAATTATAAATACTCTATAGTTAGTATAATTCATATACTTTAGTTATACAAAAACGATTGCATCAACGATCATGAAATTCAGCATGTTTGGGAGTTTTCGGGGTGATCGATCTAGCTAGGTTTCATTTAAAAAAAAAATCGTTTTAACCTTGTTTTGGGGCACTGAAAAAAATGCTTAAATGTTGAATAAAAAGTAAATGATAGTAGAGCTGTCAAATGCTAAGCTGTGGTAGCCTTACCGGCGGTTCAACTTATCTTAGTCGCTTTTAACGACACCTCGGTAAGGAATGAGCTGTGTAGATCCGTATAGCTGGGATAGTAACAGGGCATTACTTTATCATAATTTAATAAAAGTAATCATAAAATTATAACTATGGGCTATTTTCTTTAATCGCAGATTATATTAGAATATTTCATCAAAGGAATCGAATCCGCTAGCACTGCCACTTGTGCCAACAGGCTAGTAATCTAGGAAAGGTTGTTTAATCTGACCACTTACTGTCGTCAATCAACGTGTGAAGCCGAGGTTGGACACTAGTTAATAAATATCAATACTCTTGAACGGTCCACTTGCTGCCCAATTTGTGCATCAGCTATAATTACCTTAAACATCTTGTAATGGACTTGGTGGCGTGAAATTCACTTTAGAGTATTGCGATTTTATCGTTAACAAGCGAAGTGGTTGCTGTATAGAATTTGATTCATACAAGCTACTTTTTTTTTTTCTTCATTATAGGGACAACATTTTGTGCTTTTTTGGAGGAGGGCGGAATACGCTTCTAATTATGTTCATATTAGCAATCTTAAATTAAAAAGAAGAAGAAAGCTTAAATTATGGCGTTTTCGTACTTATTTTTATTGCTGCTCCTCTCCTATTCATCGTAGCGTGATGTTTGTATAGCGCATAGCCTTCCTCAATAAATGGAATATCTTACACTGAAAAAATGATTAAAATCGGTTCTTTTTATATAGAATTCCGTACAGAATAGCTGTATTTTGTAAATCATCACGTCGTTGGAACGTTGAAGCTGTACTTATACAAGCTTTCAGTTTCAAATGGTCTATCCGGGCAGACACCAATGAGTTTGTCCGTTAAAATGACTGTGTCTAATGGATAATTGCAATTTATCACACGCTCTTCGGTGAAGGAAAACATCGTGAGGAAACCTGCATCTCTAGATAATTCTGGATATATATGTAAGCTACCAATCCGCATTGGAGCAGCGTGGTAGGTCTTAGCTCCAATCCTTCTCTCCAAAAACGGAGAAAAGAGGCCTGTACCCAGCAGGGGGAGAGTAAGCCGCTACATATTTCTTTAAATTAGGAGGGTAAATATAAGTATTTTAATTCCAGAAGTGTAGAGGCTTGTCGCTTGGCGCTCTGGTGCGCGGTGCTGGGCTGGTTCGCGTGCGTCTCCCACGCAGCACCCGCTCAGCTCTGCACAGCTGCTGCTGAAGACGACCCTCGCGCAGCTCGCTTCTGCCAGGCCCTCAACACCTTCCTAGAGCTTTACGCTGAAGCGGCCGGCGAACAGGTCCCTGAATACCAAGGTACGATGTTACGGTAGTAGAGGAATTATAAAGTACTAACTTTTACCTGCAATTTCGTTTGCTTGGACGCCCTCTCTCTCTCATCAACCAATAGCCATCCACTGTTGAACATAGGTCTCTGCCATGGACTTCCACGCAACACGATCTTGTACGACCTGGATCAAGCGGCTCCCGCGACCTTTTTGAGGTCGTCTGTCCATCCGGTGCGGGGTCGCCACTCTAGCACCTTGAGACCCCAACGTCCATCGGTTCTTCGAACTATGTGCCCCGCACATTGCCACTTCAGCTTCACCCGTTGAGCTATGTCACTTTGGTTCTTCTACGGATCTCCTAATTTCTGATTTGATCATGTAGAGATCCTCCTTTATCGCCCGCTGAGCGACTCTGAGCTTTCTTATGAGGCCATAGTTAGCGACCAAGTTACAGAGTCATAGGTCACCGCTGGACTTGTGGGTGCTTGGACTGTAGTTTTAATAAACCAGTAGCTTCTGTTATTCTGTAACACTGCAAATATCTCCATCGTTCGATAATAGATGGCACTTTTAATGTCATCTTATTCTTGTAAAATTAATAGGATTTCTATAGCCCATATGTTATTCTGATGTATAAGGAACAATTGTGCCAAATTTCATTGATAGTGGTTAAGCGAATACGCCGTGAAAGAGAAACTTTCTCATTTATAATATTATTAGGATAGGAAAGTTTCAAGTCAATTGAAGATATCAATATTCTAAGATTACAACGAAATTCTAGATAAAGAATAGAATTTTTGTATTTAAACAATCGTGAGTGCTATTCATAATTAATGTATAAAAACCGGCTATACTCACATCTTATCAGATGAGCCCGACTAGTTTCAAGCCCATACGGGGCTCTGATTCATGAGCTCTTTACGGCGGGAACTCCCGACGCGATAACGCGGTTTCTGTACATTAATGAAAGAATAGAGTCATCATCTTCCTGCCCTTATCCCACTCTAAGTGGGGTCGGCACCACATGTTATAAACATGTTGTCTTAGATTTGGTCTTAGATGTTGATTAGTATTTTACGACCGGCCCCCTGCCTGACATCAACATACCTTAGTCATATTTTACGAAACCTCGGTAAGAAAGAGGGTGGTCTATTTGAATAAATGTCAATAGGCAAGTTGCGAATAACTTACAGAGGTACCATATACAAATGATGGTTACAAATATATTGACATCTTATGTAACGCAATATGTTATAGCGTGTTACTTAGGTACTGGGTTAAATTCCCGGTAGGATTTTATATATTGTTGTTTCTATTCCGCTTTAGTCTGAGGTTTATAAGCTGCTTTTTGGTGTGACGTCTTAAATATAAATGTGCACTAATCTAAGCACTAAAAAGCACAAACTCACCTGCACTATATCTAATTAACTGATGGACGGAAATGAACCACAACTAATATCATCATTTTTCCTAATGGAGTGTGTAGTATTGGCTAAATTTAAGGAATAAATATAGATCTTTTTAAATAGTAGTAAGTAAGTAGCGGCCTGTTACTATTCCACTGCTGAGAATAGGCTTCTTCTCTCCGTTTTTGGAGAGAAGTATTGGAGCTAAAACCTACCACGCTGCTCCAATGCGGATTGGTAGGTTACACACATCTCCAGAATTATCTAGAGATATGCAGGTTTCTTTAAGTTTTCCTTCACGGAAAAGCGTGTGATAAATTGCAATTACCAATTAGACACAAGTTTTAACAGAAAACTCATTGGTGTCGAACCCGCGACCTCCTCGAAAGAGTTGCACGGTAATTTATAGAATTAGGCGTTACTTTGCGGCGATCCATAATACAAAAGTAATAATAAAATTACTTTGCTATAATCCGCGATGAAAAATATATAGTAGTAAAGTAGTGGCCTATTACTCTCTCACTGCTGGAAATAGGCCTCTTCTCTCCGGTTTTGGAGAGAAGGATTAAAGTTAAAACCTACCACGCTCCAATGAGGTTTGGTAGGTTACACACATCTCCAGAATTCTCTAGCGATATGCAGGTTTCCTCACGATGTTTTCCTACATGGAAAAGAATGAGATAAATTGCAATTATCAATTAGACACATAAGTTTTAACAGATTGGTGTCTACCCGGGTTTGAACCCGTGACCGCAAGAGTCGAACGGTATTACCGCTGGGCTACCACAACAGCTTATAAATAGTAGTATAAATAAATAAATAGCTGATTGTTTCTGTTATTCAGCGCTTGTCCGCGACTACCCTCAACTCCTCGACACTGGTATGAAGCGTCAAGACGTGGTTCACTCCTTCCTCCGTTTCGGCCGCCGCTGACCTGCACAAGCACCATCCTACCACCGACCACTAACCCACTAAATGTATAATATCGCCTATGTTAACTGACTTTGTCCAAAACATTGTTAATGTATAATTTAGTACGAGTATCCGAACGATATACCCCCTCTCCTTAGGCTATAGTACTTACTGCTAAAGTATTAATAGTGTTAAGATGTAGCTATCAACGTTTCGCGTTTTATTAGTTAAGCAAAATATTTACTATTGTAAGGTTTAAATAAATACGTATTTGTGACAAGCTGACAGATTTTTCTTTGGTCGCCCAACAAAAACATTACAAGCTAGATTATACAAATTCCTAATTAATTCTCCTATTTAATTTTATTGCTCATTTCAACTTAATAAATAGATTATAGTAATAAATAAGTTTTCTTTAAAAGTTAAGAATGAATTTGAGTAAATTTTAGTCAATATTCTATTTAATTGGCACATCAGTTTGCTACAATATCCTATGACGGTATTTAATTCAGAGTTCAGAGTAAAGAAGTAGGCTACAAAATACCAGTGACTAATGAAATTATTTTAAAAGATCCAAATGATACAAAATCTAAGCACAAATATTATTATTTTTTATAAAGTAGGATTTAATTTATTTTCGAACAGTAACTAGCCGAAAGTCAAAAATCACGAAACGCTTTGTTTGTGGAGGGTGTTGGTATTTGAGTTACTTCCTCATTCCAAAGGTAAGAAAAACAGGTAAGTTAAGTGTAAAGTGTGTAAGATTGTCAGTGCTTTGTGAATTAAAACCCTGTTATTAACAATTTGCATTAAAATTAATGAAACTGATCAATTAAAAGAATTTTCAAAAAGTGCTCTTCTTATTTAGCTTTAAGGTCTTGACCGATAGCTAAATCTCTAATATTTTATAATTTTTTTTTATTATACAGCCTCAATTCTGAAGTATCCGCAACTCTTCGATTCTGGATTGAAACGCAAGGACGTAAAACATTCCTTTCTTCGCATCGGACGTCGCTGATTTACATCATTACACGAATCGTAATGTTTTTAAATATTCAACATATCCTGGAAAATATTTTAATTTTATTTAATCAATATTATATAAATTATACATTAGAATGTATGCATATATTACAGTACAAGTATCCGAACAGAATGTAAACGTGTATAGTCTTTGACATTTGCCTAAATGAAATTAATTACCTTTTTTTATTTTTTATTCGTTACCTCTTCTAGTCTATGACTCCTACTATTAACAATGCAATGTATAATTACCCAAACAACTATTAATAATAATTTAACTTGTCTCTTAAAATTAATCATAGTTTAATTAAATAGAGTATTATAATAACTTAATTATTATATGGCAGAAAACTACCTAAAGTTATAACACTGCCAATATCTGCACAATAAAATGGTTATAAAATCAAAAGGAATTTTAGCTATGTACATTATATAATTTTAAATATTTGATTTGAATAATTTTTTATAAACTATTATTTTTTGTTTGTTTAAATTGCTTAATAAATTATATAAATCTTTTTGGTTTCCATTTTAAATAATTAATTTTGGGTACATATTTCAAGTAACTATGTTCTATGAAAGTAAAATTATTTTGATCGATTCTGTCTTTTTATATGCAACATAAACCCTTTGTCCTACATCTTATAATCTTTAAGTCTATAAATAGCATTGTCAAGCAGTGAAATAGAAACAAATTTATTGTCATCATCAACATGTTATAAACATGTTGTCAAAGCCAAATCAACATTTGGCTAGGTATTTTGCGACCGGTCGCCTGCCTGACGTCAAATTACCTTAGTCGCCTTAACAAGAACTCGGTAAGAAATGAGGGTAGTTTATTCTACTCAGCCGGATACCACACGGCTTAGTAACAAAATTATTGAATGTAATGATATTGAAATAAAAATCAGAGTTTCAATGTATAACACTTTTCCTTTTTTATCAAAAAGTAACGCATCACAAGTAAAAAGCATCTTGGCAGTCAAAGATATGGCGGCGCATCCGTTTTATTTTGGTGGTACGGAAGAATTAATGCACCCGTAAGGTTTTAGCTGAGTTTTGGTGACGCAGTATATAGCGAGGCGTTACATTTGTTTTAGTACATGTAAATCCATGTAATATGTTAGTAATTTTAAATCTAAACTATTATCTTCTTTTTAACGTGCCATCTTCTCGCGAAGTTCAGCGATCATTGAGGCAATTATAACTTTTAATACCGCTGCTCTGGGTAATTTTAACTTTTGATACCGCTGCTCTAGCCAATTTTAACTTTTGATACCGCTGCTCTAACCAATTTTAACTTTTGATACCGCTGCTCTAGGCAATTTTAACTTTTGATACCGCTGCTCTAACCAATTTTAACTTTTGATACCGCTGCTCTAGGCAATTTTAACTTTTGATACCGCTTTTTTTTTTTTTTTTTTTTTTTTTTTTATGTCAGGAAAACCCATTATGGGTCATCACCGCCCGACGGGGACGAGCGGCGGGTATGTCGGACTCTCACCGACTAAAAACCTGACAGTGCTCCACCGCGCTGCTGGTGGCGGGGATAGGGTACCTATAAAGACATTGCCCCCATCCCCGCCAGCAGCAGCTCTGTACCCCGGAGAGCGCCACCTCCGGGTCGGGGCCTCTCTTAACAGTGGCCCCTCCCTCCGCTAATCGATGCATCGGGAGCACCAGATGCATCGACCGCCGCGGGGACCTAACTCCAGCGAGCGTCCGATACCCCGTTCGGACCGCTCGGAGGTCCCCGTTAGGGCGGCATGCGACGGACTTCGGCGAGTCGCCTGCGCCCCGCTCGCCTGCGGCGGATCGGATCCAAGGACTCGACTTCCCGGATCCGCCCCGCCGCCTCCTTCCGCGAGATTACGTCCTCGCA
Source organism: Morpho achilles (assembly GCA_947086495.1). Lineage (NCBI taxonomy): Eukaryota > Metazoa > Arthropoda > Insecta > Lepidoptera > Nymphalidae > Morpho > Morpho achilles. The sequence goes on from CAMTZB010000005.1 coordinate 1,819,275, forward strand.
GAAGGAGGCCATCGCTGCCCACGATCCCTCCCTGTCCACCATGGCACGAACAACAGTGGGCAAGGAGAGATCGTGCCCCACCTGTGCCACGAGCTCTGCCCGCTGAACTGCCCAAGCTGGGCAGTCCGCGAGCGTGTGCAGCGCCGTGTCGAATTCGGCGCCGCACTCGTGGCACTCACCGGTCGGTTCGCACCGGGCCACCCGCCACAGATACCTCCCGAAGCAACCATGTCCGGAAAGCACCTGTGTCAGGCGGAAGGTGAGGACCCCATGCCTCCTGGCGACCCAGCCCTGGAGAATGGGCTGGATAGCTGAAATCGTCCAGAATCCTGCACTGGGCGATTCCAGCCGCCGCCTCCATTGGCGGAGGAGCTCCACTTGAGCTGCCCTCCGCCAGTCCACCACTACCGGCGCTGAGTCTCCCCCCGATGAACGGGTTTCAACTCTACGACGGTAGGCCTGAGCAAGTACCTTGGCCTCTAGGTCCCATGGAGGGGACCCGGCCAAGGCGCAGGCCGCCTCGCCGGAGATGGTCCGGTAGCCCCGTACAATTCTGACCGCAAGAATCTTCTGCGCCCCACGCAAAAGAGGCAGAGACCTGGCGGTCAGTCGCTCCGCCCATACGGGAGCACCGTACAGGGCCATTGACCGAACCACTCCGGCGTAAAGGCGCCGGCAGCCTGCATTTGGCCCCCCCACATTCGGGAGGAGCCTGCTCAGGGCTCCAGCGGTCGCCTTTAGTCTAGGGGCGAGCCGCCGGAAGTGGGCCTCGAACGTCCATCGGCTGTCGAGGAGCAATCCCAGGTACTGTAATGTACCCGAGATTTCGATGGACGTCCCGCCCACCACCAACCGGGAGCCCACTGGGGGCGCCATCCGAGGCCTGTGGAAGTAAATGGCCTCGGATTTCTCCAAGGCCACCCCCAGTCCCAGCCGGCAAATCCGGGCCACAACGTGAGCCGTGGCCGCGGTCGCCAGTACTCGGGCTTCCCGGTGGGTGCTCGCGCGGGCAGTCACGAGGGTGTCGTCTGCATAACAGAACAAACGCACCCCCGGAAGCATTTGCCCGCGCAGCACCCAGTCGTAGCCGATGTTCCACAGGAGGGGGCCAAGAACCGACCCCTGTGGAACACCGCACGACATCCTCCGCTCCTTCCACCCACCCCCAGCCGTCGGGTACCTGACAGCGCGGTCAGCTAGATAGTTACTGACCACACGCTGCAGGTACATGGGGATGCGGTGGAAGCGTAGGGCCTCCTTGATCACTCCCCAGGGCAAGGTGTTGAATGCGTTAGCGATGTCCAACGACACCGCCAACACCACCTCACGCCGGGTTGTCGCCTCCTCCGCCAGAAGTCTCACACCCTCGATACAGTCGAGGGTGGACTTACCCTGGCGGAATCCGCACTGGAGACAACTGAGGTCGGGCCCTACCTCCCGGAGGTGCTGGACTATGCGGGAAGCTATTATGCGTTCAAGCAGCTTCCCCGCCTCGTCCAGCAAGACGATGGGCCGATACGCGGAGGGTGTATCGGCCGGTCTACCCTCCTTCCTGAGCAGAACCAGTCTCCCCGTTTTCCACCTACGGGGAAAGAGGCCCTGCTCGAGGCAGGCACTGAACGTCGCCCTGAGTTCAGACTCCAACGGACCCAGGGCAAGAGACCAGGCGCGCCCAGGGATGCCATCGAGGCCGGGAGCGGTGTTTTTCGCCTTCATGCGACTCACCGCTCCGGCTAACTCCCACTCCAACACCCCCGGCGCACCCGGCCCAGTGCTTTCCTCCTCCTCCGGAGGCGCCATACGAGGCGGCTCTACCTCGGCTCCTTGCGGGAACAGGGTTTCCACAACGGATTCAAGGAAATCCGGCCGAAGGCTCTCGGTGAGTGGGGGGGCGCGTGCACGAAGTTTTCTCCGTGCCGCTATGTACGGCCTCCCCCACGGATCTCGATTGAGCTCTTCGGCTATCTCCCTGTGGGCCCTGTTCTTGGCCTCGGCGATCGCCGTCCGCAAGGAGGCGCGGGCTGTCCGATAAACCTCGTAACGGCGCCTCTCCTCCTCGACGTCGCGTCGTCTACGACGCCTGTACCGGGTATACTGGCGGCGCACAGCCATGCACTGTTCACGCAGCCGCGCCAGCTCCTCCGACCACCAGTACACCCCGCATGCCGGTCCTGTGCCTCGCACCCTCGGCATGCTGGCGTCGCAGACAAGTGACATCCGCCGCTGGAGGTCCTCCACCTCCACGGCGACACCCCCACCTGTGGGCCCTGCCACCCACGCCTGAACGATTGCGGCCTCAACCAGGAGCTCGGGATCCATCTTTCTGACGGACCACCGAGGGCTGTCACTTCTTCTTACTAACCGGGAGGACATGGGAATGGGACGTGGGGAGACCTCGAACCATATATAACGATGGTCCGAGAGTGACTCCGCACCCACAATTACTTCCCAGTTACTGACACACGGCGACATGGCGGCGTCAACAAAGGTGACGTCGACTTTGGAGCCGCCATTCCATCGCACACATGTGTCAGCTGTCCCCCGATTCATGACTACCATCCCAGCCGAGGCCAACCAACCCTCCAGGAACCTGCCCCTCACGTCCGTAACCGGAGACCCCCACGCAGCGGACTTTGCGTTGAGATCTCCAGCCAGGACCACCTTACCGGGGTGCAACCTTCTCACCAAGTCTCCGACTTTAGCCATGAAAAGCTCAAAGTCGGAGAACAGTTTATTTGGCGAGAAGTACACCCCGACTACGGATACGTCTCCAATCTTGGCAGAGACGTACCCGCGTCCCCTCTCTACGCGCTCCAGGGCTGGAGAGTCGACAGCAGACCTGGACGCGATGGCCACCACCCCATCACAGTCTCCGGCCCAGTCTTCGCCCGACGGAACGAAGTAGGGTTCAGAAACCACAGCCACATGCACCAACCGCTCCGCCAAGGTCTGGAATAAGAGATCCTGAGCCGTGGCGCAGTGGTTGATGTTCGCCTGGAGGAATCTCATGGAGGCCATTAATTAACGACGACTTCCATGGACTCCTCCATCGCCCGACTCGTAGTGGCTTGAGCCGGGTCAGCGGGTGGTGAGGGGACCCTCGGGCCATCACTCCCCCTTCCCCCCCTCTTTGTAACAGGCGGTGCCTTGCACTGCCCGCTCCCTGCTCGATGGTCGGACTTCAGTCCCGCTCGTTGGCAGCTCCCACAATGTGGAGCTGCCGAGCAGGACTGGGCCTTGTGGCCGTTTTGACCGCAGCGATAGCATTCATCGCTGCGGTCAATTACCGACACACAGTCCACCCTCAGGTGACCCTTCTCCAGGCACTTGAAGCAGCGCCGGGGGCGAGCCTCTAAAAGGTGTACCCGGGCCGACACCCAGCCCACCAGTACTCGACCCACTGCCACTACCTTTTTAGCCGCCGCCACAGGAACTCTGAGCCAGAGGGAACCCAGTCCTCCCTCAGTTCTGCGAATCACCCCGGTCAGTATGTCCTGGTAGGGACATTCCCCGACCCGGGCGATGGCAACGACTACGTCTCCCTCAGTGGTGGCGTCATCTAGGCCCACAATGCGCAATTCCGCGCATTTCATGGGCGTAGAGACGCGCACCGCCGGCTCCTCTATAAAGAGATCACGGAGCTGTCTAGCGAAGGCGGCAGCCTTTTCTTCCTTTGCCGGTCCGGAAATTTCGAACATCCGGGCCCCGGTGGCAGTCTTTTTTAACCGCATGCCGCCCTCCAATCCAAGGTCTTCAATTTTAATACATCGATGAGCCCGGTTTAGAACCTCCATATATGAGAGGCCCTTGTCAATCGCCTCATTGTCCAGGGTCACCACTACTGCTGCTGAACGTGGGGTTTGGAGTTTCCTCCCCCCTTTTTTCAGCTGCGAATGAGCAGTAGTAGGATTAGCCCTGGCTGGCTCAGTATTACGCTTGGCTCCCCTCCTCACCACCACATTCCAACTTTCGCTCATTGAATTGGGAGCTGGTTGTAGCGGGCGGGGCTCAGGGCGTTTCTCTACTTGTGCCCCGGATTTCTTCTCTTTAGTCTTTTTGGCCTTCTTTTTTGTCTTGGGCGAGGCAGATCCTACGGGAGAAGAGTCAACCACCCTAATCTCCGGCCGCTTGCGATCCTTCAGCCGGCTGGAAGTGGCCTGCGGGGCCTTTTTGGCGACTACCGTCTTCCCTATTTCCGCTGCTGCCGCCCTTTTCTTATCTGCGGCTAGCGGCGGACGGAGTCTTGGTTCTGGAGGCAGCCGACACTCCATACTGTCCATTCGAGCCGAGAACATGTTTCGGAGACTGGCAATCTCCTCCTCAATTGTCAGAGCTCTCTCAGGCTGTGAACGGGCACTAGGAACCACTACCGGCCCTGGCTCCTTATTGGCAGAAGTGATCATCTCCTTCAGAGTTGCAACCTCAACTGATAGATTGCTGATCACTCCTGCTAATCTGGCGTTTTCGGCCCTCAGGATACGGATCTCCTCCATCTCCGTCCGTTCCGAGAGGGCTTTTGCCACCTCCTCTAAATTCTTGGCGACCGTGTTTAGAGTGCCTCTGCACCTACCATTAAGATTTTTTGACTTATGCACGGTCGCCCGCATCGTCTCTACATTTTTTGTTAACACGTCACATACTTGTGACGTATCAACGTCCTTCAGGGACTCCTGACTACCGGGAACTGCATCCTGCGCCGGTGCCAACCTGGGTCTTCGGCCGTTCGGCTTACCCACACTTGTCTCCATATCTTCGAGACGCTTGCAACGCCGATAGACGTCACGAGCCTCCCGAAGACCAAATTGAGAGCCCTGAGCATCGGGCCTGGTGTCCGTCTTTTTGGCGTCCAGGCTATCATCAGAGTCACTGGAATTCCGATATTCAGCCCTTGTCCTTTTTTTGGATGTTGCACGGTTTGTGCTGCACAGGTTCACCATCGAGACACTCCGGGACACCTCATGAGTCTTCCTGGTATCTGAGCGAGAAGTCCGTGTGCTCATCACCTTTTCATTTATATCGCGCTTAGTGTTGCGCCTACTCTCTACCAAATCTGCAGGAACACCAGCTAAGCCGGTCTCATCCCCGCAAATTATTTCTCCCACTCTCTCTGAAGCATTGGTTGGCCCCCCAGATACGATGGGCCGACCCCGGCCAGAAGTGTGCCCCAGACTCGGAACAAGTCCGGACTGAGATGCACTGCTGGTCGAAGTGAGGGATTCCCCGGTGGAACCGGGACCCTCCTGGGTAGTTTTTACTGTTGTCGTTTTCCCCATGCTTGTTGTTTCGATTTGATTTTTTTGGAGCCCTAGTGACCGGATCCCCCCCGGCCATTCATCCTCTCGGCAGGCTCCTAACCTTAGGATTGGGGTAATTTTTAAAGAGGTTTTCTTCCTCGCAACCCGAAGGTCCCCGATCCCATTGCTGGGCTTACGGGCCTGGCTGACGCGGCCGAAACCATGTCCAGCCAGACTTGAAGTAAGCCTGACCGAACCCGTCGCCCATTGGACACTCCGCCCCCCGGAGTCTCCGATCAATCCAGATTGCCCTCTGCTAATCAGAGGGACAACTGGATTGGCCACCCCACAGTGGTCCGTTCGCCAAGGCTAAGGAATATTCCAAAGGCCTGCCCAGGGTGCGCCACGAGGAGGCCGACCACTTTGGCACCCCAACTTTTGATACCGCTGCTCTAGGCAATTTTAACTTTTGATACCGCTGGTCTGAATAGGTAGCGAGTTCTTTTGCCGAACCAATGGCGTAGATTTTATAACCAAGTAATTCTTCGCCAGCCCACACTCCGTTTTCCTTAGATTTTGCCTTGTATGATAAGCCGTTTTAACTATCATATTAACTATTAACTATCGGATATCTTTAAAGGTTAACAAGCGTACATATAATTGGCCTACTCAATCAAAGGAATCGGGTCAAAGACGTATTAAGAACAATCAGCGTAACTCATGTACTATCTATGAAATGATAATGGATCGAATTACTTAGATTTAAATAATGAAGTGGTAATGTTTGTCCGGGGTTTCAGAAATAGACACCAATTTCTCCTAGTAAATTGCCTTATTTATGTTTATAGTAACAATTTATTAAAATGGTGCGCGAAAGCAATCTGTACCACTAGAAAATTCCTGGATCTTAATCTTCAAAAATAATATATGTTCATCATCATTCTCCTGTCTTTATCCCACTCTAAGTGGGGTCAGGCTGGCTAGGGTCATCTTACCTTAGTCGCCTTTTACAACGTCTGGGTAAGAAATGAGGGTGGTCTTTTATACTCAGCCGAATACCACACGGCGGGTTAACTTACCTTAGTCGCCTTTTACGACATATGGGTAAGAAATGAGGGTGGTCTTTTATACTCAGCCGAATACCACACGGCGGGTTAACTTACCTTAGTCGCCTTTTACGACATCTGGGTAAGAAATGAGGGTGGCCTTTTATACTCAGCCGAATACCACACGGCGGGTTAACTTACCTTAGTCGCCTTTTACGACATCTGGGTAAGAATTGGGGGTGTCTTTTATATTCAGCCGAATACCACACGGCGGGTTAACTTACCTTAGTCGCCTTTTACGACATCTGGGTAAGAATTGGGGGTGTCTTTTATATTCAGCCGAATACCACACGGCGGGTTAACTTACCTTAGTCGCCTTTTACGACATCTGGGTAAGAATTGGGGGTGTCTTTTATATTCAGCCGAATACCACACGGCGGGTTAACTTACCTTAGTCGCCTTTTACGACATCTCGGTAAGAAATGAGGGTGGTCCATTCTACTCAGCCGGATACCACTCCACGGGTCAACTTACCTCTACTTTCCGATTAAAGATACGGAAAGGACCTACCCTTTCGACTATACATCTAGAATTCCTATATATTGTATCGGAGGGAAAAGAAGAGCGAGTTTTAAAAATCAGAAGTGAGGATAGTTGCGGAGAGCAGAACCTTTTAACGCAGTTGTTGTCAGCGTCGAAGTTGATAGTTGTGAAAAAAAATTGACTTTAGAGAAAATCGTGTCTATTCTTGAATAAAATCAAAGGAAATATATATTTTGTTATAATATGTAACCCACCGTAAGTAAGGATTGACATGAGGTTCTTTTAGTATGGAACCATTTAAACAAGGGGTGTTGTCGAAAAAAAAGGGGGGTAATTGAAATTTAGATTTTTACGGCACGGCACGACATCCAATAAATGCTTTACCTTATTTTCTTTGCAGTAAAATACAGGATTAACAAAAAAGTCTTCAATTTGTATTTTTTTATTTACAACACATTTATATATTTAAAATAGAAAAGTACATAGGCAAAAGGTACAAATTTCACACTATACTTAAGATAGACTCGTAAAAGTATAATAAATATTATAAATATTAAAAAAACCTAGAATAATAGTATACATGCATTAGGACCTGTTTCACAAGTAACCAATAAACTGTCAGTTAGCTTATTCGGAACATATCTGACACATATCTCGGAATTTTGCGTTTCTCAGGTTTCTGATAGGCTTATTCAGCACTTAAAGTCCTTAAAAAGTTAACAGGTCAGATCATGTAGCTGTTATTTTGTTTATCAGCTGGATAGCAAATACCTATTCCAAAATGGCCGCTATTTTATTTTTTTTAATTTTTCACTTTTTAGAGTCTCTTTTTAGAACCATTAATCTGCTACTTAGTTTATCTGGTTAACTATACGAAATTTTATCAGTAACTTGTGAAACCGTTAACCTGCTAATAAAAGTTAGTTATTTATTGTTTTCATTTCTGCTTTATTTAACTTTGTTACATTTACCGTTATTTGAGTAGTTTATTTTGACTTTAAATCTCGAAATAAGCATTATATAAGGTTAATAAGAAAAAATAAATTCATGTTTTAATACATTTAAGTACAAAGGCGGCATCTTTGATTAAAAATTAATATGAAAGTATAAAATTAGAAAGCATTATGACAAAAACTACGTTAATTTCATTGACGATATAATAGGCTGAAATTGGCCCATAGATATTAATTCTTGTTGTTCAATTCAAAACAATTATTTCATATTTTTATTACATTACAGTTATTAAACTATGATGGTTCGATGAGACATTAATTTATACTTTTCTCCACAACAATAGATGGCGCCACGTGTATATTAAATCTTGCAATCGTGTAAATGCTTACATAACCTTAACATATTTAAATAGAATTATTAGACTTGTCTACTGAAAGATTTGAATTGAGTGTAAGAAATGCGTATATATAAAGCATATCACACAGTTGAAGATTATTTGGATGATAAAAATGCCTGGATTTGAAAATCCTTTCAGCTAAATACAAGACTGCGGTTTAATAATGTTAAATTGAAAATGTTTAAAATTGACCGCCGAATTTCTTTCTGGTTCTTCTCGGTAAGGGCAACATTTCGAACCAAATGTAGCTTCATTAATCAACCTTGACGATTCAAAAGTGCTTGAAAGAGCATATTTGAATATTTTGATCTAATTTGATTTTAAACAGTGTCGCTCTTACAGACCAATAAAGGAAGTTTAAAGGGATTCATTCTTCTTCTATCATCAATATTCTGTCATGTTATGTGTATTATTTAGTAAATTATTACAAACTAGTAATATCCCGCGGTTTCACTCGCGTAATGTTTATTTATTTAGACCTTAATACATTTTTATAACAGATCACTATTTTTTTGAAAATTTAATAGCCTATGTTGCTCAGTAAAGATGCAGCTTTCCAATGGTGAAAGAATTTTTGAAAACGGATTTGTAGTATTTGTGTGAAAAGATTACAAACATACATACAAATTTTTCTTTTTTATAATATTAGTATAGATGTTGAAATAAAGAGTTTGCTAAATTAAGGCATTTTGGCAAATAAGTATTACATAAATTAGCCTAAGAAAACAATTACAAAAAGTACGTAAAAATATTGTCAATTCAAAGTAAACTAAAGTAAAATAAGGTATTTAAATACTTTTGGCAAGAAATTAGTTTCTACAACACATAGACTATAGAACTTGTCATCATCATCTTCCTGCCCTTATCCCACTCTAAGTGGGGTCGGCACAACATGTTATAAACATGCTGTAACATGATTTGGCTGCGTTTTTACGACCGGCCGTCTGCCTGACGTCAACTTACCTCTGTCGTATTTCACGACACCCCGGTAAGAAGGAGGGTGGTCTATTCTACTAAACCGGATACCACACGGTGGGTCATCTTACCTTAGTCGCCTTTTACGACACCTCGGTAAGAAATGAGGTTGGTCTATTCTACTCAGCCGGATACCACACGGCGGGTCGACTTACCTTAGTCGCCTTTTACGACACCTCGGTAAGAAAAGAGGGTGGTACTATTCTACTCAGCCGGATACCACACGGCTAATAGACTATATAACTTGTATCACATTTAATTTGTTAATGGCAAATTGAGCCAAAATTTCTACTCAAAACTAAAATTAAATCCTACATTTTCGAAATCCGAAATGAAACCCTGTTATTTTATTAATATTGGCCGATCTATCTATTATTATACTTATTATAACACAAAGTCCACAAAAGTTGTCTGTCCGTATGTTATAATTTTTTTCAAAATATACTGAACGGTTTCTTGTACGGTTTTTACTAAAAGGTAGTGCAATTCTTCCGGAAGGTTAAGGTTAATAATATATTAAAGTTTTATGTTAATTGTATTGAAGAGATCGCACAGTTGCAAAAAAAAATTTTCTGCTGAGAGCTTTAGTCGCGTGCGCAAACTAACAGAGATACACTCAAGTAATGTATTAGATAATTGTAGACCTACAAAACTACTACAAAACTATTACAAAAAAGTCCGCGACAACATGTCTCTCTCATAGTTAACTCACAATAACTACTTTTACGTTCAGTTTTAATTTAAAAATATTACGTTATTTTCGAGACTGTTTTCTTCTGTTCATTGTCAGTCCTTATCTAAATAAATACGTTCTTTAGCTTCGCCCTTTAATTGATTTATTTAAATATTTTGGTAACATACAGTATATATAAGCTTTTATAAATCATCATCCTCCTGCCCTTATCCCACTCTAAGTTACAAACATGCTGTCACATGATTTGGCAGTGTTTTACGACCGGCCGCCTGCCTGACGTCAACTTACCTCTGTCGTATTTTACGACACCTCGGTAAGAAAGAGGGTGGTCTATTCTATTCCGCCGGATACCACACGGCGGGTCGACTTACGTTAATCGCCTTTTACGACACCTCGGTAAGAAATGAGGGTGGTACTATTCTATTCCGCCGGATACCACATGGCGGGTCGACTTACGTTAGTCGCCTTTTATGACACCTCAGTAAGAAATGAGGGTGGTACTATTCTATTCAGCCGGATACCACACGGCGAATATAAAATGTTGTAAGTACAATACAATAAAACGTAACTTAACCCATAAACAGTTTCCTACGATTAAAAATACATATAAATGAGAGTATAGCAATTAAACAGTGTGATTACAGACATGAAAATAAATATACGGAAAAAATGTTAATTATACAAAAATATATTATAATATATTTATTAAAAATAATATATAATATTATTAATATAGATTAAACATTTCCACTCGGGCGAAGCCGTAAGCAAAGCTAGTATAGCATCTTGGGACGTTGTTGGTAATTGTATGTAAATTGGAAGAATATTGCCAATTAACCAAATGAAATGTATATAAGTATTTTTGAATATAAATTATTTTAACATAAATCCAATCAGATTTATTTGATTGTGTTGTGGTAGCCCAGCGGTAACACCGTGCGCCTCTTTCGAGGAGGTCTAGGGTTCAAACCCCGGGCACGCACCAATGAGTTTTCTAGTAAAACTTATGTGTCTTATTGATAATTGCAATTTATCACACGCTTTTCGGTGAAGGAAAACATCGTGAGGAAACATGCATATCTTTAGAGAATTCTGGGGATATGTGTAACCTACCAATACGCATTGGAGCAGCGTGGTAGGTCTTAGCTCCAATCCTTCTCTCCAAAACGGAGAGAAGAGGCCCATGCCCAGCAGTGGGATAGTAACAGGCCGTTACTACTACTAAATCCAATCATCTCTATGTAAATAATGTGTTCTAAGTAACAATAGTATATTTGTAATTTATTTTTAATTTAACTATATTAATCGTCATGTATAATTGACTAAACTCTTAAATAAATATACAATAAAATATTATTAGTAAAATTACAACAGATAAAGTTAAATTCTGAACTCTTAACATCTCTAAAATATCTTTTAATATGTAGTTTTATTAACTCAACTTTATCTTTTATTTATGTATAATATCGTATAAGCAAGATTGTCTGGTACAAATTCTTGAGTGGTAAGACATTATAAGACCGTGTTATAATAGAAATAATCTTATCCCACTATAAGTGGGGTCGGTACAACATGTTATAAACATGTTGTTACATGATTTGGCTACGTATTTTACGAACGGCCGCCTTATGTGTTTTAAAGAAACCCATAACTTGAAGTGCCAGAAGTCAAGTTTTTTTAATAGTTTGTAGTGTGATAACTGGCATTGAAATAAGGATGATAATACTCAATGATGCCTAATTTTGAATTAGGTCATTATTATACTAAGCGTGCGATATTATTTCTCAAAAGTAACAAAACTGTAGGATAGCGACAGAACAAAAAATTTAATAGATCAACAAAATAATTTGTTGAATTAGGCGTTACTTTTACATAATAAAAAAAAGTACTTAAAATATTATTTTAACGGGATTAGCCGTTATAAATTTATTGTACAATAACATTTTCATAACTTTGTTCAACAAACTTAATATATGTGATATGTAACAATTAATAATATTAATACGTTATATGCACTACGTCTCCACCGACAGACAGAAGACACTGACCCTGAAACAGGGAAACGTAATAAAAAATATGTCTCACAGTTGGAACAAAACAGCTTGTATATAATACAACCTGTATATAATACAGCTGGATATAATTCAGCCTATATATAATAAAGTCTGTACATAATACATTCTGTATATAATAAAACCAATATATAATACAGCCTGTATATAATACATCCTGTATATAATAAAGCATGTATATAATATATCCTGTATATAATAAAGCCTGTATATAATACATCCTGTATATAATAAAGCCTGTGTATAATACATCCTGTATATAATACATCCTATATATAATAAAGCCTGTATATAATACATCCTGTATATAATAAAGCCTGTATATAATAAAACCTGTATATAATACAGCCTGTATATAATACATCCTGTATATAATAAAGCCTGTATATAATCCATCCTGTATATAATAAAGCCTGTATATGATAAAGCCTGTATATAATAAAGCCTGAATATAATACATCCTGTATATAATAAAGCCTGTATATAATAAAACCTGTATATAATACAGCCTGTATATAATAAAGCCTGTATATAATAAAGCCTGTATATAATAAAGCCTGTATATAATACATCCTGTATATAATAAAGCCAATATATAATAAAGACTGTATATAATACATCCTGTATATAATACATCCTGTATATAATAAAGCCTGTATAAAATAAAGCTTGTATATAATAAAACCTGTATATAATACAGCCTGTATATAATACATCCTGTATATAATACATCCTGTATATAATAAAGCCTGTATAAAATAAAGCTTGTTTATAATAAAACCTGTATATAATACAGCCTGTATATAATACATCCTGTATATAATACAGCCTGTATATAATAAAACCTATATATAATACAGCCTGTATATAATAAAGCTTGTATATAATGAAACCTATATATAATACAGCCTGTATATAATACATCCTATATATAATACAGCCGTATATAATTTAACCTGTATATAATAAAGCCCGTATATAATAAAACCCGTATATAATACATCCTGTATATAATACAGCCTCTATATAATAAAGCTTATATATAATAAAACCTGTATATAATACAGCCTGTATATAATACAGCCTGTATATAATACAGCCTGTATATAATACAGCCTGTATATAATACAGCCTGTATATAATACATCCTGTATATAATACAGCCTGTATATAATACATCCTGTATATAATACAGCCTCTATATAATAAAGCTTATATATAATAAAACCTGTATATAATACAGCCTGTATATAATACAGCCTGTATATAATACAGCCTGTATATAATACATCCTGTATATAATACAGCCTGTATATAATACATCCTGTATATAATAAAGCCTGTTTATAATAAAACCTGTATATAATACAGCCTGTATGTAATAGAGCTGTATATAACACAGCCGGCATATAAGAAAAAAAGGACAAATTCTGGGATATTTGTAACCAACCATTCCGCAATAACTACGTGATAGATATAAGCTCTAACCCTTTCTTTTAAAAAAAGCTGCACATTTAACGAACGATATTAATATGTTTAGAGTTTAATAATTTATTTTATCTACTCTGATACTATAATACAAAGATTATAAATCTTAAATCAAAATTCTTATGACAAACATTACGTATAGGCCAAAAATAAAATTAAAAAGTTTTATTACGATACATGTCTTGTATGGACACCTGTATCATAGTATAACTTTTTTATCATAACGATACACCTGTACAACCTCCAGCTGGACCAAGAAAGTTGAACCGCTACCTTAAAAAAAAAGGTTTCAATGAACGAGTCCGCGGCGACGCAACACGCATGCGCAATCGACGTTTGCGTCTTGGCGCTAACATTTGACATTTAAAAAATCTTTTCAATATCTAAACAAAGTTTGGTTTGTATTAATATTGTTTTACGTATTATAGTATGAGAGTAGGTAAAGTAGTGTATGACACTGTACATAACTTTATAACACTCGTGTGATACTATAAAAAAACACACTCGTGTTATAAGAACCCTTATTATGCAACAGTATCATAATCTACTATAAATGTAGTAGCTTCTGGTGGTCTTTAAATAAATAAGTTAAAAATGAAAAAATGAAAGACTCTTTAAATCAGTAAAAAAAATATTTTATTATTTTTAAATATAAAAAAAATATTATTTTTTCATATTTAAAAATAATTTTGAAAAATTACTTTTACTTACTTGATTTTTGTGCGCGTTGTGATGCAATAATAGATGAGCTAAGTACAGAGAGGTAAGCGCGTTTCCACCCAAAGCAGCTGTGTACGCACGGACTATCGCCAGCACCTGATGACAATGATCATCATTTTGATCACCTTATAAATAAATAAATATATGGGACACTTACACACACGGTCGTCCGTCCCCAAAGTAAGTGACTTAATACTTGTGTTATGTGTGAGAGACAACTGGTGAATATATACTTATATATTTATTTAATACATGTTAAAAATGTTGGCCCTCGGCGGGCACTACCCACTATCACTACCCACTGCTCCAACGGGCCAGTCTAATTAACCTTTAAACCTTATCCCACAATTTGGTTAGACTCAATAAGTTTTCAACAAAATCAAAATATTCTTTATTACCAGTAGTGTGATCACTTGCCCATTTTCATTGATATGAAAATGGGCAATATGGGAGATATGTAGGAATCTTGTATTTATCAATATCAAATAAAAGAGTAGCGAAGTGCAGTTGACGCCGATAGTCCATTTTTAACCAACAAGCTTTATTAATGTAAGACGTTACGTGCGTTCTTGGAGGAATATTAAAGCAATACCGAGCGCAGGCATTCTGTACTCGCTGTATAATATTTAATATTTTTAATTGATAGTTTTTTTTTATAATGACAATGACAATGTGATATGATATTAATTTGATACGTTGAGCACGCGCGGCCGCTAGCGTCGTACTGATTAACAATTGATTAGTAAATGCCGATGTTGCAAATGTACGTGCTAGCCCGTACAGTATGAGTGTTGTATAAGTGATCACCTCGCAGGTGAACGTGTGCAGGAACCCGCTGAGGCCGCCCAGCTCGCGCACGGCCGTGGTCTCGCGCACGAACAGCAGCCGCAGCGAGCACACGCGGCGCGCGGCGCGCGACCCGTGCACGGCGCTCAGCGTGGACAGCGACACGAGACCCATAGGCTGCACACACACACACACACACAAACGTCCAATTACAGTTATAATTTACTAATGATATAGTGTAGTGTAGTGCTAGTGCTACTTGAAAGAACACAAGAACAAAGTGTCTCACATATAAATAAAGACTAAGATAAGTCACTGGACCTATTCTTAGATATAAGTTAATTTATAAGTTTAGGTAATCTTTAAGTTGCTTATTAGCCTCTTGGCTAGATCGCAACATTAATAAAGTACTTCCTTTTGGTTGTTCTTTATAATAGCAAAAAAAAAAATAATAATTTACTAGCGGTCCAGCTTCGCACGGGTATACAACATATAGACTCTGTCACTTAGTGAAAAAATGATTAAAATTTATCCCGTAGTTTTGTTTTTATTCATTACTGTCTGTGTACCGCACGCGTTAAATTTGGAGTAAAACAAAATCCGCTATGCCCCTGCATTTTAAATCTGTAATATCTTCGAAAATGTTCATTTAAATTAAATGCTGTAAACGGCCATATTCTATATTAAATCTATATATTTAAAGTACTTAATTGGATAAGGATTAATGCTGTATTGTTTAAAATTGCTTCCAAAAATTAGCAATTATTTTTCGTAAAAAGTAAATGGCAAAAAATGTTATTATGGGGTATCCATAAGAGATAGACATCGCGGAGTTTTCTGTAGACCTTTTTAAAGTGTAAAAATACTTATTACATTATTTTGATAAATCTCGTAGGGTTCAACCTGCGTTTGCAATGTAAGCGGAAAAAATGTAATTATTTACGAAGTCACATTAGAAACTTCTAAAATTACAGTATTTCTCTACTCCATATTTAATGTTATTATACATATAAACCTTCCTCTTCAATAACTCTATCTATTAAAAAAAACCGCATCAAAATCTGTTGCGTAGTTTTAAAGATTTATGCATACATAGGGATATAGGGACATGGGGACATAGGGACAGACAAGGAAAGAGACTTTGTTTTATACTATGATTTTGATTTTAGTGATGATGATTTTAGTGATTTTTAACCGATAGAACGACAACCTCTGCCCAGAGAGCTCCTCATTTCTTTCCCGGAGGGAGAAGAGTTTGAGGACGCCGAACAAAGCCCGACCAGATCTTATCCATAAGGCGAGCGCCTTACAAGCGCGACCCCGGACCTTTCCAGGTCGCAGTAACTACCCGGGCGATATCGAATCGCCGAGAGGACATCCCGGGTAAAGAGGTTATACCTCGAGGCCCGTAGCCCACGGTTGAGAAGACCCACAATATATAATTTATGCTAATACCTTAGTCGCGTTTTACGACACCTCGGTAAGAAATGAGGGTGGTACTATTCTATTCAGCCGGATACCACACGGCGTTCAGATTAAATCCAAATATATAGTAATTTAATAACCATGAAAATTAAAACAAAAATAAACCGCTCCATCGTCCGGTGAGTGACTCAGAGCTTTCTTATGATGCCCATAATCAAGTTCTCTCACAGCTTAAGTATAAAGTCTCCAACTTACAACTTACCTGCCCACTACTCTTATCCTCCACAATTTCAGGCGGTGCTTTCACGAGTTGCTCCTCGTCGAGGGCGAATATATCATCGTCTCCATCCGCAGCGGTACCATCCTTTTCTACACCATTAGTGTGTTCCGCTTTGGTGGGATCGTGGAGTGGGATAGCTGTGCCTGACACCACTAGCTGGATCTCGTCCTATAAAACCATCAAAACTGATACTTAAAATATAAATTAATGTTACAACATGTTTCTAATACAATCTCCTTCACAGAGTTGGTCATTTATATGAAAAACTATCGTGGCTGACATATTCATGTGTCATTGAGTTATTGCGAAAGAGTAAATGAGTTGACTTTGGGAAAATTGCTTTTTATTAATTGAATAAGTATGAAGGAAAAATTCGAGTAAAGTCTTCCTGGGTTTTGGCAGTCGAAAGGTATAAAAAGTAAGTAGCGGCCTGTTACTCTCCCACGGCTGAGAATAGGCCTCTTCTCTCCGTTTTTAGAGAGAAGGATTGGAGCTACGACCTACCACGCTGCTCCAATGCGGATTGGTAGGTTACACATATCTCCAGAATTCTCTAGAGATATGCAGGTTTCCTCGCGATGTTTTCCTTCACCGAAAAGAAAGTGATAAATTGCAATTATCAATTAGACATGTAGTTTTTAACAAAAAAACGCATTGGTGTCTGCCCGGGTTTGAACCCGTGACCTTCTCGAAAAAGTCGCACGGTGATACCGCTGAGCTACCACAGCTTCAATACTGGTTGAAAGGTATGTTACGATCTAAATGTTAGTATGTTATCAGTATTAAAAATACACTCTTTGATAACGAATTTATTTAAAAAAAAATTACGGATGGTTAGAATTCTGGGCAGAGGAATTTTTATAATATTACGATTAGTAACATTAAACACATTGAGCTAAAATGTAATTTGACATCATTACTCTGGAAAATTCGTCTTTTTTATAATTTTTTATAAACGCCGACAGTGTATATTTTGTAATCTATGTATCCAATAAAATTTACTACAATTTCTGAACGAGCTATTTGGTTTTTCCACCAAATCCCCAATATCTACACATAACATTAAGAAATAATAACGCGTGTACTTCAGAATGTGGATGGATATATGACTAGGGTGGTCTAAATTGATGGACTGTATGAAAAATAACATGCATATATTAGGAATAGCATCAGAGTTGACAAATAATAGGTCTACCGGAAAGTTCTGTCCGATAATGCAACGTTAAGTTTCAACACGTTTGTGCATATTTATTTGAGACATATACGACTTTTTATGTTTGTCACAGTGTATATACATATGTTACTTTTATAATAACTAAAATAAAGACGTTAAAATTAATATCGCAATGTGGAAATATGCGAGATGTGTGCCACATAAGTGTTAAGTATCAAAAATGATGCAGATGTTAGTCAAGCACTGCACGAGTTTTATGCCTCTAAGGACAAAACCTTTTTGAAAAATGAAATTTATAAATTACCACAACGCTGGCAAGAGGTCATAAATAAACTTAAACTATCGTGAGTATTCATAGTTATTGTATAGAACCGGCTATACTCACGTGTTATTCTATCGGGTTAGCCCGACTAGTTTCGAACCCATCCGGGGCACTTATTCATGAGCTCTTTACACGACGTTAAGACGCGATAAGACGTGAGTATAGCCGGTTCTATACAATAACTAGGTCATAAATAATAATGGAAATTACATTTTCCAATAATAATTATTGTTAAAAGTATGAAAAATTTAATGTTGTGTTTTATATTAAAACGGACAGAACTTTCCGGTAGACCTAATGTTAGGGAGAATGGAAGAGAAAAACATGTTTATCACACCAGCTTGTGGGAGAAGGGTAAAAAAATTGCGAATAAATGTAAAATACCTCTGGAAGCTCTAGGTGGAAAGACGTGGCAGCGAGTGCTGCGGGCTGCAGCCTTCGCAACTTGTAGGCAGCGCCGCTTAGAGCGCTCGCCACCAGACGCTCGGCGCCGGACCCTTGGGACCCAAGTCGGGCTCTCCACACCTGATTCAAATCAGGTTATCAAAAAATATTCTTTATTCCAGCTGGCTTTTACAAGCACTTTTAAAACGTAGATTCAAGTTGATACCATCAAATAGAATGACAATCATAAACGAGTAGACGACGTTAGGCATGTCATTTATGGGATTTCGACGCTATGGAATCTTGTGCCAATAAAATCCAGACTTTCCCTTTGTGAGTTTATCTATATTAAATATTGAACTACTCAGCGAAAACACGACGTTTGAAATGTCTAAATATATTTGTATGCCGTGCAATCTTGCAAAATCCAGGCTTACATACTTTATGAGTCTTTTTTTTCAGTTTTTTGAGTTCAAACTTAGACCACTACGCTGTTCCAACTATGATTAGTGCATTACACATATCCCCAAAACTGTTTAAGAAATATGAATGTTTTCTTACGATATTATAGTTCGCCGTAAAGCGTTCGATAAATTGCATAAGTAACAAGATTCTAAGAGATGGCGTTGCTGCAAAGCCAGTCACCCAATGAGATCGCACTACTGCGATGCCAGCCAGCCTATGAAATTCAGCCATGCCGTCACATCCACCCAATGCCGATCGCAGCAAGGGAAGTAACTGTTAGCAGCCAGCCGTTCTTTGGTTATGTTCATTGCGATTAAAATTGCATGCATACATACACACACACGCAAGTACAAACACACCCACACACACGCACACACGCGCACACACACGCACACACACGCACACACACGCGCAAACACGCACACACACACACGCGCATGCGCGCACGCGCGCACGCACGCACGCACGCACGCACGCACACATAAACCCACAAATCTTAGTTTTGGCGGATTTTTGTATTGTAACTAGGTGATAAGATTAGCTTAAGGCATTAAAAGTGTTATCCTAAATTGGCTTATTTTGTAATATATAGTCATACTTTGGAATGAAATTGTAAAAACGCTGTCGGATTGCCAAATAAATATATATAAAAAAGTTGCTAGCCAAAACGTGGTGTTATTTTAGTACCTATTCCTTTGGTATTACAAATCATCATCCTCCTGCCCTTATCCCACTCTAAGTGGGGTCGGCACAACATGTTACAAACATGTTGTCATATGATTTGGCTACGTATTTTACGACCGGCCGCCTGCCTGACGTCAACATACCCTAGTCGTTTTTTACGACTCCTCGGTAAGAAAGAGGGTGGTCTATTTTACTCAACCGGATACCACACGGTGGGTCAACTTACCTTAGTCGCCTTTTACGACACCTCGGTAAGAAATGAGGGTGGTCTATTCTATTCAGCCGGATACCACACGGCGGGTCGACTTACCTTAGTCGCCTTTTACGACACCTCGGTAAGAAATGAGGGTGGTACTATTCTATTCAGCCGGATACCACACGGCCACCAGTGCCTTTATAAATAAATTTATCATAATTATTGTGTCCTTATATGTAAAACTTAGTGGTGTACGTTATAAATAAAGTTATTCTTTCTATATAAAAATATACATTAATCGGGTGTTTTCAAAATCGTTAATCTAACCTGCATGAAGGCGTGTGGGGGCGTGGCCAGCGCCGGCCGCAGCGTGCTGGTGAACACTTGCATGTGGCTGCGACGGATGGCCAGAGCTTTCGCAGTTTCCACCTGCAAATCCATATTATAAATGCGAATCCTTCCTGTTTTTCTGTCTATCTGTTTGTGTCAGATGCTTTTAATGCTATTTCCGTGGAGCTTTATATTAAAAAAAATAGCATTTTTTCACCGTAACCCAATAAGTATCCTTTTAAATAATAGAGTTGATTCAACTTTGTAATGCACGACAATGTTATCAATACTAATATATAAAGCTTAAGATTTTGTTTGATTGATTAATTGGTTGATAAATCTCAGGAACTACTAAACAGATTTGAATAATTCTTTGAGTGTAAGATAGTCCATTAATCGAGGAAGGCTATAGGCTATATAACATCACGCTAAGATAAATAAGAGAGAAGCAATAAAAAATATTATGAAAACGGCAAAATTTAAAGCTTTCCTTGCGTGCGCTAAGTAAACGGTGATAGTTATATTGGCTTCCCTCCGGACCTCTGAACCATTCAGTCGTATTGTGTGTTTAAAAGAGTTTAATTAATTCATTTGTTTTTCGCTAATTTAATTAATAAATCATAAGAAATTATTCAAAACAGTTTGTAAATCGTGCTAAATAAATAGGACAACATAATACAAGCGAAGTGTAGCGGTTCATGTTTACGTTTTTGTATAGTCATCAGTAAAGAACGTGACAAAAGTCATCTCACCTGCTCCCTCTTTAACAAATTTGCAAGTGAGTACCGTATAATATATGTAATGGAAATTCCTTGAGTGGAAAAGAGCCATCAATGTTTTAACGTTCATTTATGAGGGAGCTCAACTTATATTAGACGGAAAGCCGAATTGTATCGTTTTGCTCGATCAACCGTTCAAGTTGAAGACCCCTTCAATACTTTATACTTATCCTTACAAATTTATGTTCGCCTGGTACTCGGTCGAGTTAAATAGTACATACTAAGATGCCGCTTAATCGTACGCCACCCCAAACGCTGCCAACGGTTATGACGTCTTCACCTCATTTTATACGAACCTCTTCCGAACCCAATCTAAGCGTTGAAGGTATTCATGAACGCGATGTTTTAAACTGTAGTACTCCGAAACGTACGTTTCGTAACGTCAAAAGAAAACGTTCAGAATCTGATGAAGATTATAATAATTTTATGGCTGAAATGAGAAAAATGTTTCAAGAATTGCAGGCGCAGCAGTCTGCGAAAATTGACAAACTATTCTCTGTGGTTGAGGATATACGGTCATCTGTTTCTTTCTTGGCTGAAAAGTATGATTCACTTTTAGTTAAGCACGAGACACTCGAATCGAACCGCAAAGATGACCTAAAATATATTAAATCATTGGAGGACTCTTTGGAAAAAATGGAGCGAAATTCTCGATCTACGTGCTTAGAAATTAGAAACATTCCCACACGCAATATGGAGACAAAAGATCACCTTATAAATACAGTTGCAAACATCGGCAGGGCTCTCAATATTGATATTTTACCCAATGAAATAAAAGATGTTTTTCGTATCAACACAAAAATTCCCGAAAATAAAACCATTATTGTGGACTTAGCTACTGTCATCAAGAAACAAAAATTAATTAGTGCTTATAAGAAATTCAATAAAGGACAAAACAAATTATTTACAGCTAACTTAAGGATCGAAGGCCCATCAAAACCTGTTTTCATATCTGAAAATTTGACGTCTAAAATGAAGCGAATCTTTTTTCTAGCTAGAGACTTTGCCAAATCGAAAGACTTTCGATTCTGCTGGGTGTCTCATGGTAAAATATATCTTCGAAAGAAGGAAGGAGGTTCACTAAACAAAATATCAAGCGAATCTGATTTAATGAAGCTAGACTCTAATCCAAGTCAAATATGACTGATGGCATTTATCGTTTATTTAGCATATATTTACGTTAGTCTTAAGCTGGATTATAAATCCTTTTTATTAATCTACCATAATATTTATTTTATGTTACACACTTTTTTATTTTTACTCATAATATTTCTTACCCAATACATTACATACAAATTCTCACACACATCAACACAGAAGTTTTCCAGTTATCATAAGTATATAAATCTAGATGAAGCCTTATTACATAATAGCTACTCATTTTATCAAAAGTTTTACCCCCAGATTTCGGGATCCGTTGTACCAATAGATATTCCACTGTTTAATCTTTATTCTGCTTAATGGGTGATATAAATGAAATAGTTACTGATATAGAATTTGTATCCTTGTCTAAATCTCTCATCTGTTCTCCAGAAGATTCCGTAAAATTCTTGCCGGATGGAAATAAGAATCTAAAAATTATGCATGTCAATATACGGAGTATAAATTGCAACTTTAAAAATCTTTTGGTCTTATTACATAGAATCAAATTTCAAATAGATGTCATAGTTTTATCAGAATGCTGGCTAAGTAAATGTCCTGTCGTTCCATCTCTTGAAGGTTTTTATGCTCACCAATCTGTATATAATAGCCAGAATAGTGGAGTTGTAATTTATGTGCGGGCTGAGATAACGTGTGCTGTAGAGTCTATTAGCATTACTGAAGCAGA
This sequence comes from Morpho achilles, assembly GCA_947086495.1. Lineage (NCBI taxonomy): Eukaryota > Metazoa > Arthropoda > Insecta > Lepidoptera > Nymphalidae > Morpho > Morpho achilles. The sequence goes on from CAMTZB010000005.1 coordinate 1,842,051, forward strand.
CAGTCTTATTTTAAAATTTTCAAAAAATTCAGCTTTAATCGCTATATACCGTTCTCCATCTTATAAAAAAGTAAATCCGTTTCTAAATAGTCTGGATCAAACACTTAAAACTTTAAATGATTTTAAAAATTTAATAATTACTGGAGATATAAATATCAATATTATTCCGGGTAATTGTGATACGTGTGCTGACGAATACTCAAATATGCTCGCATCGCACGGCATGCTCCCCGCGCATGTTCTCCCTACAAGAGGAAACAATTGTCTCGATCACTTAATTCTAAGATCTGTAAACCAAGCTACCACATTAGTACTGGATTCTTATATAACGGATCATGCGCCTATTTTAATGTTCCATGACATGAAAATTATTTCTCAAGTATCTAACTCGACTCATCACAGGATAAATATACCGGGGATTGTGACCTATTTAGAAAAACTTGACTTTTCTCATGTTTTGACTTCTCTTGATCCTGAGAATGCTGCGAATGACCTTGTAAATACAATTTCGAACGCTGTCAAGGCAAATAGCTTTTCATACTTTCTTCCCAGTAAATCTCGCATTATTAAACCTTGGATAACTCCAGGCTTACTGAGATGCATTCGTCACAGAGATCGTTTACATCGAAGATTTAAAAAATATCCAGACAACGTATCCTTAAAAACTATTTTTATTCGTTACCGTAACTTTTGCAATAATTTGCTCAAAAAAGTAAAACGTGAATATGAACGTAATGAGTTTGAGAAGGCCAGAAATAGCCCCAAAAAAACTTGGAATTTTATTAAAAAAGTCGCCAATCTTAAACAAAAAGTTTCTGGCCCAAATATATTGCTAAATTTACACCGTAACCCTTTAGCCGTGTGGTATCCGGCTGAGTAGAATAGTACCACCCTCTTTTCTTACCGAGGTGTCGTAAAAGGCGACTAAGGTAAGTCGACCCGCCGTGTGGTATCCGGCTGAGTAGAATAGACCAACCTCTTTTCTTACCGAGGTGTCGTAAAAGGCGACTAAGGTAAGATGACCCACCGTGTGGTATCCGGTTTAGTAGAATAGACCACCCTCTTTCTTACCGAGGTGTCGTGAAATACGACAGAGGTAAGTTGACGTCAGGCAGGCGGCCGGTCGTAAAAACGCAGCCAAATCATGTTACAGCATGTTTATAACATGTTGTGCCGACCCCACTTAGAGTGGGATAAGGGCAGGAAGATGATGATGACACCGTAACCCTTATGATTCCGTAGATGCCTTAAATAAATTCTTTGCTAACGTGGGTAAAAATCTGGCAAATAATATTATCCAAGAGCCCATTGACATTACTTACACTTCCAGTTGTCCTAAAACCATGGCTTTATTTTCTATAGATAGGGATGAAATAGAATCTACCATCCTCAAACTTAAAGATAAATGTCCTGTGGGTTGGGATGGTATCTCTCCTACTATTATTAAAGCAGCCGCTCATATTCTTATACCTATATTACAATATCTCTTTAATCTGTGCATATCTACAGGAATATTTCCAAGAGCATTTAAAAAAGCTGTCGTGCATCCAGTCCATAAAAGTGGTGATAAAGGCTGTGTTACTAACTACAGGCCAATTTCTGTTCTTTCTACCTTATCTAAGATCTTTGAAAAGATTCTTAACAAGAGACTTCTCGATTATCTTGGCCAAATTGATGTTTTAGCTAAAAATCAGTTTGGTTTTCAGTGTCGGAAATCTACTGAAGATGCTGTTTTGACGCTTTCCGAGTATATTATTAAAAATATTGACAGCAATTTAAAATCAGCTGCTCTATTTCTAGATCTTTCGAAGGCGTTTGACACTGTTTGTATTCGCATTTTGCTCGATAAGCTTGAACGGATTGGTGTGAGGGGTTTGGCTTACAATATTTTTAAAAGTTATTTAACTGATCGAACACAGTACGTACGTGTAGAGGGCTTTAGTAGTAGAGAGGAACTTGTTACTTTTGGTGTTCCTCAGGGTAGTGTGCTTGGACCAACTTTGTTCCTCATTTATATAAATCAGCTTTGCACGTTACCCCTTCATAACTGCAAAATAGTGACCTACGCCGATGATACTGTGTTACTTATCCAAGGCAAAAATTGGGATGAAGTCAAAATTTTCGCTGAGTCATCCTTAAGATCAGTCCTGATGTGGCTGAACCAAAACCTGTTGACTCTTAATGTTACCAAAACTAGTTACGTTACTTTTGCTCCTTCTACTAACACTCAAGCTCCGTCATCATTCTCGATTCTGGCTCATAAGTGTCCAACAGACAAATCAAATTGCTCCTGCACACCTCTAGAGCGTTCGAGTTTCGTCAAATATCTAGGCGTCATACTGGATGGTTCAATGTCCTGGAAACATCATATAGATTCCATAGTAGCACGCCTTCGAAAGCTTATATTCATTTTTCGACGCCTGAGGAGTGTAACTGATTTCTGCTGCTTAAAAATAGTTTATTATGCTCTAGCTCAATCTGTTTTGACTTATTGCATCACATCTTGGGGCGGTTCAACCAAAACAGCAATGCTACGACTCGAACGGGCACAAAGAGCCATATTAAAGGTCATGTGTAGCAAACCTATGTATTTTCCGACATTCAACCTCTACTCAATAAGTGAGGTCTTAACTGTTAGGCAGCTATTTGTCCTGCAAACTATTCTACGCAAACATTCGGAGTTGTCTTACGACCGTAATGTAATCCTTGTGAAGCGTAGTTGTCGCGCAGTATGCAGTACACAACGAACTCGGACTGCAATCGCCGCACGTCACTACTCTCGACTGAGTTGCTTACTGTACAATAGAGTAAATTCTATTTTAAATATTTACTCATTAAACTCCTACTCATGTAAAGTAAAATGTTTATCTTGGCTTCATTCGCTTACTTATGAAGAAACTGAAAATCTTCTTAAAGTTGTTTGTTAATTTACTAATTCATATATTCTATCCTTTAACTGTTCATTACTCTTTCTCTTCCACATTTACTCACACATACATACACACACACACACACATACACACACACATACACACTTTCACACACATATTCATTCACAGTCTCTTACATTCTCGCGGAAAAATTGTATGAATATTTAACTATAGTTTATTTTATTTGTAATTTGTAGTTTCTTTTGCCTGGAACTTTGTAATTAAATATCGGAGGCGGGCGTTGATATCTGCAACGCAGTTTTAACTTTTGCAGTATCATCGCTACCATTGTACAAGTACAATCTGTAAATGTTCCATATATAAATAAATTTCATTTTCATTTCATTAAAAAACCATTTATTACAAAATTGTTCCCCTCTAAAAGTTCGAAATTGCGCAAGGAATTGCGTGCGCTGAGTAAACGGTGAAAGTTACATAGTAGAAAAGTAATTGGTGCCTGCGAGTGGTTTGAACCCATGGTCTTCTCTAGAGTATCAAGGTCTCACCGCTGGGCTATCACAGCATGAGAATAATCCCAATGTAAAACATATATTGTATTATTGTAGGATCTTAAACGTTATATTGGTGAAAACCCAGTCACAGCTACTAATCTGTTTATTATAATTGTATATTTAATATTTAAATGAGCTAATCTTGTATACATACGAGGTGTGTTCAAAAAGTATCGCGGTTTTTGTGTATTTTCAAAAATTATTTATTTATTCGTAAATATCTATTTTGTCCCCTTCAAAGTAATCCCTCTGGGATATTATACACTTGTGCCAACGTTTTTACAAATCTTCGAAGCACTTCAAAAAATCATTTTTTTGTATCTTGTTCAGCTCCTCCTTCGATGCCGTCTTTATCTCGTCAATCGTGGCGTAGTGTCGTCCTTTCATGGGCCTCTTCAGTTTCGGGAACAAGAAAAAGTCACAGGGGGCCAGATCTGGGGAATACGGTGGCTGCGGTATCATTGGTCTGTTGTTTTTGCCCAAGAAGTCGCGTACAAGCAGGGATGTGTGAACAGGGGCGTTATCGAGGTGCAAAAGCCAATTTTTGTTTTTCCACAAATTATCGATTAAAATCGAATGGCACGAGCCAATCAATATGCCTAGGTCCTCGGCAATTTCTCTATCGATGATTCGAAGATTGGTCAATACCATTTTCTTCAATTCATCAATTTTTTCGTCTGTTGTTGAAGTGCTCGGGCGTCCGGCTCGCTCTTCGTCATTCACATCTTCTCGGCCTTTTAAAAACATTTTGTACCACCGATAAACGTTGCTTTTGTCCAAAGTAGCTTCTCCATATGCCACAGTCCACACCCGGAATTCATCCGCGCACTTAATTTCGTTTTTCACACAAAAATCGATACAGGTTCCTTGTTCCATTTTTTGAATAGGTAAAAATCGAAGACGAACCAAAACACATGCAAGCAAAGCAGCTGTCAACAATTAACCGAACATTCAAAATGGCCCAACTTGTCAGCATAAGTGAGAGACATATGTACCAACATAACGCCACAAAAAAATCGAAATTGGAATAAATGTAACTCGCGAAAATTCAAAATTCGCGATACTTTTTGAACACACCTCGTACATATAAAATACATATAAAAAATGTCGTTTTATCCCTGTTTTCGGGAAAATGCTAAAATTTTTGGTTTATTTAAAAGATAATTTTCGCTGTTAAATATCAAGTCAAGATAAGCTAATTTAATTAATTAATTTTTTCAATGTTAATTTATTTTATATATTAAAAAAAATTACAGAGCCAGGCTCGGTCACCCAGATACTATAATGTTATTCTTACATCCTCAGCTTCATCCAGCTCGAGCACACAGGCGTCCTTATCCGCGCAGAGGTCCAGAGCTGGTGCCTCGTCCCCATCAGTCTCTGGGAGGATCCCGTTTGTACTGTGCTCCTGGACTCCTGGATTTAAAGCATCCATCGTAAAAAAACCCCACGCACTATTAAACACCACTACGATAATTTATAGAATTGGGCGTTACTTTGCGGAGGTCCATAATACAAAAGTGATGAAAATATTATTTTGCTAAAATCCGCGATAAAATAAAATATATGTAATGCTAAATGTAGAGTGTACTATTCGTTCTCACACCTGATACATGCAGAATTTGTAAGAACTCATGCACTACCCGCTGCCGATAACACAACAATAGACAAGCACTGCACTCATTTAACACCACAATCTCAACAATTATTTCGCCCCGTAACCGAAGCATCGTCAGGAGATAAATTGTGGTGGTGAATGTGTGCCGTGCTTGTGTATTGTTGTGTCATCGGTGTTGGGTAGTGCACGAGTTCTTACAAATTCTGCATGTATCAGGTATGAGATCGAATAGTACACTCTACATTTAGCATTGCATATATTTTCTTTTATCGCGGATTATAGCAAAATAATATTCTCACTCTCGTATTATGGACCTCCGCAAAGTAACGTCTAATTCTATAAATTGTACAAAAGTAATGAAAATATTTTTTTTTTGCTATTATCCGCGATTAAAGAAAATGATGTAAAGCTAAATGTAGAGTTTACTATTCGTTCTTTCTTTCTTTCTTTCTTTCATATGACCTTCTATCTATCATAGACAAATCAATAGTAATTGCTATTTTAAGTGCGCAAAGTACGGCACAGTTCATTTTAGCTAGTGCGCCATTTTTGGCCACATAGTGGTCCCAACTTTAGACTTACCCAAATCGTATCCATTGGCCGCTTTGTTGGCTGTGAACGTATCCCAGAGCGCTTTCTGGATCTCTATTGCGTTTTTGTCATTCTCAGATGCCTAAAGCAATGAGAAAAAAACTATTTTTAATGCCTGTCTTCCTACAAGATTAAAAAGAATGATGAAATTGGATAAGGATCAAATGTCATCATTCTTTTACTCTTATCCTACTCTAAATGTGGCATTCTAAAGTGTTTTTTCAATGGACGCATTTTAGGCTGGCTTCCTAACTCTAGTATAATAAAAAAGTAAAGGTTTGTTATTATCCCACTATTGGCCATAAGCCTCTTCTCTCCGTTTTGGGAGAGAAGGATTGGAGCTACCCAGACCTACCACGCTGCTCCAATGCGGATCGGTAGGTTACACACGGCCCCAGAATAAGAGATATGCAGGTTTCCTTACGATGTTTTCTTTTACCGAAAAGCGTGATAAATTGCAACTAAATTAGACACAAGTTTTTAACAGAAAAAGCTCGGCTGCTCGGCTAAAATTTCAAAATTTTTAAGGTATAGAGTTTATTACTTATCTAGGGTTTCTAAAAAGTGAAAAGGGGGGGAGAAGGGGGGATTTGAGTTAAGAAACAATGGATGAACACGTAAAGATTTTTAAAAGATTAGCCGCAGATTTTCTTACTGGTTCTTCTCATAGGAGCAAACTTCCGAATCATTGGTAGCTTTTTTAAAATATTTGACGATTCAAAAGTACTGAAAACAGTTCACTTGAATAAAGAATATTTTTAATTTAAATGCAATAAATTCCGAGAATTATTCTTTCCACACATTGCATTCTAAATACTGGAATTGGCAGATAGTTTACGTTATACATACAATGCGTCGAGAAATTTCTAAGGTATAGAGAAGGTATAGAGAAATAAGCTATTGAAATTATTAATTTAATTTCAAATATTCTATAGCTTAAATTATTTATCGAGGTTTTGGGGTCTGAAGTTAAGGAAACACATTATTTTTTGAAGTTACAGAGGTTAATTTATCGAGATTCTACTGTATTGGTCACCTTGGTTCTATTAGACTTCAGTCAGTTTAGTTTGGTATTGTTGTGAACGCAGCCACAGCAAAACTTATCATACCCGTCCATCAATCATCAATTCAAAATAATTTGACAATTACCTACTTGTAACGGACTTACTTGCTGCCTTACTACACTGACTTGCTACCTTTACAAAACTGACGAAAAAAGCTGAAAAAAGACCCCATTGTATCATTGCCAGCGCCCAAACATCAAAGAAGAAACAGGTATACCTTTATTCTGGGTGGTACTGGTGGTGGTAGAGCTCCCAGCCGCACCGCCGTACCACTCGCTAGCGCCATCACGCACCGCTCGCCTATCGCTATTTGTGTTTGTAGAGAGAATATCGCATTGGCACCCTAAAACAATGGACATTATTCCATGATTATTAGGTATCTCATTGCCATATTGTGTCGACTCCACTTAGAGTGGGATAAGGGTAGAAGAATGATGATGATATAAGGTATGAAATTGTTTATAGTTTAACAACTTAACAAACGGAGGAAATGTGAGTAAAAACGTGATAGTTGAAGTCTGAATTAATATAAAAAGTGAATTGTATGAAGTAAATAAGACATGCATATAAAAAGTAGCGCCAGAGTTGACGAAAGATTTGAGAGAAGAGAAAACATGTTTTGCCGACCACGCTAGGACAGGAGAATGATGATAGCTTAATTAACATAGTTCTTTTTCTTATTTCAACTTCCCCTAACATTATCAGGGCCCTTGTGAGTCGACAATATTTGGTAAGTTTTATGTTCTTACTTTTACCCTAAATGGTTATTACAATTTTTATATTACAACACATTAATAATAATTAGGTTTCCTTAATCATAAATTTCGGGCTTGTTCTTGTAAATAAATAAATTTATGGGACACTTACACACACGGTCGTCCGTCCCCAAAGTAGGTAACTTAATACTTGTGTTATGGGTGACCGACAACTGGTGAATATATACTTATATATATTCTAAATACATACTTAAATACTACAAATATACACCCGGACTCGAAGACCACCAACTTTTTTGAATTTTTTGAATAAACTAATAATACTAATAAATAAGAACTTTTATGAATAAACGTACTTGCGAAATGATTGTTTCGATGGTAAGTATCGAGCCTAAAAGGTGTCCACATACCTGCATCCTCAGCTTGGCAAGCAGCAGCTTGTGCAGCTCGTACTCCAGGAAAGGCAGCTGGTCTGACAGGTCCCTAGCGCCTGCTTCAGCACCGCCAGCCGCGCGTCTTGATCGCGCCGCTTTTAAAAGCAATAAATCGGGCTCATATATTTATTTATCTACTCTGATACTATAATACAAAGATTATAACACTGAAACCAAAATTCTTATGACAAACATTACGTACAGGACAAAAATAAACATAAAAAGTTTTATTACGACACAGGTCGTGTATGGACACCTGTATCATAATATAACTTTTTAATCATAACGTTACACCTATACAACCTCCAGCTGGACCGAGGAGGTTGAACATCTAACTTAAAAAAAAAGGTTTCAATGAACGAGTCCGCGGCGACGCAACACGCATGCGCAATCGATGTTTGCGCCTTGGCGCTAACATTTGACATTTAAAACATCTTTTCAATATTTAAACAAAGTTTGGTTTTTATTAATATTGTTTTACGTATTATAGTATGAGAGTAGATAAAGTAGTGTATGACACTGTACATAACTTGGTCTTAATAACACTCGTGTGATACTATAAAAAACTTGTCTGCGGCTCGTTTTTTTAAACCACACTCGTGTTATAAGAACTGACTTCAACTTTACAACTTAGTCGCCTTTTACGACACCTCAGTAAGCAATGAGGGTTGTCTATTCTTCTCAGACGGATATCACACGGCAGATCCATAATACAAAAGTAATAATAAAATTATTTTGCTATAACAGTTCATAATAGTTTTATATGCGAAACTTACCAACAGCTGTGAGCGTGACTGCTTTAGCGTAAGAGGTCAGTCGGTTCGGTTTTGCGCACGTCGCTAGCAGCACAGTGGGGACACGAGCTCTCCTAGAAGTGATCAATACCAAAACATCATCATGGCATGGTCCAAACGCCCCAGCGGTGGGCATTCATTAGTGGGAAAAGAAGCAAATAACAGTAACAACCTTGTGAGATTGTGGAAATTGCTCGAAAAGATCTAATTAGGAGTGGGCATTCACCGGTTGAAGAATAAGATAAATAAGTAGCGGCCTGTTACTATCCCACTGCTGGGAATAAGCCTCTTCTCTCCGTTTTTGGAGAGAAGGATTGGAGCTGAGACTTACCACGCTGCTCCAATGCGGATTGGTAGGTTACACATATCTCCAGAATTCTCTAGAGATATGCAGGTTTCCTCACGATGTTTTCCTTCACCGAAAAGCGTGTGATAAATTGCAATTATCATTTAGACACATGAATTTTAATAGAAAAACTCATTGGTGTCCGGGTTTGAACCCGTGACCTCCTCGAAAGAGTCGCACTGTGTTACTGCTGGACTACCACAGCTACACAGTAGAATAAGATAAGTTAATAATATCCTTTATGGACATACCTGCACCCTCCGCACGTCGCTAACTCTGCGCGGTAAGGCCCCGCCCCCGGCGAGTAAGGCACATGCGCCATAGAGCAAGGCTCTGTTTCCGACTCGTCTAAACCATTCTTTGAACCAGTTGTCACTGAAACAAAACCATAAAATTTCGGAACAATTTCAAACCATCACTCCACAATACTATACAAATCATCATCTTCCTGCCCTTATCCCATTCTAAGTGACGTCGGCACAGCATGTTATAAACATGCTGGAACATGATTTGGCTGCGTTTTTACGACCGGTCGCCTGCCTGACGTCAACTTACCTCAGTCGTATTTTACGACACCTCGGTTAGAAAGAGGGTAGTCTGGTAAGAGATTCATCAAAATGTCAAAGACATTCTGTAATTAATTGTAAAAATAAAATACATAGGGAAAAATGTAAATAGATAATAAGTAATAATGTAGTATATGAATTTCGATATACAAAAAATAGCAGGAATTTTTTCTCCAAATTTAACCCTCGTGGGCCACGGGCAGTAATGAATAAATCAAACTACTGGATCGATTTTAATCGTTTTTTTTTTTACACTGAGTGACATGGCCTATATATTTTATACCCGTGCGAAGCCGCAGCAGGCCGGTAGTTAATTATAAATTTCAATTAAGGTCTTAGCTTACACAACTCTTGATAACAAACAAGCGCTCCAAAGATTAAGCCATCATCAGGTTTGCTTATAACAATGCCAATTACTTACACAAAGTTGGCTCGTCGAGGGTAAAGTCGCAGTCTAGGTTGATAACTGCAGCGGTTCCTGAAGCGGAAAGTACGCAGACATCTTCGCTGCAATGATAAAAAAAACACAAATGATAAAACAAAAAAAAAAGTGAATAAGTATTCATTGGTTAATAATAATAATTACCATTAATTTAAAGTCTTAACATATGGCGATGAAACGTGGACAGTGTTAGCCGATCTGATCCAAAAATTTACGTTAAAAGTATACTATTATCACACAATTCGATAAATATTGTCATTATTAGTGTTTTTAGCTCATGTAGCTCACCGAAATATGGAAAAGGCTACGCTTGGAGATCAGAAAACCCAGTCACTAATATAGCCCAAACTATCAGCAAACTGAAGTGGCTATGGTACAAACAATGCTAGTAGAGGTATAAAAGAGGAAGTAAAAGAAGAATAGAGATTAATACAAGTAGAGCCGATAGCGGATATGTATGTTAACTTCTAGAGTTGAGACCGCGAAAACTAATCGCAGCATTGACTTCCAGCTCGTTAGGCCGACGATTTTTCCCTATTTTAAATTGATATCTGTTCTGTTTGTTTTTCTCCACTGGCGAGAAACGCCGAACTCGTGGCCAAACTCGCTACAGGTCAGGGGTGACAGCTTCCTATTGGATACGTTCACCGCCACCCCGCCTGTGCTTTGGGATGAGAACACCATTTAATCTCAATTGGGAGTAAAGGATAAAAGGAAAGGGTTCTTAACCTAATTCATATCGCTATGTTGAAACGGTTTGTCTACGGAAATCGAGGTTTTAAGAGGTTTTGAGTACTGACCGCACAGCTGCTCGCTCCGTGTACGCTAGAACAGCAGTGCACCGCAAAGCACGCGCGTGCGCACGCAGTTCCGTCCGTAGCTCCGCCCACCACGCCGCACGGGCTGCGCTCTCGCCACCAGCATCCACTAGTTTAACTGACCTCGCACACACCGTACCACCTATTGAATTGATGATTGATAATTATAACAATCTAAAAATCTTAAACTAAAATTAAAACCATTAGATTATAATGTTAGTTTAAGATTGTTAGTTCTAAGTTATAAAGAGTGTACTACGTTATTACAGAAAAGATGAGAAGTGCGAGACTAAGTTGGTATGGTCATGTATGAGGAGGGATGAAAATCATGTGGCCAAAAGAGTTTTAAATATGAATGTGGATGGATGCATGGCTAGGGGAAGGCCGAAAAAAAGATGGATGGATTGTGTAAAAAATGATATGTATGTTAGAGGAGTGGCACCAGAGTTGACGAATGATAGAGGAGAATGGAAGAAGAGATATTGTGCCGACCCCACTTAGAGTGGGATAAGGATAGGAGAATGATGATGAAAGAGTGTATTACGTTTTGTTGTCGCCACTGACTTCCTCTTTGTATTTTATAGCAACAAAGTCATGAAACAAGAGTATCGCGCCCTTTTTGATTAAAACAGTGGCAGCACTGTTCCGTTGTTGTTTCCGGTTTAGTCTTCCTATTGATAAAACGTTTCAGTTACATTCAGTCTTTGTTCGTCATTCAAGAGAAGTATATCTCGGAACGGGAACTGTTGTGTTCCTATTATATCGTGTTAGTGTATATAGTGTGCGTTGACAGTTTAGTGAACAGCCAGGGTGGCGGTGGACTTATTCAATCGCGGTAGCCACCCTTGACCTGGATGAGTTTGGCCAAATGGGGCGTTTCTCAGCAGTGCGTCGATTGAAAATTCAGTAGCGGCCCACTTAAAATCGGAAAAAACCATCTATTGAAATATTAAAATGACGTATAAAACAACATTCTCCTGGCCTTACCGTGTAGTAAGAGGGGTCCGCATGTTTCTCTCTTCCACTCTATTCCATCATTCGTTATCTCTGGCGCTACTCCATTTAAATATATACACACACAATCCAACCATCTCTTTGTAGGCCTTCACGTAGTCATAGATCCATCCACATATAGCACTCATTTAGTCACATGATTTGAATGACGAACGAAACACGAGTCAAGATATTTGGTTGGTTTGGTTGACGTTCAGAGGTAATAATAAAATTATTTTGCTATAATACGCGATGAAGTAAAATAGAAAATATATATAATACTAAATGTAGAGTGGACAATCCGTTTTCATACCTGATACATGTAGGATTCGTAAAAACACATGCACAAACCTCCACCACCGCCGCCACAATACACAAGCACTACGTTCACTATCACAAACTCATCAATCGTTTCGGCCTGCAAGCGAAGCATCATCGAAGCATCATCAGGAGATAGACTCCACGACAAAATCGCTAGGCTTGTCGTTTTAGTCGTTGTTTATTATTACTTTTGTATTATGGATCTACGCAAAGTAACGCCTAATTCTATAAATTATTTCGGTTGACTTTCTTTAGACCAAAAGTAAATAACTTTACGAAGACTTTTGCCTTATATTTTGGGATTTCTTTATGTTCTTTGGAAATATTTTAGACTTTACGAATAGCTCGTTTTTGGGAATGTAGTAATTTTATATGAAATCTGGATTAGATTTGAGCTATTTTATGAACAAAAAGCGTAACTGTAAGAGAAGAAGAATCTTTGAAGTTAACAAAGATCTATAGACGTTGATGCGTTTCTGGAAGATCGTAGAGCGTTCCTTAGTTATTATTGGAGTCCTTAAATTTTATTAACCAAATCCATAAGTTATATAATATCACAACGGTAGTTAAATTCTCAAATCATACCTATATGCACAATGAATCCCGGTGGATATTCAGTCATGGTTAAGAACGGATACTCTAACATTTCCAAGTTGTTGCTGTTCATGGAAGGACGGAGTATCGCGCCGCCACCGCTGCCCGTGTTACCGGCGGAGGCATTTAGAGAGCCACCTGAATGAAACATGAATTTTATGGGCACTTAGAAATCTTTTTTAAACACCAAAAAAACTAAACCCAATTGTAAAAATTTATTTAAAATAGATTAGGTTTATTTGATTTATGCTTTAAAATATTTGGAATTTAGAAAGCCATCTAAATCAGGCATAGTCAAATTAATAAATCTGTACTCTATTTATAAAAAATTAAATCAAACAAATTTTTTTTTTGATTTTGAAGGCATTTTTTCTTTGAACTGGAACATCAGAGAACACCGCTTTTTCTGTCCAAAGTCGATTTTTGGATTTAATAAATTAAATGTCAGAATATTAAGTTACTAGCACCGCTTAAAGCCTTAAAATGGATCGTCTAACCATTTCATTTTATGGAACGTTACTGATTTACAAAACAAGGGATGAGTCAAGTCAACTTTCCTCGAACAAAAACTATATTTTATTTAACATAGATTGTATTGTTAAAATGGGATAATTTAAACAAATTAGTATTTACCTTTGGGTGTTACGCTGAGATCGGAGTCCGAAGACCGTCTGTGTATACCCATTGGCGTAGACGACGAATTCAACGAGGCGTTCTGTACCGTCGTATTGCCAACAGGCTCCCGGCCACCATAGGACTCATGCCGAGCATGCCTCGGCGATCCTCTGTCCTTGTCGATCTTCTCTTTCTCCCTATCGCGCTCTCGCTCGCTCCTGTCAACACCGCACGCTGCATGCGAGTTACAACACACGCTAACACTGTTAGTACCATCCTCTACACCCACTATGTCTAAGCTCTCACACCTATCGGCACTGCTTTCTGGCAGTGATGGTATGGTCTCTAGGGGTGATCCACTACGTATGGGATGGAAATGTTGCAATACGGGTGTGTGAGTTAATTTGGATGGCATGGCAAAGTTAGAATCTACATCCTTGGACATTTTACACGACACGGTATCATCTGTAGAATGAATGCTATCCTGTCGGACTAATTTTCGCTCCTTCTTTCCAAACACAAAATATTCAGTATCGCTATCATATTGCGTTTCCTTTTCTTTGTCTGATTTAAGATCTTTTTTCTCATTCCCGTGAAAGATAAATTGTTTATCCTTCTTTTTTAAAGGCTCAGGAGTTGTTGGTAACAATAATGATTCTACTTTATCAATTAACATTGTCTCCATGGCAGAATGAATTAAGCCTTTAGATTCATGTTGCGAGCCTTCTGCTTGAGTTTTCATTGGGGCTTTCTTATTTTTATCAAACTTTTCACTGACGTCATCGAAATTTGGTCGTCTGGTAGTGCTAGGGCTCGTTGGCAACGATAAAGATTCTACTCTATCAATAAATACTCCTTTTGGGGTAGAATCAGTGTCATTTTTAATTTTATCTTGCGCTCCCTGAACTTTTTCTAACTTTTCGTTGACATCTGCGAAAAATTTATTGTTTTTTATCTCAATCGGATCGGGGCTTGTTGGCAATAGCAAAGACTCCACTTTGTCGATTAATATTGTCTCCATAGCAGTTTGAACTAGGCCAGCAGGTTTAAGCTTAACCCCTTCTTTTTTGAATGATCTTTGCTCGCGGAAATGGTTCTCGTCTTTATGGAATGAGGGACCACTTAAAGATGCCCTCGAAACTGGTTCTGAGCCAATGTACATGAAAATATTAGACCCCACATGTTCCTCACTTCTATGAAGCCTATTAGGTGAGTTAAATCCTTTTCTATCTAGACTAAGTAAATCTGTATAGGATAGGAAGGGAGATCCTAAAACTGTTTCACTAGGGGCTTTGGATGTCACATCTGAAGCAGATCCAGGTTGACTTAAAGCAGTTTTAGGAATAACGTGCTTTTTTTTAGGTAACAAAGAATAATGCGATAAACTTTTCATCATACTATTTTTGGAAATTTTTGACAGATGTCGTTTAATTCGTTTTGAGGAGCGATATATAAAACTTTTCTTTTCTACAGGGGATGAGGGTGCACTAATACTCTTCGAAACTTTTTTGTGTGCAAATGGATTATGTAGTTTAATATAATGAGAATTATTAGCTTTTATTCCTACACACATCGAACTGTCTTCAAGGCCTGCGTTGTCTTCTTTTACAGTTAAACTTTTTATATCGACGTTTTCAACGTTTTCTTTTAAGTTCTCAATGTTTGTCAATTTTTTATTTTCAGGTTTTGTTTCCAAAACAGTTGGATTCTTATCCATCTGACCCATTAAGTTTTTATACATGTCGTGGCTAAGAACAGATTGAACAACGGAACTTGTGGTTTCCGTGGTTTGGTCTACATCGCTTTTCATTTCATAACTTTCATCTTCTTCGTCTGAAGACGTATACATCTCTGAACTTTCAGCAGAAAGTGCCGATGACACTGAACCGTAATAGCTATCTTCGCCTGGCAGTTTTAGAAAATTTTCATTCCTTAAAATTATAGGAGTCGTTGGACATGACTCCGATATTTTTCTTTCAGGTTGAATACTTTCGACAGTTTTGATATTTTCTAAGGAACCACAATGTATTTCGGGTATTTTACCTTCAAAATCTTTTTCGTTCGCAGTTTCAGACCGTATGTTATCGTCATCAGAAATATGCACCATTGGCTCAGATTCACTTGTTCTTCTCAAAGAAGCACCAGGAGAACTCTCTGAATCTTGGTGTTCAGTAATACAAGCGAGGCTTGTATGAGCATGTATAACTGATCGAGCAAGTATGGACGCCATACCAATACCGTCGTCTTCTTTGTTTTCATTAATCACCTTATGTATTTTAATTTTTTTAATTTTTCTTATCTCCTTTTTAATATCACTTAGAGATATACGTGACGTATCTGATGATGTGGATTTAATAGACACTTGATCATCTTGTATATCTGGTTTGGAGGAACGTTTGTTAAATTTCTTTGCGAATAAATTTTCTTTAATCTTTTTGATAGTTTTTAACGGTCCTAACGAATCCGGAGGTTCTGGTCTATTAAGAAGTTTATTGAGATCGATTTGATCTTCAGAAAGGTGTCTTAAGCTTCTCTTAGCAACTACTTCATCTTGAAAAATAGAAAGATCACTAGGGTAAACTTTCGCATTGGTGGGTGCTTTTGCTGAGCCAATGCTTTCGAGACTTTTTTCATCATCATCAAATGTATCAGGATCGTCTAAAAGAGAAGGAGCTTTCGGGTTCAAAATGCTAACGATTCTCATAAGCTCCTCTTGATGTGTTTGATAATATTCATTAAGGTCTGTGACACTTTCTTCGTCTGTCGCTAAAATCTCCAAGACTTTTTTTAATTGTCTAATTTTAGTTTGGGTGAATGACAATGCCATAGCAACACAACACAAATCATGCAAACATAATTCCATGAATATATTTTGTTAAAACTTTATAATTATAAATCTATATATTAAGTTATAAGAGAGTGAAAATAGAGTACATTTAAAGCTAGTCAGGGTAATTTTTGCGGCAGTATTCTGTAGCTACATAAAATCTGAAGAAGCTGTGATAGCCCAGCGGTGAGACCTTATTATTCATTCAAGAGGGTCATGAGTTCAAACCTTGGGCAGGCACCAATGAGTTTTTCTATTTAAACTTATAGGTCTAATTCGTAATTTAATTTATCTCACGCTTTCCGATGAAGGAGAACATCGTGAGGAAACCTGCATATATCTAGAGAAATCTTGGAATAGGTCTAAACTACCAATTGTATTGGAGCTGGGTCTTAGTTGCAAACATTCTCTCCAAACATAGAGAGAAGAGGCTTATGCCCAGCGGGATAATAACAGGCCAGACAAAAATAGAGAGTAAGTGGTTAATTGACAAAGATTACCTAATATTCAAACCGTCATATAACTAAGAAAGTACTGAGATAAATAAATATGTTTTCTATTAAACACTATACTCACTGCTGAGTGCAAGGTATATGTACTGGAACACTTGGAATAGGCAGCGGAGTCATGCTGACTGCAGTACCTGTACAAAAGTAATAATAATATTAATTTCCATTACCTAGACTTTTTTATAAATACAGGAATTTGGGCTTACTTAGGTATGGACATGGTTTTTGGCTATGCATAGCAATGGGAACGGGGACCTTCGGGTTGCGAGAAAGAAAACCTCGGAAAAAAATTACCCGGTGCTGGGGTCTCAACTTAGACCGCGGCCTGTCCTTGTAGACTGTGACACTGCATTATCTAGACTTGCCTTCACACAAGTTTAGAAATTATCTTAAAACAATGCTATTAAAGTTTACTATACAATTAAAGATATAAGTGATAGTAGTATATCTCAACTGCAGTCAGATGCAACGATTAACTTGTAATCAAACATATTGTAAAAATGGATTAATTTTTAAGATTATCCGCCGAGTTTCTTGCTGGTTCTTCTCGGAGACGAATATAAGCTTCAATTGTGCCAAATGTCACCAATATACCTCTAGCGAATTTGGCGCGAATCAACATTAAATCACACAGGCGAAATCTATAATATATTATTGCTTACCAGGTCATAAGACCTATCCTATTGTATGAACTGGAATAATGAAAATGATGGGTGAAAGAAGAGTGTACGCAAATAAGACGATATTAAGATGTATGGTGTGACAAGATTAGATAAAATACGAAATGAGTATATAAAAGTAATTTATAGAATTATGCGTTACTTGCGGACGTCCATAATACATAACTAATGAAAATATTATTTTGCTATGGATTATAGTAAAAAAATATTTTCATTAGTTTTGTATATAAGTTGTTTGTACCCATTATAGAAAAGACGAAAAATGTAACGTTAAGACAGTATGGGCATATAATGAGAAGATATTTATATACCAGAAAATCATGTGACCGAACGAGTGTTAAATATGAATGTGGATGTGTGACTAAAGGGAGACCTAAAAAGAGATTGTGTGAAGTATGGCATGCATATAAATGGAGAAGTGCCAGAATTGACCAATGATGATGTCTTGTGGTATCCGGCTGAGTAGAATAGACCATCTTCATGTCTTACAGAGGTATGGTAAGAGGGGATAAAAGTAAGATAAGATAAGATAAGAAATTCTTTATTACACACAACATTACATACAAATAAAACAAACAATTAAAAATAAAATGTGTAAGGGCGGCCTTATCACTTTAAAGTGATCTCTAACAGGCAACCCATATGCCTAAGGACATCCTTATAATGGAGTTTACATTGTTGGTGGTTGAGAAAAGTTAAAGGGACACAGAATAAGTAAACTTACATAAATAGATAATAAATAAAGTTACATAAATTAACACTATATTTTACATCCTAAAATATATAAAGTAAGTTGTCAGGCAGGTGGCCGGTCGTAAAATACGTAGTCAAATCATATGACATGCTTATAACATGTTGTGCCGACCCCACTTAGAGTGGGATAAGGGCAGGTGGATGTGGTGAGAATGGAAAAGAAAAAAATCTCGTACCGAACACACAGAGTGGGATGAGGGCAGAAGCATATGAGAGCTTACCGATAGCACGTGCAACAACACCCGCTTCGCCCTCCAAATCGAAGTCCTGTTGATACCCCACCACAGCATTAGCGCCCAGTTCGGCTGCTTTGAGCCCTACAAGACGTTGGACCTAAAAAGGGAAAAACTCTCAAAACCGATCCATGAAGTCATCCACCACTATCCATAGTGTCTGTATGTTGACCTCAATGGGCACTTTGACGTCCTTTCTAGCTCATCTTACTTTGGTAAAGCCGTAAACTAGAACCTACGATGCTTATAACAGCGGCTTCTACCTACATCTCAGTTAGGTCGACGCATTGTATCACACATCCCATGTAAAGGCATAGGAATGTGACAGAAGTTATAATAAAATTATTTTGCTATAATTGGTTTTGTTAGGAAGAACATGCAATGCTAAGTGTATGAAGAAGGCAACAATCACATACATGCAGGACAAGTCGTCACACCTATCACAAGAGGCCGCCAACACCAACACTCCATACAAGGACCACACACAATTTCTACCACAAGCTCTACGATCGTTTCGCCCCGAAGCATCATCAAGAGGATAGGCTTTACGAACGAAATCGTAATGCATTACGATTATTGACATTGAGTGGTAATGAGTGTGTGCAGTGCTTGTATGGAGTGTTGGTGTTGGCGGCGTCTTGTGTAACGTGTGGCGGCTTGTCCTATGTATGTATGTGGTATGTGATTTTTGCCTGCTTCATACACTTAGCATGTATTCTCTTAACAAACGCGGATTACAGCAAAGTAATTTTATTGTAACTTCTGTACTATAGAGTTCCGGAAAGTAACGCCTGCTTCTATAAAGTGAATGTGACTTTGTTTCGGATAGGGCGATGTAGGCATCCAGCTGTATCCCACACACACACGCACACTCAAGCACATGCACACACACACATACTGATGGCGTTAGTGAAATTTGAATTACGCTGCTGAGTTGCCAATCTCACAAAACAAGAATGGCTGAAAGATTCGGATTTCTCAGCTGTGTAGACCATATCTTTCTAAAGATGAAGAAAGAACAGGCCCATGCTCAGCAGCTGGAGAGTAACAGACTGTTACTTTACTCTCTAAGAGTTGAAGATGCCATGACCCAATTACCTGATTGCTAAGATTGATGAACGCGACCTGCCTCGCCTCGTTAGAGGCGCGAGGCGTCCTTATTTTGTCAATCCACTGGTACTCAGGGTCGTCATTCACGATCAGCTCTTCAACGAATCCGTGTATAGCGGTCACCCTGTACCCGGGTGGTATCATTGGACCTGGAATGGAATCGATCAGTTGGACATTGTTGACAAATCTAGGAATGTCAGGAATGGAGCTTTAAATAAAATGCCGATCATAATCAAAATCTTTAATTGTAAGCGAAGTTAATCTATCTTCTTCTTCTTCTTCTTCGAGTGCCTCTCCGACTAGCGAAGGTTGGCAGTCAGCTTCATAAATTTGTCCCTAATCTATACTAATATATAAATCTGAAGAGTTTGTTTGATTGAACGCGTTTATCTCAGGAACTACTGGACCGATTTGAAAAATTATTTGAGTGTAAGATAGTCCATTTATCAAAAGAAGATCAGGAATTAAAAATATTAAGAAATTTAAAGTTTTCCTTGCGTGCGCTGAGTAAACGGTGAAAATTATTCAAAAATTATGTACAACAAAATTGTTCAGCTCTAAAAGTTCTAAATAAAAGTCTAGGACAGCACATGTCTAGCTTTTAAACTTAACCACTTTAACCACGTTTATGGTTATCAATATATGTACTATATTACGGTTTAAACTTTCTACGGGATGGAGCCGTTGGCGATTGTTAGTAAAAAATTAATGATGGAATCCCGGGTGGAAAGAGGTTATATGGCAAATAATTACGGAAAAGTTTTGACTGGAGCAGTATGTCAAATTTCAGCTCAATCGGACACCGGGAAGTGGGTCAAATTTGCAAGATTCCACCTTCACATACATACACGGCGAGTTAAATACAAGCTTTTAAAATTGTTTCTACACACTAACAGTGGAAGAACTGCACTCCACAGCTGGACGTCTTGTACTTGTTGAAGTCAGAGAACAGCTCGACCTTCACTATCACGTTCAGCTCGCCGCGGATGCCGTGCATCGTGTCGAACACTGGTATCCAGCCGGACATCACAGCACCTGGGAGAGTGCATGCAAAACTATAATAAATCTATCTAATCTATAAATCTAAAAAGGCTACTAAGGTATATATAAATATATACAGGGTGTTTGGAAGGTCGATGCAAAGCTACAAACAGGAGCTAGTATAGACTATTTAGAACCATTTAAACTGAACTTATGTTAGGCGAAGTGCGACTATTTTTTTTTTATAAAATTTTAAAGATTTTTGAAGAAAAATCCGAAGTTATGTCATTATTTGCTAATAATCGGCCATTTTGAAGCCAAAGTCAATTATTTTTTATTTTATTTTATTAAACTAATGTGTAAACAGTGTAATAAAACATGATTAAGGTATCTGTGTTAAGAGATATTTTTTTTACAGATATTTGAAGTCAATCATTTCTTTTAAGATCAGAGAAAGCTGATTTTTGATGGCATTTAAAAAAAAAATAGATTGTGCTTTTTTAGTTCAAACATTTTATTAAATATGCCTGGTCATTGTTCTTTATTTTGAATTTTATTGAAATTAAGATCTACAAACTAAATTGCGAGAGAAAATTAAAATTTATAGGCGAATTAATTAAAACAAAATTTTAATGAAAATCATTTATTTTTCGTGTTCAAAATGTCCGCCGCGGTGTCTAACACAGGTCCGGCCCGTTTTATTATTTCTGTTGTTGTTATTTTCAACTTCATGTCCATTTACATTAGTCGGGTTACAAGCTCGTGCGAAAGATTGAAGGGACTCTAATAAAATAAAAAATAATTGACTTTGGCTTCAAAATGGCCGATTATTAGCAAATAATGACATAACTTCGGATTTTTCTTCAAAAATCTTTAAAATTTTATAAAAAAAATATAGTCGCACTTCGCCTAACATAAGTTCAGTTTAAATGGTTCTAAAAAGTCTATACTAGCTCCTGTTTGCAGCTTTGCATCGACCTTCCAAACACCCTGTATATATATAGCGCGGTCCATACTACTCAGTCGGATACCACACGGTTAAATTGGCTCATTTAAATATTAAAGATTGCAGATTAATTATTTAGATTAAAATTTGCAAATGATGCATTATTTCTTTCTTTCTTTTTTCTATATCACTCACCTCCCGGAGGACCTCCGGTCCCGTTGGCGTTGTTGGCTTCTCTCGCCAAGAGCGGCGCCAGGCTTATGACCACCTTCCCGATGGCATCATTGGCGGAGTACGTATCGTGGTCCATCAGACGCAGCTGCAGTGGTTCATCTTGAAGCTCCGATTCGTCGACCTATAATTCATATTTATTCATCTGGTGTGATGGAGAAACACAATGTTCAGACAAAAAAAGTTGTTTCTCAAATCGTTTGATACAAAGAAGTCTAAACTGCTGATGGCTCAGAGCAGGATAATTGTAGCAATTGTAACAGGCATTACAACTGGGCACTGCCTGTTAAACAGACACCTGTCAATCATGATAATAACAGAAGATGCTGCGTGCCCAGAGTGTGGAGAGGAAGAAACGAGTCTTTACCTTATGGCTGAGGCTGGGAGATACTAGTGTAAGGATGAAATTGAGGTTGAGGAGTTGATAAATATCTCCTTCAGGGATATTATCAGGTTCGTAAAAGCCACGGGTAGATTAGTGCAGGTGACACTGTCGGGACAGCAGTGAAACCCTTGTCCCAACATGGGGAAATGGGTGGAATAGTCCGAAATAGGAGCTGACCACCCGCCCTGCATGTCGATGCAGGGCGACAGGCGTCCCCGAAATTAGATAGATAGATAGATCAGGTGTGATAGCCCAGCAGTGAGACCGTGCAACGTTTTCGAGGGGTTCAAGGGTTCAACCCTGGGCAAGCACCAATCCTTCTCTCTAAGAACTATCCCACTGCTGAGCCTATGCTGAGTAACAGGCCATTACTTTACATCGCCTACCCACTTAATTAAGCGTTAAGATAACCTCAATAATGCAATATATGTTTTCTTGTTCCCAAAAAGAAAAACATATGTTTTACCCTATCTATACCCTAGTGTAAAAACATATTAGTCCGCTAAAGGAATATTGATAAAATTTGCCAAAACTAATGCTTATAATACGGGCAAGATATGCGAAAACAAAATTCGCATTATTTTACGCGTATTTTAACATTTAGGTTGACGCAAATGTATTACCAGTTACATCTTGTAATTTATAAGTACAAACTTTATTAAACTTCTTAATAAAGTTGTTTTAATCGCTTATTACACGCAAACTCTGAAAAGTTTTTAAATTTTTAAGTTTTAAGTTTTTAAATTTTATCAATACATAAAATAAATAACTAATAAAATGTTAGTATAATTCTGTTAGAATAGAAAGCGTGTTTTTGTAGTTTTTTTTTATTTTTAATAATCTTTGAGTATGGAAACGCATACTGAAACCAGTAGACAGTCTCCAGACAAAGTCAGTTTATTTATAAACTAGCGCTCTTGGCGAGCTTCATAATAAAGTCAAATGATGTTATGATAAAAAATGACATCGCTATATTTACATTGTTTTTAATTTACAAACGTAGCGTGTACTGTTTATAATTATAATCTGCTTAATACAAAAGCACTGAAGTAGAATAGACCAGCCTCATTTCTTACCGAGGTGTCGTAAAAGGCTACTAAGGTAAGTTGACCCACCGTGTGGTATCCGGTTAAGTAGAATAGATCATCCTCTTTCTTACAGAGGGGACGAAAAATACGACTAAGTTAAGTTGATATCAGGCAGGCGGCCGGTCGTAAAATACGTAGCCAAATCATGTGACAATGTTGTGCCGACCCCAGAGTGTTATAAGGGCAGGAAGAAGAAAATCTGATTAATCCAAAAGCACTGATAAAATAATTTTGATTTTATCTACTTCCCGCTCTTCCAAATATAAACAAGTGTAATTCCAAATTGTTTTATGTTTGTCTCTGGTATACTGTATTTTGCTGGAATAAACTGCTTCATTAATATTCTATTATATGCTTAATATAAAATATATTCTTACATCATTCTACCGATCCTTATCCCACTCTAAGTGGGCTTGGCACAACATGTAATAAACATCTTGTCACATGATTTTACAACCGGCCACCTGCCTGACTTTAACTTACCTTAGTCAAATTTTGCAACACCTCGGTAAGAAATATGGTGGTCTATTCTACTCAGACGGATACCACACATCATTACCACACACATTAACACAGCAAGATTACCATTTACACGAGTGTTTCCGGACCTATTTTGGTCCATGCCCCATGTTAAAAATTATTTTACCCCCCTTAAGTAACATACATAAATTTTAATGTAAAAAATTGAATTATACAATTAAGAAGATAAATAATAGGTGTAACATACATAAATATTAATATTAAAAATTGAATTGTCCACTTAAAGAACATAAATAACAGGTTTTAGGAAGAAAAAGTCCTTTTTTTGTTAAATTTGAGCATTACACTTAAATGGTCCAGAGCGAAAGGGTTAAACTCATGTCGAGTTGCCCCCCCTAAACCATCAAATTACCCCCCTGTGGGGTGTGGGCCCCATGTTGGGAAGCACTGATTTACACCCAAAAGCAAATATCTTTAATAGAAAAAGACCAAGAGTAATATTTCCTAGAGGGTCGTACAATTAAATTGCCAGTTACATGAAACGTGATATGAATAGCAAAACAAGCTTCCATACCTCAAATCTGTACCATTCAGTGCTATTCCACTGTGGGTTCAACGACTTTCGGCACACGTCGGTCTTATGCGTGATACCTCCGAACTTTATCTCGACAAATGCGTCTGTTGTTTCACTAGCTCTGTCCATCACAGGCAAATTACGCCCAGCTAACACTTTCACTTTAATTTTTCCAGGCATTTTTGAGTCAAAATTTGTCAATTAGTAAACTTTCACGACAAATACACTTTATCTGTTAACTGAAGAAACCGTTTTTGAATAAAATTAACACTTTGAAAGGTCTAATCACTAGGGGAAATAAACTTTGAAGAATACGATAAATATTTGTGCAAGCTTAATAGTGTTAATATATATACATTATTGCAATAATGCGATTGGGATAACGGTATTCGGTTGGTCTAAGTTATTTAGGAATGTATTATAAAACACAGAAACGTTTGTTTTGCCGTAAACATTATAATACCGCTACGCATTTGCGTTACGTATAATTTTTTACACAATCACAACACCTTAAGCGCCTCAGCGGTATAGAAATCGAGTTGTATATAAATTTCACTAATGTTTATTTATAGAATTGTAAGATTTTATAAATAATACTGAAACGCGGACGACATTTCCACATCTGTTATCTACCAAATGTCAACGAAATGTCAATTGGAGTAAGGAATCCGAGTTATCTTTGTAACAAAGGGCCTCGTTCCGTTTCAACCTAGGAATAAGTATACTTATTTCTAGATAATGATATAACTAGCGACATGCCCCTGCTTCGCACGGGTATAAAATATATAGTCCATGTCGCTCAGTGAAAAAAATTATTAAAATCGATCCAGTACTTTTGATTTAATCATTACAGCCCGTGGCCCGCAAGAAAAACAATGCCCCTCTCCCTATACTAAGAAGATTTCCTGTTATCTTTGGAATATCAAAATTCATATACTACATATTTATTTTTACATTTTTCCCTATGAATTTTATTTTTTACAATTAATTACAGAATGTCTTTCTATACAACATTTACAGCTTCCTTGTCATTAAACAAACTCTTGAAAGAGCGACATATAGCTGCTAAATTCGAAGTCCTATAGGGCGAAGCGCGGCCTCTTAACGAAATTTTAAATCTGTAATATCTCCGAAAATATTCACTTAAATTATAGTTATCATTACATCATTTTGATAAATCTCGTAGGGTTTAGCCTTCGTTTGCAATGTATGTAGCGGAAAAAAATGTATTTATTTACGACATCACATTAGGAACCTCAAAAATTACAGTATTTCTCTACTCGGTATTGAATGTTATTATACATATAAATCTTCCTCTCGAATCACTCTATCTATAAAAAAAAAACCGCATCAAAATCTGTTGCGGTTTAAAGATTTAAGCATACATAGGGATATATGGGCAAACAAAGAATGTGACTTTGTTTTATACTATGTAGTCATAACATAAGACTATAAATAAAAAATAATAATTAATAATTCTCCTGACCTTATCCAACAACATGTTGTTTCATGACTCGGCTACACATTTTTTACTACAGACCGCCTGCCTGACGTTAGTTTACTTCAGTCGTATTTTACGACACCTCGGCAAGAAAGAGGGTGGTCTATTCTACTTGGCCGGAAACCGCACGTTGGGTTAAGTTACTTTACTCGCCTTTTACGACACCTCGGTAAAAAATGAGGTTAGTCTATTCAACTCAGCCGAATACCAAACGGTATTAAATAATAATAAAGACTATAAATGGTCTTTAAAACACAAATTGGGGTATATTACCGGTTGGTCAGTGGTGCACAACTTTTTTTGTAGCTTGTCCATGACAACTTATTTATTTATATCAATGTCAAATTGCTGTAGCGATAAGCGTTAAACTTTTGTGTATTTTCACGTTCTGATGATATTAAATTCTTAACATACTCTCCTTGTGGGGAGGTAGGTGGGGTACGGGCCTCGAGGAAATCCTCACTAGTCCCTACCCGGGCATCTCCTCGCGGGCACTTAAGCCCGGTATGTGTTCCGGCCGTAGGCCGAGGTCACCTAGGTGACCCAAAGGTGTCGGTATTTGGGCCGTAAGCCCAGGTCACCTAGGTGACCTAATGGATTTCTGGTTCGATGGAGAGGTCTGGGAATGGTAGTTCCCAGCATTATACCTTGAAGCATCATCTTCCTGCCCTTATCCCACTCTTAAGTGGGGTCGGTACAACATGTCATAAAAATGTTGTCACATGATTTGGCTACGTATTTTATGACCAGCCGCGTGCCTGAAATCAAAGTTACCTTAGTCGCCTTTTACGACACCTCGGTAAGAAATGTGGGTGGTCTATTCTACTCAGCCGGATACGACACGGCGGGTTGACTTACCTTAGTAGCCTTTTACGACACGAACTATTATACCTTAAAGCATTTTAACATAAATGACTTGTGCCTCATATTATATAGTGGCATATAAAATTTAAGTCCGCGGGATTCCCTGCGAGAGAAGTTTAAGGAAATAGGTATTCTTACATTTGCCTCACAGTATATTTTAAGTAATTTAATTTTTTTATATAATAATATAAAGAATTATAAAACAATAGGCGATGTATATAATAGACAAAGTAGGAACCGACATAAGCTTGCGGCCCCTGCTTTGCGCCTTGAAAAAGTACGTAAGTCGTTTGTGGGTTTGGGTATAAGACAATGTACACTGTAATCTTTGGTATAAGATTCTATAATAAAATTCCACAATCAATTTTAACTTTGCCATTACAGCAGTTTAAAAACACTATTAAGGAGAGGCTGATACAGAAAGCCTACTATACTGTTGAGGATTATTTAGACGATAAAAATGCGTGGATATAGATATTGTTCGACCCTGTACAAGATAGAAACATTAAATGTAACTAGCATTAAGAATTGTATTTTTAAAAAGAGCAACCGCCGAGTTTCTTGCTGGCTCTTCTCGGTAGGAACAGCTTTCCGAACCAGCAGTAGAGTTGACGATTCAAAAGCACTTGTTTACAAGTTTATTTGAATAAAGAATATTTTGAATTTGAATTTGAATTTAACTGATATTGGTGATGGTTTACTTTTGGATTAAACCTTAGTTTTAGATACAAAAATAATGAGAATAGAATATAAAAAATGGATTTTGAACTCATTTTAATTTAAACGAAACGAAAATATATGTATTTTTATCTACATAGTTGAAATCGGTTTCGAAAATGTACATCAAAACTAAGTGAGAATTCCTCATTTTATATTAATATAAGCATGCAAGGATTAAAATAATTAAATAAATACAACAAACTCATATATTGCATAACAGTCTTATTTTAATTAAAGTATATTAACCAAATCACATTATATCAAAGACAAGAAAAACTAACAAAGACAAAAAAAATACTTTTTAAACTAGCCTTTTGGCTTTTTATTAATTTCATTAATAAAAGATACATAGAAAAAACACGCTTTGTCTATGCTTGGACAAAAGATCATAACTTACAGTGCTGCTGTCAATAGCTTATTCTCTTTTGTACAAGACAATACGTAAAAAATATATATTTAACAAATACAGAAAAACAATTTTATTATTCCCTTTGTCTTCTGTTATGTACCAAAATATTATAAATACTAAAATAACTTAAATATAATTTAAAATGTGATGTTTTAATATGGCAACATTGGTGATTTAGGTGGAGGACAATTATAGGTGATTTTCACGAGTATAGACAATTCTTATAAATGGGTTGTGGAGCGAGAGTGTAAGCGATTTTTAGTTTGTAATTATAACAATTCTCATATATGGGTTGTTAAGAGAGAGTGTAAACTTTTGTAATTATTTTTTGTTTCATTAACTAGCTGAATGCAATTGTTTTGAAAAATAAACTTATTCTTTTCGTAGAAATGAAGCTTTTAAATCCATATCTTGAATTTAAAAATGGATAAGTTTTTTATAGTTAAGAAATTTGCTATTTTCAATCATTTTATACAATTTCTTTATTCATTTAAATGTAAGCTTTTAATAAGCTTGAAAAATTAGGCCATATTTAATTTTATTATTGTTAGTTTATATTTTAATTCTCACTATTTATTCTGGAATTGCTGAGATATGTATATTATTCATTCATACTTTATTTTTTTTTTAATTACGTTATATGGATTCGTTCTTTTTAATTTGTTTAGTTGCCAGTTTTAGAATTATCTAGTTTTTCCGGAATCTCTTACTTATTTATTCTATCCTTCATACTTTCCAACATTTTTACTAAATTTCCCTCTCTGCTGTCTGGATTCGGTCGTTTTAATTTATGTTTTGTTGTCAGTTTTGGAATTAAATTCTTTAAAGCGGGCCTTGTGTTAGGTACTGGAAATGTTTCAAGCTTGGAATGTCCTCCCATTCCATCATAGGATATGTTCATCATAGACATATCGTCATCCTCTAGAGAAAATTTAATTTTGCTTGGCTCCTTTTTCTGGAATATACTAGTTTTTGAACTGTGTTCGACATCTTGCTTTTTTCTAAGACAGTTTCTTGCTGAATTGAGTAGAGCATATTCTGATGGCTGAAAACATGAAAACTGTTAAAAAATATATTAAGTAGTAAATTTTATTTATGTATTACAACGTTGGAAGTAATGATGATGGGAAAAGTTTTTAGTAAGAGGATATGTGGTCATAGAAGAAAATTAGAAAAAAAAAGTTTTAAAAAGCAGAAGATTTTCTTGTGAATGGAAATGGAAATTAAAAAAAATGTTATGCTCAGTGTAGAAAATCGTTATCATACCTTATACATGCAAGATTGAGATTCTTTACAATTTTGTCATTGAGCCTATCCTTCTGACGATGCTGCGGTTATAGGGAATAAAAATAGGTGAGATTGTCGTAGTGTATAGGTGTAGTGTATGTAAAGTGCTGCTATTGGTGGTGTCTAATGACATTGGGATCTTGGAAGCTTTATTTTAATGGCCCGTTGGCGCAGTCGGTAGTGACCCTGCCGTCAGCTCCGCGGGTCGCGGGTTCGATTCCCGCCGAGGGCCAACATTTTCTATAAATGAATTTGTTGTTCTTTGAGCCTGGGTGTATATTTGTATTTAAGTATGTATTTAAAATATATATAAGTATATATTCACCAGTTGTTTACCATAACACAAGTATTAAGTTAGTTACTTTGGGGACGGACGACCGTGTGTGTAAGTGTCCCATATATTTATTATTATTATTAATCTGCTTGTTAAGTTACCTTGATATTTTTGTTCGCCGGCGGTTCCTGCTGCAGTCTGGACATAGCAGTCAGCGCCAAACAGCTTTGCTGGAGCCTCAGATACGGAGAGTCCGCATTCTCAATATTGTCCACCATTGTGTTCTGTAATTAACTGCCTGTTACTATCCCACTGCTGGGCATAGGCCTCCTCTCTCCGTTTTTGGAGCTAAGCTACGCTGTTCCAATTATTAATAAGCCAACGTATATACAATATGGTTTATTTAAAACTTATATAAATTTCGAAATCCTGCCGTGTGGTATCCGGCTGAATAGAATAGTACCACCATCTTTTCTTACGGAGGTGTCGTAAAAGGCGACTAAGGTAAGTCCTGAATAGAATAGTACCACCCTCTTTTCTTACCGAGATGTCGTAAAAGGCGACTAAGGTAAGTCGACCCGCCGTGTGGTATCCGGCTGAGTAGAATAGACCCGCCCTCATTTCTTACCGAGGTGTCGTAAAAGGCGACTAAGGTAAGTCGACCCGCCGTGTGGTATCCGGCTGAATAGAATATTACTACCCTCTTTTTTTACCGAGGTGTCGTAAAAGGCGACTAAGGTAAGTTGACTCACCATGTAGTATCCGGTTACGTAGAATAGACCACCCTCTTACGAGGTGTCGTAAAATATGACTAAGATTGATGTCAGGCAGGCGGCAAGTCGTAAAATACGTAGCCAAATCATGTAACAACATGTTTATAACATGTTGTGCTGACTCCACTTAGAGTGGGATAAGGGCAGGAAGATGATGATAAATTTCTAAATTATAGTTTTCTATTATATATCTCACTTAAAGGCTAACTCAACGTGTATAATAAAATAAAAAAAAGCTAAATAACGTTGTGCTCGCCAAATATAAAAATACCAAAAGAAAGAAGTACAAAAGAGTTATTATAATAAATAAAATAAATAAAAAACAAACTAGTCTACATTAATTAAAAATATATTAATATAATACTTTAATTTATTATTAAAAATTTACTTTAACAATAACCCGGGCAGACATCAATGAGTTTTTCTGTTAAAACTTATGTGTCTAATTGATAATTGCAATTTATCACACGGTTTTCGGTGAAGGAAAACATCGTGAGGAAACCTGCATATCTCTAAAGAATTCTAGAGATATGTGTAACCAACCAATCAGCATTGGAGCAGCGTGGTAGGTCTTAGCTCCAGTCCTTCTCTCTAAAAACGGAGAGAAGAGGCCTATTCTCAGCAGTGGGATAGTAACAGGCCGCTATTTACTTTAACAATAATTAAAGTGTGGGGGAAATGATTAAAAATAAAAACAGTATAATTTAAAATTAACATTAAAGATCCCCAAATAACCAGGGTCAAATATCCCCAGAATTAAATATATGTAGGTAATTTAAAGAATTAGGTGTTACTTTGCGGAGATCCATAATACAAAAGTAATAATAAAATTATTTTGCGGTGGTGGTTTGTGCATGTTTTAACGAATCCTACATGTATCAGGTATGAAAACGAATTGTCCACTCTACATTTAGCATTTTATATATTTTCTATTTTACTCCATCGCGGATTATAGCAAAATAAATTTATTATTCCTTTTGTAGATGCAGGTGTTTATAATTGCAATTTATGGTTTTCAGCGTGTGATATGTTATTATCAATTAGACATATACGCCGTGTGGTATCCGGGTGAGACGAATAGACCACCCTTATTTCTTACTGAGGTGTTGTAAAAGGCGACTAAGTTAAGTTGACCAACGTGTGGTATCAGGACGAGATTTCGAAAATAAATAAATAAATATATATATACAAACAAGATTAACTCATTTAAATATTAAAGATAACTGAAACTACTTAATAAAAAGATAAACTAGGATCTTACTTTATACAAAAATTTCCAGTTGTACGTATCAGCAACTGATATTAATTTCGCCGCTTACGCTGTTAGAAAGATAGGATCATTAACTGATGTAACTTAGGGGAAACATAAGCAAGGCGTTACTATCCCACAGGCAAGGCAATAGGCCTTCTCTCTCCGTTATCGCTGAGAGGAATTGGAGCTAAGGCCTACCACGCTGATCCAATGCGGATTGGTAGGTTCTATCTATCTATCTAATTTCGGGGACGCCTGTCGGTGCAGGGCGGGTGGTCAGCTCCTATTCCGGACTATTCCACCCATTTCCCCATGTTGGGACAAGGGTTTCACTGCTGTCCCGACAGTGTCACCTGCTCTAATCTACCCGTGGCTTTTACGAACCTGATAATATCCCTGAAGGAGATATTTGTCAGATCCTCAAATTCAATTTCATCCTTACCTAGTATCTCCCATCTTACCAGCGAGTACATAGGGCACTCAGCCATATGGTGAAGACTTGTTTCTTCCTCTATGGTTGGGATTGGTAGGTTACACATATCCCCAATATTCTCTAGAGATACGCAGGTTTCTTAACTATGTTATCCTTCGCCGAAAACAACAATAACGGCCTATTACAATCCCACAGCTAGGCAATAGACCTTCTCTCACAGTTTTCAGTGAGAGGAATTGGAGCTAAGACCTACCACGCAGATCCAATGCGGCTTGGTAGGTTACACGTATCACTAGGATTCTCTAGAGATATGCAGGTTTCCTCACGATGTTTTCCTTCACCGAAAAGCGTGTGATAAATTGCAATTATCAATAAGAAACGAATGGTTTAGTAGTAAAGTAGTAGTAAAGTAAAGTAGCGGCCTGTTATTATCCCACTGCTGGGAATAGGCCTCTTCTCTCCGTTATAAGAGAGAAGGATTGGAGCTACGACCTACCACGCTGCTCCAATGCGGATTGGTAGGTTACACATATCCCCAGAATTCTCTAGAGATATGCAGGTGTCCTCACGATGTTTTCCTTCACCGAAAAGCGTGTGATAAATTGAAATTATCAATTAGACACAAGTTTTTTTTTTTTTATAGAAAAACTCATTGGTGTCTGCCCGGGTTTGAACCTATGATCGTCTCTAGAGATTCACACGGTCGCACCGCTAGGCCATCACAGCTTATTACGAATGGTTTAACAGAAGAATTTATTAGCTCACCGCTTAGCTATCAACTGAGGTACTTAGGAGTAATTTATTTATTGAAAGAGATTTAAACGTGTATTTTTTAATTTTTCTTCCTCTTTTATAATTTATGTATAAAAAAAAATAAACGTTATTCTAAAGCCTTTACGTTTTTTTATAAAAATTATATTTTATATTTTTTAACAGTTTACTGTGTGTGACGATGAAGGTTTTGTCAATAATCATCAATTAGAAATATTTAGATACTCACAAAGCTAGAGTTTGTAGTGTCTGTTAAGTCTATGGCATCGTTCAAGTCTTCATTGTCCCTCTTTTTCTTCTCATGTGATGGTGATTCTTCTATAAACGATTTATCTAAATCTGGAATACGTTTACGCTTCTTTTTAGGGACTTTCTGTTTGCTCAGTTCGGTAGTTAGATTTTCTTCGGCTAACCTGGAAATACGAGAACCAGGTGATGTTAACCATACAGTAAAGTAAAAAGTAAGTAACGGCCTGTTACAATCCCACTGCTGGGCAAAGGCCTCCTCTCTCCATTTTTGGAGAGAAGGGTTGGAGCTAAGACCTACCACGCTGCTCCAATGCGGATTTGTAGGTTACACATATCCCTAGGATTCTCTAGAGATATGCAGGTTTCCTCACGATGTTTTCCTTCACCGAAAAGCGTGTGATAAATTGCAATTATCAATTAGACACATAAGTTTTAATAGAAAAACTCATTGGTGTCTGCCCGGGTTTGAACCCATGATCGTCTCTAGAGATTTACACGGTCGCACCGCTAGGCCATCACAGCTTTTAACCATACAGTATAGTTGCTATATTAGTCATCATCATCATCCCTATATTAGTCATCATCATCATCCTGCCCTTATCCCACACTAAGTGGGGTCGGCACAACATGTTACAAACATGTTGTCACATGATTTGGCTACGTATTTTACGACCGGCCGCCTGACTGACATCAATTTACCATAGTCATAGTTACGAAACCTCGGTAAGAATGAGGGTGGTCTATTCTACAAAACCGGATACCACACGGTGGGTCAACTTACCTTAGTCGCCTTTTACGACACCTCGGTAAGAAATGAGGTTGGTCTATTCTACTCAGCCGGATACCAAACGGCGGGTCGACTTATCTTAGTCGCCTTTTACGACACCTCGGTAAGAAATGTGGTTGGTCTATTCTACTCAGCCGGATACCACACGGCGGGTCGACTTACCTTAGTCGCCTTTTACGACACCTCGGTAAGAAATGAGGGTGGTACTATTCTATTCAGCCGGATACCACACGGCGTTGCTATTATATTGACTAAATATGCTAAATTTTGAGTAATCTTTAACTACTAAAAAAGTATAAATTGGTCCTATTTTTATTTTTTACGTATTGGGCCCAAAAATTGTATCAGTTTTCTTAAATATTAATTTAATATAATTAAATATTAGTTAATTGTATCAGTTTTCTTAAATATTAATTTAATATAATTAAATATTAGTTAATTGTATCAGTTTCCTTAAATATTAATTTAATATAATTAAATATTAGTTAATTGTATCAGTTTCCTTAAATATTAATTTAATATAATTAAATATTAGTTAATTGTATCAGTTTCCTTAAATATTAATTTAATATAATTAAATATTAGTTAATTGTATCAGTTTCCTTAAATATTAATTTAATATAATTAAATATTAGTTAATTGTATCAGTTTTCTTAAATATTAATTTAATATAATTAAATATTACTTAATTGTATCAGTTTCCTTAAATATTAATTTAATATAGTATTTATCTCACGCTAGTTTCGCTTTCAAATCTTCAATTGTCCTCTTCTCGGCGGCCATTTTCTGCTTCAACGCCTGCAACTTGTCACGCGACTCGTTCTTTTTACTCTCCGACTCGCACAGAGCTCTGTAAGCGTTTTTTTTAATTTAAACTATCGTGAGTGGAATTCATAATTAATGTATAGAAACCGGCTATACTCGCGTGTTATTTTATCGGATGAGTACGAGTTCCCACCGCGATAACGCCGCATAAAGAGCTCATGAATAAGAGCCGCGTATGGGCTTGAAACTAGTCGGGCTCATCCGATAAAATAACACGTGAGTATAGCCGGTTTCTATACATTAACTCTGTAAGCGTGATAATGTTCCCTGACTTCGTTATGTTAATTATATTTTTTAGAATTAGGCGTCACTTTGCGGAAGTAAAAAAGCTGTGGTAGTCCAGCGGTATCACCGTGAGCCTCTTTCGAGAAGGTCTAGTGTTCAAACCCCGGGCAGGCACCAATGAGTTTTCTAGTAAAACTTATGTGTCTAATTGATAATTGCAATTTATCACACGCTTTTTCGTGAAGGAAAACATCGTGAGGAAACCTGCATATCTCTAGAGAATTCTGGGGATATGTGTAACCTACCAATCCGCATTGGAGCAGCGTGGTAGGTCTTAGCTCCAAACCTTCTCTCCAAAAACGGAGAGAAGAGGCCTATGCCCAGCAGTGGGATAGTAACGGGCCGTTCCTTTGCGGAGGTCCATAATACAAAAGTAATGAGAATATTATTTAACTATAATCCGCGATAAACTAAACTAACAAAAAATAAATACATTTATCGCGGATTATAGCAAAATAATATTCTCATTACTTTGTAAATTTTTTATTTATTTTTATTTATTTGTTCATACACAATATTACAGTTACGCCGTGTGGTATCCGGCTGAATAGAATAGTACCACCGTCATTTCTTATCGAGGTGTCGTAAAAGGCGACTAAGGTAAGTCGACCCGCCGTGTGGTATCCAGCTGAGTAGAATAGACCAACCTCATTTCTTACCGAGGTGTCGTAAAAGGCGACTAAGGTAAGTTGACCCACCGTGTGGTATCCGGTTTAGTAGAATAGACCACCCTCGTTCTTACCGAGGTGTCGTAAAACACGACAGAGGTAAGTTGATGTCAGGCAGGCGGCCGGTCGTGAAAACGCAGCCAAATCATGTGACAGCATGTTTATAACATGTTGTGCCGACCCCACTTAGAGTGGGATAAGGGCAGGAAGATGATGATGACACAATATTACAGTTACATAAAAAGGTGAAAACAAACTTATTCAAGTTTTAACGCACGCAATTATATTTTAGTAGCATCTTTCATGTATTTGATTTACCAAAATTAATAAATAGATTAAATAGCTAAATTTACATTACATCCTCCTGCCCTTATCCTACTCTAAGTGGGGTTGGCACAACAAGTTATAAATGTAACATGATTTGGCTACGTTTTTACGACCGGCCGCCTGGCTGATGTCAACTTACCTTAGTATTTTACGACTCCTTGGTAAGAAAGAGGTTGGTCTATTCTACTAAACCACACAATGAGTCGACTTACCTTAGTCGCATTTAGCATTATATATATTTTCTATTTTACTTCATCGCGGATTATAGCAAAATAATTTTAGTATTTTGCCTATACATAACAGTATGTATGCAGTGGCGGCAGGTCTCAGGCACAATATGTGACCCAAGAATGCCCCTTAAAGTTAAGGGAAAAATTTATAAAGCAGTCATAAGACCTGTCGTATTGTATGGATCAGAATGTTGGGCAATGAAAAGGAGGGATGAAAGAAGAGTACATGCAAATGAGATGAGAATGTTAAGGTGGATGTGTGGTGCGACAAAACTGGATAAAATACGAAACGAGTATATAAGGGGAAGTCTGAAAGTTGCGCCCATTATAGAAATGCGAGAAGTGCAAGATTGAGATGGTATGGACATGTAATGGAGGAGGGATGAAAATCATGTGACCAAACGTGTGTTAAATTTGAATGTGGATGGATATGTGCCTAGAGGGAGGCCTAAAAAGAGATGGTTGGATTGTGTGAAGTATGATATGCATATAAAAGGAGTGGCGAAAGAGTTGACGAAAGATAGGACAGAATGGAAGAGAAAAAAAATGTTGTGCCGACCCCACTTAGAGTGGGATAAGGACAGGATGATATGATATGATATATACATAACAGTATGTATTACCGCTTTAGTGCCGTTGCGAATGTAGCCACCGTCCTGACATCAGCATAATCCTCCAGCATCTGTTCCACTTCATCACTGGTGGCGTTCAACACCTTCTGCAAACTGATATGTATGGTAAGTGCACTAGTAGTTGACCGTTTTGTATGATATTTTAAATAATATGATGAAATTTGCGACTCTTTCGAGAAGGTCACGGGTTCAACTCGGGCAGAAACCAATGAGTTTTTCATTGCAATTTATCACCATCATGTGTACTCGCTACTTACTTTATATGTGTGTGTGTGTGTGTGTGTGTGTGTGTGTGTGTGTGTGCGTGCGTGCGTGCGTGCGTGCGTGTGTGTGTGTGTGTGTGTGTGTGTGTGGGTGTGTGTGGGTGTGTGGGCGTGTGGGCGTGTGGGCGTGTGTGTGTGGGTGTGTGGGCGTGTGGGCGTGTGTGTGTGTGTGTGTGTATGTGTATAAGACGAAATCCGATGTATATCATAGACATACGAGAGGTCACAAAAAGCTTGTGATACCTGTGTCGCGACTCAGCAGAGTTAGCAACTCATTCGATGGTCTCGGTATTCGCTTCTGCAATAAAATACCGCAATCCATACATGTAGACTGGTCTAAGTCTACAGAACAGTTTGAATTAAGAGATGTACTTATACATAAAGCATATTACAAAAATTGAAAAATTTGAAAATCCTTTCATCTTCATACAAGACTGCGGTTTAATAATGTAAAATTGAAAATGTTTAAAAGAATAAATAAATAAATATATGGGACACTTACACACACGGTCGTCCGTCCCCAAAGTAAGTAACTTAAAACTTGTGTTATGGGTGACAGACAACTGGTAAATATATACTTATATATTTTTTAAATACATACTAAAATACAAATATACACCCAGGCTCAAAGGCCAACAAATTCATTTATAGAAAATGTTGGCCCTCGGCGAGAATCGAACCCGCGACCCGCGGCGCTGAAGGCAAGATCACTACCCACTGCGCCAACGAGCCAGTCAATAGATTTGCCGAGTTTCTTTCGGTTCTTCTCGGTAAAAGCAACAATCTGAACCAGTTGTAGCTTCATTAATGATATTGATCATTGCCGATTCAAAAGTGCTTGAAAGAGCTTATTTGAATAAAGATTAATTTGATTTGAAAGTAGAAAAAATCGGTGATTAAATAATCGATTTTTCTCCCGTTATAATAATCGAAGCCGCAGGCAGTATCACTACCATCTGTGCAATAAGATCATATTGTTATTATTTTACCCATTCAACGTTTGCATGTTCTTCTTTAAATTTTTGTTTTCCTCTTTCAACTTCTGCCTCTCGCTGTTCTGTATTTTCATATACTCCATCTGTTCCTTCATCGCAGCGATGGTGGTATCTCTGCTGTCTAATTTCTTTTCAGCTGCTTTCAACTGGATTCTGAAAAAGAAAGAATTAAACATATATCGACTCTTTCGAGGAGGCTTAGACACCAGGCACTAATGAGTTTTCCTATTAAAACTAGAGTCTAATTGATAATTGCAATTTATCACATGCTTTTCGGTGAAGGAATCGTGACGAAACCTGCATCATCATCATCAACCTGTCTCTGTCTACTGTTGGACATAGGTCTCCGTTTGCACGCCACTGAGCTCGGTCTTCAGGTCTTTGTTTCCAACCGATACCTGCCACTTTGCGGATATCATCGTTCCATCTAGCCTGAGGGCGTCCTACACTACGGCCAAGACGCGGTCTCCACTCCAGAACACCTCTACCCCAGCGGTGGTCGGTTCTGCGATAAATGTGACCATCCCACTACCACTTAAGCTTGCTAATCTTTTACGGTGGTTCTCTGTCGGATCACTTCGTTCCGGATACGATCCTTCAGAGAAATACCCAGCATAGCCCTCTCCATAGCTCGCTGAGCGACCTTAAATCGAAGCGACGAAACCTGCATACCTCTAGAGCAGGGCTTCTTAAACTGTGGGTCGCTACCCCCAGGGGGGTTGCGAGACTACTAAAAGCAAAAGGCGTCGCAAAGATCTGATACTTTTCAATTATTATTGATACAACTACATGGCTGCAGCTGTCCTTTAAAGAACTTTTCTAACAAAGATTTATTGATATTTCTCCTCCTAAGTTCCTTCATTACCCGTTAATATAAATTTCATTATATGGAGGAGGGGGTCGTTTAAAATTTCCTAAGCTTGAAGGGGGTCGCTACATAAAAAAGTTTAAGAAGCCCTGCTCTAGAGAATTCTAGGGATATGTGTAACCTACCAATACGCATTGGAGCAGCGTGGTAGGTCTTAGCTCCAATCCTTCTCTCCAAAGCCTATGCCCAGCAGTGGGATTGTTGCTGTTATTTTACTACTTTTACCGTGTATTCGTGGTACCCTATCGTTTAATAAATAATTCAAAAGCAATTGTTCACAAGTGATTTTGAAAATTGAAAATAAATGAAATTATAGTTGGGCAGGTAAGACTCGAACCGAGGTATTTTCTCCTCTTTAGACCGCCCGTTGTCCAAATGTGCTACCATGACTTTACGTTCAACAGCGAAAATTGTCTTTTGAATTTAACGTAAATATTAGCATTTTCCCGAAAGCAGGGAAAAAAAACACATTTTTTTTAATAAAACTTAAATCGAATTTTTACGATACAAAACCCCCATACATGCTTAATCTCATGAAAATCGTTGGAGCCGTTTCCGAGATTCGGAAAATATATTTATATATATACATACATACAAGATTAACTCATTTAAATATTAAAGATTATGAATTTGAATATCAGCATAGATTAGGAAGTAGTTCAAAGCGAAAGTTCAATTTAACTTACAAACTCCCGCCAAAACAGTTCCCGCCGTGATAACGTCGTGTAAAGAGCTCATGAATAAGTGCCCCGGATGGGTTCGAAGTCGGGCTAATCGATAGAATAACACGTGAGTATAGCCGGTTCTATACATTAACTATGAATACCACTCACGATAGTTTAAATTGAAAAAACTTACAAACTTTTCGTCACCTCGGCCTCAGCAGTGGTAATCTTTTCCTCTTGCTCTTTACAGGTGGCTATTTGCTGTCGCAATTGGAGCTTGACGTCGTCTAACTTCGACTGCAGCGTGGCCGCATCGTCTCCGCTCACCTCGTTAGATATGGTTGGGAAGAAACGGAATATACACTTCGTTGTTACATGGTTGCGGCATTGAGGACACGATTTGGACCTAGAAAACATACCAACCAGTTATAAAAGAAATCAAATTGTACATTAACAAACACGTTATAATGGAACTACATAGAGTTGAGTACAATTCAATTGAAAAATCAAACCTCTTAATCAACAAATAGCTTAATACTATCAACATCATCTTCCTCCCCTTATCCCACTCTAAGTGGAGTCGGCACAACATGTTATAAACATACTGTCACATGATTTGGCTGCGTATTTACGACCGGCCGTCTGACGTCAACTTACCTTAGTCGTATTTTACGACACCTCGGTAAGAAAGAGGGTGGTCAATTCTACTAAACCGGATACCACACGGTGGGTCAACTTACCTTAGTCGCCTTTTACAACACCTCGGTAAGAAATGAGGGTGGTACAATTCGATTCAGCCGGATACCACACGGCATACTTAGAAAACATACCAACCAGTTATAAAAGAAATCAAATTGTACATAACAAAAACGTTATTATGGTACTACATAGAGTTGGGTACAATTCAATTGAAAAATCAAATATTTCTCATCAACCAATAACTTAATAGTATCAATAGCTTGTTTAATAGGCGAGCGCTTGACTACAATCATGCCTGTGTAAGCTATGATACAGTCTAAGGTGGAACGCGCATGCCTATAAGATATTCACCCTTGCTTTAAAAGTACCCATATCATAAGTGTTTGGATCAGAATGTTGGACAATAAAAGAAAAGGATGAAAGAAATGTGCATGCGAATGAGATGTGAATGTAAAGGTGGATGTGTGGTGTAACAAAACTTGATAGAATACGCAATAAGTATATCAGGGGAAGTCTGAAAGTTGCGCCCATTACAGAAAAGATGAGAAGTGCGAGACTAAGTTAGTATGGTCATGTAATGAGGAGGGATGAAAATTATGTGACCAAAAGAGTTTTAAATATGAATGTGGATGGATGTATGGCTAGGCGAGAGACAAACAGATAACAAAAAGATGGATGGATTGTGCGAAAAATGATATGCATGTTAAAACATGGGCATGAGTCGTGCCCAGAGAGCTGCTGTACGCCATACGCAGTTCCCGCCGCGATATCTTCCTGTAAAG
Organism: Morpho achilles; assembly: GCA_947086495.1. NCBI lineage: Eukaryota > Metazoa > Arthropoda > Insecta > Lepidoptera > Nymphalidae > Morpho > Morpho achilles. The sequence goes on from CAMTZB010000005.1 coordinate 1,882,761, forward strand.
AGCTCATGAATAAGTGCCCCGGATGGGTTCGAAACTAGTCGGGCTAATCCGATAGAATAACACGTGAGTATAGCCGGTTCTATACATTAACTATGAATACAACTCACAATAGTTAAAATTTAAAAAATACCATTCATGTTAATCAAATAAAACAGATTTAAAAATTATTTACCTCGCTAACCACTGTGATAAACAATGATAATGAAATAAATGTCCACATTTTGTCACATATATATTCTCAGTGGGATTCATCAAGTCACTACATATTGTACATAAAATATGCATTTTCTGAAACAAATATAGCATGATTTATTATAAAACTATTACCTGGGTGGCCGAGCCTTGATCGCTAATTTTTAAAATTTTGAAAAAAAAATGAAAAGAAAAATTAAAAAATAATAGGGCAGGTGGGGCTCGATCCTAGGTATTTTCACCTCTCTAGACTAGACCGCCCGTTCCCTAAATGAAAGAATCTTTTTAAAAAATAATTACAATTTGATTGATGGTTACAAGATAATTGTTGCAGCTGGATGCATTTAATCATCAGTGGATAGGATTAATAAATTGATTAGAGACCTAATTACGACCTCCCTTATATTATTCAGACACATTTTTGTTCGAGCTTTATTTTCTTTATTTGATAATTAATATAATAGAAATTATGTAGGTATATGAAAAAAAAATACGTAAAAAAGAGCTGTTAAATGATTTATAATTAAATCTTACCTGTAAATTATTTACACTATGTTTAAACGCATTAAATGAACAATAAATAAGCTATGAATCTCCTACTAAAATTTTAAAGATTTTTGGCGAATTGAATATCAATGCCGCTGGTTAGGCGACGATTGAAAATTTATTCGACAAATAAAATACATAAATATAATATATAAAATCAGTAAACTATAACGAAAATAAACTTCGAAACTTTTATTTATAATCAAAACCAAAGGCATTAAAACAATAATATTAGTCAAATTTGAACACACAAAATTTATTTACGTTTAGAACCACAGACTACTTAACTATGTTGCATTAAAGGTGTTATAAATATATTCGTAATAGGTATATGGATTATAATACAACCCAAGTAGTATCGCATTATAATACACGGTTTAAAAGTAACCTATTACCAGATATTAGTCAAATAATAGGCTTCCAAGATAATCGCGTCAATATTAGACGCCGGCGCGTAACTTATTCCACTCAATAATACGATGATTCGGACGGTTCGGACGGACAGACGATTCGGGAACATTCTAATACCCGTATACGTAATACCTGCATTCGTAACACCTTAATATTCAGTAGTAGCGAGTCGCCAACCGTGAGCGAGAAATCGTGATTATTTGATTTGCTAAATACATGTCAGGCTTTTTATGAATGCGCCTTGGGATGGTTACAAAGTAAGCAAGCAAGCAATGGACAAGTATTTACTACGTTAATCTATTGTACGCTAATATACACGTTAGAAATTATATTTTGTTACAAGTGCACGTTGGGTTTCATGTTAACGACGTATTTGCAGTACATAGTAGGTTAAGAGACGGAAAGGGGTCCACAACATAGAGTTGAGTATTAGCAGATTAGAGCTGAATGTACGAATTTAGTTGGCTTAGCCTAATATAAATACTATAATAATATTACAGTGTATCATTTGCGACATCTAGTGAATAATGATATAAAACTAATTTTTGTTGTCCAACGCTTTCTGTGAGATGACGCTCTCGGCGAACTAAAGAGTGCTTCTTAGAGAGTTTCACCCCCCTGGAATGACACATAAAAATATGACAGCCACAATGCTTTTTCATATTAATCGCCAACTCTATGAAGGAGGTTGTATTAAAAACATGTTGTAACAATATCTAGTCCATTTATCATAGAAGGGTATAGACTTTATAACATCACGCTAAGATGATTAGGAGAGGAGCAGCAATAAAAAATACGAAAACGGGAAAATTTAAGGCTTTCCTTGCGTGCTTTGAGTACATGGTGAAAGTTATTCAAAAATCTATTACAATTAACTCGATAACTACTTTAATGTTTAGCACTATCATATTATAAATATCTAATAAATACCTGAAACAAAATAATATTTTTAATAAACTTTTATTTCATTAAATTACCATTTCTCAATATAAATGTTATTGACAGATGTCAATTATAAATACTGAATACTGATGAAGGAATAATTGATTATTAGTATTTAGTGTAAAATAACAGGTATACTGTTATTTTACACTAAATACTCATCTAGTATTTTGTAACAGGGAGTATTAAATACTCGATGAGTATTTTGTCACAGGGAGTATAAAATACTCGTCGCTAGTATTTGAGTATTTGCGTACCTGTTCCAGGCTGGTAAATTTTAGTACTTAGTATATATACTTGCTTGCGATAAATACGCTTCACCTCTATTCAAGACATAAACGGCATCAAGTATTAATAGTCTATACACTATCCATTATATTAACCATCTTTTGACAGATTGACGATTTACATATTTAGTGATGTCCTAAAGATTCTCGTATGCGATACCATTCCGATTATAGTACCTACTATCATTAATCGAATTACGTACCTAAGTAATTCGATTAATGATAACCTACGTAAACTAATAACAGATATAGAAATCAACATTTTGATTGAATATTGCCTTAGTTTTTTGAAAATAAATGTTAATCCGTGTGTATTTATTATAATCATAAAAAATATATTATACATCAACTGGCAACATCAACAGACCTTCCGCTTGGCCGCCATTTTGACGTGATCTGTCACTCTCAACGAAACGCCCGTGATAGTCACACGCATTTACGATCGCTGAGTGTTCTCTCGCATCTGTTACACCTTGAGTTAAGTAGCTTTATTCCTCGGAAAAACTTTTGTGAAACTTATATTAATTGATCGTGAAAATGCCGAAAGGACGTGTGTTGAAAGCACAATCGAGACAGTTAGTGTTAAAACTTCATGAGTATTTTGAGCAAGAAAATCAAAATGGCGGACCTCTTATACCTATCACGCAAGTCCGAAACCGTGTTGCAGCCGCGTTGGGGATCAGTCTATCAACTGTGACTAAAATCACTACTGATGCCTACGGCAGGAGCGGCTTGGAGCAAAACAAACCATCTACACCAAAAAGAAAGCGCCGGGCTCATAAGGTGACAGCTGTTGAGGACTTTGACGCTGACGCTATTCGTCGTCATGTATATGATTACTACTTGAGAAAAGAAATTCCAACTTTGAGAAAACTTATTGTTTCTTTGAAAAGAAGTGGTCTATTTCATGGTGAAAAATCTTCTTTGGTCAAAGTTTTGAACACAATTGGCTTTTCATATAAAAAGTTAAATAAAAGAAAATTATTAATGGAACGCACAGATATAGCTATAGCACGTTGTGATTTTTTAAGAGAGGCAAAGAAAATACAAGATTGGGCAAATATTGTTTTCACGGATGAAACATGGCTCAACGCTAACCACACACTATCTCGTTTCTGGACTGATGATACTGCTGATTCCACTTCCTCAGTACCAATGGGAAAAGGTGAGCGCCTAATCATTTGCCATGCAGGTACAGCAAAAGGATTTGTACAAGACGCACTGTTGGCATTTAAATCGAAGAAATCAAATGACTACCACGAAGAGATGAATGCAAATGTGTATGAAGAGTGGTTCAAAAAAAATGCTCATTTCATTGGAAGAACCATCAATAATTTTTATTGATAATGCGCCCTACCACTCCCGTCAAATTGACAAAATGCCAACACAGGCTAATAAAAAGCATGAAATAATTAATTGGCTTCGGAACAATGGAGAAAATGTGGACGACTCAATGTTAAAAGTTGAATTAATAAAAATATTAAAAACCAAAAAGAGAGCAAAACGCTATGTAATCAATGAAATGGCAGCAGAATATGGCCATACTGTTCTTCGGATTCCTCCATACCACTGCCAGTACAACGCAATAGAACTTATATGGGCACAAGTAAAAGGGCATGCTGCGAGATGCAATACAAGCCCCCCATTCACAGCGAATAAAATGTTGCAATTGCTAAAAAATGCTTGCACCCACGTAACGGCCGAGAACTGGGCAAGTGTGGTGGAAAGAACTAAAAGAGTAATATTCTCTGATTGGGAACGTGATATTGCGTTTGATAATATATTATCTACACAAGAGCTAATAATAACTGCTACTGAAGACTCCTCATCGGAGGAGTCTAGTGTTGATTATCATTCCGACGACTCGTGCTAATAAAATAAATTAAAATATCCTGATTGTTTTATTTGTATTCATGTATTAACTAAGAAGAAAGTAAAACTTTATATAATGTTATTAAATGTCTTTTAATACTCGTAACATCGATTTCTACCGATTATTTTTAATCTGTGGCATAATCGTAGTAACCATTATGTGTGACATCACTAAGTGGGCGGTACCCATCCATAAAGTACAAATATTATTTGTATGATATTTGTACGTAAGCAATACAAAACTTAATGAGCGTGAGCTGTCAAAAGACTGATAATATGATGGACGCAGTATAAGTATCTGTCATAAATTTTCAAATTTTTCTGCCAAAAACGTATCACTGCTTATTTAAAGGTCTATATTGGAAATTATCCCATCCAAAAATTATTTTATGTGTTATTTTGGATGTGAAAACGTTGGTAAGTAACTACTATAATGTTTTTGAAACCATTTAATACCTTTTCCTAACAATAGAAATTTTGACAGCAGAAATTTAATTTTTAACCCTTTTAGTGCCGAGCGAAAAGGAAATGCCTACAAGAGAATAACCAGCCTAATTTTTTAAATTTTATTTATGTACATTCTTATGCAATTAAAACCAAACACACAGGTAAATGTATTACACAGTAAGCGCCGTGTGGATTTTTGAAAACCTGTTTATATTTGTTTGTATTTTTTTTTACTCTGACTGTATGCAATTTTTATGAGACCGCAGTGAGAAGCAACTTATCGGCTTTCGGCACAAAAGGGTTAAAGCAGCCATTTCACTGAAATGTACTAAATAAAATTATTATAAGTGCCACAATACCTTTAACTTTGTTTTTTAGAAAAAAATATGTAGTTATTCGTAACAAATATTATATTTTTTAACACTTTTGGTTACATTATTTTGGTATACATTTTAAATATTTGGTCTGATTTAGACTATAGCTACAAAAATTCAAATGTGTGATTTCAGGTTTACAGCAAATGAAGATTATGATTATGAGAACTAATTACTGTATAATTAATGAGTGTAGTATGTATGCAAAGTTAGTTGTTTTCAACAAATAACCGTGTAAACTGATGAACATTTATTATTTGTATACGCTTGATATTTTTTTAAATGTTTTAAAAGTATTTTTCAAGTGTTTCCTGAATTGACATACTATTTAAAAAGATGTAAAAAATAAAAATTATTAAATATTACATAGCTTTAATCTTTTATTCATTAACCTTATTTAGAATAATAGTTTGGTGCTACTCTTTGATTTGAACTGGAATTTGGAGATGCCAAGTCCGTTCAAATTGAAGTGCTATAGCACAAAACTATTTTTTTTTTGTAAATGCTATTTTTATATAAGGGTCACTAAATGAATGCAGTACAGCGCCATCTAGTGGATTATTATGATAACGTTACAGCGACATCTCTGCCAGATCAGCGAATACAGTCCCTTATCATTACTTCAATAAAATGACAGAGTTGCTCATCTATATCCTATATAGTGTATTATCTATGAGTCATTCATTGAGTTGTTGCGAAAGAGTAAATGGGTTGACTCTGGGAAAACTGCTTTTTTATTTATTGAATAAGTATAGAGGAGAAATATCGTCGTTTATTATATTCAGAAGTGGGATGTTACCTAAACTCACAAATAGAGTGGACATAAGGAATATCTGGAAATTTAAAGAGTTTAAAGAAAAGACAAATGACGATCAATATCTTGAGACAACACGGAGAGTGCGAATTTCGTATAATTTGAGAGATAGTTGCGATATGCGATGCTATGGAATAAAAAATGGAGTTTTTATTGGAGAGATTATTGATGGTAATTGGTATTCGGTTAATTGATTCTGTGAGATCAACGTGACGATGTGCTATGTGAGGCCTTAGACGCGCCCGTGACTTTTGTTCGATGCAACTGTCAGCTAGAATGACGATTGTTCTCTGGATCTTTCCTGTTGTAATGATTGTTTTCTAGACTGTGGACATCTGCAACGACTGTCAGCTAGGCTCTGCCTAGAAGTGGTGATTGTTCTTTGAGCGATATCATTTGCGAGTCTGTTTACGTGTGTATCTGCTGAGTTGGTTGCCACTAATTGAGTTGTGTTATGCCATGACAGTGATTAAGGGTGAGCTTGAGGTGCGAAATGCTTATGGTGCGAAAAGCTTAAGGAGTTGAGGAGTTGAGCTTAAAGAGTTGAGCATAAAGCGTGAGCTTAGAGTTGAGCATAAAGCGTGAGCGTTGTCCTGTCATGTCATGGCATGTGCGGTTTTCTTTTACAGACTAAAAGAGCAAGTACTGAGTTTCTTGCCGATTCTTCTCAGTACAATCAGCGTTCCGAATCGGTGGTAGATTCATTCCCAGAAGTCAGCTTATGAGATTTGCGGGGTCGCAAATGTTGTCAGGATGGTCGACTGTTACAACATGTTTTTAATACAACCTCCTTCATAGAGTTGGCGATTAATATGAAAAAGCATTGTGGCTGTCATATTTTTATGTGTCATTCATTGAGTTGTTGCGAAAGAGTAAATGGGTTGACTCTGGGAAAACTGCTTTTTTATTTATTGAATAAGTATAGAGGAGAAATATCGTCGTTTATTATAGTATCTTACACTCAAAGAATTTTCAATCGGTCCAGTAGTTCCTCAGATTATCGCGTTCAAACAATCAAACAAACAAACTCTTCAGCATTATATATTATATAAGTATTAACTATCTACTAATCCTAAAAGTATAAAATATGAAAAGAAATATAAATGGAAACGTATTGTCCACTCTATATTTAGCATTATATATCACTACATAGTATAAAACAAAGTCGCATTCTCTGTCTGTGCCTATATCCCTATGTACCTATGCTTAAATCTTTAAAACTACGCAACAGATTTTGATGCGGTTTTTTTAATAGATAGAGTGATTAAAGAGTAAGGTTTATATGTATAATAACATTCAATATGAAATAGAGAAAAACTGTAACTTTTGAGGTTTCTAATGTGATGTCGTAAATAATTACATTTTTTTCCGTTTACATTGCAAACGCAGGCTGAACCCTACGAGATTCATTAAAATAATATACTAATTATTTGAACACCTGGATAAGGTCTACAGAAAACTTAACGATAGTATATTTCTATCTCTTATGTATAATGGGTTATAATATATATTATATATATATTATAATAGCATTAGCATTTTTAGTCATTTACTTCATACGAAAAGTAATGCCTTATGTTCAAAGCAATTTATATACAATACAGCATTAATCCTTATACAATTAAGTACCTTTAATAAATTGTTGATTTAATATGGCCGTTTCAGCATGTAATTTAAGTGAACATTTTCGGAGATATTACAAATTTAAAATACCGTGACGAGGCCGCGCTTCGCCCTATAGCACTTCAAGCAGGGGTAGGCCGCTAATATTTTCTATTTTACTTCATCGCGGATTATAGCAATAATTTGTTTTGCAAACCAAATTAACCCTTACTTATATCGATTAAACTATAATATCATCTTTCTGCATAATTTCTTTCACTCAATATCTATTTCGTCCATCTTTTGTTTTGCCTTTTTCAACTCTTCTAATAGACTTCTGGCAAGTATCTTGTCCAAGATTATGTCCGACGTTTGCTGTTCCCCAGTAAAAACTTCTTCTGAGTGTAGAGTTAGTTTAATGGTGTCAACTGTTTCTTCAGGGCCTGGAGACGTCTTCACGTCAGTTAATTTGTTAACTGAAAACAAAATTTGTATTTTATTAAATTTTTGAACCTTATGTATACTAATATATAAAGCTAAAGAGTTTGTTTATTTGATGAGGAGCTACAGGACTGATTTGAAAAATTCTTTCAGTGTAAGATAGTCCATTCATTGAGGAAGGCTATAGTCTATATAAGATATAAGATCACACTAAGATGAATACCGAGTAGAACCACAAAGAAACGTTTGTTTATTTTTACTTTATAATTATGCTTTAGTAGGGTTTCTATATATGGGCCTCCTTTTAATTGAAATTGCTAATATGGCAAAATCGTTGGAGCCGTTTCCGAGATTCTTAATATATATATACATACAAGATTAACTCATTTAAATATTAAAGATAGGTTAGAAATCTAGTTCTCACCCATAAATCCATTAGTTTTAATATGTGTCTTATATGCCTCTCTGCCAGTCTCAGCCGCATCGGCCAGGGCGGAGGCGTGTGCTCGCGGCACTCCCAGAACTAGTAGATCCCGAGCCAGCTGCACACCACTACAGCCACATCTATGGGCCTGTTTTAATGTCCAACGGAGCACAGCAGCGGCGCGGGCGCATTCATCGCGCGACGCTGTCCAGGACAAGTTTTAAAAAGTTATATACACATAACAGGTGTCATATTTTTCGATGTCGCCAAAGCTTTCGATAAGGTTTGGCATGCAGACTTAATCTACAAGCTGCTCCAATTAAATATACCACGCAGACTCGTACTCCTTATACGAGATTACCTATCTAATCGCGTCTTTCGGTATCGCATAGACGGCACTCTGTCGTCTCGCCGTCCAATCGGTGCTGGAGTCCCTCAAGGATCTGTGCTGGCACCCTTATTGTACTCGCTCTACACGAGTGACATTCCAGGGGCGCCTATTAAAGAGCGCACTCATCTTGCCCTTTTCGCGAATGACACCGCTGTATTTACCACATCCCGCCAACCTCAAGTTATCACTAGTCGTCTCCAGAAAGCGTTAGACAGCCTCGGACGCTGGTTCCGCCGATGGAGAATCGAAATAAACCCTGATAAAAGTGCAGCTATGCATTTTATCGGTAATACTTTCCGATCTTACATAGACACACCTACGGAAATTTCCTTTTACGACACACCGATTCACTGGCAACAGAAAATCAAGTAACTAGGTGTCACCTTCCAACCTTCCATGACCTTCCACGAGCACATACGCACAGTCTGCTATAAGGCTGCGTATGTCATGGGACGACTTTATCCGATGTTATGCAAGAAAAGTAAAATGTCACTCCGCAACAAAGTGACACTCTACAAAACTTGCATAAGACCAATAATGTCCTATGCGAGCGTTGCGTTCGCGCACGTTTCGAAGGTCAAACTGCTCACGCTCCAAAGACTGCAGAACCGATTTATGCGTACAGCCACTGGTTGTCAGTGGTTCATGCGGAACGTTGACCTCCATAGAAACCTCGACCTCCCTACCATAACTCACCTCTTTAAACGTTTTTCGAAGTCTTACTTCGAGAAATCTGAGCACACCCGAACTCTCTCATTTCAGTTGCTTCCTACCCTATCTACATCCCCCAGTTAGGTCTGACCACCGAAAATATAGGCGTCCAAAAGCGCCCTATATGTCCCTGACGATCAAATAACGATCGCAAACACAAAAACACTTAATGCACACACATACACACAGCGTCTTCGCCGGCGAGGACGAGGTCCCAGATTTCTGACGTCGGTTGGTCGTGGCTTCTTGCCACCCATCCGTCGTCATAATGACTAAACAAAGTCATATCATCAACCCTCCACTACACGTCGCTCTAAGCCGTGGTCCGGCCTCACAGGAGGCACCCTTAGGATGACGTCCCCGACGCTAGTAGAGCTTCTGCGCTTTACTCTTCGCATTTCGCAACTTCGGCGATGCTTCTGCGCTCGCTCGTCCCGCCCGGTGACGCTGTAAAAGCCGTATATATATATATATATATGTGTGTGTGTGTGTGTGTGTGTGTGTGTGTGTGTGTGTGTGTTTGTGTGTGTGTGTGTGTGTGTGTGTGTGTGTGTTTGTGTGTGTGTGTGTGTGTGTGTGTTATTAAAATATTAAAGAAATTATAATTAATTATAATTAGCGACAAAACTAAAACAGCTAAAGTAACTCACATAAGCTAGTGTCCTTCAATATTTCCATGATACCATCGTCCTGAAAATAGTGTCCTTTTTTAAGATTTTTATAGAAACTTAAATTCTTTAGGAATCGTGTATGTATACATATATACATACAAGATTAACTCATTTAAATATTAAAGATAAATTGAATAATAATAAATTAGAAATACATAAATAAAAGTAAATAAGTTGTCTGTGTTTTTTTTATAAACCAAACTGGACAATCTAATAGTACGAAGACCTATCTAAGCCGTTCTCATCGCTAATTCAACCACTGTTGTCGACAGCCGTTCTTCAATTAAAATCCATCTCATTGTCTACTTTAGAAGGCTCCTTGAAACGACAATACGCAAATTTTCGACGTCTCATAAAGTTTGCGCCATTCGAAACGTTCTCAAATTTTCAGTTGGTCGAGCAATTGCCTAATTTGATTCGCTATTATACTTAGCCTCTTCGATAAACATTTCAAGCGGAGAGACATAAAAATAATAATAATGTAACATAACTACTTGTATAAATAAAAGAAGTATTCTAAATCAGTTTTATTGTTTTCATAAGAAATGCAAAAATAAAGTTAAAGCAAACTCTCATTGGCTATTCGCGGGCTAGGCGCTAATGACAGCGGCTGTCACATCTCCCACGTCAAAATGGCGCGAAAGGCTGTGGCAAGATGTGACGTCATGGCATGCTTGCTTGCAGTAACGACAAGGCGGCGTTGTTACATTGTTAAACATAATACAAGCTTTTAATAAATAAATGCGTATGTGTATCCGGCTGAGCAGAATAGACCACCTTTATGTTTTACTGAGGTGTAAAGGTAGGGGACTAAGGTAAGTTGACATCAGGCAAGCGGCCGGCCGTAATAATTAGCCAAATCATGTGACGACATATATGTCTATAAATATTTATTTAAATATACATGTTATATAAAAAATCCTCGAGTCACAATGTCAATTATCATACTCCTCCGAAACGGCTTGACCGATTATTATGAAATATTATATTTATATTCTGTTTGAGAATCGATTACTATCTCTTTTTCATACCTCTAAGTGATAAGAGTTGTCCACTTCATTCAAAACTGCGGTTAAATAATATAAAATTGAAAATGTTTAAAACGTTTATCGCCGAGTTTCTTTCTGGTTATTCTCGGTAAGAGCAACATTCCCAACCAGTTGTAGCTTCATTAATCATATTGGTTCTTGATATTTCTATTTCTATGAGGTAAATGCGCGGATAATGAAAAAAAAATGTTTTATAAAAAAGAGCCATACGTGGCATTTACAATTTAAGTCCGCATGATTCCCTGCGAGAGAAGTTTAAGGAAATAGGTATTCTTACATTTGCTTCACTGTATATTTTAAGTAATTTAATTTTTGTATAGAAAAATATAAAGAGTTATAGAACGATAGGTGATGTATATAATAGACAAAGTAGGAACCGACATAAGCTTGCGGCTCCTGCTTTGCGCCTGGCAAAGGTACGAAATTCGTTTGTGGGTTTGGGTATAAGATTCTATAATAAAATTACGCAATCAATTTTAGCTTTGCCATTACAGCAGTTTAAAAACACTATTAAAGAGAGGCTGATACGAAAAGCCTACTATACTGTTGAGGATTATTTGGACGATAAGAATGCGTGGATATAGCTACTGTCCGACCCTGTACAAGATAGTAATGACTTAATGTAACTAGTTATAAGTATTATGATGAAATGACCAACCGCCGAGTTTCCTGCTGGCTCTTCTCGGTAGGAACAGCTTTTCGAACCATTAGTAGAATTGACGATTCAAAAGTAAAGTATGTGAATAAAGAAAACTTTGAATTTGAATTTGACTTAAATTCAAAAGTGCTTGAATCAAATCAAATCAAAATAATCTTTATTCAAATAAGCTCTTATTTGAATAATGATTATTTTGATTTCATTTGATACGAATATATGGTACGTAACTTTCCAAAACACTGTCCTCTTTATATACAAGGTCTCTCAAAAAATGATGTACGATGATATCTTTATCTTATTATTCGTGACTGTGTCCCAGAATAAGATGTTTCGCTTAGCTTTTAGCCTGTCTTTGATGCCAACTTAATGCAATAAATGGTAGAGTTTTTGTATTCTTCATTATATTAAGATACTGTATTTTTATGGGCTTTTTTTGGTATAATGCCTTTTTGTTTCGAATTTTTACTTTCGTGTATTGTAGACGGAATAACTATTATTTCATATTATAAAAAGTCTCCCTGTTTGTCTGTACGCTAGCACTAAGCCTGAAAACTACTGGACCGATTTTCATGCAGTTGTAGTGACTTTTAAGGTAGGTTTTTAGGTTTATTAATTGTTAAGTGGTAGCTTTATTGATTATATTCATGCTTGAAAATTGAAAAGGGCTTGAAAAAGCTTGTTTCAAAGCTTGTTTGAGCCTTGCTCGGTAATTTTTTACAAATAAATAAAAAACTTCAAAACAAAAAGAAAAAAGAGCAATCGGGTAAGTGGGGGTCGATCCTAGGTATTTTCATTTCTAGAGAGCACCCCCACCCCGTTCCCCGAATAAGCTACGACGACTTGACAGTTTTCGGCAAAAATAACGTATTATATATTCAATCTTAATGCCCAAAAACAGGCATAAAATGATTTTTTCAAAAATAAAAGCTAGCTAGATCGATTTTTTCCACCGAAACCTCCTACATGCCGATTTCTGGAAAATCGTTGGAGCCGTTTCCGAGACTCCTAAAATATACACACACACACTTACACAAATAGATCGATTAACTCATTTAAATATTAAAGATTTTGTTTTGTGCATATTGATTAAAATATGACATTAATAATTGTTGAAAGTTACGAAAAATCCGAAATTATTTTCCACAGTCAGTCATTCAGAACTTATTTTGTACAAAGAAAGGGGTCAGTCTGGAATAACTCTATCTCCACTTACAGGTTGTTCTTCCACTACATGATGCAGCAAGGTTCTAAAGGTAGGCGCCGGTAAACTGCCGAGTGCGTGCAACGCGGCCAAAGCCCATAAAGGGCAGTCTCCGTCAGAACAGAACTTGAATTTCTAGAAAAAAAAATCATTTCACTCCTTCTAAAAGATTGTTTGATTACCCCTAGAAGTTGAGGACTTTTTATGCTTATTACTAACCCCGTAAAACGCATGATAAATACATCTATACTAATATATAAAACGAGAAATCACCAGAGGATCCAACCGCGTGGAAAGTATTTTGAGAACCATAAAAAATGGTTAAAGTGAGTTGAACCTTAAAAGCTAGACATATGCTATCGTGGACTTTTATTTAGAATTTTTAGAGGGGAACAATTTTGTAATACATGACACGACCGCTTGAGAAATTTTGATGAAATTTGGTAATTTTGAAAAAGTTTAAAGATCGACCAGCGAGTGAGTTTCTTTTCTCGGAGCAAAATTCCAAAACGGTATCTTCATTTATTTATTTGAGCTTCGACGATTCAAAAGTCCTTGTAAAAAGCTTATTTAAATAAATATTATTATGATATGTTTGAGTAAACAATACATGAACTGCCCTTGAATTTAACATATGAATATCACTCACCATGGTTTAAATGAAGTTGACAGCAAGGGATCTGTAACAATGCGAATATAAAATTAGCATAGAAATTAGAAACTATACCATACATGAGAAATGTTATACACGATTGTAATGGTGTGGTCAATGAAGCTTTAACAGAGATAAGGTTGTGGCTGGAGTTACAGCGGTTACAGAGTTATTGTAGCGTACGGAATTATTAAATGGAAATAAGACGCGCTACGTCTCTTGTATTTTTTCTTGATATATAGTCCTATAGCAAACTATAATTATTAAGGGACGTTAACGGCGTGTATGCTCACCGCCCAATGGGAACAGAAGAGAAAGTAAAAAGGAACTGATTCAGCTGCTACTAACATTTACACAGACTAATCAATGGTTCTTTACATATACAAAAACACTTTTATGTGTTCAGTGTTCAGTTCAGTGTACAGCTATACGAAATAAAAAAAATATAGTGTTACTACCTGTTGTCGCCATTAACTTCCGCTTTGTATTTTATAGCAACACAGTCATGAAACAAGAGTATCGCGCCCTTTTTGATTAAAATGGTGGCAACACTGTGACGTGTTGTTTCCGGTTGAGTCTTACTATTGATGAAACGTTTCAGTGACATGCAGTCTTTGTTCGTCATTCAAGATAAGTGCATCTCGGAACGGGAATTGTGGTATTCCCATTATATCGTGTTATTGTATATAGTGTGCGCTAACATACCTGTCCGGGAAAGCGTTGCTGTGGCTCAGTTTAGTTTCGAATATCCCTTGAAACAGAACTCAACAGTTGACTTAAAAAAATGTTCTGATTGCCTCTTAACTTTACAACTATAATCGTTCCATTAATTTTTTATATAAGAAGTAACAGCCCCATACTATCCCACTGTAGGGCTTTTCTTTCTTTTTAAGAGAGAAGTTTTGGAGCTAAAACCCACCATGCTGCTCTAATGTAACGGTAGGTTACACATATCCCCAGAATTTTCTAGATATGATGTTGTCCTTTACCGAAAAGATTATGATAAATTGTAATTATCAATTAGACACGTGAGTTTTAAAGATAAATTTTGGAAAATTTATTTTTTCGGAATCTCGGAAACGGCTCGAACGATTTTCCTGAAATTCAGCATGTAGGTATTGGGGGAGAAAAACCGATCTAGACAAATTTTATTTAAAAATGTCGTTTTATCCCTGTTTTCGGGGTCAAATATTTATTTTAATTTACGTTGAATACAATTACATTTTTTCTTTCAATTTCTTTTTTTACATCATTTTAAAAATTAGCGTGCAAGGCTCGCTCACCCAGGTATTTTTTACATAAGTATGAAGGAAAATACCGTTTCATCATCTTCCTGCCCTTATCCCACTCTAAGTGAGGTCGGCACAACTTGTTACAAATATGTTGCCACATGATTTTGCTGCGTTTTTACGACCGACCGCTTGCTGCTCTGTCGTATTTTAAAACACCTCGGTACGAAAGAGGGTGATCTATTCTACTAAACCGAATACCACACGATGGGTCAACTTACCTTAATCGCCTTTTACGACATTTCGGTAAGAAATGAGGGTAGTACTATTCTATTCAGCCGGATACCACACGGCGGGAAGGAAAATATCGTTTATTTTAAAATATTCTCAACTATATTAAGGAGGTTGTATTTGAAACATGCAACAATAAATAATTTTAAATTTCGTCTAGCTACCAGTGTTTTGTACATCGATGGTATTGACAAATTATACACAGACAAACTTTATACATACCTATTGGCAGTAATATACCGAAAACAATAGCAAACACCCAGAGGAACAGAGGTTTATTTTAGCATATTGCGACCTATATTTTGAAATATAAGTTAGATAATATTTAACGGTATGTTAAAATAGTTCAAGTTAATTTTACTGTTAAAATTAGGTAAAGGACTGAACATTGACCTCTCTGTTTTCGTATAAGGGTTGGAGATAAAACCCACCATGCGGATTAGTAAGTAACACATATGTATCTCCCATGCTTGCGCCCATACGCCCCATGCTTTTTTCACAATAATACTGATATTTTTGTTCATTATTCTTTATTTAATATTTCAATGAGTTATCGTTTTCGTTTTATCCCTATTTTTGGGCATTAAAAATACTAAAATTTATGTTGAATATAAAACACTATTTTTGCCATAAACTGTCAAGTCAGCGTAGCTTATTCGGAAACGGGCAGTCTCGAGAAACGTAAAACGTAGTTAGGTTTCATTATTTTTAAAAGTCCTTTTATCCCTGTCTTCGCGCACTGAAAAAATGCTAAAAAGTTGGATAGAAAGTAAATGAAATTTTAGCTGTCAAATGTAATGTGATAGCCCAATGTTCAATGGGGGGATTATAGTGAAAATACTCGGGATCAAGCCTCCATGTTATTACCAGCCTTTTTTTGATTTTTTTATAATTTAATAATTTCAAAATAAAATTAGCAGGACTCTGTCACCCGGGTACTTATTACTTTAGTATTATGGATTTCCGTAAAGTAACGCCTAATTCTATAAATTCTTTTATATTCCGTGTGGCTGCTAAGATAATCGATTCAAGAAGAAAGCACTAAAACCTTATAACAACCGATTGAGTGGGTTAATTCTATAGAAAGCGGCAGTTCCGACTTCAAGCACCTGAGACAAGCCTAACGTTGATTAAACGAAAACATCCCTTGTCTTCCTCAAGCATCCTTTCAAAGGGTACATTGAAAATTGAGAACGCTTTAAAATATTGAATCCACACTAAATAATAAATATCATTATCCTCCTGCCCTTATCCCACTCTAAGTGGGATAAGGCACAACATGTTATAAGTGCATGTTGCAACATGATTTGGCTACGTAAAAAAAAAAATCGTATTTTACGACACCTCGGTAAGAAAGAGGTTGATCTACTTAGCCGGATACAACACGGCTTGCACTAAAACTGGTACTTGTATTTTTTTCGTTTTTCGACACTCCTTTTAGAGGATTTCTTTATAGATTCCGAAACGGCTGGACCTATTTTAATGAAATTTCAGATAATATTTAACATGACCTAGCGGACGATACTGCAAATTTTGGTGGTTTTTTATAACTGTAATTAATATATCTTAAAAATAATAAGCACGGCGAAGCATATGAACATACTAGTAATAAATATTTATAGACCAATATAATAAATAATATATATATACTATGAAACTGAGTTCCCAAAAGCTGTCTGTCTGTATGTGAACGATTTTTTTCAAATGTACATAACGGATTTTTGTACTGTTTCTATTGAAATCATCATTCTTTTGCCCTTGCCCTACTTCTAGTGGGGTCGACATTAAAGGATGTTACATATTTAGTTAGTTATTTTACGACCGGCCACCTGCCTGACGACAAATTACCTCGGTAAGAAATGAGGGTGGCCTACTGTACTCTGCCGGATACCACACAGCGGTATGGTTTCTATTAAAATATATCGAAATTATTGAGGAAGGGTTATTAATGGCGATTAAATTCAAGAATGATTTTTCGCAGGCAAAGCTCCGTGTAACCCTAGTATAAAAAGCAGCTTTATTTAAAATATCCGGGTGACATAGCTTTGTTCGGTATTTTCTAAAGGCATAAAGAAAGACGCTAATTTCAAAAAAAGAAAAAAAATGGATGGTGATATGATGGTGAGTCCCAGAGGGACTCCATACGGGGTATTTTCACATTTTAAGTCCGCCCATTCCCAACAGAGTTATTATAATTTTGGAAATGACAGCGTAATAAAACTTTATTTTCTAATAATAATGTAGTAGTTTTTCAATGACTGAAAACAGAGATAAAACGACATTTTTTAATGAAACCTAAAGCTAGATCGATTTATGACTGCCGAAACTCCCTACATACTAAGTTTCATAAAAATCGTTAAGAGCTGATATAGACATATGGCCCGAAAATTTTTAAGAAGCAAACTATTATTCTTAAGTTCAATTCGTAGAATCCCAAGCCTTTGTTTTAAGAGGGTGTGATATTTGTCAATACAGACTAAATAGACATATCTTTGTTAAGATAACCGGAAATGCTTTACCTGATGATTATCAACAAACTGCTTAATTCTTTACATACCTGGTACTTATTGATAAGATTATTCGTAAAAGCCAATTTCAATGTATTATTAACATCTTTATATTTAAATGAGTTAATCTTGTATATATATATATATATATATATTTTCCGAATCTCGGAAACGGCTCCAACGATTTTCCTGAAATTCAGCATGTAGGAGGTTTTGGGTGAGAAAAATTGATTTAGCTATGTTTTATGTAAAAAAAAATATTGTTTTATCCCTGTTTTTGGGCATTAAAAAACACTAACATTCATATTGAATTGAATTTTCGCCATTAACTGTCAAGTCAGCGTAGCCTTTTCGGGTAACGGGCAGCCTCGAGAAATGTGAATTCCAAGGATATATCCCCAACTAAATAATTGTTTTTTCTTTTTTTGTTAAGTTTTTAATTTTTTTTTCTGGAAAAACTTCCCGAGCGAAGCTCGGTCACCCAGATATTTTATCTAATACATCAAATTATTTTTTTTAAAGGTTACTGGCAATTTGGTTTATAAATAACTAGTAAACTTGTTAACCCATTCAGCTAAGCTAAATGCTTGTGCTAGGAGTGGTTTTACGTCGGTAGTATAATGGCCGGGATTCGAGCCCACGACATCTTGTTGGCGAGTCCGTTACTCTAACCATTCCGCTACCGCTGCTTATGTTCTTGTTTGTTATGTCCTTTACAAAATCGGTCGGTTTTAATGAAATTTTTAGACATTTTTTAGAATGACCCATTAGAATGATCTTGTAAAGTTTGCTGGCGATTGTAGCCTTTTTAAAAAATGATTTCTTTTTTTTTGGAATTCCTCTCCCCTCTTTGAAAAGAAGGGTTGGAGCTATGACCTACCACGCTGCTCAAATGGAGATTATTAGAGTACACATATCCTCAGAATTTTCTAGAGACATGCAGGTTTCCTTACTAAGTTTTCCTTTACAGAAAACAGACTATAACGAAATAATTTTATTATTACTTTTAGAAGAAGTCTGAGGTCAACTTACCTTATTCGTATTTTACGACACCTCGGTAACAAAGAGGGTGGTTTATTCTACTCAGCCGGATACCACACGGCGGGTCGACTTACCTTAGTCGCCTTTTACGACACCTCAGTAAGAAATTATTTTTTTTTCGAATAGTCTGTATGCTGTTAGCCCTAAAGGCTTTGTTAGCGTCACTGAGCGCAGAAGCATCGTCGAGGTTGCGAAATACGGAGAGAAGAGCGCAGAAACTCTACTAGCTATGGGGAACGTTGTCCTAAGGGTGCCTCCTGTGAGGCCGGACCACGGCTCAGGGCGACGTGTAGGGTATGACTTTGATTAGTCATTACGACGTCGGAAGGGTGCTACGTATGTAATGAGGGTGGTCTTTTCTACTCAGCCGGATACCACACGTCCCTAAGTGCCACTGTAAAACTCATTATAGCCAACACCTATATCACTAAATAAATAAGTGCAACGTATAAGAAAACAACCCTCAGATGCGGCGAGAGCCATTCGAGGTGATGAATATGGAACAGAGCAGTGAGATGTTGCACCCGCAGAGATGGTGCGAAATAAGCCTTTTTGCAATTCAACAGGGCGGTAGAAGCGACAGCAGAAGCGTAAACTCTTGATATTTTTATTATAGCACTTGGGTGAGATATAAAATAATGTAATAGAATTAGGCGTTACTTTGCGGAGATCCATAATACAAAAGTATTAATAGAATTATTTAGCTATAATCCGCGATGAAGTAAAATAGAAAATATATATTATGCTTAATTTAGAATGGACTATCCGGTTTCATAATTGATACATGCAGGATTCGTAAAAACACATGCATAAACCTCTACCACCGCCACCACATAAGCACTACACAGTTCACTAACACCAACTCAACAATCGTTTCGCCCCGCAACCGAAGCATCATCAGGAAATAAACTCCACGACAAAATCGCAAAGCTTTTTGATTGTTGAGTTTGTGATAGCGCTTGTATATTGTGGTAGCGGTGGTGCAGAGCCGTTCGAGGTGATGAATATGGACCAGAGCAGTGAGATGTGGCACCGCAGAGATGGTGCGAAATAAGGAATCAATCCCAGGCTTTAAACTTTATTGGTTCACACGTTACCATTACGCTGTCACAGCTTTGCGTTTGACAGCTCAAATATCATTTACTTTCTATTCCTATTTTGAGTAGTTTTTTTAGTGCCCAAAACCAGGCAAGGTTTTTGGAATAAAACCTAGTTATATCGATTTTACTCCCCCAAAATGCTGAACTACATTCAATTGTTGGAGCCGTTTCCGAGATTCGGAAAATATATATATCTAACTAAATCTAACACAAAATATCGCCGACCACAGTACATATACAAAATTAATACCGCGAGAAACATTTAAATGCCGTAGTTTACTCTGACGCTACATTGCCTCGGCGCGGTATAAAAACGAAGGGACACTCTCATGAAAATCATAACAATTCCCATCAGCATCGAGTACACATCCTTAGTGAGATAATACAAATACAAGTTCTAACATTGTTTGTATCGAGAAGTGAAATTTCCCAGTGATGCTGTAATAATATCGCTGGTAAGTTTGGAAAATTAATTAACTTACTCGTAACAAACACTTTAGAAATTAAATTAGAAATGGCAGCCAATTAAATTAAAGTTTAAATAATACAATATATATCGAATATATTTTATATAGAACTCAGTTAATCTTGTATGTATATAAATATATTTTCGGAATCTCGATTTTCGATGGACGATTTTCCTGGAATTCAGCATGCAGGAAGTTTTGGGGGAGAAAAAAAGATCTAGTTAGGTTTAATTTAAAGAAAAATTCGTTTTATACCTGTTTTTAGCAATAAAAAAATAATTAAAATTACATTGAATATGTTTTATATATAAAACACTATTTTAACTGTAAATTGTCAAGTCAGCGTAGGTTATTCGGGGAACTGGTGGTCTCGAGAAGTGAAAGAAGTGACACTATTATTATTTTTTTTTTTAACTTTCTTTTTTTATTTTGTAAAAAATTAAAATTAACCAGGTAATATCTATAAAATAAATTAATGTTTATCAAAGAATTAACAGTTGGCCTTATATGTTAATATCTATGTCATAAATAAATAATATCTATGTACGTAGGTGATTGAGCCTTCCTCGGTAATTTTGAAAATGATGTAAAAAAAAATTGAAAAAAAAATTAAAACAATAATAGGGCAGGTGTGGCTCGATCCTAGGTATTTTCACCTCTCTAGATCGCCCGTTCCCCAAACGAACTACCATGACTTTAAGGCGAAAGCGAAAAATTGTGATTATATTCAACGTAAATTAAAAAAAAAATAGAGCCCCAAAACAGGGATAAAACGACATTTTTTTTTAAATAATATAAATAAATAAAATATATGGGACACTTATCTAGATCGATTCCCCCCCCCCCCAAACCCGCAACATGCTGAATTTCAGGAAAATCGTTGGAGCCGTTTCCGAGATTCTAAAATATATATAAATACATACAAGATTAACTGATTTAAATATTAAAGATAAATAAATAAGTTCAAATATATTTAAGGAAAAAATATATGGTATAAAAAAGTTGATATACTTAACAAGTGAAGTTAAAAATGCTTTTAAAAAGCTTTTAACAAAACTTCACGTCACTAGTGTTAACTTTCGAGCAGTTCCCTCGTCTGGAGAAAATCCTAGCAGCATCAGGTCATCATAAACATGCATTGTCATGAACTGCATCAGTTTATAAGTAGCTTGCTTTGCTTAGAAATCGTATTAAATTCAACAAGGGTTAATTTATTTAATTCCATTCAAATAATTTTGCTTAAATCTAAACAATTAATAAAATAAATCATAATTAAAATAAAACTCGCAGGCTGACCCACACGCTGTATCGCGAGTACCTTCCACAAATACTACAATAAAGTAAATAAAAACAAAAAAATCGAAAAATAAATTTTTACCAATGCTAATTTAAATATTAAAAGCTTTTATTCAACTTGCAATGCATGTATGTGAAGGTGGAATCTTGCACGTTAAATTTGACCCTCTTCTCGGGGTCCGATTGAGATGAAATTTTTTTTTGTCCGGTCCCGATGACCATGCATGTTTATGATAAGCATGACATGATGCTGCCAGGATTGGCTCCAGACGAGGAAACTCCTCAACCGTTAACAGTAGGGACATGAAACTGACTTGACTTTTTAAAACGCTTTTTTAAAAGCATTATTAACATGCAATAATATGTAACGAAAATATTTTATTTTTATTTATTATCAGCTTACCACTATTATTACAGTGAACCCTACTAAAATAGTAAAACTTAATTACCTAAAACTTATAATGTATAAAGCTATCCTAGTAAGTTCACTGAGAGAACTGAAAAAAAAACATCATATGTTTCGTTTTTGTATGTGTGTTTGTGTGCGTAGAGTGTGTGTGTAGTTGTGTGTCCGTGGATGTGTGTACGTTAATATATGAGCGCTTAGTAATTCAGTACTTGTGTGACCGAGCCTTGCTCTGTAATTTTTGCAAAATAAAAAAAAAGAAAACTTAAAAAAAAAATAATCGGGTAGGTGGGGCTCGATCTTGGTATTTTCATTTCTCGCGAACACCCGTTCAACGAATAAGCTACGCTGACTTGACATATTATGGCAATAATAGTGTTTTATATTAAATTTTAGTAAGTATTTTTTTTAATGCCCAAAATGCCAGGAATAAAATGTTTTTTTTCTTAAAATAAAACCTAGCTAGATCTACTTTTCTCCCCCAAACCCTGCTGCTGCATGCTGAATTTTAGGAAAGTCGTTGGAGCCGTTTCTGAGATTCCGAAAATATTACCCGCAACTTCGTTCGCGTGGACTGTGGTCGTGTCATAGGTCGATAATAGATGATGCTTTTAATGTCATCCTATTCCTGTAGAATTAACGGGATTTCTAAAGCTTATATGATTTTCCGGTGTATAAGGAATAATTGTGCCATATTTCACCGATATTGGTTCAGCGGATTCGCCGTGAAAGAGTAACAAACATACATACATACTCACAAACATTCGCATTTATAATATTAGTAGGATACCAGATTAACTCATTTAAATATTAAAGATTTTAAGCAGCTTAAAATAGACCTCATTTCAGCTAACATAAAAAATCTATATTCTATAATTTCAATTATAACAATAAAAATATCAGTTGCAAACTGATATTTCTGTGAACCCGAGGCGATTTCAAAATTGAAATCATTCCTGAAATTAAAGAAGGCGAAAGAAATGAAACAATCTTGTGAATATCAAATTATAAGCCTCCAAGAAATTATGAAACGCAATATTGTGGACGCCGTAATTTTGACGTGACATTCGGCACAGTGGGGTGATACTCAGATTGTATCGTTTCCGATTTAAAAATATAAATTGGGTAAATAGCCGTGTGTTATGCGGCTGAATAGAATAGTACCACCCTCATGTCTTACAGAGGTGTCGTAAAAGGCGACTAAGGTAAGTTGACTCACCTTGCGGTATCCGGTTAAGTAAAATAGACCACCCTCTTTCTTATCAAGGTGTTGTAAAATACGACTAAGATAAGTTGACGTCAGGCAGGCGGCCGGTCGTAAAAACGCAGCCAAATCATGTGACAGCATGTTTATAACATCTTGTGCTGACCCCACTTAGACTGGGATAAGGGCAGAAAGATTAATTAGGTAACTAGGAGATAAGCTGAGATAGTCCAGCGGTGTGACCGTGCGACTCTTTCACGAAAGGGTCACGAGCTCAAACCCGGGCAGGCACCTGCGGTCTGGCGTGTATCTGCATCATCAACCCTCGCGTCTTTTTTCTCTCCCTCGAACCTTGATAAACAGGGCCTTAAACCTGTGTGACCCACAATACTCAGGACACGAATTAAATCAAATAAAACTGGCCTTGGAAAGCAATTCAAAATTCAAATTCAAATTCAAAATATTCTTTATTCAAATAAACTCTACTGCTGGTTTGGAAAGCTGTTCCTACCGAGAAGAGCCAGCTAGAAACTCGGCGGTTGCTCTTTTAAAAAAAATACAATTCTTAATGCTAGTTACATTTAATCGTTTCTATCTTGTACATGGTCGAACAATATCTATATCTACGCATTTTTATCGTCTAAATAATCCTCTTTAGGATTTAAGGCTTTCTGTATTAGCCTCTCCTTAATAGTGTTTTTACACTGCTGTAATGGCAAAGCTCAAAATTGATTGTGGAATTTTATGATAGAATCTTATACCCAAACCCACAAACGACATACGTACTTTTTCAAGGCGCAAAGCAAGGGTCGCAAGCTTATGTCGGTTCCTACTTTGTCTATTATATACATCACCTATCGTTTTATAATTCTTGGTTATAACTGTCGCCAATGTTATCCTTTAGCACAAAACAAGTATTCGCGAAGATAGGTAGAAGCAGCACGGTCGCCTGCTTATTTAACGTATGTTAAGGGAGTGAGACAGAGACAGAGAATAGATGCATTCGAAATGTGGTGCTGGAGGCGAATGCTCCGAATACCCTGGACGGCCAAACGCACAAATCTTAATATTCTCTCTCAATTCGGCTTAAAAACCCGTCTGTCCACTATCTGTCTCAAACATACTTTCTTATTTCGGGCACATAATGTGAAGAGGAGATGGCAATCTGGAAAAGCTGGTCATTGTTGGCAACACAGAAGGCAAAAGGCCACGAGGCCGGTCGCCAACACGATGGTCTGACCAAGTAGAAGAAGCCACCTCCTCGTCCAGATTCTATCAGAGGGCTACTATGGATCAGAACAAGTGGAGACAGATTATACAAAGAAAGGCTTCAAATGACCATGATCTTCAGTAATGATGGACCGATTGAAGAAGAAGGGGGTGAAGAATAAGGTAGGCCACCTATCTTCGTCGTAAGTATAATATTAAGAAGATATTCCGTCCTCCTGGTCAAATATGTAGCCTGCTGCGCTCACCGAAAGACCCAGATCCACTTAGCTTGGTGTTAATAGGATTCCTTGCGGCTGTAGGAGTTATATAGGTGAAACTCGTCGCAACATCAGGACGAGGATATCGGAGCACATACGTAGTGTCTTAAATATGGAATTATTATAAAAAAAAAAGTATTATCCATGGAGAAATTTCTAGTACCTAGAAAAATAGGGGAAACTATTGAAATTGGCCGTTACCGGAATTTTAACAGAGACGGTGGATGGAGACTACCTCCGGCTTGGAAACAGATTTTTGACACTACGGGTTCATATGAAGACCCATTTGAACCCGACACCGTATGCGTCGCAGGCACTAACTGCATCCGATGAAGACCAGAGCGACAGGGAACAGAGACAGGGACGTTAAAGAGGCGCGACCACCGCCACTGACGTCTGGTTGTATATACCACACATCATCCTCCTTCCCTTATCCCACTCTAAGTGGAGTAGGCACGACATGCTATAAATATGTTGTCACATTTGATTGGCCCGTTGAAGCAGTGACACTGCCTTCAGCGCCGCAGGTCGGTTCGATTCCCGCCGAGGGCTAACATTTTCTATAAATGAATTTGTTGGTCTTTGAGCCTGGCTGTATATTTGTATTTAAGTATGTATTTAAAAAATATATAAGTATATTCACCAGTTGTCTGTCACCCATAACACAAGTATTAAGTTACTTACTTTGGGGACGGACGACCGAGTGTGTAAGTGTCCCATATATTTATTTATTTATAATTTATTTATTTATTTGGCTATGTGTTATATGACCGGCCGCCTGCCTGACGTCAACTTACCTTAACTGTATTTTACGACACCTTGGTAAGAAAGGGTGGTTTACTGAAATGCCACTCGGCGGCTCGATTTACCTTAGTCGCCTTTTACGACACCTCGGTAAGAAATGAGGGTGGTACTATTTTACTCAGCCGGATACCACACGGCACAATGTGTTTTTATATCTTATACAGAATAACACTATCACTAAATTACAAAAGCCGTCGAGCGTCGTCGAGCCTATCTGATGATCCGGTTACGAGGCGAAACGATTGTTGAGATTGACCTAATGAATATGTGTAGACAAAAGTAATGAGAATATTATTTTGCTATAATCCGCGTTAAAAGGAAATATATGTAAAACAAAAATCGCAAAGTGAAGTCTATCTCCTGACGATGCTTCGGTTACGGGGCGATACAATTGTTGAGATTGTGGTGGTGAATCGGTCTCAGATAGTGCATGAGTTCCTACAAATTCCGCATGTATCAGGTATGAGAACGAATAGTACACTCTACATTTAGCAACATATATTTCCTTTTATCGCGGATTATAGCAAAATAAAACTCTCATTACTTTTGTATTATGGACCTCCGCAAAGTAACGCCTAATTCTATAAATTATTTGAATATGTGTAGATTAAATTAAACGCATTAATAAAAAATATGGAAACCTTAACTAATAATAATCCTCAATCGATACTCCCAAGAAATATCAACGACAATAGGCAGAAAGTAATTTGTTAGAATATATGTAGTTATAAGATTTCAGGTGAAAGAAGCCAGTATATTAGTATTCAATTATTATTCTCCGAAAGCTTTTGTACGTATAAAAGTTTATGTATTCTTTATCTTTAGGCCTTCTCAGAGCAAGTAGAAGCCTTTGTGCACACAATAATTACAGGTTTATAGTATATTGCATTGTTATATATCTTTAATATTTTAATGAGTTAATCTTGTATGTATATATATATATATATAAATATATTTTCGGAATCTCGAAAACAGCTCTAACGATTTTCATGAAATGGTTTTGGGGAGAAAAACGCCGTGTCGTATCCGGCTGAATAGAATAGTACCACCCTCTTTTCTTACCGAGGTGTCGTAAAAGGCGACTAAGGTTAGTTGACCCACCGTGTGGTATCCGGTTTAGAAGAATAGACCACCCTCATTCTTATCGAGGTGTCGTAAAATACGACAGAGGTAAGTTGACGTCAGGCAGGCGGCCGGTCGTAAAAACGCAGCCAAATCATGTAACAGCGTGTTTATAACATGTTGTGCCGACCCCACTTAGAGTGGGATAAGGGCAGGAGGATGATGGTTTTGGGGAGAAAAATCGATACCTAGCTAAGTTTTATTTTAAAAAACTCGATGTATCCCTGCTTTTGCGCACTTAAAAAAACTACTAAAATAGAAACAGAAAGCAATAAGATATTTGAGCTGTCAAATGTAAAGCTGTGACAGCCTAATGGTAACACGCGAACCAATAAAGTCCAAAACGTGGGATCAATTCCCACATGTCACATCAATTCCCGCGTTTTTTTTAAGCAAGGCTCGGCCACTCAGGTACTACCTTAAATAAGATTAAATAAAATATTTATTGTTTAGCTTTGCCCTTTTGTTGTCGCCAAAAACTTCCGCTTTGTATTTTATAGAAACACAGTCATGAAACAAGAGTATTGCGCCCTTTTTGATTAAAATGGTAACAACACTGTGACGTGTTGTTTCCGGTTGAGTCTTCCTATTGATAAAACGTTTCAGTGACAGTCAGTCTTAGTTCGTCATTCAAGAGAAGTGCATCTCGGAACGGGAATTGTAATATTCCTATTATATCGTGTAATTGTATATAGTGTGCGCTAACACTTTTAATTTCAAATACAAAATAGTTTCTCACTCTGTGACATTAAATATTGACGCGTCATACAAAGTAAAACGTATAACATTGCCGTTAAAAGCTCCTCTTTAATTTAAATATTGTGAATTGTAATTATAATTATGAAATTCTTATGTAAATTCATTAAACATACATTATACACATCATCCTCCTGCCCTTATCCCGCTTAGTGAGGTCGGCACATGCTACAAACATGTTGTCACTTGATATGGCTGCGTAATTTACGACCAGCCGTCTGCCTGACGTCAAATTACCTTAGTCGCATTTTACGACACCTTGGTAAGAAAGACGGTGGTTTATTTTACTTAACCGGATACCACACGGTGGGTCAAATTACCTCAGTCGCCTTTTACGACACCCCGGTAACAAATGAGGGTGGTACTATTCTACTTAGCCGGATATCAAACGGCGTATACATTATACACATGTATGTATTCAATAATCGGTTTTTACTTAACGTTGTTAACATCTAGAAGCGAAGAAGTAAAATAGAAAATATATATAATGCTAAATGTAAGTATACAATCGGTTATCATACCTAATACATGCAGGATTCGTAAAAACACATGCACAAACCTCCGATTTGCGATTTTGGTCGTGGAGTCTATCTCCTGACGATGCTTCGGTTGCGGGGCGAAACGATTGTTGAGTTTGTGATAGTGAACGTATATAGTGCTTGTGTATTGTGGTGGCGGTGGTGGAGGTTTGTGCATGTGTTTTTTTTAAGAATCCTGCATGTATCAGGTATGATAACCGATTGTCCACTTACATTTAGCATTATATAAATTTTCTATTCTACTTCTTCGCGGATTATAGCAAAATTATTTTATTATTACTTTTGTATTATGGATCTCCGCAAAGTAACGCCTAATTCTATAAATTAAATAAAACAGCCCTTTTTATTTTACAGTAATATTAATCCTAATAAATTTTCAAAGCCTAATACGAATTCTTAAGGAATTTATTCCAAAGATGTATTTGTAAGACCTCAGAAGGCGTTTGTTTTCTGGTTGCTTTTCTAAATACGTGAGTTGGGAAAAAAGCGAGCATCAAACAGCTTTAACCCAAATATTATTTTATATAAATATTTGAGATATCGGTTTCAATAATTCATGATTATTCAAAAAAACTAAAACAACCTCAGGCACTTTGGTTTGATAAATATTGGTTAAAATTATTTTTATTGAAATCTGTAGCACTTAAATGTAACAATAAAATTTGCAAACCATTGTATTATTGTCTAGGGACGCCACAGATTATAACGCTATAAATAAATATTATTTGAACGTGATTTGTAAAACAAAATACCGTTATTGTGAGTGTTACCAATTAATATTTCCTTAGAATTGAATTTAGAATCTATTCGGTGACGAAAATATTCATTTAGGTAATGGCGTTAAGTTATGCTATTGTTTTTCTCTGACTTTCTCTTCGGCTCAGTGCTTTTAATAGCTGGAATATCTTGATTTCGGGTATAAATATATCTAAACTAATATTAAAGACAATAGCGGTATATTACTGCTATGTCGTGTAGTATCGGGCTAAATAGAATAGACCACTCTCTTTGCTTACCGAGTTTCGTAAAGGCGACTAAGGTAAGCCAACCCGCTGTGTGGTATCCGGCTGAGTAGAATATACGACCGTCATTTCTTACCGAGGTGTCGTAAAAGGCGACTAAGTTAAGTGCCGTGTGGAATCTGGCTGAGCAGAATAAACGACTCTCATTTCTTACCAAGGTGTCGTAAAATTCGATTAAGCTAAGTTAACATCAGGCAGGCGGCCGGTCGTAAAAAATTAGCCAAATCAAGTAAAACATGTTTAAAACATGTTGAGCCTACTTTGGAAAGGAAGAAAGATCAGGGGTTTTACCCACCTTTTATTATTCCTTATCCATAATATCAGGATAGCCCAGCGGTAACATCGTGCGACTCTTTCGAGGAGGTCACGGGTTCGAACCCGGGCAGACACCAATGAGTTTTTCTGTTAAAAACTTATGTGTCTAATTGATAATTGCAATTTATCACACGCTTTTGTGTAACCTACCAATCCGCATTGGACCAGCGTGGTAGGTCTTTCCTCCAATCCTTCTCTCCAAAAACGGAGAGCCTATTCTCAGCAGTGGGATAGTAATAGGCCGCTACTTTACTTCTTTTTTACTTATTCCTTATCCACCGGGGTAATATATAGGCTAAAGAAATCCTGTTCATTCTACATGAAAAGGATAACATTGAAAATCACCATCTATTATCAATCTATCTCGCGACAACAGCGAACGAAGATGCGGGTCATAGCTAGTCCTATTAACATTATAAATGCGAAAGTTTGTGACTGTGGATGTTTGTTACTCTTTCCCCTTTTTCTAAATTCCGCAATCAATTTCAGCTTTGCCATTACAGCAGTTTAAGAACACTGTTAAAAAGAGGCTGATACAGAAAGCCTACTATACTCTTGAAGATTATTTAGAAGATAAAAATGTGTGGATATAGCTCTCTTTGAACCTGTACAAGACAGTAACGACATAATATAAATAGTATTAAGAATTATATTTTTAAAAGAGCAACCGCCGAGTTTCCTGCTGGCTCTTCTCGGTAGGAACAGCTTTCCGAACCAGCAGTAGAGTTGACGATTCAAAAGCACTTGTTTACAAGTTTATTTGAATAAAGAATATTTTGAATTTGAATTTGAATTTCACAGCGAATCCGCTGAACCAATATCGATGAAATTTAGCAAAATTATTCCTTATACACCGGAATAACATATAGGCTATGGAAATCCTGTTAATTCTATAGAAATAGTTCTTCTTCTTCTTCTTCCTGCGGCACTACAACCCTTTATGGGTCCTGGCCTCCTCAACGAGCCTTTTCCACTTCGCTCTGTCCCTAGCCTCCCGTCTCCAAGATGTGACTTTGCCCATAGATCTGAGGTCCTCCTCGACACAATCCCTCCATCGTTTCCTCGGTCTGCCTCTAGGTCTTTTTTGCTGCGGGATCCACTTGGAAATGGTTTTGGCAGCTCTAATATCGTCCATGCGTTCCAGATGGCCCGCCCATCTTAGCCTTTGAGCCTTGCAAAACCTGACAACCGTTTCTTTATGAATCAGCTGATCCAATTCGTAATTCATTCTTCTACGAAACGTGCCGTTGTCTTCTCGCACTGGTCCGAAGATTTTTCGTAAAACGTTCTTTTCGAAAAATGGCAGTATATCTATAGAAATAGTATGTCATTGAAAATCACCATCAGGATTGATAATATCAATCCTGCGACAACAGCAAACGAAGTTGCGGGTAAAATCTAGTTTTATATAATTAAATGTGAAACCAGATATAGCCAGCGATGAGTTGGCGGTAAAAATGTAGATAAAAAAACAATTCTCACTAAAAAAATACCTACGCAGGGCCCGTAAAAATTATCGGAATTATCTGTGTAAATAACTGAGGCATTAAATCGACAATATTTAGAGACGAACGGCGGGGCACCATCAAAGGGATACAGAAAAAAAATTATTGTCTTTGGTAAAATAAACGAAGAGACGATGGCGGTCTTAACGGCTGGCTATAAATAATTTAATAGGGTACCTTTTTATACTGCACTCCATTTTGAAATATCTATATTTCTTAGTTATTTGTATTAGTTTACATCCTCCTGCCCTTATCGCACTCTAAGTGGGGTCGGCACAAAATGTTATAAACATGCTGTCACGTGATCTGACTGCGTTTTTACCTACCGCCTGCCTGACTTCAACTAACCTCTACTATTCTACTCAGCCGGATACCACACGGCGGGTCGACTTACCTTAGTCGCCTTTTACGACACCCCGGTAAGAAATGAGGGTGGTACTATTATATTCAGCCGGATACCACACGGCGGGTCGACTTACCTTAGTCGCCTTTTACGACACCTTGGTAAGAAATGAGGGTGCTACTATTCTATTCAGCCGGATACAACACGGCGGATTTGTAGTAGTTTAGATATTATAGTTAATTGAAATAGTCCTATCCAAGATATAATAAGATATGTTTTAATTGACTCGTTGGCGCAGTTGGCAGTGACCCGCATTCAGTTCCGCGGATCGTGGGTTCGATTCCATCCGAGGGCTAACATTTTCTAAATATAATTATTTGATTTAGTATATGCATATATTTAACAGGTGTCTGTTACCCATAACATCTTTAATATTTAAATGATTAAATCGGTTCCAACGATTTTCATGAAACTTAGTGTTTCGGGGGCGACAAATCGATCTAGGTAGGTTTCATTATTCAGTGTTGTAAAAGGCGACTAAGGAATGTTTCCCGCCGTGTGGTATCCGGCTGAATAGAATATACCACCTTTATTTCTTACCAAGTTGTCGTAAAAGGCGACTAAGGTAAGTCGACCCGCCGGCTGGTATCCGGTTAAGATCACCCTCTTTTTAACAGAGGTGGCGTAAAATACGACTACGGTAAGTTTACATCAGGCAGGTCGTAAAATACGTAGCCAAACCAACGTGGCAACGTGGTTATGACATGTTGTGGCGACCCTACTTAGAGTGGGATAAGGGCTGCTTTGTTAGTATTGATGCTAAAATCCGTTAGGGCTAATTTTGTTGAAATAATGTTTACTAAATATAAATATGGCTAACGTATTGTCAGTGAAATATTTCTCAAGAAAAGAGTTACAAGGGCATCCTAACACAATTATGTTTTTATTCAAAGTTAGCGGCTAACACTAACGAGCGAAACAAGTTTTAAAACTTGGAAATTCACAAGATTTCTTTTCCACAGAGGTATAGCGTATACCGATCTTAATGTAATTTTTTATCAAAGACACATTTGTGTTTCACAAAATCTGAACGGAATAATCAGTAAGTGACATGTTCAAAAAAAACGCCGACACATTTGTTATTTTTAAGTTTATTTATTGAGAATAATCAAGAAGACCTCCATTGTAAAATAAATTACTTTATAAGTTGCTAGCAATCGCCAGCGGCTCCGCTCGCGTGGAAATATTAAAACCATAATATAGTATTTTGAGAACCATAAAGATGGTTAAAGTGGGTTAACCGTAACAGCTAGACATATGCTGTCACGGACTTTTATTTAGAACTTTTAGAGGGGAACAATTTTGTAATACATGATTTTTGAATAGCTATCACCGTTTATTTGCGTACGCAAGGAAAGCTTTAAATTTTGTCGATTTCGTACTATTTTTATTGGTGCTCCTCTCCTGTTCATCTAAGCGTGATGCTATATAGCCTTCCTCGATAAATGGACTATCTTACACTCGAAGAATTTTTCAATCGGTCTAGTAGTCGTCGAGATTAGCGCAGTCAAACAATCGAACAAACAAACTCTTCTACAGGAATAGGATATGCCATTGAAAAGTGCCATCTATTATCGACCTATCACACGACAACAGTCCACGCGAACGAAGTCACGGGTAAAAGCTTAGTAGGTTTATAAAGCGGAGAGACATTATATACAATGAAGGGACAATATAACAATCCATTAGACTCGAAATCAGTATAATTCTTTGGAAGCTATAATGCTACAGACATACAAATAAAGATATACTCTTACATGTTAAAGTTATAACAGCGTGTGTGTGCCGGGGTTTAAAAAGGATACACCTAAAGATTGGAATATCTGGAACTAGAGTCTAGAATTCGCAGTTGAATAAGGCAAAATCAATTCTAGAAGTAATTATGTGGACCACAAATTTTCCTTATTCATCTTTTCTTTTATTTTCCAGAACGATGACTTACTACTGGATCTTCATCACCTTTTCCTGGTTCGGCAGCGCCAGCCTCCAGTACATCAACAGCGCCGGTCCAGGAGCAGAAACTCTCATGGACCCACTGGATTCCACCATACACTATCCCCCATTACCTTATGTCAATTACATCAATATGCCTAACCCAAAAAACAACTACGAAACATTCCAGAACGATGAAAACTTAGACAACCACTTTTACCAGCAAGACCTCGAGCCACTCGATTCACAGCGAAAAAGAAGAACTACTGAAGAACTAAAAGATGACGACAAAGTAAAACACTGGCTACCAAATTTAGTTGATAAAGAGAAAACGATTTACCTACAAAATGAGGGGAAAATAAATCCCTTTATATTACAAGCATTTGCTAACGCTTTAGACGGCAATTCTTCTGATAGGAATCTAATTGAGACTTCGGAGAAGCGTAGTTTTAGCCCATGGGGAGGTAAAAGAGACAATCCGAACCTTGTAGAACATATGTGGACATGGAAACGATCATCAAGCATCCGAGAACCGAGTATGCCCAAAAGAGTGCGCTTCAGCCCGTGGGGTGGAAAAAGAAGCGGGCAGATGATTTACAAACCAGACAACAAAGGCTCCAAAGTTATCTTTTCAGCATCAGTGCCGGAATTGACTCGGATAATATCCAACTATTCGCCGAACGGTAACAGAGTCGATGTAACCGGCTTCCAGTTTGTGCCATCGTTGGACAAACGGCATCCAATCAAGATATTAGCTTTGAGTACAAATTTGGATGAAAGAACGTTGCGAGATGCTCTCCCTTTCAACAATTTAATGGAGACGCTGCCAAGAATCTATAAACCTGGTCACCCGTATCTTGATATCAATTTAAAGAAGGATGGGAAGAGGAAGGTTAAGTTTAGCGCTTGGGGCGGCAAGAGGTCTCCTCCAATCATCGGACCTATTTGGACGCCTGCGTCACAGGATATAAAGGACTCAGCGTTAGACACAATTGTGTTAGTTAGAAACAACCAAGACGACGTAACTACTAAAACTTTGTAACAGGCTAATACGAATGACTGAATGGCACAACGTTATATATAATACGATAATTGGTTCTCGATACTCAATTTAGTCGTTTGTTTTATGTTTAAGCGCCATAGAAGTATAAATTGTGAGAAAGAAGTCTGCTAGAAGTCCTAAAAATGTCTACGATGAAAAGGCTGGGTTCATCGGAGGCAGATCGGACTTGCATCCTGTAGATATATATAAAACAAACATAGTCAATTGTTTAAATATTGCTATTACTAGTGAAATTGTAACTTAAATAAGGCCAAATTACATAATGTATCTTAATGTGCTATTTATTGTGCAACTTTAGTAAATATAAGGGATTAAATTACATGTTTTTAAAGTCTTATCCATTTATTGCCCTGAGGCTGTTATATTGAGCTGTTGAACTGTAAATGTTTTTAGGACATTCAATTATTGTTTTCAGAACGAAAATTCTGAAATAAGAATAACTTATTTCAAATACATAGATTAAAATAATTGACCAAATAAAAATTGGAAAATATTAAATAGCTATAATAGGTAAAAGGTTTTAAATCCTACATGAATATAATTACAATAAACATAGTAACAAAGGTAAAAAGAAATATATTCGATTTGTATTGATCGTATTGTCGATTGATTTGATTTTATAACAATTTCGACCTATCCGAAGAATAAAGTTACATGTTCCATATATAAGCATAGGAAATGTAACTTTATTCTTCGGATAGGGTGACTTATTAACCCAATTATATTAAACTACTAACGCCATCTGTTACAAACTACAGAACTACTTAAAACCTTTGGTTAACTCTCACACGGTATAGCACCGTCACAACCCAGACCGACGAATCGACGACCTCTGCCCAGAGAACTCCTATCACCCTCCCCGGCAGGAGAGGAGAGGAGACGAGGCGGCAGAAGTACGAGCATAGGAGCCCGACCAGCGTACCCTAAGGCGTCCGCCTAAAAAGCGGACTCCCGACCGCAAAGGTCAAAATAAATTACCCGGGCGATAATGATCGCCCGAGAGGACTAGCCCGGATAAAGAGGTCTAACCTCTAGGCCCGAAGCCCTCCCGGCAGCCTAAAAGGGCTAAAGGAGAAGACCCACAATATATAACTCTCACAAGACGTCTGCTTAACCAGCGTTGACCCCTGACCTTTTGGTCAAACAATTATCCGGATGATATAAGCATCGCCCGAGAGGAAAAGCCCGCGTAAAGAGGCGTAAAACCTCGAGGAGAGTAGCCCTTCGGCCGTAGCCTAGTTTCGGCTGGGGCGAACTTGCTTTTATTTTCTTAAAGGTTGCTCTTAATACTATTTCTTAGTCTTCTTATACATGACTTATGACAAGAAGTCATATTTACATCATCAGCATTTTATTATTTGATTTATAAGAAAACGTCAGAATGTCTAGCAAAGTAAACTAAGTAATGTTCTGTTACTATCCCACAGCTGGGCATAGGTCTCCTCTCTACCTTTTTGGAGAGAAGAATTGGAATTGAGGCCTACCACACAGCTCCAATGCAGATTGTTGGTTACACAGATCCCTAGAATTCAAAAGATCAGGTTTCCTCACAATGTTTTCCTTAACCGAAAAGCGTGTGATAATTTGCAATTGAAAAAATCATTGGTACATGTCCCAGGGTTGTAACCTATGATCGTCCCTAGAGAGACACATGGTCTTGCCACTGGCATATCACAGCTAAATATCTGAGTCCTAAATAATCACTTTGGTCTTAGCATCTTATCTTCCTGTGAAAGACTATTGCCATTACTGTGTTAAATATAAAACTCAACAAAGTATTTTAGTGTACAGCTATATCATGCATTTTTTTTTATGTCAGGAAAACCCATTATGGGTCGTCACCGCCCGATGGGGATGAGCGGTGGGTATGTCGGACTCTCACCGACTAAAAACCTGACAGTGCTCCACCACGTTGCTGGTGGCGGGGACATGATACCGTTGCACACATTACCCCCATCCCTGCCAGCAGCAACTCTGAACCCCTGAGTATGCCACCTCTGGGTCAGGGCCTCTCTAATTGTGGCCCCTCCCCCTACTAGACGATGCATCAGTAGCACCAGATGCAACGGCCGCCCCGGGGACCTAACTCCAGCGTACTCCTAACTCTGATAAGCTATATCATGCCACTTTAACTTTATTTTACTGTTGTCAGCAAAGTGACATTGTAATGTTTATCTTTGTACTGTTTGCAATGTCAGTCTATTCCTGCAGAATAAACAGGATTCATATAGCTTATATTTTATGCCGGTGAATAATAAGTAAGTGTGCCAAATTTCATCCATATTGGTTCAGCAGATTTGTTGTGGAAGAGTTACAAACATCATCCATACACAAAAATTTTCACATTTTTAATATTAGAAGGATTACAGTGCCACATATCAAAGCTAAATACTAGTATGTACTATATACTGCAATGCAGCAAATATAAATAATAAAATAAATTGGAGCTAACAATTGGCCTCTATATTAATGTATAGGAAAATCACAAATATTAAGGTGAATTAAAACAAAATATGTCAATAAGTTTTTTTTATTTTGTAGCTTACAAGAAACTAAGGTCACAAAATCTTATTGTTGTTAATAAATTGTACTAAAATAAAATATGAAGGTCGCTTATACATAGATATACAATGTGAATGAATTAGACACTCCCAAAAAACATTTAGGCATCTATAAGGACATTGAGAAAAAATAAAATATTATAGTGTATCTATGCAAAACATTTAAAAAAGGTTTACACAGTTCTTAATATAATATGGTACCCAGACTCAGTCTCTACTGGTTTGCTCAGCTGCCCCACTTTCAGCTTGAATGCCTCTTCTTCAAACGCTTGCTGCATCTGACCACGGCTGAACATACCAAGATCACCTCCACGTTTCGCTGAGGAACAGTCTGAATACTTCATAGCAATATCAGGGAATGAGGTTTCGTTAGAAACAATCTGCTTACGGTAACTTTTGAGTTGATCCAGCGCCTCCTCTTTGGTTTTAGTGATGGTTTCCTCCCTCCATGACGTTGGGCGACGACTCTCTGAATGCTTGACAAGAATATGGCTGCACCTGATTTCTCCAGGATCGGCTGGAGCATCGGGCCGTTCCCATTGAGATTTTTTAGTATACATATTCAGAAAATATGTCATACCAGTAGACCGACTCGTTCTCATCTCCCATCCTTCAGGTAAAGGTGCTTCAGTCTCGTTGGACATCCTGGAATTTGTCGTGAACTATGTTGATGCATTTCACACACTTTAAAAATTATAACGACCGGTATAACATTCAACACATAACTAAAACACTTCGTATACGGAACAATTATTTGTAACGAGGTTTAGAATACGTAAAACGAGTGCTTAATCTACAAAATATTAATAGTTATACTTTTAGCGTCGTGTTCACTAAAAAAATCGGTATGCAAACAATAACCTAAAAAAAATCTTGTATGTGTAAATATTAGACTTACCTGGTGTTGATTTCTTGATAGAAGATAGACAACCTTATTTAGAAATCAATCTACCATTGATTTTAATTAATCTCAGTGTTGAAATAATCGGTTATCGGTACGTAAAAATATAAGCATTCTTCGATAACGTAGTTTATTATGTTCACAGACTATTTATAATATTTTAGTGAGTTGTCTATGAGTTACAATTTATAGTGTATAGTCCGTCAAGAAAGTCGTGAAAAAAAAGGAGGGCGCCACTGTTTTTTACATGGTATCTCTATATACTTCGATTAATAAATTTTGATACTTCATTTGCAAAAAAAAAAACAAAAGTAATAATAAAATTATTTTGCTGTAATCCGCGATGACGTAAAATAGAAAATATATATAATGCTAAATGTAGAGTGGACAATCGGTTATCATACCTGATACATGCAGGATTCGTAAAAAACACATGCACAAACCTCCACCACCGCCACCACGATACACAAGCACTATATACGTTCACTTTCACAAACTCAACAATCGTTTCGCCCCGCAACCGAAGCATCATCAGGAGATAGAAATCGCAAAGCCTTTGCTTTGCGATTTTGTGCATGTATTTTTTACGAATCCTGCATGTATCAGGTATGATAACCGATTGTCCACTCTACATTTAGCATTATATATATATTAGGTCCTTACAAATGAAATTGGCGTTTTCTATGGGAGGAACATAAAGTCGTTTTTTTAATGAAATATGTTTATTTAATCAAAGTATGTACCATTGCTATGTATGCACTTTTGCCATCTCATAGGTAGTTCATTGATCCCCTTACTAAAAAAACCATTCGGGCGGGAATCAATAAAATCTTTGAAGGCGGTTTGGACTGCCCCATCGGAGTTGAATTTTTTTCCTTGCAAGTAGTTATCCAAATTGCGAAAAAAATGGTAATCTGTTGGAGCAAGGTCCGGAGAGTCCGGTGGATGTCTAAGACATTACATTGACATTAAGTGGCCAGTACGACAAAACGCCAATTTCATATGTAAGGACCTAATATTTTCTATTTTACTTCATCGCGGATTATAGCAAAATAATTTTATTATTACTTTTGTATTATAGATCTCCGCAAAGTAACGCCTAATTCTATAAAAAAAAAACAGTTTATGATAATATTATTTAATTAATCATAGTCAAAATCAGAATCAAGGTATTCAACTCCTGAAATGTGTCCTGAAGATCCAGCACAAGGAAGTTGCTCCATTTCTGCATCTTCAGATTCACTGGAACTGTCGCCTACTGTTATGATCTGTTGGTCTATATCATTATACAGAGTCCCACCTCGAGCATAATATTCATTTTCAATTTTAATGACATGGTCAGTACAATTTTTCCATTCTTGTGGGGTAACTGATTTGAATGCTTCTTCTGCCAACTTTACAATATTTCGACCACCAACATTTTTTTGGGCAATACGCTTTTTTAAGATGGCCCAAACCAGTTCAATGGGGTTGAGATCACAATGATAAGGTGGCAGTCTTATCACTGTATGCCCATGTTCCCCTAAAAGCTCATCAATGTGGTACACCGGTTCCGGTTTATATTTTTTTACTAACATTAATAAGGACGGTTTTCTTAATGTGGCATCAAATAAAATATTGTTTCACGTAACCACATTTTGATCTCTTCAACACGTGAACTAGATGTCGGAGCCTGGTGAAAAGGTTCAATTTAGTAATCAAATTTCAGATTGTACATGAAACATACATAATGATAAAGAATGTGACAATAAGAAACATAATATGTAAAAAATAGTACCTTGTTCATTACAACTGAATGATATGGGGCATTATCCATAACAATTATTGATGCTTCAGTTAAATTAGGTATTAACTTTTCAGTTACCCATTTTGTAAAATTATGTGCATTCATTTCAGAATGGTAATCTTTTAGAATTATGTGCATTCATTTCAGAATGGTAATTTTTCAGAATGGTAATTTAGTGGTAAAAACAGTCTTGTTTTTACCACTAAATATTAACAATGCATTATTCACAAAACCTTTTTCACTACCAGCATGCAAAATTATCCACCTTTTCCCTTTACATACATTTTGTTGAACGCCAGAAATATTTATAGACTGCCAACATTTAGTTACTTTGTAGGAGTCATGAATATAACTTTCATCTAAATAAATTATGTTTTTTTGAAGCTCTTCTGGCAATCTTCTATTTTCAAGAATTTGCTTCAAATAATATTCACGTTTTGAAGCTATAATTGGCTTTTCTATAAGCGCCAGTCTATTTGTTTTGCATTTTTTGAACTTAAATCCAATTGAATGTAATATCTGTCTGAGAAGTTCATGGCTGCCATCAAAATCTAAGTCTTGTTTCACCACAGCTAATAGTTTTCTTAGCGTAGGTACTTCTTTTTTGACTGTGTAGAAAAATTGAACTTTTTGACGAATGGCACATAGACTGAAATCATCAATCGGTTTACTAGGTCGGCCCTTCCTTTTTTTTCCAGACGTAAAATAGATGTAGTAGTTAAATAAAGCATATAAATAAAACAAAAGCCAAAATCAGATAACATATAATACAGTACAATAACATATAAGCAAACAACAAATATATTATCAGTACTCTACGAGCCACAAGACAATGGGATAGACTTATGTTATCACTTTAAAATAAGAAAGGTTAATATTTTATAACTTTTAAAACAAACTAAAAACTAAAAATTGCAATAACAGAAATTGTTCTAAAATAAATAAGTTTCTGCAGTCGGCTGGTACATAACGGAATCATTTTGTTTTAAAAATAGACTTTTTGCTAATGTCTCTTATCTTTGTCTATGGTAGGCGCGAAAGAGTAAGAGACGTATGAAACTAAAGCGTTATGATAAAAAAGTTGAAATATTACTCGTTTTGTTCAACCCTTGTATTATATATTGAAAGATTTTTTGATTGAGGTTTTTTTTATTGCCATCTGACGGCAATATTATGAAGTGCGTTAGGACACTTCGGTGTACCGATAAGCGTCTTTATACAACAAAGTAACAGAACCATCTCCTGAGATACCATTAAAACAATTTTTATTCTATATACCTGCTAGGTAGCGCTAGAAGGGATTATTCTGGCCTAAGAGAGGATTTTAATTCTCGTTTTTTTTTTTAATTTTATTATGGTTGCTCTTACCGAGAAAAACAAGCCACATTCGACGTCACTCTTTTCAAAAAGAAAATTGTACAATAACATATCCTTCTTTAAAAAAGTCAGTATTACCTATATTCGTATTTCGTAGTAACAAAGTTTCTCTTAATTTTTTTTATGTTTACTATTTTTTATTAATTTTAAAATTAATTATTATTATTTGATTAATTCAATGTATTCGTATGTATATGTGGTATCCGCCTGAATAGAATAGACCACCCTGATTTCTTACCGAGGTAACGTAAAGGGCGACTAAGGTTGTAAAGTTGACCCGCCGTGTGGTATCTGGCTGAGTGGTATAGACCAGTCTCATTACTTACCGAGGTGTCGTAAAAGGCGACTAAGGTAAGTTGACCCGCCGTATGGTATCTGCCTGAGTAGAAAGACAGCCCCATTTCTTACCGAGGTGTCGTAAAAGGCGAATAAGGTAGGTACTTAAGGTACGTAGGTAACTTGCCAAAACATATTACAACCTCTATAAAACATGTGCCGACCCTACTTAGAGTGGGATAAGGGCAGGATAATGATAAAGATGTTTGATTCAATTTTGTTTAATTCTCTTTGCGATTATAATTTTATTTAATGTTAATTTGACTTGACCAATAGTTATCTACCATGCTTGATGCAAACAAATGATTTGATTAATCGTCAGGGTCACATATTCCAAACTTATCTTATATAAATATAACTTTATGTTAAGTATAACTATATATATAGACACGTTCAAAACAAATACAAAGTTGATCTAAGTTCGATTCTTCCCTGAGTCAATCCTATTCCACTTTCTGTGATTAGTTTGAAATCTTTATCATGGAGTATTGATAGCGAATGTTTCAAAGGGTTTAAGGTCGACCGCACATTAACAAATAATACGCGGGTCAAACTTTTGAGACATTGATTTTGGTTTTGATTAGTATGATTATTTTCGTTAAGGACTAAAGGTCAAATGTTGGTAACAATAATTTAATTAAGACGCTACTTAGCTAAGGTCCATTTTACAACCAAATTGCAAGTAAACAAGTGCTTTTGAATCGTTAACTCTTTTTTTTTTATGTCAGGAAAACCCATTATGGGTCATCACCGCCGGGGACAACGGGGACGACCGGCGGGTATGGCGGACTCTCACCGAGTAAAAACCTGACAGTGCTCCACCGCGCTGCTGGTGGCGGGGACAGGGTACCTATGAATCGTGAATCGTTAACTCTACTGTTGGTTAAATATTAGCTTTGTCATTTCGATATACATCTTAACCAAAAGAAGGTGAAAAGTTGAAAATAATTCTACATCACGTACATTTAAAAACTCGATTTCACTGCTTTAAATTCAAATTCAAATCCAAATATTCTTTGAGTAAATTTGTAAACAAGTGCTTTTGAATCGTCAACTCTTCTGCTGTTTCTGAAAGCTGTTCCTATCGAGAAGAGCCAGCAGTTCGGAGGTTGCTATTTTTTACAATACTTATAACTAGTTACATTTAGTCATTACTGTCTTTGAGAAGGTCTAACAGTAGCTATATCCATTCTTCTTGTCTAAATTATTCTCAACAGTATAGTAGGCTTTTTGTATAAGCCTCTTTAACAGTTTTTTTTTAATTGCTGCAATGGCAAAGTTAAAAAGTAATGATTATATAGTTTTGCAATTGTTTTGTCTAATCCGCGAGAAAATCTATGTAATGCTAAAATTTGAGTGCACCAATGATCATTCAAGAATCCAGAATTCATAACAAGCAAGCACTATAAGCCAGTACCGCGAACATTGCACTAGTAACGCACACATTCACTACCACAATATCAACAATAGTGACACCCCCCGTAACCAAAGCATCAGGGGATCATCAACTGTTGGTTTTTTTCCGTATTCGTCTTGTTCCGAATTCAACGTTGAGGTCGCCCTATAGGAAGAATGAAGTCACATTTCGTATTCATATTATACAAGTGACTTGTGACTTTGTTCTTCGGATAGGGCAATATGTTGTTGGGAATTTCCCTGTATGCTATCAAATAAGTTGCCATTATCGTATCGTATTAAATTCGTATAAGAAATCTAGTTTATTAATATTCCGAATATTGGAGAAGTTTTCTCTGGTACAATTTGTAAGAGTTCAAGGGGCCCCGTCTAACCTTAGCTACGCCACTAATACCACTTTTAAAGGCTCATGAATTAAAAATAACTGTTCTTAAATCTATAGTGTATGGCCGTCCTAATACGGTTTTAATTATAAAGCTACTTACCACGAAATTATTACAGTATTGACGTATTTAATGTTTGCTTCAAATTTAACCTAGTGTATATGATATTATTAACCTACCAATCTGCATTGGAGCAGCGTGGTAGGTTTTAGCTCCAATCCTTCTCTCCAAAAACGGAGAGAGGAGGCATAATCAAATTCAATATTTTTGTATACTTATTTACAGCAAAAATGTACAAATTATATCTATGTATCTTAAATTAACACGCTAGGACTATACAAATCATGGTCCCAAGAATGCTTGCAGCATTTCCGCGCTGAATCGCTAAGCTGATTCTTTGCGAT
Source organism: Morpho achilles (assembly GCA_947086495.1). Classification (NCBI taxonomy): domain Eukaryota; kingdom Metazoa; phylum Arthropoda; class Insecta; order Lepidoptera; family Nymphalidae; genus Morpho; species Morpho achilles. The sequence goes on from CAMTZB010000005.1 coordinate 1,926,099, forward strand.
TTGCGAGCGAAAAAGGAGCCAGCCCTCTTGTCACCTGAAGATGCAATCAATCAAGGTTTAAAATTCAAAATGTTCTTTATTCAAATAAACTTGTAAAAAAGAGCTTTTGAATCGTCAACTCTACTGCTGGTTCGGAAAGCTGTTACTACCGAGAAGCAAGAAACTCGGCGGTTGCTCTTTTAAAATTATAATGCTATTATTAACTACAAGACAGTAATCACTAAATGTAACTAGTATTAACTAGTCCATGTCTCCGACCCATAAAGAAAAATGGAGAAGACAAAAGTTCGGACCACGTAGAAACTATCATAAAGGGTATTTAACTAATGCCCGGTTCACATTATTCCAGTCGACCATTCGAGTCCAGCGCTGGAATGTTACTGGAATAATGTGAACCTGCACTGGAATGTACCAATCCAGTGATCAATCCAGTCCAGTCGACTGGATTGGCGTTCAATTTTTCATTCCAGTTCCACTGGAATAGTGTGAACGGTCAATCCAGTTGAATCCAGTGCTTGACTACCACGCTAAACAGTGAACACGTATTGTTTTATTTGTGTGATTCTACTGGTACAGATGCGACAGCTTTTAATGACTGGAATAATGTAAACGATATAATCCAGTCCAGCGCTGGACTGGATTGACTCGCTGGATTATTGGACTGGAACAATGTGAACCGGGCATAATTCATATTACGTATTGTGTTTAAAAATAAAAAAAAGTATTTCATACTCGTTTTGTATTGTTTATGGCCACGGGTTTTTTACAACACAACTGACCCTGACTTCAGAACCCCTTTACTTCAAGAGTTATCATCAACTGACACGACATGCACTGGGACACGAATAATAAGCTTAAAGAACAAAAGTAATGAAATTATTTTGCTATAATCCGCGATGAAATAGAATAGAAAATATTTAATGCTTAGCTTGTTTGGGTAATGCTTCGCTTAACGATTTTGTCGTGAAGTTTATCTCCTGATGATGCTTCAGTTGCGGCGTGAAACGATTTTTCAGTTTGTGATAGTGAACGTGTGTAGTGTTTGTGTATTGGAGGTTTGTGCGTGTGTTTTTACGAATCTTGCAGGTAATCCTCAATAGTATAATAGGCTATCTGAACAAGCCTTTGGTAAATGCTATGTATAGATAATTTACTGAAGCAGGCGTTACTTTGGGTAGATCCATAATATAAAAGTAATAATAAAATAATTAAAGCTGTGATGGCCCAGCGGTGCGACCGTGTGAATCTCTAGAGACGATCACGGGTTCGAACCCGGGCAGACACCAATGAGTTTTTCTCTTAAAAACTTATGTGTCTAATTGATAATTGCAATTTATCACACGCTTTTCGGTGAAGGAAAACATCGTGAGGAAACCTGCATATCTAGAATCATAGATATTCTCTAGATATGCATATCTGCATATCTAGAGAATTCTGTAGATATGTGTAACCTACCAATCCGCATTGGAGCAGCGTGGTAGGTCTTAGCTCCAATCCTTCTCTCCCAAAACGGAGAGAAGAGGCCTATTCTCAGCAGTGGAATAGTAACAGGCCGTTACTTTTTTAATAATAAAATTATATTTCTATAATCCGTGATAAAAAGAAAATAAATATAATGTAGAATATTTGTTTTCATCCTCCGTGTATCAGATATGAAAACGGATTGTCCACTCTATATTTAGCAATTTAATATATATTTTCTACTATACTTCATCGCGGATTATAGAAAAATAATTTTATTATTACTTTTGTATTATGGATCTACACAAAGCAACGCCTAATTCTATAAATTACTTAAAGAACAAATTAAATAATTTAAATTTCTCATAAATGTACAAAGGACCCATCAATCATTACAGTAACTAAAAGATACAGAAGTTAAACCAGCCGTAAAGCATGGGATACGTAGGTTTAGAACAGTTTCTTTCAACCTTTGTTATGGCTCCATATGCATAAATTTTAATATTAAAAAATTGAATTTCACTAAAGAAACAAATGATACAATTATTCCTCGACAAAGTCTTTGATATTTTGTCATGGAGTTCATCTCATTTATTCCGATTTATTATAATTTATCTTGTAGATAATTGTCAACAGTCAAAAATGATATTTTTAAAAGGTTGCTAGCAATTTGGGCTATAAATTACTAGTAAACTTGTTAACACCTCCAGCTAAGCTTAATGCTTGAGTTAGGAGTGGGTACACGTCGGTTTAATGGCCGGGACTCGAACCCTCGACCTCTCGATCTTATGTTTGTTACTCTAACCACTCCGCTACAGCCGCTTATTTACAATTTCAATATCGAATTTGTCTATTATATAATACTAATAATATAATATTTATTTAAGACATTAACAGTACAGTTGTTAGTAAGGATCTTAAGACTAAGTGTTAATAAATGACGATATAGTTCATAAATAAATACCTAATTCGAATAAATTATAATATGCATCGTAATTTTATTTTTATTATTATACACATTGTGAAGCTAATCTATAAATAATAATATTCATAAACTATTATGGTTATTTCATTAAGCCTCTAACGGAATTACTCGTTAAGTTAAAAATAGCACGAATAACTCCATTTCAAAATAGGAACACGCATACACATATTCAAAAATGCTTTACTGATTCAAAAGTAATAATGACATTATTTTGCTATAATCCGCGATGAAGTAATAATAGTAAATATATAGAAGTAATGCTAAATGTAAAGTTGACAATCCGTTTTAATACCTGGTACATGCAGGATTTGTAAAAACACATATAACAAGTTTGAACACTCAAGCAATGATGCTTCGGTTGCGGAGCGAACGATGGTTGGGTTTGTGATACTGAACGTGTGTATTGCGGTGGCGGTGGTAGAGGTTGGTGCATGTTTTTTTACGAATCCTGCATGTATCAGAATTTTTTTTCATTGTCCACTCTACATTTAGCATTACATATATTTACTATCTTTACTTCATCGTGGATTATAAAATAATTTCATTATCACTTTTGTATTATGGATCTCCGCAAAGTAACGCCCAATTCTATAAATGCTTTACTGATTGTTCAGCAAGGCTCCAACTTTATTTTATTTTTAATCTGTGGTCGTAGTAAACAACAGATAATATTGTAATAATTGGACCAACTAAAATATATTCAAAAATGCTATACTGATTGTTCAGCAAAGACTCCACCTTTATTTTATTTTTAATCCGTGATCGTAGTTAACAACAGATAATATTGTAATAATTAGAACAACCAAAACATATTCAGAAATGCTATACTGATTGTTCAGCAAGGTTCCACCTTTATTTTATTTTTAATCTATGATCGTAGTAAACAATAGATAATATTGTAATAATTAGAACAACTAAAAGCGTAGACATGATAAACCTATTAAAGTTTTTAAGTGGTCTAACGTGATTGGTGGGATGCGGTGCGTGCACCGTCGGCCCCGATTGGCGCGATCTCACGTAAGTAGCGGTGTTTTCGCGCGCTTTCCATCAGTGGTGAGCGAGTTTCGCGCGTTACAGCGCGGATGTCATACTGAAAAGTTTCCGGCCAGTTATGAAGAATTTTTGAAGTCGCTTCTATTTTGTATTTGGAAGGTAAGTTTTATCATTTATTTAAATTTTATTTTTAAAGATTATTTTAAGATGTTAATAAAAATTAGATTTTATTATTAGCTTGAATTTATAATTTTAAACAAATTTAAAAGTTGGCCCGTTTTATTTCTATACGATAATTACGAAAGTATTAAAATTTCAGAAACAGATAAAATAAAATAATTTAAAATTATCTAAAAAAAATAATAATTACATTTTATAAATTTTGATGTTTTAAATTTATTTTTTAAAAGTTTAATAGTGTTATTCCTAAAACGAAATCTATATCAAAATAAAGATTATTAACTTTCATTACTTATATATTTAAAAAACCTATTTTATTTAATAGTTAAGAATAATAAATAAATCAAAATATATTTCTTATGCTCTTTAATAAATCGAAAAAATATAATTCAGGCTTTAAAAAATACTAGGCGACATAAAAAAGCACCTACAACTACAATATTTCATATCTTTTCAATATATTGATTTACAGTACGTAGTAATATAAAATGTAATATTGTGAACATCGGCTCACTAAATTAAATAATAAACTACATACTATCAAATAGGCACATTGGAATTCATTCGAATTATTTGGAATTCAAATATAAAACATATTTTTAATTCTTAATTTTAAAGCACAATATGTGAAAGATATTTCAATAATTTATAGAATTAGGCGTTAACTTTAAGTTCATAATAATATAATCCGCGATAAATTTTCATCATCTTCCTGCCCTTATCCCACTCTAAGTGGGGTCAGCACAACTGTCACATGATTTGGCTGCGTTTTTACGACCGGCCGCCTGCCTGACATTAACTTAACTTAGTCGCATTTTACGACACCTCAGTAAGAAAAGAGGGTGGTCTATTCTACTTAAACGCATACCATACCGTAGATCAACTTACCTTAGTCGCCTTTTACGACACCTCGATAAGAAATGAGGATGGTCTATTCTACTCAGCCGGGTACCACACGGCGGGTCAACTTATCTTAGTCGCCTTTTACGACACCTCGGTAAGTAATGAGGGTGGTCTATTCTAATCAGCCGGATACCACACGGCGTGAAAAATATTTTAAATAATTTATAGAATTAACCATGTGGCGTTAAATTTCTGAGGTCCATAATTAAATATTCCGCGATAAATTATTATCTCAAAATAATATAATATTGTCTAATTTATAGCTTTTATTAACGACAGTTTTGTACTTTAGCGATATTTTTATAAACATTTTTTGTTGGTGCAAACATTATTATTATTTAATTAAAATATAGAAGCGGTCTATGATCCTCCAACTACTAGACAAACGGCAAAAAGCCTTAAAAGGATTTAAGGTTAAAGGATTGGAGCTTGAACCCACTACACTGTTCCAAAGTGGATTCGTAGGTTGCACAAATCCAAGAACCTCTCTAAATATGTACAGATTTCCTAACCATAGAAAAGCTTATCGAAAAGCGAGAGGTAAATTGTAGGAAATAATTAGATAAATAAGTTTTATTGAAGACTTAAAATGGGCGCTTAACAGCGATTTAATTAAGGGACAACAATTTTTTTTTGAGAAAAGGTTTGTAGTTTAGCCCCACCACTGCGACTGGATGTTAACACAAATAAAACTATGAAATTCTCGTAATATAATAAATGAGAATAAGAATTCCCTGTACTAAGAATTCTTTCAAGATAAAATATTTTGAAATATACGTATTATTCTTTACGGAAAATTGTAAATACAAACATTTTAAAAATTTTTTTTTTTTTTAAAGGTGGCTTAATCAAGTATGTTCTTTTAATGATAATCAGCAAAAAGCTCGATTTGAAACTTTAAGAACAACACGTTCAAACTGAGTTTCCAAATCTTTTCTCGTATGTCTCGTCCCCAAAAACTTTCTGTCTGTAGCTGATCGATTTTCTCAAAATCTCCTAAACCAATTTTTGTACAGTTTTTACTAAAGAGTATTGCAATTTTTCCGGGAGTTATTACATTACGGGTTTTTTTTTTGTAAATTGTAATCGCGCGATTGTAAAAGAAAAACCGCCCGCTGAAAGCTTTATTCGCATAATAGTAATTTAATGGAAAATTTTAGATCTGTAAAAATACTACGAAAAACTCCGCAACAGTATATCTGTATCTCTCATGACTAAATTTCAATTAAATATGCCTGGTTACCACGTGGCCGAAGTTGCAATCACAACTAGTTAATATTAACAATATAGTTATAATATTACGGCCAAATCAAAAGAAATTTCAATATGCAACTTTAAAACTTTCAGTACCTCATAATTACTTAAAATTAACTTAGATAAAAATATACCATTTAACAGGCAAATGAACACCTATAACGCACTTAATTCCCATGATATAGACATCTTCCGTGACCCTCTATTGAAATATATAAATAAACATCCTCGCCTGCTTTAAGTTGTTAAATATTCTCAATAGTAACAGTTAATATTTTAGTAGTAGTTTATATCTTAATTTCCTGTAAATACTAGTATATTTTTTTTCCTTTTGTTAATATAAATCATTTTGTACCTAACTTCTTATGATAACGCTGTACTCGTCTTAAAAAGTGTTTTAGGACATGATGTACGAAATAATACGAAATATAAAGCGAAATAAGTATGTGTAAATGCTATTGGCTTATCGTGATAAATAAATACATAAATAAATGAATTATTGCATTAAATCGTACAAGGAAAAATTCATTGATGACGAAGTGTAGGACGAATTTTTATGTACAGAAATTAAATTGATTAAATCGCCGTGTGGTATTCGGCTGAATAGAATAGTACCACTCTCATTTCTTACCGAGGTGTCGTAAAAGGCGACTAAGGTAAGTCGACCGGCCGTGTGGTATCCGGCTGAGGAGAATAGACCACCCTCATCTCTTACCAAGGTGTCGTAAAAGGCGACTAAGGTAAGTCGACACAACGCGTGGTATCCGGTTAAGTATAATAGACCACTGTCTTTCTTACAGAGGTGTCGTAAAATACGTAGCCAAATCATGTGACAACATGTTTATAACATGTTGTGCCGACCCAACTTAGAGTGGGATAAGGGCAGGAAGAAGAAGACGAAGTTTAGGACGAAGGAGAACATCCTGGCCCAAGAACCTACGCCTATCATTTGCTAAAAGCACCCGTTCTTTATTTAGAGTTGTTAGAGTCGCGGCATCAAATGTTCAGGTCGCCTTCATGGTCGTCAAACTTTGGAAGAAGATGTAGCCCCTTTGAGTCAATCATTGAGGGCTAAAGTAAGTGGTAGACGCGACTTACTTAAGTTGACCCGCCGTATGGTAAGCGGCTGAGTGGAATAGAAACCATCATCATTACTTACCGAGGTGTCGTAAAAGGCTTCTAAGGTAAATTGACCCACCGAATGGTATAAGGCTGAGTGGAATAGACCCTCATTTCTTACTGAGGTTTCGTAAGCGCGACTTAAGTAAGTTGACTCGCCGTGTTGTATCAGGCTGAGTAGAATTGACCACCCTCATATAGAGGTGTCGTAAGAGGCGACTACGGTAAGTTGACATCACGCAGGCGGTCGTAAAATACCTAGCCAAATCATGTTACAACATATTTATAACATGTGCCGACCCCACTTAGTGGTGGATAAGGGCAGGAGAATAATGATGGGGCAATAACACATGGTCATTGACATATTTGTATCATGGATGACATACAATTGTAAAATATTCATAACGTATTAATTTATGAAATTTGCGACTCTGCCTAGACTCGTATGTAAGAACCACATGTTCAAACTGTTCCAAAGCTTTTCTAATATTAATATTAAAAAACAAAATTATATTATTATAAAAGAGTAAATAATATGTGTCTATTACACATTAGTCTATTGACTCATATACAAACTGTACATTAAGTACTAATTATTCATATATTGACATGTGTACTAGTAGTAGTACTAATAGTATATCAAGTAACATTTTAGGTACGGAAAATGTTACTTTAAACTAGATAATAAGACAATAGATAGACCTTGTAACTTGAATATTGTACACCAGAATCTGCAAGGTCTATCTGGCAAGGAATTTGAAATAGAACTGTTTATGAATAAATTTAGTATTGATATTTTATGTATAACCGAACATTGGCTAAAAAGTTCTAATTTCTTATTAAATATTAAAAATTATAAAGTGTCCAGTGCGTTCTTGAGGAAGACCGCCCAGCGTGGGGGATCTTTGATATTAACTCATTCCAAAGTACATTGTAAAGAACGAAATGATATTGTCGGTCATTCTGTTGAACGTACCATTGAACTGTCTTGTGTGGAGTTGGAGCGCTATATTATAGTTTCTGTGTACCGCCCACCCTCCAGTGATTATATATTATTTGAGAGCGTCATGGAGGAAGTTCTTAAGAAGATCTCTAAATCTTCGAAACAAGTTTTAATATGTGGAGACTTTAATGTTGACATCTTAGTGGATACCTGTAATCGTTGTAGGTTACTTAATTTATTTCAATGTTTTGATATGATCAATGTATTTAACGAACCTACCAGGATAACTGCAACTTCGGCTACCGGTATTGATAATATTTTTACTAACTACAGTTGTAATATCTTAGAAAAATCTATAATAAGTCGCTTAAAGTCTGACCATAGTGGGCAAATTATATCTGTCCCTAACTATATGCAGGAAAAAAATGATTATATCAAGTACAGGCCTTTCACTTCGAATAAAATAAAGCGATTTCAATCAAAAATATCATCAAAGATATTGCAATTCGACAAAAGTCGCGGTAGCTCAGATGAACTTTTTAATGCCCTCTTTGGAATGATCGGTTGTGAATTTAACAAGACTTTTAATATTATAGAAAAAAAAGTGTTCAAAAATCTTAGGTTTAGCGAATGGGCCACTAATGGCATCTATAAGAGTAGGAATAAGTTATTTGATCTGTATGCAGAAAAACAATATAATCAGTCCCCCACTTTTCTTGAATATGTAAAAACATATTCAAAATCGTTTAGAAGTGTCTGCACACAGGCCAAATCTCTTCATATTAAAAGTAAAATAATTAATTCCAAAATTAAATAAAAACAACCTGGAATGTTATTGGAGATGAAACAGGTAGACGTAAAATGTATAATTCTTCCATAGAGCTTAAAATTGGGAATGAACTTATTAATTCTGATACAGCAGTAGCTAGTGCATTTGAGCATTTCTTTCAGAACATACCCATTTCTATCACTAGCTCAATAAACTCATCCCCAATGGAAGCTTTTAATGTTTTGAAGGACAGCGTCACGAAGTGCAGTGTTAATTTTAAATTTGAACACATTTCCCCATACGATATCGTCAAAACTTTTAAAACATTAAATATAAAAAACACAACAGATCTGTGGGGAATGTCCGTAAAATTAATTAATAATATTATTGATAATATCGCCCCGATTATGGCCAAGATCTTTAACAAATCTGTAGACACAGGGATATTTCCCAATTTAATGAAACATAGTAAATTGATCCCCCTTTTTAAGTCCGGTGATAAGAGCGACCCTCAGAACTATAGACCCATTTCGGTCTTGCCAACTCTAAGCAAGATTTTTGAGAAAATCATTTTAAAGCAGCTGCTCCAGCATTTTAATTTAAATAATTTACTTCATCCTGAGCAGTATGGGTTTACTAAGGGTCGGTCTACAACGGATGCGGGTGTGAAGTTGTTAAAGCATGTCTACGATGCGTGGGAGAACTCACAAAATGCCATAGGGGTATTTTGTGACTTGTCCAAAGCATTTGATTGCGTTCAACACGAAATTTTATTGCTAAAGCTTGGCTATTATGGCATTAAAGACAATGCACTTCGTCTCGTTGCATCGTATCTTCACAGCCGGATTCAAAGAGTGTGCATTAATGATGTGCAGTCATCCGGAACGGCCTTAGTTATGGGTGTGCCTCAAGGATCAATCCTTGGTCCGTTTCTGTTTTTAGTTTATATAAATGATTTGCCATATTTTATTCATAATATTTGCGATATTGTACTGTTTGCAGATGATACATCATTAATTTTTAAAGTTAATAGAAATGACGATAATTTTGACGAAGTAAACAGGGGTTTATCGCAAGTAGCTCATTGGTTCAGGCTAAATAATTTGGTACTGAACTCAAATAAAACTAAATGTATAGAATTTGTATTGCCTAATGCTGCAAAAACAGCAAATAGGCTCTCTTTAAATAATGTGCCACTAAAAACAGATAATTCAACGGTATTTTTGGGAGTATCCTTGGATACAAAACTCCAATGGAGCACACACATAACAACTCTTGCAGGGAAACTGAGTTCAGCGGCCTACGCTGTTCGAAAGATAAGACAATTCACAGATGTTGAAACAGCAAAACTTGTTTATTTTGCCTACTTCCATAGCATTATGTCCTATGGAATATTGCTATGGGGTAAATGCGCGGATAGTGAAAAAATTTTTGTTTTACAAAAGAGAGCCATACGTGGCATTTATAATTTAAGACCGCGTGATTCCCTGCGAGAGAAATTTAAGGAAATAGGTATTCTTACATTTGCTTCACAGTATATTTTAAGCAATTTAATTTATGTACATAAAAATATAAAGAATTATAAAACGATAGGTGATGTGTACAATAGACAAAGCAGGAACCGACATAAGCTTGCGGTTCCTGCTTTGCGCCTTGCAAAAGTGCGTAACTCGTTTGTGGGTTTTGGTATAAGATTTTATAATAAAATTCCGCAATCAATTTCAGCACTGCCATTACAGCAGTTTAAAAACACTGTTAAAAAGAGGCTGATACAGAAAGCCTACTATACTCTTGATGATTTTTTAGAAGATAAGAATGTGTGGATATAGCTCTCTTTGAACCTGTACAAGACAGTAACGACATAATGTAGATAGTATTAAGAATTATATTTTTAAAAGAGCAACCGCCGAGTTTCTTGCTGGCTCTTCTCGGTAGGAACAGCTTTCCGAACCAGCAGTAAAGTTGACGATTCAAAAGCACTTGTTTACAAGTTTATTTGAATAAAGAATATTTTGAATTTGAATTTGAATTTGAATTAAAATTACAATAAATTTCTGTAACTTGCCGGCGGGTTAATATATAAAACGACAATTACTGGCTTCAAAGATAGGCGAGTTGGTCTAACTTTCTGCCTTTAATAGTAATTCCTTCCTGCGTTTAATCGGTTCCGATCGTAATGGATTGATCAGGGAAAAATTAATCGTTCTAACTGGAAAAACTTTACATAGTTAATGATAATTTATGGAATTTAGATTAACAAAGTCTAAAGGTTATTATAATAGTTTTTTATGCGATTTACTTCGTGTTCTAAGATTATTTGCTAAGTTACTAATTATCAGTAACTGATACTCAGGTTTTTAAACGATTTTATTATTTTAAACTTGTTGTCTAGATTGAGACACGCGTTGCTGTAGCTTAGTCTTGCCATTACAACAGTTTAAAAATACTGTTTAAAAGAGGCTGATATAGAAAGCCTATCTTCATCATCATTCTCTTACACATATCCCACTCTAAGTGGGGTCGGCACAATATGTCTTCTTCTTCCCACTCCTCACGAGTTAGGTGCCACTCCTTTAATTAACATGCATATCATTTTTCTCACAATTCATCCATATTTTTTTCTGCCTCCCCCTAGCCATACATCCATCCACATTCATATTTAAAACTCTTTTGGTCACATAAAAGCCTGATATAGAAATATTACTACTTTATTGTTACTATATTTATACTATATTTATTATATATTTATACTATATTGTTGGAGATTACTTAGATGATTAGAATGTGTGGATATAGGTCTACTCCAACCTGTACAAGACAGTAATGACTAAATTTAATTAGAAATAGAAATTATATTTTCAAAAGAGCAGATGCAAATTGCTAGTCATCTAGAATTCTCTAGAGATATGTTGGATTCTTCACGATGTTTCCCTCATGCATTTAGGCACGTGAGTGTAAATAGAAATACTCACTGGTGCCTCCCCGGCATTTGAACCCGTGACCCTTTGAAAGAGTGGCTTGGTATCACCGCTGGGCTACCACAGCACTAATTATCTAGTCTTATCCAAACGCCTTTACACAAGTTTAGAAATTATCTTAAAACGATGTTGCTACATAAAGCTTACTATACTATTGAGGATTATTTGAGTGATAGCATATCTTAACTGCAGCCAGCTACGCATCCAGCTGCAACGATTATCTTGTAACCATCAAATTGTAATTATTTTGTTGAATAGATTATCCGCCGAGTTTCTTGCTGGTTCTTGTCGGTAGGAGCAAACTTCCGAATCAGTGGTAGCTTTTTTAAAAACATTTGACGATTCAAAAGTACTGAAAACAATCCACTTGAATAAAGAATATTTTGAATTTGCCTTATGTATATAAATAGTATATTTTTATTCTTTAATATTTAAATGAGTTAATCTTGTATGTATATATATATTTTTTCGGAATCTCGGAAACGGCTCAAACGATTTTCCAAAAATACAGCCTGTAGAGGGTTTTGGGGGAGAAAAATTAGATCAATTTTATTTAAAAGCTAGGTTTTATTTTAAAAAAAGTCCTCCCTGTTTTTGAGCACTAAAAAACTGAAAATAGTAATAGATAGCAACTCATAATTTGAGCTGTCGAATGCAAAGCTAAGACAACCTAAGGGTAACACGCTGACGAAAAAAGGTTCGCAACCAAGGTTCGATTCCCACAACCGGCGCTTTTTTTATTGCATTTTTTTGTAACTTTTAAAAAATTACCGACCATGGCTCGGTCACCCAGTTACTTATTATTTAAAAAATCAATTCACAAAAGTTTATAAAGCTCGCAAATCATAATATGGTAATAAGATCTCTAATAAACTATTAGCAAACTACAATAACCTCGAAAGCTCCGCAAGAATAAAATCATTTCAGACCTTAAACATACTTAGAGTATATTAACTGGCAAATATAATTGGCGAAAAATTTCGGTATAAAAGGTAATTCGTTATACTTTATTAGGATTAATTCGTGAATTTATTATCGTTTTTAAATGTATCTTAGTGGAGTACTAATACAAAGTGCTCTAACTTAAGTTTCAGTTAGCTAAGTTAGCCAAAGTAACTAGTTGGTAAAAAAAATCAAAATATGGAGCAATTACTTCAGCCGTGTGGTATCCGGCCGAGTAGAATAGACAACTGTTTTTATTACCGGTCTTAGATAAGTTACTTACTTTGGAGACGGATGACCATGTGTTATTGCCCTATCATCATCCTCCTGCCCTTATTCCACTCTAAGTGGGGTGGGGCAACATGTTGTCATATGATTTGGCTACATATTTTATGATCGGCAGCTTGCTTGAGGTCAACTTACTTAAAGTCGCCTTTTACGACATCTCAGTAAGAAATAAGGGTAGTATATTCTACTCAGCCGGATACCACCACGGTGTTTAGTGGAATATGATTTATAATTACTCTTGTAACATCAATGAATTACTGTATTCACAGTACATATGATTGGATTTGTTTACCATCTATACTAATATATAAAGCTGAATAGTTTGTTCGTTTGAATGCGCTAATCTCAAGGACTACTAGACCGATTGAAAAATTCTTCGAGTGTAAGATAGTCCATTTATCGAGGAAGGCTATATAACATCGCGCTTAGATGAATAGGAGAGGAGCAGCAATAAAAATAGTACGAAATCGACAAAATTTAATCTTTCCACGCGGGCGGAGCCGCTGGCGATTGCTATGTATAGATTTGCTATGTACAGATTTGCTATGTATAGATTTGCTATGTATAGATTTGCTATGTACAGATTTGCTATGTATAGATTTGCTATGTATACATTTGCTATGTATAGATTTGCTGTATACAGATTTGCTATGTATAGATTTGCTATGTATACATTTGCTATGTATAGATTTGCTATGTACAGATTTGCTATGTATAGATTTGCTATGTATACATTTGCTATGTATAGATTTGCTATGTACAGATTTCCTATGTATAGATTTGCTATGTACAGATTTGCTATGTATAGATTTGCTATGTATACATTTGCTATGTATAGATTTGCTATGTACAGATTTGCTATGTATAGATTTGCTATGTATACATTTATTATGTACAGATTTGCTATGTATAGATTTGCTATGTACAGATTTGCTATGTATACATTTGCTATGTACAGATTTGCTATGTGTAGATTTGCTATGTACAGATTTGCTATGTATAGATTTGCTATGTATACATTTGCTATGTATAGATTTGCTATTTATAGATTGCTCAAAAAGTAGAAACCATACCATACTTTTTGAGCAACAAAAATCTTTTCTGTATCAGCCGCTTTGTCCCACAGCATTATTCCATACGACATAATGCTGGGAAAATAAGCAAAATAAATCAGTCGCGCTTATTTTAAGTAAGCGAAAGCTTTACGCGCCCAGCTTGCGCGTACAGCTTTTACAGTTTTATAGAAACACGGGAAAGAAAATTAAACCGGATGTCTTCTTGTCTAACTCAAGGGAGAAAGGCCTTTCCTATGAACACAATTTAACAAAACAAATCACGTCCAAACACCGCAAGATCGGCCAGATTTACGTTTACCCAATTAATTTTAATGTCGGTACATCTATAATTGTTGTTTTAGGCTGTTTATACACTATGGCGCGGTCTTCCAATTATAAGGGGATAGCTAGAATAAACTTACTTAGATTGTTTTTAAGAGACTGTACATTTCTTTTAATAAAGAAACTAGACTCATATATCATCATCAAATGTCAGCAATCATTATTACATCAAAATTTGTTTAATTTGCTTACTTCCATAGCATTGTGTCTTATGGAATTCTGTTATGTGGGTAAATGCGAGGATATTGTAAAATATTTTTATAGTAAAATCTATAGCAAAAATAATAATAAAATTATCTCGCTATAATGCGCGATAAAGTAAGATAGGAAAAATATATAATGCTAAATTTAGAGTGGACAATCCGTTTTCATACCTGATATATGCAGGATGAAAACGGATATCAAGTATTAAAAACGTATTGTCCACTCCACTATTATTCTTTAAAGAGTAGCAGAGTAATCATTTTAAAGATTTATACCGTTTTTCGTGCCAGTAAATCGTTCGGTCAAATCAACTGAATGGATAGTTTAATATTTAAGCCTGAACAGCGAACCGTTAAATTTGCTTTTTGGCCAAAATAAACTTTGACCGCGCGTGTTCACGCTATTTAACTAGGACCTGTTTATTTTAATATTTGATTAGCTTTCAGTTTTCAAGCGGAACGACAGCTTACCATGTTAACGAAATAGTATATGGGTGACTAATAGTATATGGGTGTGATGGTAATAGTAATAGGTGACTGAGGATTGCTCGGTAATTTTTAAAATGATGTAAAAAAAAAAAAAATAATAGGGCAGGTAGCTCAATCCTAGGTACTTTCACCTCTCTAGACCGCCCGTTCCCCAAATGAACCACCATGACTTCACGTTTGACAGCGAATAATTGTGATTGCATTCAACGTAAATTTAAAAAAAAAACTTTAGAGCTCGAGAACGGGGATAAACCGACATTTTTTTTAAAATAAAACTTATAAAGATCGATTTTTCTTCACCAAAACCCCCTACATGCTGAATTTCAGTAAAATATTTGGAGCCGTTTCCGAGATTCAACAAGACACGGTACACGGTATCAACTAACTAAATCCCTCTGTTTTATTAATTTGTTTAACCAATTTTTACTATGGAAAGCCGTGCAAAGAATGCTTGCTCACCGTTTGATATTATATCCAACTGTAGAATACATAAATGGTTCTATTCTCAAAAATCATTGAACTTTATTTGCAATGTGCAAGTGCTTTTTAATGAATTGTAATATAAATGTTTGTATAAAAATTTGGACATCTGGATAAAACTGGAAATTGGACTGGAATATTGGAATAGATAGATTTAGATTTAATTTATTGTCATTAAATTTTAATTAAAAGTTTATGAGAATTAAAATTTTAATAAAAGTAAATAATATAAATAAGTTTAATTTAAGTTTAAATAATAACTTGCAAGTTAATTTTGACCTACTTCCCGGGGTTCAATTGAGCTGAAACTTTATATACTGGTCCTTTTTCTTTTTAATTCTTTTTTAATACAGAAAAAAACCCCTTATGGGTACCGCCGCCCGACGGGAACAGGCGGCGGTTATGTCGGACTCGCACCGGCTAAACGACCTGTGTGCTCCACCACGCTGCCGATGGCAAGGACAGGGTATCATTGTACATATTGCCCCCATCCCGCCGACAGCTCTGATCCCAGAGAACAAATACCTACTCCGGGTAGGGGCCCCTCGAAAGAGAAGCCCCCCTCCGCTAACCGGTGGATCGGGAGCACCAGATGCACCGACCGCATCGGGGACCTGTAAGCCAGACGTCCGATATACCCAGTTCGGAACGTCTGAAGGTCCCCTGATAGGGCGGCAGACGATGAGCTTGGGACGAGGCAAGTCGCTACCACCTGGACTCGCCAGCAGTAGATTGGATCCAGAACAAAAGTTCCCGGAATCGCTCCACCACCCCCTTCCGCCCCCCTCCGCAGAGCAGAAGGAGGCCACCGCTGCCCGCGATCGCTTCCTGCCCACCGTGTTTGTTATGTCACGATCGACAGGGAGAGACCGCGCCCCAAGTAGGGACCCCTACGCCATGGTGGGCGTTTCCGCCCCCACCGGGAATTTTTTTATAGATGTTTTCTTCCTCGCAACCAATAGGCCCCCGTTCCCCTTGCTGGGCTTCCGGGCTTAACTGACGGTGGCCGAAACCATCCATGTCCAGCCAGACTTAGAGTAAGTCCAACTGAGCGTGTCGCTCATTCGGGACTTCAGAACCCCCTCCCCCCCGGAGTCCCAAGCCCGTCCAGATTGCCCTCTGCTAATCAGAGGGCCAACTAGATTGGCCACCCCACAGTGGTCTGTTCGCCAAGACTAAGCTTGCCCAGGGTGCGCCACGAGGAGGTCGACCACTTTGGCACCCCCTTATATACTGATCCTGACATACTGATCTTGTCCCGATGATAATGCGTGTTTATGACAAGCATGACCTGATCAGGATTGACTTCAGACGAGGTACTTTTTAACGGTTAACATTAGGCCGGTACATAATTTTTTTATTAAATTCACTTGTTTTGAACTTTCTTTGGATATGATGAAATGACACAATGATATTTATTGTCACTTTATTTTGAAACATATACATACACAAAAAGACGTCACACATACAAAAACCAAAAACTCTTGTGTTGATATTTCGTTATTCTATATAAAGCAAAAGTGCATTTGCCCCTTTTATAAGTTCTAAAAAAAGCCACGGATCGGTGTGATTTTTGTTATAATAGTGACAGTTCACGTATACAAAGTCGTAGGCAGAAGCAAGTGTACCTGTAAAGCAGTTGCAACAATATCATAACTGCACAATATACGCGTAATAGAGTTTGAAACTCAATCTTGCAGTTCATTTCGCGTTACTATGTCTATACTATGAACAACAGAACTGTATACAAGTTGTTTTACAACATAAGTCCCACCCTGTCGGCGTTGAATACCTTTTACTCAAATTCAAATTCAAAATATTCTTTATTCAAATAACTTGTAAACAAGTGCTTTTGAATCGTCAACTCTACTGCTGGTTCGGTAAGCTGTTCCTACCGAGAAGAGCCAGCAAGAAACTCGGCGGTTGCTGTTTTCAAAATATAATTGTTCTTTTCTAGTTTTAGTTATATAGTACTTAGTTCCATCTTCTATGTATCTCCCTTTTAATAATTACCTGCATATACTTTTTTTTGCATATGAAAATATTAAGGACTTAATATTTAACAATCGTCAAGTCTAGTTATTTGAATCGTCAACTCTAGTCGACAAAAGTATAAAAAATTTCATTTTTATCTCGTGAATGGATCATGTAGAACAATATATTCGTTGCTGTTCGTATTCATAAAATTCAGAGAGACAACACTTTAAAACTAGGAACAATGCGAGTAAGAACTGTGCAATGCATGTTGCGATAGCGTTCTTTCTAGTTACCAAAAATACATTGTAAGGGCTGGAGCATAATAGCGCGGAATCGAAGCGAAATGAATTGTAAAAATAATTAACTCTGTAAGAAATAGGGGTGGTCTATTCTACTAAGCCGGATACCACAGCACGGTTGGTTCTGAAAGTAACATGATCTTATTAAGAAAACTCTAAATTTGTCTCTGCCTAAATATTACAAGACGTCAATATTTTGGCTACTAAAGTATATGAATCACAAATAGTCAAAACGCCCTATCCGGGAAACAACACTTTTCACCTTGATAGATTTTATAATAGAATTTAACAATCAATTTTAGGTTTGCCATTACAGCCGTTTAAAAACACTGTTAAAAGGAGGCTGATACAGAAAGCCTACTATACTGTTGAGGATTGCATGGATGATAAGAATGCGTGGATATAGCTACTCTTCGACCCTGCACAAGATAGTAATTACTAAATATAACAAGTTATTAAAATAATGTTTTGAAAAAAGCTACCGCCGAGTTTCTAGCTGGCTCTTCTCGGTAGGAACAGTTTTCCAAACCAGCAGTAGAGTCGACGATTTAGAAGCACTATTTACAGGTTTACTTAATTAAAGAATATTTTGAATTTGAAATTTTGATTTTTAAAATTTGTATTCAAAAATTTGGCTTAACGTACTAGCCGTGAAAATGCTATAGATAGGAAGGTATACAGACATATTTTTGCATTAATAATATATTGTGTATAACAGCCCTTTTGCAATCCCAAATTTACATTCATTTTGTAACGTATATATTAAGATTGACACTTTTTGTACGAAATATAATAATAAAACATAACTGTAACAGGACTAACTTTATAACAGTTGGCTGCTTCGCCTACCCCTAAAGGGGTTGTTAATTTAATTTCTAATTTAACTTCACGCGATGTCAAAATATTCAGGAACATATCCCTTTGGTCAACAATTTTTAAACGTGACGATGTTGCTTAAGAATTCCTAATCATAACATTAAAGCGTAATAAACAGAAATACAGAAAGACATCATTATCTTCCTGCCCTTATCCCACTCTAAGTGGGGTCGGCACAACATGTTATAAAAATGCTGTCACATGATTTGGCTGCGTTTTTACGACCGGCTGCTTGACTGACGTCAACTTACCTCTGTCGTATTTTACGACACCTCGGTAAGAAATGAGGTTGGTCTATTCTACTAAACCAGATAGCACACAGTGAGTCAACTTACCTTAGTCGCCTTTTACGACACCTCGGTAAGAAATGAGGTTGGTCTATTCTACTCAGCCGGATACCACACGGCGGGTCGACTTACCTTAGTCGCCTTTTACGACAACCCGGTAAGAAATAAGGTTGGTCTATTCTACTCAGCCGGACACCACACGGCGGGTCGACTTAGCTTAGTCGCCTTTTACGACCCCTCGGTAAGATATGAGGGTGGTACTATTCTATTCAGCCGGATACCACACGACCTGAATAGAAATACAGAAAGACATTTTTCACAATTTTATTAGAAGTCTTTTTCCAGAATATTAGTATAGGGTATCCGGCTGAGTAGAATAGACCACCCTCATTTCGTACCGAGTTGTCGTAAAAGGCGAGTTAGGTAAGTCGACCTGTTGCGTGGTATCCGGTTGTGTAGAATAGACCATCCTCTTTCTTACCGAGGTGTCGTAAAATACAACGAATTTAACGTCTGGCAGGCGGCCATATAAAGTCAATTTAAAAATGATTTTTAACAAAGTTTTAACAAAGTGTGCCTACTGTTAACCGCTGAGGAGTTCCCTCGTCTGGAGCCGATCCTGGCAGCATCAGGTCATGATTATCATAAACATGCAATATCATCAAGACTGAACCAGTACGTAAAATTACAGCTCAATCAAACACCGGGAAGCAGGTCAAATTTAGCTTCAAAGATTCCACCTTCACATACATTACAAGGCAAGTTACATAAAAACATTACAAGGCAAGTTATATAAAAGCTTTTAAAAAATAGCAAGCAAAACTGCGGTCAAAGATTCCACCTTCACATACAATAAAAAATAATAAAATAATAAAATATTTTATTTCATTTCACAATATTTTAAAATACACACGAGTTTGAGATCTCCTTTTAAGTATAAAGATACTTGTGTTAGGTGTTCTCGCTCCTCCATAACTACATACTAATTGACAATCATTTTCCTTGGTAAGGTTGTTGACATTAATTTAAAATAAAACTTAATAAAATAGTAAAATAAAAATAAACTAACAAAAATATATAAATATTACATGTTATACTACTACATGTTATCCATGTTACATAATGTATTGCTGTGTATGTGTGTGTGCGCACGCGTGTGTCTGTGTGTGTGTGTGTGTGGGCGTGTGTTTATGCATTTATGTGTGATGTATGTGTGAAGATGCAAGCATGTCTGTTGATGGATGCGTCTGTATGTAATTAAATTGTATTTAAACTGAAGGTATATTTTTAAGTAGTAATTTTAAATAAATTTTCGACGTCTTCATAAGTAAGAGTTTTTAGCCACTCAATTAGAGCCTTTTTACAATTATGGGAATTCATTGTGTAAATGTTTAAAGTTCGATTAATGTGTTTATATAAATATATTGATTGATTTGTAAACTGCCGTTTAGCAAAAGTAGTTTTAACTATGTTTGTGGGAATTAAAAAATTACGTCTTCTATTACAAGGCAAGTTATATAAAAGCTTTTAAAAAATAGCAAGCAAAACTGCGGTCAAAGATTCCACCCTCACATACATACACGGTTATATAAAAGCTTTTAAAAAATAGCAAGCGAAGCTGCGGTTACTTGCCAGTTTAAACTCACTATAGACTTCCGTTGTGCAGAATCAGTACAAAGAGTTATGTTATGTTTGTTTGTGATATGTTTTTCCACGGAAAACTTGTTGAATGAAAATGTATGTCGTATGATTACATACAAAGTACATTTATAATAATTTTTCATTGTCTCATACATATATAATTATATTTTACCCGTAATTTCGTTCGCGTGGACTATAGTCTCGGAATAAACAGTAGTTTCTGTCACTCTCCAACGCTGCAAATATCTCCATCACAAAAATCAGATCGATCCGGGAAGAATCAGAGGGATTTATCGTTTTATCAAGAGCATAATTTGATGATTTTATTTACTACCCGGTACTTACAACATATTAAAATAGCTCAGTTAAATTTATTCAGTAAACAGAAGCCGAAATATATAAAAAAATAAATAAAATAAATAAAGTAAAATAATAAAAAAAACTTTCTTAAAATAACTTTTTCGACGAAAAGGAAACAGCGTAATATATCCAATTTCTTTAATTTATATACATGAATTTCAAACTGAATAAATAAAAAAACTTCATATACAAAACTAATGAAAATATTATTTTGCTCGCATATTTAATTTATTGCGCATTATAGCAAAATATTATTCTCATTACTTTTGTATTATGAACCTCCGCAAAGGAACGCATAATTACGCAGCAGGGTCGTCTCGCTGACTCCCCGGGTGGGGGGTAAGCGGGGTACGGGCCTCGAGGCGTACCTCATTGCCTGAGCAGTTTCTCGCGGGCACTTAAGCCCGGTTTGTGTTTCGGCCGTAGGCCGAGGTCACCTGGGTGACCTAAGGGTGTCGGTATTTGGGCCGTGGGCCCAGGTAACCTAGGTGACCTAAGGGATGTCTGGTTCGGTGGGGAGGTCTGGGAATATTAGCTCCCAGACCTCAAAGTCGTCGTCAGGTGGTGTCATATCCGGTGGTGTCATAATCCGTGGTGTCGCCCTCTCGCCCGTCGCGTCGTCCTCGTCGTCGCCGTCGTCATCCGCATCGGGCCGCGGAGACGGTGACCGCAGGAGCTCGCGAGGCAGGGAACGTCCATCAGGTGGTTGCGCATGGAGTGGCGCGATGCCGTGGAGGTGTACGTGCGCGCTGTGGTCCGCACGCGCGAACATCCGGCGCGCAAGGCGACGGACATACTCCTCCACGGTCGGCATTTTGGTATCCCGATGCACGACGTCATTCCGCACATACCTCGGGGCTCCTACGATCAGTCGCAGGCAGCGGTTCTGCTGGACTTGCAGTCTTCGCTTCTGGTACGCCGAACATAGCGCGTACCAGGCGGGTGCCGCAAACGTCAAGCGCGAGCGGACGTAGGCACCGTAGACCCGCAGTTTGGTGTTCATAGGTAGATGGGATGTGAATAGCGCGTGAAGCTTGGACCTGGCAGCGGCAGCTCGACCCACGACGTGATTCACCGTGGGGATCATGCACAGACTGCGGTCCAACTCACACCCCAAAAACCTTACTGTGGTCTTCCACTCTACGTCCTGGCCTCGTAGAGTCAGCTGACGTAGCGGCTTGGAGCGGCTGGTGAGCAGAGCGGCCGTCTTCCCGACGTTGACGGCCATCTTCCACTTGTCCAGCCATTCCGGCAACAAGTCCAGCATACGCTGCATGCGGTTGGTGGCGACGATCTGGTGGTAGGACGACGCGAAATACGCGCTGTCGTCGGCGAACAGCGACAACAGCACGTCCTCCTCCCCTTCCCGCAGATGGTGGCGCAGGGTGGGGATGTCATCCGTATACGCCGCGTATAAGCGCGGCGATATACAACTGCCCTGGGGTACTCCGGCTTGGATGGTGCGTGGCTGGGATTCGGCACCATCCACTGCCACGTAAAAGCTACGGCCGTGTAGAAACGATGCCAGCACTCACACATAAGCAGGCGGCATGGTGGTATCCAGTATTTTGACCAGGAGCCCGGCGTGCCACACACGGTCGAAGGCCTTCTCGATGTCAAGAAAGACCCCCACGGTGTAGCGCCCGTTGTTCCGCTCACTGGTCAGGTGGTTTATGACCCTCGCCAGCTGGAGCGTCGTCGAGTGGCCGCTGCGGAATCCAAACTGCTCCTCGCGCAGGGGCAGATGGGGCGTGACTCGACACAGCAGCAGACGCTCAAACAGCTTGGCTATGTGCGAGAGCAGGGTGATCGGCCGGTAGCTTGCAGGCAGGCGGCGGTCCTTCCCCGGCTTGGGAAGAACAATGATCTTCCCGGTCTTCCACGCCTCTGGGAAGTAGCCGGTGTGGAGTACTCCGTTGAACAGTCTCGTATGCGCTACGAGACCTGTTCGGGGCAGCAGCATCAGCACGGCGTTAGTGATTCCGTCGGGGCCTGGCGCTTTTCGCTTATCAAGGCGAGCAGCGACCGACCGCAGCTCTGACAGGGAGATGGAGTCCTCTCCCCGGAGCGGCGGTGTAGGGACCGACAGGAACCTTTCCAGCTTGTCCTGGACAGCCGCGTGATGACGGATGACATGGAGGTTGGAGGTGTGGGGGCGTTGGGCGTAAATGTCTGTTCCAGGTGTGCCGCCAGAATCTCAGCACGATCCTTGGCGGCATAGGTGCGTTTACCCGCGGCATCGAGCAGCGGGTAAACGGGGGTGTCTTGTCCGGTGAGTTTCTTGCAGAGGGAGTACAGCGCTGTGTCGTGTTCTGTCGCTCGATCGACGGTATCCTCCCATCGCGCCTCGTCGAGAGCGACTACGGCACGCGCGATCCTCTCTGCAAGCCGGTTCAGGTCAGTCTTCACCCTGGGGCAACGAGTGCGGGCCCATAGGCGGCGCAGGGTGCGCTTCCGCCTAAGCATATTGCGGAGCGAGCTCGGCAGGTCCTTCCTTCGATTAGTATCCGGTGAAGTCGACGTGGTGGAGGTGGCTGCTGCCTTGGCGGCGATGATCGCCTCCGCGATGAACGCAGCAGCATCGTCGACTCCCGAAGGTGTAGTGATCGGGCCTGCTAGCTCAAGCCCGGCAAGCTCTGCGGTGTAGCGCTCCCAGTTCGTCCGCGTCCGCGGCGGGCGAGGCACTAAGAAGCCTCCCTGGGTGGCTAGGGTGACCAGAACCGGTAGGTGTTGCGTGTCGAGGTCGTAGAGTACCTCGACATCAAAGGGGTTGTCCAGGCCATGGTGCAGCACTATGTCTATGACGTCTGGCTGGGAGCGGCTGTCGGTGGGTATGTGGGTCGGCGCTCCCGGCCCCACCACACCGTACCCGCTCCTCACGCTATCTTCGTGCAGGTGCCTCCCGACCGCAGTGATGATTCGCGATCCCCACGCATGATGTTTCGCGTTGAGATCGCCCACGATCACTGCAGGTCCCTGCTGCCCGAAGATTGCCTCGACATCAGTGCTGCAGAAAGTCAGTCCGGGTGGTTTGTAGGCGGCATAGATGCGGAGCTCCTGGTTGCCCACGTTGACTCGCACCCCCTGTGTGCGGGTGCTAGTGAACGGGGTGTGCTCCAGCTCTTCGTATATGATGTCCCTCCGCACCAGAGCGGCCGTACCTCTGTACGGGCGGCCCCGGGGAGAGACTTCATCGCGGCGATACACGAAGTAGTTGGGCACGCGGAGCTCGACGCTGTCCGTGAGTTTAGTTTCGCCCAGGAGGATGACGTGGATATCCTGCGACTGGGCAAGTAGTGTTAACTCACGAACGTGACCTCTGATGCCGCCCGGGTTCCAGTATAGGATTCGTAGGGAGGTCATTGATACGACCTCCCAAACTGGGTAATTGCTGCCGTGATGGCGCCGACTACGTCCCTGTTGCTCAAATAATGAGTGAGTGCCGCCATAAACGCCTCGATAAGGACCCGGACAATATTATTAATGCCCGAGTCCTGCGCGAGGGGTGGCGGGAGGAACGTAGGAAATTGCGGAGCTCGCAGCTCCGCCTCTTCTGTGGCCAGTCGGTGGCCGCGGCTTCTCGGCGCCTCGGCAGTTTCGGATATCGCCGTCAACGATGTTGATGTTGGCGGCCTGGGGTGCGGTGTGGACGCGGCGGCGGGCTCAGCATCTGCTGGCCTCGGCTGCCTGCGCCTACGCCGGTTTCTCTTCCGTCGCAGGGGCTCCCCCCTGCTTGTCGGGTTGTTTGCCGGCGGTTGCAGAGTCGCCGGCTCCTGGTCTATGGTGACCCCGCCCGCTTCCCCCCGTCGAGTAGCTGGGGCGGTCGGGATATGGGCCGGCGGTTGTTTGGTCGCCGGCTCTTGGACTATGTTAGCCCCTCCCGCTTCCCCCCGTCGAGTAGCTTGAACGGACACGCCGGACGTCGGCGGGGCGCTACTCAGTGCGGGTCGGGCGGGGGCGGCAAGTACGGCCACTGCGGGGCGTGCCGCGGGGGCAGGGGCGGCGCGTGCGGCTACCGCGGGACGTACTGCGGGGATGGCGGGGGCTGCTGCGGCGACTCGTATGGCGGCGGCGGGTGTTGCGGTTGGGGGGGGAACTTGCTCACCCCTCCCTGCCCTCTTCTTCGCCTGCCCGTCCGGGCGCGACGGCGCGACATCGATTCCGCACTTCCGCGCCTCGCGGCGAAAGACTGGGCATCTTCGGTCGCGCGCCACGTGCGCTTTACCACAATTCGCGCACTTGGGCGCGTCTTCCTGGGGCCTGTCGCAGTCCTGGGCCAGGTGCCCGCCTGCGCAGCGGACACATTTAGGCGGCCGGTGGCAGTTGGCCGATGAATGGCCAAACTGCTGGCACCTATGACACTGGGGCGGGCCACGTCCGCCCTTCCAGGCCTCGATGGTGAGGCCCGGCATCGACAGGAGCTCGGTCTCTCTGTACAGGTGACCGAGCTCTTCGAAGGTCATGTGCTCCAGCTGCACGTAGTATGTGCAGCCGTGCCGCCCTCTGACCGGTGGTATGGCCCTCGCCTGGGTTGCCGGATACCCAAGGGATCGCAGCGCCGCGATGACCTCCTCTGGTGGGGTGTCCTGTGGTAGCCCTCTGATGGCTACCTTGCTGGGCAGGCTCGACGCTGGGCTATAACAGAACCACGCGATGTTGGGGTCCTGTTTAGCGGCGTCGAGGAGGTACTTCTGTAGCACCCGAAATTCCTCCGCCGACTTTGGGAGGAATCTGACACCCTTCCCCATCGGGCGGGCGTTAGGGGCGTGTCCGAGCTTCTCTCGGATCGCGGTGAAGTGCCTCGTCAAGTTGGGAAGGCACTCCACGGTGATGGGAGGGTATTCGGAGCGCGCTGTCTTCGCTCCGGTAGTGGCCTGCGGTTTTTGATGGCGCTGCAGCTCTTCCTGGCGCTGCTGGAGCGCACGGGGTGACGGCGGCGCGGCGGCGGTGGCGGCGTAGCCGGATGGCCCGGCCTGAGGGGTAGGAGGGCGGGACGTCGCCATTGGAGACGGCGACGAGGCGAATCCCTGCAACGCGCTCTCTGCAAGCGGTCGCATGCCACCCTCGTCCCGAGGCGAGGAGGCCGGCGGTGGAGTGGGCCGAGTCCTTTGCTCGGCTGTTAATTGTACGTCGAATGACGACGACGTTGTCAGTGAGGTGGCCGGCGACTGGTCCGTCTTCGGACGCTTGTCGTCTCCCTCGAGGGATTCGGGCGAAGAGTCGGCAGCCCGCGGACGCTTCGGTGCTTCGCCGCCCGATGTAAGCTCAGCTACATCGGCGGAGAACAAAGGCGCGGAGTCTGGCGACTTTCGCTCGCCGGATGGAATCCGGAAGCGTGGCAATGGTGCAGGCGCTGGCGGTGATGGTGTCGCTGCTGCGGGTGCGATCGGCGTAAACGGGACAGTGTTGTCCCGCATGTCGCGCCGCACTACAGCGCGGGGGAACGCGGGGCGCTCTCTCCTAATACGTGGGTCCCTCGGGGGAGGGCTCCCCCCGACCGGACATGGTCGCGCAGTCTTGCGCGTGCGAGTTGTGCTACTTTTGAGAGTAGCGGCAGAGGTGTTCAGTGAGCCGCTCCTGTGCGAGTGCAGCTCCGCGCACCCTCGGCGCGTGCAACCCAGCCGGGTGAGACCCCTGGGGGAGGCCCAGCTAGGCGCCCGCGAGCGGGGGCGGAGACTACAAACACAATGGGATGATGAACGGTGGTTTCACTGAGGGCACGTCTGCATACGTCTTTGCAACGAAAGGCGGTGCAGATCGCTGCGTCCGGGCAGCTTCGGCGGAGCAGGTGCACGCGATGCGCTGCCGACCGTTTCCTCGAGCCGCAACACGGGTCGCGGCGAGTACAACTGGCGCCGGGGGCAGGGGTGCAGGGGCGTTAACCGAAACTGGCGAACTTTGCGTCTCACACGATACGCGCAGCGATAACGTTCACATAAACAATACGCGTCCGTTCACTGCGCGCGTACGCACGAAACTGAAACGCATAATTCTATAACTTATTTAAAAACTTTATATATTGATAATAGAGGGCGTTTCTGAATCTTCTTCCCCGTAAATCCCTTTTCCCGTAGAGAAAACAAGATTTTTATAGACTATATGTTACCTATTATGTACACGAGCATTAATTGTGCCAAAATTCATATATTTATATTCAGCGGATTAATCATGAAAATGTAACAGACAGACAGACTTTTGCATTTATAATATGGATGTATGAAAATAGATTTAAAAATCTTTTCAGATTCATACAAGATGCGGTTCAATAATGTAAAATTGGAAATGTTTAAAAGATTGACCGCCGAGTTTCTTTCTGGTTCTTCTCGGTAAGAGCAACATTCCGGACCAGTTGTAGCTTCATTAATCATATTGATCCTTGACGATTCAAAAGTGTTTGAAAGAGCTTATCTGAATAAAGATTATTTTGATTTGATTTTCAATATAAAGCGTGGAAACATGTAATAAGTAAATCTTAAAGTGATTATCTTAGCTGTTATACTACAGAAATTAAAGTTAATGGGCATTTTATTTTTGAAAGTAAAGTAAAGTAACCGCCTGTTACTATCCCACAGCTAGGCATAGCCCTTCCCTTCTCCGTTTTTAGAGAGAAGGATTTGAGCTACAACCTACCACGCTGCTCCAATGCGGATTGGTATATAACATATATCCCTAGAATTCTCTAGAGATATGCGGGTTCCTCAAAATGTTTTCGATTACTGGAAAGCGTGCGTTAAATTGCAGTTATCAATGAGATACAAGTTTTGGTAGAAAATCTTATTGGTGCCTGCCTCCTCGAACCTTCTCGAAAATGTTACCACTGGGCTATCACGGCTTGGAATTTTGTCTTTACATTCAATTTATTTTCCGATTCTTGGTCTATAATGCGCCTGTCTAAAATAAAATTTCATATAGTTGATATTGCGGCAGAAAACTAGTAGGCGCTTTGATACCCAAAAATAATTGGTACTACTATACTAATATATAAAGCTGAAGAGTTTGTTTAATTGTTTGAATGCGCTAATCTCAGGAATTACTTGACCGATTTGAAAAAATATTTTAGTGTAAGATAGTCCATTTATCCAGTTAGTCTATAGGCTATATAACATCAAGTTAAGATCAATAGGAGAGGAGCGGCAAAAATAAAAAGCATATGTCTAGCTTTTAAGGTTGACCCACTTTAACCATTGTTTTGGTTAGAAAACACTATATTACGGTTTAAATTTTTCCACGCAGGCGGAACCGCTGGCGATTGCTAGATGACTTTTATAAAGAAATCTCTCCCATCATTCGTCAACTCTGGCGCTACTCCTTTTATATGCATGTCATACTTCACACAATCCAACCATCTCTTTTTCGGCCTCTATTAAATGTCATCCATTATCCAATTCATCCCTCCACATTATATATCCACTTAATCTTAAAGATCAAAAAGCTTTTTCACGCTTTTATTATATTTATGTTTTAAAGGCGAAGGCTACGTAATGAATTTATGACGTCATTACGTGCCATTTGTGGAAACATTTGTCATATCATAAACATTTGGCATCAACTGCGTCATTCAAGCTAATCTTGGGATGGATTGCGCTATATATAGGGTTTGAAATACGGAGAGTAACATTTTTACTATCTACCATTCCGGTATTAATTATGATGGCCGTTTTAAATTTTTTTTTCTTATATAATAAAACATATATATATATTTTTTTATTTATTTACAGAAAAATGTACAATTTATATCTATCTTAACTTACACGCTAGGATAGTCCTACCATGACATAGACAAATCATGCCCACGTGGAATGGTCCCAAGAATGCTGGCAGCGTTTCCGCGCTGAATCGCTAAGCTGATTCTTTGTGTGAAAAAGGAGCCAGCCCTCTTGTCACCTGAAGAGGCAATTAACCGTGGTGTTGGAACGGATAAAAATTTAAAAAATTAAGTCTAATATATATAGCTGAAGAAATTGTTTGTTTGTTTAACGCGCCCATTTTAGAAACTACTGGACCGATTTGAAAAATTCTTTTAGTGTAAGTTAGTCCATTTATCAAGGAAGGCTATAGATTATATAACATCATGTTAAGATGAATAGGAGAGGAGCGGCAATAAAAAATATTGCAAAATTAAAAAGCTTTCCATGCGTGCGCTAAGTGAACGTTCAAAGTTATTCAAAAATCATGTATTACAAAATTGTTCTCTAACAATTCTAACTTAAAGTCCACGATAGCATATGTCTAGCTTTTAAGTTTAACCCACTTTAACCATTTTGTGGTTATCAAAATACTTTACGGTTTTCATCTATCCACGCGATTGTTAGTGTTTCAAATTCAAATTCAAAATATTATTTATTCAAATAAACTTGTAAACAAGTGTTTTTGAATCGTCAGCTCTACTGCTGGTTCAGAAAGCTGTTCCTACCGAGAAGAGCCAGCAAGAAACTCGGCGGTTGCTCTTTTAAAAATATAATTCTTAATACTATTTACATTAAGCCGTTACTGTCTTGTGCAGGTTCGAGAGAGCTATATCCACACATTTTTATCTTCTTAATAATCAAGAGTATAGTAGGCGTTCTGTATCAGTCTCTTTTTAACAGTGTTTTTAAACTGCTGTAATGGCAAAGCAGTAATGGCGAAAAAATATAAATATCATACATGAAATAAATTTAACATTGTAAACTCCAATGTTTTCATTATCTGAACCGTTTTTTACGGCTATCGAGGCCCGTTTTCACGTTATGGCTGTAAAAAAAACAGAAAACTCAAACCATTGATCCACCGAACAAAAATATTGAAGAGTTGATAGGTTTGTTTAATTTCCATCGATAAATATTTATCGATGGAAATTAAACACGGCGGTGTAATCGATTCTTTTTACTTTTACAAGCACATTCTTATTTTTTATACATATCATTTATCGGTGAGAAATGAGTGGTCTATTCTACTCAGTCGAAAACCACACGGCATAACTTTAACTTAGTCAACTTAATTTACCTTACTTAAATAATTAAAAGAATTATTAATTGAAATCGGCCATTTAAGTTGGGTGCAATTTTCTGAACCTGCAGTAGAGTTGACGATTCAAATGTACTTTTTTGCAAGTTAATTTTAATAACGAGTTTCAAACTATGATATTAGCGTGAATAATTTACATAAATTTAGTTTAGATAGATGCCTTAATTTTATAATTTATCACGATCTTTTCGGTAAATGATAATTTTGTGAATATACTCGCATATCTCTGGAAATTTCCTGGGGTATGTCAAAAATTAAGCAGATAGGTTTAAGCTCTAACTCTTCTCTCCAAAAAACGAAAACAGGATGTCTATGGTCTATGTTTTTTACTTTACTTTATGTTAAACAATATTGCAACTTTATTGTTACTTGAAACTCGCTAAACAAAAAGTTTCATATACTCGTGGCGCGACGAAATTTTTCACTAATGTCATAAGTTTTGATGAATACGTGCTAATGCATACGGGAGTCATCATCCAACTAAAGTCATGAATCTCTCGACTTTATTGCTTGTCAAAACTTGACGAGGTATCGCCGAAATTTGTTGCCTATTTATATTGTTTTGTTAGGATGTCATTTGGTGACTCCCACACTCAATTTTATTAAGTTGTCAAAAAAAGTGTTTTTGACAACTTAATAAAATAAGAACTTGACTTTGATTTGCAATATACCGAATACCACACGACATGAAATGCAAAAACCTATATAATAGACTAAAGCGGTTATTAAACATACATACATTCTCTTACCCTTATCCCACTCGAAGTGGGGTCGGCACATTGTCTTCTTCTTCCATTCTCCTCTATCATTCGTCAACTCTGGTGCCACTCCTTTAACATGCATATCATATTTCACACAATCTATCCATCTTTTTTTCGATTAGCGGTTATTAAACATGCCTGTATTTATCGCTTTAACACTAACACTGTCTAACCAAATATGAATTAATGTCACAATGAGACAGATAACCGAATAGCTGACCCAAATCAATATAACATAGCTGAGAGATTCGCAAACCAAAATTATTCGCGTGCAGAACCATTTATGCACTCGCCTCAGTAAATTGATAACCCAAATACCGAATTGCAAACTTTAGAGTAAGCAATCTAGTATGAAGTTTACTCTCGAACCTCTTTAAGCACTTCTTGGAGTCGCATTTTGAGAATGTTGAGGTACATCTGAATCAATTCAGCTATTCAGTCCATTCTCCAGGGCTGGGTCGCCAGGAGGCATGGGGTCCTCAGCTTCACACAGGTACTTTCTGGACATAGCTGTTTCGGGAGGTATTTGTGGAGGGCGGCTCGGCGCGAAGCGATCGGTGAGTGCCACCAGTGCAGACTGCCTCGCTTGCAGACTGCCCAGTTTGGACGGTTCAGCGGGCGAAGCTCGAGGCAGAGGTGGGGGACGGTCTCTCCTTGCCCACGTTCGTGCCATGGTGGACAGGAAGGGATCGTGGGCAGCGATGGTCTACTTCTGTGAGGACGCTATGTCGCGGAAGGAGGCGACGGAGTAGATCCGGGAAGTCGATTCCCTGGATCCAATCCGCCGCAGGCGAGCGAAGCGCAGGCGACTCGCCGAAGTCCGTCGCATGCTGCTCGGACCTCCGAGCGATCCGACCGGGGTTTTATCGGACGCTTGTTGGAGTTAGGTTCCCGAGGCGGTCGATGGTTGAACGTTGCCCTATCCCCGCCACCAGCAGCGTGGTGGAGCACTGTCAGGTTTTTACTCGGTGCGAGTCCGACATAACCACATCTCCTCCCCGTCGTGCGGTGACGGTACCCACCATAATGGGTTTTCCTGACAAAAAAAAAGATTAATTTCTTATCAAGAAAGCCTAAACTACAGTAAATTATAAGAACTAATAAACATTTAAATTCACGCACTAAGACTGTATTAAGTTGGTACATTTACCATATCTCAGGTTTTATCTCAAACAATTTTCGTTTAAAAAAGATATATTACTTTTTCTCTTGTCTTGGTCAACGCTCGGCTTCGGCTGTCTACGAACTTGAGGGTATATGTGCTTGATCGAAAACCATATCTATACTAATATATAAAGCTGAAGTGTTTGTTTGTTTGATTGATTGATTGATTGTTTGAACGCGCTAATCTCAGGAACTACTGGGCCGATTTGAAAAATTCTTTAAGGAAGGATGAAGGCTAAGGCTCAGCCCGCTTGGAAAGATTAAAACCGTAATATAGTATTTTGATAACCATAAAAATGGTTAAAGCGGGTTAACCTTAAACGCTAGACATATAGATAACATCGTGGACTTTTATTTAGAACTTTTGGAGGAGAACAATTTTGTAATAGGTACATGATTTTTAAATAACTATTACTGTTTACTCAGTGCACGCTAGGAAAGCTTTAAATTTAGTCGTTTTCGTACTTTTCTTTATTGCTGTTCCCTTCATATTTATCTTAGCATGATGTTATATAGCCTATAAATACCCTTACTCGATAAATGGAGTATCTTACACTGAAAGAATTTTTCATATCAGTCCAGTAGTTCCTGAGATTAGCGCGTTCAAACAAACAAACAAACAAACAAACAAACAAACAAACAAACAAAAAAACAAACTCTTCAGCTTTATATATTAGTATAGAAGTATAGATTCTACTCTCGTGTATAAGCTTTATTTGCACCAAATTACATCAATATTGGTTCAACAGATTAGCCATGAAAGCGTCAGACACACAGACTTTTACATTTATAATATTAATAAGGATAAATGTAAGGTACTGAATGTTACCCAAACGGTAGTCCCTGGGGGATCCGACGGACGTGATTCGGGATTACACTGAACATTAGTGATTTGCCACAAAAATGGGGAACGTGTGGATAGCTCTATCTTTATTAGGAACATCTTTTGACATTGAGTACATTACTGATAGTTTTTATTTTATTTAATGTCAGTTAGATCAGATCAAATCAAAATAACATTTACTTAAAGTACCTGGTTAATCGAGCCTTGCTCGGTAATTTTTTACAAAAGAAAAAAAAAGAAAAAAACAACTATGTATTAGTTGAGGATCGATCCTAGGTATTTAAGTTCCTCGAGACTGCCCGTTCCCCGAATAAGCTACGATGACTTGACAGTTTATGAAAAAAGTTGAATTCAATATAAATTTTAGTATTTTTAATGCCCAAAAATGGGGATAAAACGAAATAAAACCTAGCTAGATCGATTTTTCTCCCCCAAAACCTCCTACATGCTGAATTTTAGGAAAATTGTTGGAGCCGTTTCTGAGATTATGAAAACATGTATAAATACATACAAGATTAACTCATTTAAATATTAAAGATTCTTTGAAGCACTTTTGAATCATCTATGATCAATATGATTAATGAAGCTACAACTGGTTCGGAATGTTGCTCTTACCGAGAAGAACCAGAAAGAAACTCGGCGGTCAATCTTTTAAACATTTTCAATTTTACATTATTAAACCACAGTCTTATATAAAGCTACAAATATTTTCAAATTTAAGCATTTTATCATCTTTAATATTTAAATGAGTGAATCTTGTATGTATATATATAAATATATTTATATATTATTTATAAATATCCGAATCTCGGAAACGGCTCCAATGATTTTCATGAAATTTGGCATGTAGGAGGTTTTGGAGGGGAAAATTCCATCTAGCTAAGTTTCAATAAAAAAAAGGCTTTTTATCTCTGTTTCCGGGAAAATGCTAAAATTTACGTTGAATTCAAAAGACAATTTTCGCTGTTAGACGTAAAGACATGGTACCTCTTTTGGGAAACTGGCGGCTTAAAGCGGTGAAAATACCTAGGTTCGATTCAATTTTTCAATTTTTTTTCGATCGCCCAGGTACTTTATATAATCTCTTATTATGGTGATCTGACGCTACTTGTTGAGTTTTTTTTATTAAAGGGCTGAAATTAAAATTTGTATTTAACATAAACTATTAGTGTTTATATCTATATGTTCTTCTTGATCTCTATGGCATTTACGAGTAATAGTACAATAAAAAGTTTGTTTGTACAAAATTACCAATGCAGGGAAATAATCAACTGTTAATAGAAGATTCCGCTCTACATTCGAAGCTGAGTCTATGCTAGCAATGTTACCGCACGTTTACATTGAATTATAATACGGAGCAATTTCCTTCGCATCT
This sequence comes from Morpho achilles, assembly GCA_947086495.1. Classification (NCBI taxonomy): domain Eukaryota; kingdom Metazoa; phylum Arthropoda; class Insecta; order Lepidoptera; family Nymphalidae; genus Morpho; species Morpho achilles. The sequence continues at coordinate 1,960,073 of CAMTZB010000005.1, forward strand.
CAATCAAGTTGATCGAAGTTCGAATATTAGCATTCATATTTGTGGTAGTTATACGAGCAATCTGTATTTTGTGAGAGAAATAAATAATAAATAAATAATATATTGGACACTTACAAACACGGTCGTCCGTCCCCAAAGTAAGTAACTTAATACTTGTGTTATGGTAGACAGACAACTGGTGAATATATACTTATATATTTTTAAATACATACTTAAATACAATTACAAATATACACCCAGGCTCGAAGACCAACAAATTCATTTATAGAAAATGTTAGCCCTCGGCGGGAATCGAACCCGCGACCCGCGGAGCCGAAGGCAGGGTCACTTCCCACTGCGCCAACGAGCCAGTCAAAGCTAAAGAAATAGCTAGATCAACGCTTTTTACACGTGCTATACACAGTTAATGTATAAAACCGGATATACTCACGTCTTATTCTATCGGGTTAGCCCGACTAGTTTTGAACCTATCCAGGGCACTTATTCATGAGCTCTCTACACGACGTGACGCGAAATCAGTCGGGCTAACCCGATAGAATAAGACGTGAGTATAGCCGGTTCTTTACATTAACTATGAATACTACTCACAATAGTTCAAATTAAAAAACGTGTAATACAACTATTTTTTGGCATTTACAATTTAAGTCCGCTTGATTTCCTGCGAGAGGAGTTTAAGGAAATTGTGCATAATAAATTTGATAGAATACAAAATGAATATATTATTATCTTTAGTGAATGAATAAATATATTAAAAGAAGTAGTCAAAGAATGCGAGAATATAGCTACTCTTCGACTTTACACAAGATAGGAATGACAAAATATAACTATTTTTAAGAATTTATTTTATAAAGAGAGCAACCGCTGAATTTCTTGCTGACTTCTCGGTAGGAACAGCTTTCCAAACCAACAGTAGAGTTGTCGATTCAAAATCACTTATTTACAAATTCAGTTGAATAAAGTATAATTTGAACTTGAATTCTCTTTAGATATTAGTTATTAGAATTATTGTGTTTTTCTTAATCCCCAAGGAAAAACGTGATTTTCTTGATCATCTAATAGTCGCAACGAGTCTACGTTCTAGTATTTTAGCTAGTATATTTTGCCTACACATTTGCACAACCTTTTCGCTATTAAAGAACTATACATGTTATTTCACTTTTAAAATTATGTATTACAACCTTTTACCCGCAAGTTTGTTTGCGTAGACTGTTGTCGCGTGATAGGTCGATAATAGATGGCGCTTTTTAACGTCATCCTATTCCTGTAGAATTAACAGGCTGTGTATAGCCTGTATGATAACATGGTGTATAAGGAATAATTAGGCGAAATTTAATCTATATTGGTTCAGCGAATTCGCCTATAACATTAACTGGCGTTTACCCGCGACTTCGATCGCGTAGACTGTTTTTTGTGATAGGTCGATAATAGATTTCGCTTTTCAATGTCATCCTATTCCTATAGAATTAACAGGATTCCTATAGAATTAACAGGAGTTCTATATCCTATATGTTAACCTGGTGCATAAGGAATAACTGGGCTGAATTTAAACGATATTGGTTCAGCTAATTCGCTGTGAAAGAGTAACAAACATACATCCATACTCAAAAACTTTCGCATTTATAATATTAGCAGGACAAATACACGACGAATAATTTGTTTCGGGAGGTCCAAGTCACTCCACATTCCAACTTGATCGTTACATTGTTAAATACAAATAACGTATTGACATAGTACTTGAAAGGGACAAGTTTTTACGTGACCCGTGAGCTAGTTAAAATGCTTAACTAAATAAGCACACAACACAAGTTTTGTGTTACGAATTGTGGATTAAAATGTGAATTGTTTATAATTTAAGTTCCAATTTTTTTATTTACAGCAAAAATGTACAAGTTATATCTATCTTAAATTACTTACACGCTAGGACTATACAAATCATGCCCACGTGGAATGGTCCCAAGAATGCTGGCAGCATTTCCGCGTTGAATCGCCAAGCTGATTCTTTGTGCGAAAAAGAAGCCAGCATTCTTGTCACCTGAAAAGCCAATCAACCAGGTGTTAAAATGGATAAATTTTTTTTTGCACTTTGACTCCATACTAGGTCTCGACTGCAAATGGCACAAATATATAACTCTCGATGAGAGTTGCATACTTCCACCGTTTGCGGATTCGGCTATTTCCGCCGCAGCTCCAGGTCTTGACGCTGTTTCCCTGATATGGGACGAGGGCAACGTATCAACGCATGTTGCGTCCCACATTAGGGCTCGTCCCCGTTCCCAAGGAACATAATATAATGTTCATAATATTCTTTATTCGAATAGTTATACACAAGTGAATAATTGCCTCAACCGAGAAGAGCCAGCTAGAAATAATCGATTGCCAAATTTAGTGATGCAACGCCTATCCTGTAAAAAACAAACTATTTCATAAATAAAATGTCAAGCGCTTCATAATTATACAGCAATTAAATCCAGCGGTGATATAATTATAGCGTAACAACGTTTAATCGCGCAAAGCGCTTAATTTGGTTACATAGTTACATTTACGTTTTTCCATGTAAATAATTTTAAACTGCGCAGAGATTACACTTTACATATTATCTATTTAGTACCTGGCTGACCGAGCCTTGATCGGGATTTTTTTTTAATGATCATCATCTTCCTGCCCTTATCCCACTCTAAGTTACATGTTAACATGTTGTCACATGATTTGGCTACGTATTTTACGACCGGCCGCATGCCTGACGTCAAGTTATCTTAGTCGTATTTTACGACACTTCGATAAGAAAGAGGGTGGGCTATTATACTTAACCGGATACCATACAGTGAGTCAACTTAACTTAGTCGCCTTTTACGACACCTCGGTAAGACATGAGGGTGGTCTATTCTACTCAGCCGGATACCACACGGCGGGTCCACTTACCTTAGTCGCCTTTTACGACACATCGGTAAGAAATGAGAGTGGTATTATTCTATCCAGCCGTATACCACATGGCGCTAATTTTATTAAAGATATAAAATAAAATTGAAATGAAATTTGAAAAAAATGGCAGCTGGGCTCGAACATAGGTATTGACACCTTTTTTGCTGTAAAACATAGAGTCATGGTAGCTCATTTGGGAAACGAGCGGTTTCAAATTTTGAATACTAAAATCGATCCCAATAAAATCTTTTAAAAAAATTACCGAGTAAGACTGGGTCAACCAGGTATATTTAATCTGCAACACCGGTCAAACAACAAGCCTTTGAAATACATAACAGTGTCTGATCTCACTTCGGCTAAAGTTTAGTTTACTTGTTATTAAGGCATTATCTTGCGAAAGATAAACGTTTTGCAGTCCATGGGTTTCCGGATATATCGAACTAAGTTGAATATCTGGGTGACCGAGTTTCACTCGGTAATTTTTTACAAAAAAAAACTAAAAAAAAAAACAATTAATTGGTTGGGATCGATCCTTGGCACTCACATTTCTCGAGGCTGCCCGCTAACCGAATAAGCTACGTCGGCTTGACAGTTAATGGCGAAAATTCAATTCAATATAAATGTTAGTGTTTTTTAATGCCCAAAAATAGGCATAAAATTTTTTTTTTTTACATAAAACCTAGCTAGATCAATTTTTCTCCCCCAAAACCTCCTACATGCTGAATTTCAGGAAAATCAATTGAGCCGTTTCCGAGATTTCGAAAATATATATATACGAGGTGTGTTCAAAAAGTATCGCGAATTTTGTGTATTTTTAAAAATTATTTATTTATTCGTAAATATCTATTTTGTCCCCTTCAAAGTAATCGCTCTGGGATATTATACACTTGTGCCAACGTTTTTACAAATCTTCGAAGCATCATTTTTTTGTATCTTGTTCAGCTCTTCCTTCGATGCCGTCTTTATCTCGTCAATCGTGGCGTACTGACGTCTTTTCATGGGCCTCTTCAGTTTCGGGAACAAGAAAAAGTCACAGGGGGCCAGATCTGGGGAATACGGTGGCTGCGGTATCATTGGTCTGTTATTTTTGGCCAAGAAGTCGCGTACAAGCAGCGATGTGTGAACAGGGGCGTTATCGAGGTGCAAAAGCCAATTTTTGTTTTTCCACAAATTATCGATTAAAACCGAATGGCACGAGCCAATCAATATGCTTAGGTCCTCGGCAATTTCTCTATCGATGATTCGAAGATTGGCCAATACCATTTTCTTCAATTCATCAATTTTTTCGTCTGTTGTTGAAGTGCTCGGGCGTCCGGCACGCTCTTCGTCATTCACATCTTCTCGGCCTTTTAAAAACATTTTGTACCACCGATAAACGTTGCTTTTGTCCAAAGTAGCTTCTCCATATGCCACAGTCCACACTCGGAATGCATCCGCGCACTTAATTTCGTTTTTCACACAAAAATCGATACAGGTTCCTTGTTCCATTTTTTGAATAGGTAAAAATCGAAGACGAACCAAAACACGTGCAAGCAAAGCAGCTGTCAACAATTAACCGAACATTCAAAATGGCCCAACTTGTCAGCATAAGTGAGAGACATATGTACCAACATAACGCCACAAAAAAATCGAAATTGGAATATATGTAACTCGCGAAAATTCAAAATTCGCGATACTTTTTGAACACACCTCGTATATATACAAGATTAACTCATTTAAATATTAAGATGTTCTTTAAAATCCTTTATTCGTCTAAAAGGTGAACCGGAAAGTAAATATATATAAATAAATATATATATGAGACACTTACACACACGGTCGTCCGTCCCCAAAGTAAGTAACTTAATACTTGTGTTATGGGTGACAGACAACTGTTGAAACTCACTACATACTATAAAACAAAGTCATATTCTTTGTTTGTCCATATATCCCTATGTATGCTTAAGTCTTTAAAACTACGCAAAAGATTTTGATGCGGTTTTAAATTTTTATGAATTTAGATATTCCAAAGATAGCAGGAAATCTTCTTAGTATAGGGAGAGGGTAATTGTTTTTCTCCAAAGTTAAAGCTTGCGGGCCACGGGCAGTAATGAATAAATCAAAACTACTGGATCGATTTTAATCATTTTTTTCACCGTGTAAGGATGAAGGAGGAAAGTAATGTCGTTTTTGTGAATGTAGACATTCGGTCGTCATTTCTCAACTTACTGTGTATTGCAAAGATGTGCCTAAGTTATTTTAAGGTTATTGTAACTTGTTAACTTCTGAATAGTTCAATATTTAACTTTTTTATTTGTAATTTGAAGAAAAATGGCCAGCCAAATACCAGAAGAACATAATAATATCTTGATTAATTATTTAATAATCTATACTAATATATAAAGCTGAACGCTGCGTTATCCGGCAGAGTAGTAGACGACCCTCATTTCTTACCGAGGTGTCGTAAAAGGTGACTAAGGTAAGTTGACCCGCCGTATGGAATACGGCTAAGTAGAATATACTACCCTCTTTCTTTGAGACGTAAAAATATATCGCATTCAAGTCATACCTCAGCCTTAACAATTGTGCCCAAAAGTAAAAACCTTTATCATCATCCTCCTCCCCTTATCCCACTCTAAGTGGGGTCGGCATAAAATGTTATTAACATGCTATGACATGATTTGGCTTCGTATTTGACGACGGGCCACCTACCTTACGTCAACTTACTTACGAAACCTCGGTAAGAAAGAGGGGTCTATACTACTCAACCGGATACCACACAGTGATTCAACTTATCTTATTCGCCTTTACGACACCTCGGCAAGAAAGAGGGTGGTATATTCTACTCAGTCGGATTCTACACGGCAGAAATTTTAAACAAAGTATAATTTTATAAAATTAACTAAATATATTAATTAAAATTTTAAGGACAAACTCAGTGGCGCTTGATTTGGACTCACCTCCCCCCCAACCCTTGGAAAGGATCAAATTCTTTGGTCCTTAGGGTATACCGGCTTATCATAATGCGAAAGGGACGACAAAAATCACTTTTTCCTTAATCCACTCTTTGCAATTTTAAACGTGGAATCGCTTGAGTTTGATGATTAAACTTTGGGCGGAGCAACGTTATAACACGTCAAATTTAACTAACGCTAATTGACGCAGCGTTTATACACGTCGGATAAATATCTGTCTCTTTAAACAACGTGCATAAAATGCTAATGCTTGATGACATAACATTAGAAACCTCAAAAATTACAGTACTACTTGGTATTGAATGTTATTATACATACAAATCTTCCTCTTGAATAACTCTATCTATTAAAAAAACCGCATCAAAATCAGTTGCGTAGTTTTAAAGATTTAAGCATACATAGGGATATATGGACAAATAAAGAATGTGACTTTGTTTTATACTATGTAATGATATCTTAACTTAAAGTTGTAAAAAAAGACTTGAAGTGGTCGGCACTTAATTTTTTGATTATAAGCTTTAATTTAACTTGCCGTGTATGTATGTGGAGGTGGAATCATGCAACTTAAATTTGACTAATTTTCCGGTGTCCGATTGAGCTATAGCTAATTTTAAATACTGGTCCAATCCCGATGACAATGCATATTTATGATAAGTATGACCAGATGCTGCTGCCAGGATTGGCTTCAGATGAGGGAACTCCTCAACGCTTAACAGTAACATGATATATTTTATAAGCTTACTTTACTTGTTTCAGCTAAGATCTTTCTGTTTTACAAAGTCTCTTTATGTCTGCGAAATTATTAATAACTAAAACTACGACTACCATTATCAAAATGGCGTTGTTACCGGTTTGAATAATTCACCGCTTTCAAGAGATTTAGGTGACGCGCGCGGATAATTAAGGAGTTGCCGTTTAAGGATTTGTTGCTTATTTTTCCACTCCGGGCATTTCGTGCATTTCTGGACACCAATTATTTTCGTGGCGAATCTAAATTTTAATTAGAAAATATAAAATCTGCGAACGTAAAGTGTACGCTTTAGTAACACGTCCGGTATGTCTCTGGTGGACAGAAACTAACTAAGACCAAATGAAACTAATTTTTGAGATTATTATTTAGATTCAGCACAATAGTCCACTATGAAGTAACGTCTTGTTTTGCTTTTTTGATCTAGTGACTCTTTGCGGATCTTTTGAAGTCGTCTATCCAGTTAGTAGAGGACTTAGGGGTCACTACTCTATTCTTTTGTGACTTTGACATATTTTCTTATCAGCAAAATCATTTCAGATTTGTGACCTGTTTCACTGATATCGTTTGGTCTGATTTGATCGCGCAATAACTTTGCTACCATTGGAGCGAGAGCCCGTGAACCCAGACCTTCGTCATTTTATAAAAGCTGAAAGTTTGTCAGTGAATGCTCCCAATATAGGTAAGAACGATGATACATTATGGAATTTGGATCATCGTGGTACTCAAGGTGTGTACCGATCTAATTTCGTCAAATAATAAAGTGCAATTTTTTGATATTATCTGCAGAATAATATTAAAGATCACGTCAGCTTTAATAAAATGACGAAGGTCTGGGGTTCACAAGCTCTTAGGCTGATTACCATCGCCTTTCTATCGGCCGTTGTATAATTCATAGCATTCGCACGAGGTCCATAACTTGAGATGTAGTTTTATGTACAGATTTACCTGTACGATGTTTCTGCTCTGGCTCGTACCGCCTAGTGAATATGAATGTTGTCAGTCCTAAAAAAAATGAAATCCATATTTCTTAACTCAAGTTTTTACGGAAATGTCAAAAGTTTGTTCTTCAAACACAAGGTAATTTCCGACTAATAGGTAACTTTTGGCTTTTATTAGTTTTTAAGTTAAATTTAAAGTTATTTCAAGTTAAATTATAGCCATACGATTTAAATGAACATATTTAGTATACATTTTTTTAGTTACACGTAATTTCATAAGCCAAAATGAAATTAACAGTTGCGTTACGCACATTTAATAAATGCGCTATCAAAATTAATAGGTTCATAACATTTGTGTTAATATATTCGAGATAAAATTAAATCAGTTACATACTCATAACGTAGCTATACAGATATACCATTACTTATTCATTTCTCGGCCAGAGCTTTAATTAAATCGTTTTATATATACATACAGACCAGCTAAGAAGAATAGACGAAAATATCAATGTAAAAAATCCGAAACCACAGCAAAAACTAAATACATTCAAGTACTTAAGAATCCATAGTCAACGACTACGTTGGCCCACTGGGCATAAGAAAGGTCATATTCACTCAGTGGGCATTGAAGCGAGATATGCTTGGAATGTCTCTATGTGATCAAATCAGAAATGCGGAGACCCGTAGAAGAACTAAAGTCATCGATATAGCTCTTAAGTGGCGATATGCGAGGAACGTAGTGCGGACTCCTCCATGGATAGTGGGTTGCAGGTGGATGTCGCCTATACTGACTTCTCGAATGCTTTCGATAAGGTGTCTCACGCATTACTAGTAGATAAACAGGCTAAGATCGGTATACAAGAGGATCTATTACGCTGGATATGAAGATAAGAAGAGTCTTATCTTTATAATCGAAGTCAAGCTGTTACCATAAAAGGTTATTTATTGTTCTTTGTTTGTACAAATTTCTTCCGGACTACCTCAGGGCTCTCACCCTGGTCCATTGCTGTTACATTTGTTTATAAATGACTAGCTTTTGCCCGAGACTTCACTCGCGTGGAATTTGGTCTGTCCTATTAAGTTTCTAATACATATAGTTTCTAAAATAGTACCTTATTAAATTAATTAAGATGTTCACAATTTTGGTCATAGTAGCTTCCACATAAAAGGTAGATATAATGTGTCGCGGACTTTTACTTGGAACTTTGGCTTGGGAAGAAAGCTCAGAATTGTTTAACTGGCGATAACATCATATATACCTGGAAATATAAAACTCTCTTTTTATTTTAAATGTCGTAAATACGTGTGGATTATTCTAAGGCTCCGTTGCTAACCTGCTACTTGAGGGGCGAGGGTAAAGAAAATAAATACATACTGTTATTTATTAATAATTATAAAAAAAAAAATTGTGACCAATAAATTATATTTGACACTGCAATCCTTCTTACTCTATATTCATAGAGATTTCATTGGGATAAATAAACGATTCCTATGCTACAGATATTCCATATTAGCATTTTCATAGTTTCCCTTCACCAGACATCTTGGCCCGAAATATCATGGAATCATTGACATCTGTGAGGAGACCGAAATTATTAAATTAATTTAGAGAATATATCTCTTGAACTCTCTCATATCAAAATTTCGATTTGGTTTGATCTGAACATTAATTCAAAATTGAAATATTTCGCATATGTAATTAAACGAAATAAATTAAAGAGTTAAAATAATGGTAGATATGCATTATGATTTTGTATTGGTCTATCTATCCAGATGCTAATAGAGGGTGAAAAGATCTTAAGTTAAGTAAGTTATCCCACTCTAAGTGGGGTTGCCAAAACATGCTATAAACATGTTGTCACATAATTTGGCTCCGTATTTTACGACCGCCCGCCTGCCTAACGTCAACTTACCATAGCCTATTTTATGACAGCTCTACAAGACAGCTTTATCCATCGTATATACTGAAGCTATTTCTCTTTATAAATGCTGTGGGTTTTACGGGAAAAAACATATGTAGAGTGAACTTCAGTAAACAAAGGATGGCACAACACATCTTTATTAATGCGGGAAATTTTGAATAATACCCGGCTTAGGGTGAACGGTGTCGACTTACGCCGGATTTCTACTAAAACCTTTTTTATACCGAACTAGCTGAGTCTACGGCATCATCCAGTCCTTATCCCACTCTAACTGGGATCGACACACCAAGTTACAAACATGTTGTCATATGATTTGGCTACGTATTTTACGACCGGCCGCCTGCCTGATGTCAACTTACCTTAGCCGTATTTTACGACACCTCGGTAAGAAATGAAGTTGGTCTGTTCTACTCAGCCGGATACCAAACGGCGGGTTGACTTACCTTAGTCGCCTTTTACGACGCCCTAGGTAAGAAATGAAGGTGGTCTATTCTACTCAACCGGATACCACACGGCGGGTCGACTTGCCTTAGTCGCCTTTTACGACGCCCTCGGTAAGAAATGAGGGTGGTACTATTCTATTCAGCTGGATACCACACAGCGTTTTATATTAGTATACATATAAATAAATAAATAAATAAATATATGGGACACTTACACACGCGGTCGTCCGTCCCCAAAGTAAGTAACTTAATACTTGTGTTATGGGTGACAGACAACTGGTGAATATATACTTATATATTTTTTAAATACATACTTAAATACAAATATACACCCAGGCTCGAAGACCAACAAATTCATTTATTTAAAATGTTGGCCCTCGGCGGGAATCGAACCCGCGACCCGCTGAGCTGAAGGCAGGGTTACTACCCACTGTTCCAACGGGTCAGTCAATATAGTCAAATATAGGATGATTTTTGACACCTATATTTTCGGCACAAACAGCGGACTCACACGTTTCTCTTAAACAGAATTGCTAATACCACTCCAAACTGCAATCAAGATGAGATTGCACGTACTTGACACCGAAGTGCGGAATGCATATCTAGGCTATAACATTTAATCGGCAGTAAGCTTTTAGTGCCTCTGATAGTAAAAAGTTTGATTTCAACACAAACTACTGGCAGGGGTTTATCTGCTATTTAAGTATGTATTTAAAATTATATAAGTATATAATCACCAGTTGTCTGTCAACCATAACACAAGTATTAAGTTACTTACTTTGGAGACGGACGACCGTGTGTGTAAGTTTCCTATATATTTATTTATTTATTCGTACGTCCGGCCCCGAAATTATTTTTATATTAAAATAACCATAAAAGTTTTCTATTTCCTATATCTTCATTCTCCGATTTATTTTACAACCGGCCCCCTTCCGGACATCAACTTACCTTAGTCGCCTTTTACGACACAGCAGTCTGAAATGAGGGTGGTCTATTCTACTCAACCGCATAACACCGTGGGTCAACTTAGCTTAGTCTCCTTTTACGATACCTCTGTAAAAAATGTGGGTAGTCTATTCTACTCAGCCGGATACCAAACGGTGGGTCAAGTTACCTTAATCGCCTTTACGACACCTCGGTAAGAAATGAGTGGGTTATTCTTCTTAACCGGATACTACACGTCTAGAAAATAGTTAGAAACGTATTAAAAATTAGAATTTTGTGCGAATATACATTCGTAAAGTCCGAACCCAAAAATACTGATGTATTAATAATAAATATAAACTTTTCTATTTCATATATATTGTATTTAAAATTCTCCATTGCTGTAAAACATACCACAATTTATTAAGTAGTTTGCTAAAGCTATAACAGGAAGTTCTGTGGTAATGCCTAAAAATAAGTTTATATTTTATACTTCCGACCGCCCATTTAACTGACCGTGAACATCCTTCTAAGGATACAGAATCGCTAACTTGTAAATATGGGCGAACTTTCTAAGGCCCGTCCAGAATTAGCTTGATTTGTAAGTTTAAAACTTAACTGGACGTTGCGAAGTGCAAGTTTCCTTGGATTTATGCGCCCAATAAAATCTAGTTTGCGTCGACGTGCAAAAACAAAAGTAGGTTGACCATACCTTCCGATTTTTATATACTTAGAGGAGACTTTTTAAAGCTTTGATATCTGCTTTTGTATGAATATTCAATAAATAATAGACAATTTTGCCTGCAAAAAATTCAAAAAGTAGACAAAAATGCCTAGGAACAAATTAAAAAAAAATTAAAATTTATATAATTTTTTATAATATTTTAAAATACAAAGATAAGGTATATAATAGAATGGTTTGGCTTTTACAATTTAAATCCGAAAAACAATAATAAAATTATTTTGCTATAATCCGCGATGAAGTAAAATAGTAAATTTATATAATGCTAAATGTAGAGTGGACAATCCTTTTTCATACCTGATGCATGCAGGATTGGTAAAAACACATGCACAAACCTCCACCACCGCCACCACAATACACAAGCACCACATACGTTCACTATCACAAACTCAACATCGTTTCAATTACAAAGACCTAAAAAAAATTGCTATGCGATTCTGCCGTGGAGTCTATCTCCTGATGATGCTTCGGTTGCGGTGCGAAATGATTGTTGAGTTTGTGATAGTGAACTTATGTAGTGCTCGTGTATAGTGGTGGTGGTGGTGGAGGTTTGTGCTTGTTTTTTTAAGAATCCTTCAAGTATCAGGTATGAAAACGGATTCAATCTACATTTAGCGTTATATATATTTTCTATTTTACTTCATCGCGGATTATAGCTAAATAATTTTATTATTACTTTTGTAGCTTTTGGAGACTTGATTTTATATTAAATGTATATGGCTATGCTACTTGGAAAAGTGTCCACCCATTCCAGTGAAGGATAGTTCGCAAGAAAACATTACTGATTTAGAAAAAGTTTAAAACAGGTTGCTCGTAGGATTTTCATAGTTCAAACTTCCTTTCCGCTCTGAGATGTTAGTGTTTTCAATTTAACTAAATCTAATATTTTCGTTTAACGTAGAGTTGAACGTCGCGGAAAGTTTGCCTCGAGCAATCTTGCGAGTTTTATAAATTTCAAGAGATTTTTACAACGAAAAGTTCGCAGTTTATTAAATTGAAGGGAATCAACGATTTTGTATTTTTCTTTCACATTAAGTCGCGTCATGACTTGCATAATGTCTATGGGTCAATCCCTCAAGTTAGCTTTCACCATCGTACGAGTATAACATACTAGCAATTGCCAACAGCTCCGCCTGAATGGAAAGATTAAAACAGTGACCTTAAAAGATAGATATGAGAGAGGATAACTATTTTGAAATTGGAAAATAGTTCATGATTTTTTAATAACTATCGTTTACTTAGCACACGCAAGAAAAGTTTTAATTTTTTGCGTTTACGTAATATTTTTGATTGTTGCTCTTCTCCTATTCATCATAACGTGATGTTATATATAACACTTATAAGACTGTAGGCTATATCCTTCATCGATAAATGGACTATCTTAAACTTAAAAAAAAATTCAAATCGGTCCAGTTGTTCCTGAGTTTAGGGCGCTCAAACAATCGAACTCTTCAGCTTTATATATCACTATAAATAACTTTTTGAATATAAGTGGCAAACTTAATCGGTATATTTTCTTGATTATTTGCTTTTGTGTACCGATAATTGTTTTAAGTGTACTATTTGTGCCTAAATTATTAAAAGTATCTGCGCCGATCGGGCCTTGCTCGGTAATTTTTTTTTAAGATATAAAAAAATATAATGAAAAAAAGGAAGAAGGTGCCGATATAATGTGAGATACGAACCGGTGGAGAAAATTCTCGGTCCGCGCGTTACCCATCGGCTATCGCAACATTACGTTTGTCAGCTAAAAAACCCTTTGATTTCAATTCTACATTTTAAAAATTTTCTAAATCAATTTTTCTCCCCCAAAACTCCTACGTGCTGAATTTCAGGAAAATCGTTGTAATTTATACATGGTTAAGTCATTTAAATATTAAAAGTAAAACCCTATGAATATTGTAGTCACGAAACTGTTTTCAAATCTCTCTTAATCTTTTCAAGTTTTCTTACCGTTTTTTATCCGTGCCTATTTTACTTTTCTATTTTGGTAAAATTCGATGCAAAAGCTAGTTACTAATAACCTTTTATAGGTGAAGGTGCATATTAGTTATTATGACGCTATTAAAAGCTTCACACTAGCGGACATTCGATGAACATAAAAATTTTACAGTCATACTAAATGTAAAGTGAATTATGGTCTAATAACGCTAAGCAAGGTGGCAGAGGAAAGCCTTTAAATGCTGTAAAATCACGCTGTGCATCATAGGGCGCTTGAAGACGAACGACGATTAGGTACTTTCTTTATTAATTTTATTTATTATATATTGAATTAGGCGTTATTTAGCATATAACCATAATACAACAGTAACAATTACCTATATTATTTAGAGTACCTGGTTGACCGAGTGTCGGTCGGTAATTTTTTAAAAATAAAAAATATGTAATTAACTAAATTGAAATTATAAAAATATAAATTTAAAAAATAAATTATAAATTTAAAATATGTAAATACTAAATTTAAATTTTATTAATTATTCATACATACATAGATACAGGTAGGATTTGTAAAAACGTATGCAACAAACCCCTACCACCATCACAACACTATCACAAACGAAAACGAAGCATCATCATGCTTGAACTTTTAAGCGCTTTTCTTTTGTTGATTGACAGTTAATTATAATAATAACTCCTTGGGCTTAATCAGGATATATGTAACCATAATAGCATATGGTATATTTTATTGGAAAAATATTTTTGTTTCTTTTTTTAATTCATAAATTCCTCGGTTCTTGATGTCACATTTTGGCTTATATTTTTGTACAAAAAGTACTTGTGTCAGCGGCTTTGCCCGCATGGAAATCAGTGTGTTTCAAAATTTAGATTTTGATCAAAAGTTTTTAAGTATTTTGAGTTACTATAAGAGATAGAGACATGCTGTCGTCGACTTTTTTGAAGTATTTTTGTAGATCTGCAATTCTTTTATACATTACTTTAGTGTATTTCTGCTGGTTTACGTGGCATACGCGATTAAAGCTCCCAGCAAGCTAGTTTTTACAACCGCGCGACTTCTTGAACACAATTTACATAAAACCGTAATGTACTGTTATTAACCTAAACCTTCCGGTTTGTACTTCTTTTTAGTAAAAACCGTATAAAAATAAGTTTGGCAGATTTTGAGAAAATAGGTCACACACAGCTTTTGGAGACCTTGTTTTATAATATGTATAGATTTGGTACCCTAAAATATTTGGAGCACAAACTGCATGTCAATTAAATCAATCTGTTGGACAAATGTTTAATTAAAAATCAACATTTGTTCAACTAAGTATTAAAAAGAAACATTTACTCAAATTTTATTGAACTCCATTAGTAGTTAAATAAAATTTATAATTTATAAGTGAATGCAAAATAACTTAACGTCCTCGGGCGGCCTTAGGGACATAAAAATGAAATAAAACGTGTTAACCAGACGGTTTACGGTTACAAGTTAATGTTTCACCACGATCTCGACAAAATATTTATTGTTTTACGAGCCGCCGTCAAAAGATAGTAAAAAAGGTAATTTCTTGTTACAACGATGCTTATTCTTTGATTTAATTATTAGATTTATTGCGCTCAGTAATCTTGGCGGTATTGTGTTAAATTTTGAAGGTAGACGCGATATTGTTAAATTTTACGTTCGGTAATATACTGAGTACATCTATAATATAAAACAAATCAAAATAATCTTTCACAATAACATTCCGTGACGTTTAAATAATCGTGACGTTTAAAGTAATTTATTAAATACGATATTTTCATTATTTTTTTACGATAGAAATAAGAAGCGTTTTTCATGTGTCAAAATCAATTTAATTTCTTTCTCTTTTTTTGACAACATAAAACCTCCGCCCTATTAACATTGAAAAAAAAATGTAATAGCGCCTCTCCGCACCACTCCGCACCTCTCTGCACCGCTCCGCACCTCACCTCACCTCTCCGCACCACTCCCATCTTATCCCCATTATTGCTTCAGTTACAAATTAAAAACGAAAAGTCATGGAACCGCACCGTCAATGAGCTTTTTTTAGGACTTTTATATCGTCAAGGATAGATTAGATTTAATGAAGCTACAACTTGTTCGGAATGTTGCTCTTGCCGAGAAGAACCAAAAAGAAACTCGACGTTTACCTCATAGACATTTTCAATTTACATTATTGAGGTATCTTGTATGAAGCTAAAGGATTTTCAAATTGTTTTTATCATTCTTCAATCATGTACTCGTAACATGCTTACGTGTATATGATAATAAGATAATTAATTTTACTATCTAACAGACCGGCTGTTGAAGGTTATATTTATTGTAAATGAAAGAAATATGTGAATTTCATTTCTCTGATTATGAACTGGATAGCCATAACGTATCAAATTAAAATTCAAATTCAAAATATTCTTTATTCAAATAAACTTGTAAACAAGTGCTTTTCAATCACCACTGTTGGTTCGGAAAGCTGTTCCTACCGAAAAGAACAAGCAAATCTAAACGAACTACCACCTACTTTTACTTTACAGATGTCCGTAATACATACTACTTTAAGCATTAAATAGATTTTTCTAATCGCGAATTAAAGCAAATTAATACTATCATTACTTGTGTATTTATCCATCGATTAAAAAAAAGTAAAAGTTAGTAAAGGCCTGTTAATATCCCACTGCTGAGAATAGGCCTCTTCTCTCCGTTTTTTTTTGGAGAGAAGGTTTGGAGCTAAGACCTACCACGCTGCTCCAATGCGGATTGGTACGTTACACATCCGTCTATTATTATTAATCAATTTCAGCTTTGCCATTACAGCAGTTTAAAAACACTGTTAAAAAGAGGCTGATACAGAAAGCCTGTTGAAGATTACTTAGAAGATTATAATGTGTGGATATAGCTCTCTTTGAACCTGTGCAAGACAGTAACGACTTAATGTAAATAGTATTAAGAATTATATTTTTAAAAGAGCAACCGCCGAGTTTCTTGCTGACTCTTCTCGGTAGGAACAGCTTTCCGAACCAGCAGTAGAGTTGACGTTTCAAAAGTACTTGTTTACAAGTTTATTTGAATAAAGAATATTTTGAATTTGAATTTGAATTAAAGTAGGTTTTAAATCGGCTCGACCTTCACAGAGCACATGTTCTCATTTAAATTTAACAAAATACAAATTTTCATTTCAAAGTCGTACCCGTTTTAATGCAAATTAAGAATTGAAATGAAAAAGGATTTAAAATGATTTGCATAAAATATAGGGTTAGAAGCCTTGTCCCAATCCAACTTCTGTATTGTTTGCTCTGACATCACAACAATGAGACTTTGGTGACTGATAATAGCTCTATAACTATCTAGACCTGTGTTCCTCAACGTGGGGGCCCATGACCCACAGGGACGCAATTTGATGATTAAGGGGGGGCAACTCGACACGAGTTTAAATCTTTCGCTCTGGCCATTTAATTACAATTCTAGATTTCAATGTTACAATGTTACATTTACATTTACAATGTTACATTTAATTACAATGTTAGATAAATTTAACAAAAAAAAGCAATTTTTCTTCCTATAACCTATTATTTATGGTCTTAAGGTGGACAATTCAATCTTTAAGATTAAAATTTATGTATATTACTTAGGGGGGCAAAATAATTTTTAAAGTTGGGCATGGACCAAAAGAAGAGAAGCTAGCTACAAGCTGTGGTAGCCCAGCGGTAACACCTTACGATTCTTTCGAGAAGGTCATGAGTTCAAACCCAGGCAGACACCAATGAGTTTTTCTGTTAAAACTTAAGTGTCTAATTGATGATTGTAATTTATCACACGGTTTTCGGTGAAGGAAAACATGGTGAGGAAACCTGCATATCTCTAGAGTTCTGGAGATATGTGTAACCTACCAATTCCGCATTGGAGCAGCGTGTTATTTATTAGCATTCTTCTCTCTAGAAACGGAGAGAGGTGGCCTATTCGCAGCAGTGGGATATTAACAGGCCGTTACTATCTATTAGGTACAATTTATCAGTGGATATATTTAATGTCACATTGTCTGTACCATTCTATGTATTACTTTTGATGAAACCTACTTTACTTTTGACTGGCCCGTTGGAGCAGTGGGTAGTGACCCTGCCTTCAGCTCCGTGGGTCGCGGGTTCGATTCCCGCCGAGGGCCAACATTTTCTGTAAATGAATTTGTTGGTCTTTGAGCCTGGGTGTATATTTGTATTTAAGTATGTATTTAAAAAATTAAGTATATATTCACCAGTTGTCTGTCACCCATAACACAAGTATTAAGTTACTTACTTTTGGGACGGACGACCGTGTGTGTAAGTGTCCCATATATTAAAAAAAAAAACCTTTTCTCTAGTTAAAAATATACATTTTCATATTGGAATATATTTAAATGGTGTCATTATTGCGCCGCCAATAGGGGTGTCGGGATCACAGAGCTTTATATGTGGACGCGTATAGACTCTTTCAAACTTTCCAGATGGATTTGAATAACAAAGGAGACCTACGTCTCCGGCGACATCCGACGAAATAATTATAAAATATTCTAAAACATTTTTATATTGTATGTTATTACATTCTCACCATCACGTTGCTCAGCAGTGAGCGCACGACTGAAGGAGGAGGAAATGTTGTTACAAAGTAATGAAAATATTATCCGCGATTAAAAAAATTATATGTAATGTAGAGTTCTCATGCACTACCCGACACCGATAACACAACAATACACAAGCACTGCACACATTCACCACCACAATCTCAACAATTGCTTCGCCCCGTAACCTAAGCATTGTCAGGAGAAAAACTTCTTGACAAAATCGCAAAGATGATTTTTGCGATTTTGTCGTGGAGTCTAGTGCATGGGTAGCGTATGAATTTTTACAAATTCTGCATGTATCAGGTATGAGAACGAATAGTACACTCTAAATTTAGCATTTCATATATTTTCTTTTATCGCGGATTATAGCAAAATAATATTCTCATTAGTTTTGTATTATGGAGCTCCACAAATTAACGCTTAATTCTATACATTATCTTAAATCTTTAAGAACACTCAAATATTCTTTAGCTAGACAACTTATTGACATTGTCAAAATGAGTGTGGGAGTCAACAAATGACATCCTAACAAAACAATATAAATAGGCAACAAATTTCGGCGATACTTCGTCAAGTTTTGACAAGCAATAAACTCGAGAGATTCATGACTTTAGTTGGATGATGACTCCCGTATGCATTAGCACGTATTCATCAAAACTTATGACATTAGTGAAAAATTTCGTCGCGCCACGAGTATATGAAACTTTTTGTTTCGCGAGTTTCAAATAACAATAGGGTTGTGATATTATATGAAACTAGCAATCGCCAGCGGCTCTGCCTGCATTGCATAAAATCGCAATATAGTCTTTTGATAACCATAAAAATGGTTAAAGTGGATTATCCATAAAAGCTAGACATATGCTGTCTCGGACTTTTATTTACAACTTTTAGAGAGGAACAATTTTGTAATACATGACATTTGAATGACTATCACCGTTTAGTCAGCGCACGCAATGAAAGCTTTAAAATTTGCCGTTTTCATAATATATTATATTGCTGCTAAATTGCCATTTATCTTAGCGTGATGTTCGATAACCTTCCTCAATAAATAATGGACTCAATTAATTGACCGAAACTCTTTATTAAAATTAACTTGCAAAAAAGCACATTTGAATCGTCAATTCAACTGCAGGTTTAGAAAATTGCACCAAACTAAAAGAGCCAATAAGGTTCTTTCCAATTGCTCTTTTCATTTAATAATTCTTTTAATTATTTTAGTAATGTAAGTTGGGTTCGTTTATGTATGCCGTGCCGTGTGGTTTTCGACTGAGTAGAATGGACCTCCCTCTTTATTAGCGAGGTGTCGTAAAATTCTAATAAGGTAAGTTGGCCTACCGTGTGGTATCCGGTTGAGTACAACTGATTACCCTCTTTCTCACCGAGGTGTCGTAAAATACAACTAAGTTGGATTATCAATATTTTGGGTATATGGTAATCTTAAAAAATAGTCACAATTTCGGTTAGTTTCAGTATGTGGTTAAATTAAACCTATATTCAATTTATGTTTTCGAGAACAACAAGCACGAAACTCAACGTTTAATTTGCATTATTTTTTACACATCAAATAGGCTTATTATACTATCTGGTTAATCTTTCATATTTAAGTGGTTTTTTGGACTTCTGTAAATTATTTTTTGCCTAAGTATAATTCGTCAACCCTAAAGATTGTCAAGTTTCTGTAACCATGCAAGTGATTATACGAAGTCGACTGCTAAGAGGAAAGTTCAATGTAATATATCTTTATTAACTTAGACAATAAATATCATTAGATTTGCTATTAAAGAGTGATTATATTCTTTTCTAACATTTGTCTTCTTTTATGCTTTCTTAGGGTGGATAGGGTGTACCAATGCTGCATTTTCCGACCATTGACCCTATTTAATAGAAGTACCTAACGATTCAAAAGCACTTGTTTACAAATTTTAATAAAACAAAATTTAAATGAGTTAATCCTGTATGTAATATATATATATATATATATATATATATATATATATATATATATATATATATATATATATATATATATATATATATATATATATATATATATATATATATATATATAAGTTACAACATTTTATAACATATGCAAACCCCACTTACAGTGGAGGAGGATACGGGCAGGAGAATGATGATGAAAAGTCGTGCAAGTGGTCGAGCATCAAATCAATCATGGATTTGTTTTTGTCTGATAGCCATTTCAGCAAGCACAAAGGCGTTGCGAATCTTGGAGGCGCTTTTTAAATACTTAAAAACGTATTGAATTTGGGGGGGGGGGGATGTTATCGTAGTTCATCTTTACACGACGTTGAAAAATGAGCATATTCATGACATAGGAATACAGTATGAAATATGGACCGGCGATTGTATAGGTGTCGATGTAAAGATACGGACGTGAATTGAACACGCTGTATCGGATTATCGGAATGTCCGTAATTTCGGATACACATAAAGGTTTATCTTTTCAGTATTTAGGTGATCATTAAACGTAACGTGTTTCTGCAGGAAGGGAAAATCATCAATCGGAGAATAAAAAACTAAGTAACGGCCTTTTACTTTGTCACTTTAGACCTACCACGCTGCTCCAATGCGGATTGATAGGTTACACATATCCCCAGAATTCTCTAGAGATATGCAGGATTCCTCATGATGTTTTCCTTCACTGAAAAGCGTGTGATAAGTTAAAATTATGAATTAAACTCATAACGGGGGTCGAAGCATCATAACTTATGAGAAATACACTCAACTAATATCCAACATAGTAGTTACTTAGGACTAGAACCTTTAGTCTTATTGTTCGCAATCACCAATTTATTGACGGGCGATTAAACTCAGTTTACATTCCATTGGTTAATATTCAATCTTAAGAATTGCTTATATCATCAGGAATGGAATGTTTTTGTTATAAAACTTATATAAAAAACGAGTTGCAGTTAACATTTTATTTGACTGACCCGTTAGCGGCTTAACCCTGTCTACAGCTCAAAGGGTCATGAGTTCGTTTTCCGCTTAGGATCAACATTTTCTATAAATATTTTTTTGGTTATTCGAGTCTGTTTGTATGTATGAATTTACAATTATATATGTACGTATTAACCAGTATGTCATCCGTTACACAATTATTAAGTTACTTTTGGGACGGACAACCTTGTGTGTAATTGTCCCATATATTTTAAGTAAGTAATTATTTCCAGAAAAAAATTCCTTATCATCAGATATTTAATAAAAAGTGTTGTTTGTAAATATTTTTATTTACAGCAAAAATGTGCAAGTTGTTTTGTATATTTCGCATATATTAATAATTTAAAAAAGTTTCATCTATTTCTTTGAAAACAATTAGATTTTTGTGTGTCCAATCCATATTCTAGCGGTGTGGTGGGCCTACGCTTCAATCCTTTACTGTTACTATTTTTTGATGCCATTAACTGTGTCAAGAGATATAGACTTTTAATCTAATGATTTAATAATTAATGTATAGAAACCGGCTATACTCACCTGTTATTTTAACTACACTCACGTGTTATTTGAAACTAATCAGGCTCATCTGATAAAATAACACGTGAGTATAGCCGGTTTCTAAACATTAATTATGAATACCACTCACGATGGTTTAAATTCGAAAATGATTTAATATTAAATACAATAAGTTTAGCTCAAGTATTAGAAATTTGTAACAGCTATATAGAGCTAATTTCACAGTTAGCCTCATCGCCGATTGCCAGCTATAAACTTCTACAGCTCAATTGTTAACGGGTATTTCAATTAAAGTTGGACGCAGCTACACGAATATTGAAGTTGTAAGCAATTTGAGACTGGTTTCATTTCTGTTAATGTTATTAACTAAATTTATCCATCTATTGTCCCACAGCTGACTAAAGCTGTTACTAAGCTTTGAGATATCAGCTAAGAGCAAGAATAAAAGCGTAAACCCACCACGCCACTTCATTGCGAATTTACAGTTGACTACTACAAAAAGACTAGAACACATCCAATTATCTAAGGTATGTGTTTACTTTTATAATTTTCATCTTAACGCACATAAAGTTAAGCACCTGGATGACCGTGCCTAGCTCGGTAAATTTTTACAAAATAAAAAAAGAAACTTTTAAAAATATTCAAAAAAATAAAAAATACTTGGGTAGAAGGGGCTCGATTCTAGGTATTTTCACCTCTCTAGACACCGCCCGTTCCCCAAATGAACTACCATGACTTTACGTTTGACAGCGAAAAATTGTGACTGTATTCAAAGTAAATTTTAAAAAAATTTTAGAGCCCGCAAACAGGGATAAAATGACATTTTATTTAAATAAAACTTATCTAGATCGATTTTTCTCCCCCAAAACCTCCTACATGCTGAATTTCAGGAAAATCGTTATCGCCGTTTCCGTGATTCTGAAATATATATATATACATACAAGATTAACTCATTTAAATATTAAAGATATAAAATTCTCGTGTCATAATTAGTTACCGAACTCATCCGAAATGACTTGACCGATTTTTATGAAATTTTCTGAGAATTGTCTACGTATATATTTTTCATACCCCTCAGTGATGAGGGTTGTTGTCCATCCCTAACATTTTATTATTTTTTTTATAATGTACATTAGAAATTTCCTAAAAATAATTTATACGACAAAACAACGTTTATCGGGTCAGTTAGTATCTAATAAAATAATTTAAAGCGCATTAGTTATTTATGAAAATAAGTATATAAGTATATTTAAATATATTTCTCGATAAAAGAAAATGTATGTACTCGCCTCACGATCAGTTCTCATACCTTATATGTGAAGAATGAAGTAATTTATATAATTAGTAATGAATTTACTTTGCTATACCCCGCGATTAGCAGATTATAGCTAATCTCTGATTAAAAAAATAACTTAATTATTATTTTTGTATACAGGATAAATAAATCACATGTTCCACCATCCAGCACTAAGGGCACATTACACTGTGACTGCACATATTCACTAAGACAATATAAACAATTATTTCGCCCCGCAACCAAAGCTCCATGTTTGACGACAAATTCGCAAAGCATATTATTAATTTGAAACATTTTGCCCCTTTTTCGAACAAAGAATCAGCTTAGCTTATCAACGCGGAAACGCTGCCAGTATTCTTGGGACCTACCTATACTGTACTAATACTATGGGAAAAAAAACCTTTAAATATCAAATAATTAAAAAAAAAGTAATAGACAAAAGCACGAAGCAAAAAGCCAACATCACGCGGTGTTCCCAGGCGGTCACCCATCCAAGTACTGACCGCGCCCGATGTTGCTTAACTTCGGTGATCGGACGAGAACCGGTGTATTCAACATGGTATGGACGTTGGCGATTACTGAGTCGCATTTATCAAACATTCTAAGGATTCATACGTAAAAGAACGTTTATAAAATTATCCAAAATTTATCAATAGCCCTTCAATAACTGTAATAAAAATATATCCTAAGTTAAGCTAAAAAATAATCACTATCACTATGTACATAGTATAAAACAAAGTCGCTTTTTCTGTCTGTCCCTATATCCTTATGTATGCTTAAATCTTTAAAACTACGCAACAGATTTTGATGCGGTTTTTTAATAAATATTAGTGATTAAAGAGTAGGGTTTACATGTATAATAATATTACATAATAACAATATTGAGTAAAAATTTATATTCTAAGGAATCGTTAAATATTTTAGGGTGTAGATATTTAATATCTGGGTGACCGAGCCTTGCTCGGTAATTTTTTACAAAAAAAGAACTTAAAACCTAAAAGAAATTTTTTTTTTTTGTTGAGTTTATATCTTAGGTATTTACATTTCTCGAGACCGCCCGTTCCCCGAATAAGCTACGCTGACTTGACAGTTTATGGCGAAAATTCAATTCAATATAAATGTTAGTGTTTTTTAATGCCCAAAAACAGGGATAAAACAATGTTTTTTACATAAAACCTAGCTAGATCGATTTTTCTCCCACAAAACCCCCCTACGTGCTGAATTTCAAGAAATCGTTGGAGCCGTTTCCGAAATTCTGAAAAAATATATATATATATACTAGCTTTTACCCGCGCAACTTCGTTCGCGTGGACTGTAGTCTTGAAATTAGGAGTGGCTTCTGTCACCATCCAAACCTTCAAATATCTCCATCACAAAAATTAGATCGATCCGGGATGAATCAGAGGGATTTATCGTTTGATCAAGAGCTTTATATGATAATTTTAGTAAATAACCCGTACTTACATGAAATACCTATGTATTAAAATAGCGCAGTAAAAGGAGTACAAAAACTTTATATACATGAAAAATTCATAATGTTTTCTGAAATTAAATATCTCTATAAATATTATAAGCTTTGGAAACGTCTTAGAAAACTTATTTAGTAATAACATTTAGACGTAACGAATCAACTGTCAAATTGATTTTTTTTTTATTACCTATACGTACGGCGCTGGATTCCAACGTTTTTAGTATAAATACGAAAAATTAAATGTAAATTATGTTTTTGTTAACATAAAAGTTAAAATAGGTATCGGAAAATATATTAAACTTGACTTTATTAACTGTAATGACTTTTCAAATATTAAAAATGGTGTTTAGAAATAAAATATTTTTTCATTAGCAGTATGGCTTAATTTCTATGGGATTAAATTAAATAAAACTTTCCAGTACATGTCAATTAATGGTCATTTATTTCGTACTTGTTGCCAAAGACTACTAACTAAAGACCGTTTAAGAATGCGTTTTCTTGAAACGTCTGTTTTTTTGACAACAAAAATTATATATGATTAAATTTTACTTGAACTTAAATGATTATAGCTTATTGTTATATTTTCACCACAAATCCTATCTTTTTAATGTGTTATTATGGTATTTAGCTAGTAATTGTACATGTACATAACCTCAAACTAAAATAAATAAATATTAGATAAAATAATAATTGATACTAAGATAACAAATATTTATCTATTTAACAACACTAAAATTATTACTCTGGTATGGGCCAAAAGATGTTACATACATCATTCTGGCGGTCTCTTTTTTATTAAATATTTTTCTCCGGTTTATGAAATAAACAAAAACCGAAATATTAAAAAAAATAATAATAATAACTTTTTTTAAGATTTTTATACCTTACCCCGTATAAACATTAATTTTGCCAGATTTCATCTATATTGATTCAGCGAATTGACCATGAAAACATTACAAACAGACCTTCAGATGCATTTATAATATTATTAGTTTATTTATTTTACTAAATAACCCGTATTACTTATATCAATAATCCATTGTTATTAGAATGTTAAATTTTCTCAGTTAAATTTCTCCAGTAAACGAATAAAATAAAATATAAATACTCTTTAAAGTTTAAATACTCTTTTGACGTACGTCGAAAAACTTAGAATCTAAATACTTCGTAAATACAGATTTGACTTGATTTTGACACATCATAAATAAAAATTAGTTCCATAGGTTTATTATAGATGGCGTTTTGAATGTCATCGTATTTAATTCCTGTTGAATTAACAGGATTTATATAGCCTATATGTTACCCCGGTATATAAGGAATATTTATGCCAAATTTCATCGATATTGGTTCAGCGGATTGGCCGTGAAAACGGAACCGACAGACAGACAGACAGACAGACAGACTTTCCCATTTATAATATTAGTAAGGATATATATACAAGATTAACTCATTTAAATATTAAAGATTACAGTTGATATTGATAAATTTTGGATAATTTTATAAACGTTATTTTACGTATGAATCCTTAGAATGTTTGATAAATTCAAAGTACTTAACGCCAACGTCCATACCATGTTGAATACACCGGTTCTCGTCCGATCACCGAAGTTAAGCAATATCGGGCGCGGTCAGTACTTGGATGGGTGACCGCCTGGGAACACCGCGTGAAGTTGGCTTTTTGTTTCGTGTGTTGTCTATTACTTTTTTTTAAAGTACAGCGTATAGTACTAGCGTGTAAGTAATTTAAGATAGCTTGTTGACCAAGCGTTGCTCGGTAATTGTTTACAAGATAAAAAAAACTTCAAAAAAAATTTGGGCAGTTAGAGCTTGATCGATCGTGTTTTCATTTCTCGAGACCGCACGTTCCCCGAATAAACTACGCGGACCTGACATTTAACGGCAAATATATTGTTTTATATATTCAATGTAAATTTTTGCTTTATTTAATGCCCAAAAACAGGGATAAAATGTTTTTTTTTAAATATAACCTAGCTAGATTGATTTTACCTCCCCCAAAACCTCCTGCATGCTGAATTTACAGGAAAATCGTTAGAGCCGTTTCCGAGATTTAGAAAATATCTTGTATATATATATATATATATATATATATATATATATATATATATATATATATATATATACAAGATTAAATCATTTAAATATTAAAGATATAAGGAACTTGTACATAAATATGTAGTAAATTTAAAAAAAACGGTTGCCTGTAAAGTCGGTTTTACGGGATTTTACGTGACAACGTCTTTTTAAATGTGATGGATTGGAGTGGGAGAGAGACGCAAGGCATTCGCCAGTCCGGCGGGCCTCTCTTTCGTTCGGTGACTCATCGTAACAGACGTGAGAAGGCGTTACACTTTTTTCATGAGTGACTCCAAGCCGCAACCTAATTTAAGACGTTGTCACGTCAAAAAAAAGAAACCGTAACAATATAAAGAGCTGCTATAAAGCGATGTTTAACTGTAGAAACAACTAGAAACTAAGTGGGACAATTAACGGACAATAAAGTGAGTTGTCAACAAGACATTCGTCAGATTTACTGCTAGTGCCTTAGAGCTTCTCTGGGGGTTGTAAAACGTGTATCATAATTCACAACTCACCGCATAAACCTTGAGCTATCTTAAAACACCTATTATGTGATCACGTAACGCGTGATTTTTTTACTGTTTTACGTCATGTTTTGACTTGTTTTATTTAGGAATGGACGTGTTATGATTGCTTGAATAGGCGTGTGTTTATATTAACTTTTTTGCGGTTACAAAGTCTTTTATAATGTTCTGAATTGTTTTATTAGACGTTATTGACGTGTTGTTTACGACCGCTACAACGATGATTGCAAAGATATTGTACAACAGTCATCATCTTCCTGCCCTTATCCCACTCTAAGTGGGGTCAGCACAACATGTTACAAACATTTTGTCACATGATTTGGCTTTGTTTGTTACGACCGGTCGCCTGCCTGACGTCAACTTACCTTAGTCGTATTTTACGACACCTCGGTACGAAAGAGGGTAGTCTATTTTACTCAACCGAATACCACACGATGGGTCAACTTACCTTAGTCCCCTGTTACGATACCTCGGCAAGAAATGAGGGGTCTATTCTACTCAGCCGGATACCACACGGTGGGTCGACTTAGTCGCTTTTTACTACACCTCGGTAAGAAATGAGGGTGGTACTATTCTATTCAGCCGGATATCACACGGCAAACATTTGTGGGGATATTCGCGTCTATAAAAAAATATGTACAACTTATTATACTTAGCTACACAAACGCTTCAATTAAATGTAAGGAATACGTTAATACTAAAAGTGTATTATACAATTTATGATTATATAAATGACTGATGCGTGTAAAGATTTAAACCGTAATATAGTATTTTGATAACCATAAAAATGCTTAAAGTGGGTTAACCGTAAAGGCTAGACATTTGCTGACGCCGACTTATTTAGAAATAAAGGGAAATTCTGTAATACATGATGTTTCAATAACTTTCAACGTTTACTTAGCGCGCAAGGAAAGCTTTAAATTTTACAGTTTTTTTAATATTCTTTATTGTTGATTCCCCCCAATTCTCTTTTCTCTCACTATCACTACATATTATAAAACAAAGTCCATATTTCCGTATGTACGAATAAAACTTATTAATCCTTATCCAATTGAGTACCTTCAATAAATTGTTGATTTAATATAGATCAATATGGCCGTTTACAGCATGCAATTTAAGTGAACATTTTCGGAGATATTACAGATTTAAAATGCCGTGAGGACGCCGCGCTTCACCCTATAGCACTTCGAATCTTTTAGAGTTTGTTTAAAGACATTCTGTAATTAATTGTAAAAATAAAATACATAGGTAAAATGTAAAAGTAAATAAGTAAAAATGTACTATATGTGTTTAGATATTCCAAAGATAGCAGGAAATCGTCTTGGTATAGGGAGAGGAAATTGTTTTTTTCCAAATTTAACGCTTGCGGGCCACGGGCAGTAATGAATAAATCCAAACTACTGGCTCGATTTTAATCATTTTTTTACACTGACTGACATGGGATATATATTTTATACCCGTGCGAAGCAAGGGCAGGCCGCTAGTATTATATAATCTATTGCCTTCCTCGATAGATAGTTAGATAGTACACTACTATCTAACACTCAAAAAAAAATTAAAATCGGTCCATTAGTTCCTGAGATTAGCGTTCAAACAATCAAACAAACTCTTCAGCTTTATATATTAGTATCAATTTGCTTCATACAAAGTCTACAGCCTTATTATATAAATTAACAACGTATAAAAACTGACCGCTGAATTTCTTGCTGGTTCTTCTCGGTAAGAGCAACATTCCGAACCAGTTGTAGCTTCATTAATCATATTGATCCCTGACGATTCAAAAGTGTTTGGAAAAGCTTATTTCAATAAAGAATATTTTGATTTGAGTATATTAGATTTTATTCAAGCAAAGCAAAGGCCTTGCAATTTTGTCGTGGAGTCTATCTCCTGACGATGCTTCGGTTACGGGGCGAAACAATTGTTGAGATTGTGGTGGTGAATGTGTGCAGTGCTTGTGTATTGTTGTGTCATCGGTGTCGGGTAGTGCATGAGTTCTTACAAATTCTGCATGTATCAGGTATTAAATAATAGGTGGACCGGAAAGTAATGTCGTTTTTGTGAATGTCGATATTCGGTCGTCATTTCTCAACTTACTGTGTATTGCAAAGAGATGCCTAAGTTATTTTAAGGTTATTGTGACTTGTTTACTTCTGAATAATTCAATTTTAAACTTTTATATTTGTAATTTGAGAAAAAATGGCCAGCCAAATACCAGAAGAACATATCCGGCATTGTATGCTTTTTGAGTTTCGCAAGGGTAGTAACGCAACAGTTGCTACCAAAAACATTTGCGATATTTATTTAAGTGCATAAGACGTTCGCAAAAGTCAAAGATGGTATTCCAAGTTCAGATCTGGTAATTTCAATGTTTCTGACTCCTATCAATCACGAAGACCAACATCATTATTTAACGACATGCCAAGGGCAGAAGTGGAAGCAAATCCATGTCTAACAATTAGGGAACTATCAAACACACTTAACCAACCTTGGTCAACTACTCAGAAACATTTACAGCAGATTGGGAAAATAACCAGTGCATGTGTTTGTGTCCCTCAAAATCTGTCTGAAGAAAAGAAAGTCAACCGATCCATTACATGCAACACATTGCTTCAACGGCACCAAAGAGAACCGTTTTTTGATCATTTGATCACTGGAGACGAAAAATGGGTCCTATATGATAATCCAAAACGGAAAGGGCAGTGGTTTTTTTTAAATGAATCACCAAGAAGCTCTTCGAAACCGGGTTTACTTCCCAAAAAAGCACCCCTATGTGTTTGGTGGAATATTCGCGGAATTATCCACTTTGAAGTGGTAAAACCAGGAGAAACTTTTAATACAGACCTTTATTGTGAACAATTGGATCGCGTGAACCAATCTTTAATGCCAAAGTATCGAGCGATTGTCAACAGAAAGGGAGTCATCCTACAACAGGACAATGCAAGACCAAACTGTGTACGGCGACCACCCCTAAAAAAATAATGAATTAGGATGGGAGGTACTGCCTCACACAGAATACTCGGCCGATATCGCTGGATGGATTTCCATTTATTCCGATCCCTGCATCATTTTCTTAGTTGAAAAAAAAAATAAAATTTGGATGATGTCTAAAATGCCACCTCAAGATATTTTTCTCAAAAATCAATTAATTTTTATCAATCCGGGATTACAAAATTTGCACACAAGATGGCAAAAGGTTGCTGATAACGAGGGTGATAATATTTTTGGTTAGCAATAAAGACTTATCAAAATATATTATTTTGAATTTAATGTAAGAAAACGACATTACTTTCCGGTCCCCCTAATATTTAGCATACATTTAGCATTACATATATTTTGTTTTATCGCGGATTATAGCAAAATAATATTCTTATTACTTTTGTATTATGGACCTCAAAAATATTTGAAAATTTTAAAATGTTTGTAAATGTTTAATTTACTGACTATATTTATGAATTTACTTTATGTAAGCAAAAGCAAAAGCTGTAGAGAGATACAGCTGTAAAAGAAATCGCCTCTGAATATTATACCATGCTTTGAATATAAAAGAGTTTAGGTCGCTTGTTCGACATATTTGTACAATAAATTCCGTGTTTTACTGCTTCAAATGTTTGTTGTCTTAAATTTAATAGTTTATTGTGGTCTGTTAGCAGTTAACGCCCACAGTTTCATCTAGGTTCATAAATGAATAAGCTGTAAAATATGCAAGTTTATCGTAAAATTTATTTTGTAATCATTCTGAAAAAACTACGATGCATTTATCACACACATACTCTACACATATATAGTCATCTGTTTTTATTTACAGACTGTGGTCAAATTTTTATAATAATATTATAAATCTACAGATAATATTATCTGTTAATAGTTTAACTGGATGTCAAATAATAATCTTTAAATATATTTTTTTTATCATTTTTTAACGATTTTCGTGATATTCAGCATGTAGGGGATTTTGGGAGAGAAAAATCGATCTAGCCAGATTTTAAAAAATATAGTTTCATCCCCGTTTTTTGGAATTAAAAAAATTGTAGAATGAAGAATTGAAAGCAAAGGCTTTTTTTGCTGTCAAATGTAATGTTGCGATAGCCGATGGGTAACGGTCGGACCAAATGTGTTCAAAACCCGGATTCCCACATGTCATCGGCGCCTTCCTTCTTTTTTTTTTATTTTTTAAAATATTTTTTTTATATCTTTGAAAAAATTACCGAGCAAGATTCGGTCACCCAGGTACCCATTATTATGATGAATATCTGCTCATTTTATGAACACCAAGCTATCGTTAGTAAATACATATTATAAAACAAATTGCTTAAAAGATTTTCTTTTGTATATGATTGATTTTATAAAATTCTACTGACCGGATTTATTACGGTTTATGATAAAAGACTTTTGCAAGATTTAAGCAATTTTTGGGGAATGTTTAGTTTTATAATAGATTCTCCGGAACGGCTCAATCGATTTTGATGAGACTTTCACTGGAAGATAGAGAAGGTTGTAGTGCAACATATAGGCCACTTTTTTATCTTAGAACTCCGGCAAAGTCGGAATTTATACTGTAAAAACTACACACACTAATATCCAGGCGGGCAGAGCTAATTCTCAATATTACAAAAGCGCGTGACCTCTTGGTTACACATACGTCTCCCCAATCGGCTAATAATTTATGTTACTGGGATCAAATAGGAAAGTTAGGGTTAAGTTTTTCAGTTTCTTCAGTTGTAGTCGCTCAGATTAAACTTTCTATAGAAGCTTCGACAGGTGGATGAAAATATTGGACAAGTTTTGGGACTAGCCGATATCAAGTGAAAGCCATCGTACCCATTTCTTAGTAAACGTGAACCTAACGATACACGATTAGTTAAAAGTAATGATAGAATATATTTGGTATAATTACACTGGTCAACAATTTTTTTTTGTCACACGAAAACTTATGTCAAATTTTAAGCCGTGTGGTATCCGGCTGAATAAGTTGTAAGTTGGCCACGGTGTGGTATCCGGTTTAGTAAAATAGACCACCCTCTTTCTTACCGAGGTGTCGTAAAATACGACTAAGGTAAGTTGACGTCAGGCAGGCGGCCGGTCGTATAGACGTAGCCAAATCATGTGACAGCATGTTTATAACATGTGTCAAAAAAACTTTCCTTTATGGTAAATATTTAAGGAAAATTTCCTCTATGGTAAAGACCTAAGGAAAATTTCCTCTATGGTAAAGATCTAAGGAAAATTTTCTCTATGGTAAAGACCTAAGGAAAATTTCCTCTATGGTAAAGATCTAAGGATAAATATTTAGACAATTTCCTCTATCTTAAAGATCTAAGGAAAATTTCCTTTATGGTAAAATTCTAAAGACAATTTCCTCTATGATAAATATTTAAGGAAAATTTCCTCTATGGTAAAAATCTAAGGAAAACTTCCTCTATGGTAAATATCTAAGGAAAATTTTCTCTGCGCCCCTCTCTACTTCATAAAGGGCACCATTCCCACCTACAAGGGTACAAACGCATTAAGATACCTTATCAGAGCATTAGTTCAGTGATAACACTAATCTCGTTATAATTAACTGAGTGAGTGCCATACGTTTAGTGTGGGCAATCCAACCTTATTTTACACTTGTAAAAGTCCCGAAATGATACGATGTGATGGATAGAATAATCTAATGTACCGATATGTAATGCAAATATTTTTTATCGGGTACAGTTAAGGTGAAAAGTTGTAGATATATTTGAACTGAAAACTGCTATTGATTGTAGGCATTGAATGAGACTGCGCTGTCACGCTCGGATTTGTAACGCTCGTTTGTGTAAAGTTGGCTCGGGTTCACAAATAGAGCAAGAGAGATAAAAAATAAAAGTTATGATTGAATGATTTAATTAATTAGATAAATAGTTAAATTTATATAAACTCTCATCATCATATACTCTCTTTCTTCTTCAATTCTTGTCCTTTTGAGTTATTGAAGAATAACTCAAAGGTTGACTGGAAGAGATCCCTTTTAGCGATAAGTCCGCCTTTATATATGTGCTTTTTTAATTTTTCTTTCTCTTTTCTAAATATATGTATAAAAAGAAATAAATAAATAAATTTCGCTAAAATAATCGTTTTTTACGAAAATATATTTAATGCTTAATTAGGATGCAAGAACCGTTCCGAAGGTTACCTTATACATGTGGGATTAGTTACCGCACGTATCACAAAACACTAACAGCACACTACACACATTTACTACGACAATCTCAACGATCGCTTCGCCACGTAGCAACTTTGCGATTTCGTCGCCTATCTCTTGATGATGCTTCGGTTTGTCTATATCCAGTTAAGTAGAATAGACCACCCTCTTTCCTACCGAAGTGTCGCGAAAGGCGACTAAGGTAAGTTAACGCCAGACAAGCGGCCGGTCGCAACATACCTTGGCAAATCATCAGTCAACATGTTACAACATTTTGTGCTGACCCCACTTAGAGTGGGATAAGCGCAGGAGAATGATGATGATCTTATAAAGTAAACTGATGTATGAATACCAACAAAAAAGCTAATACAAAAACCAAAAAAAGACATGAAAAGACGAGTTAACCTAATAAGTAAACTGCAAAACAAAAATACACAAACACATAATCCAGAAACAATTTTACCTAATATTTTCAATTACAATATATTTTTTTAAATAAGATATTATCGTTACACTTGTATTATAAATCTACGTCAGGTAAAACCTTATTTTAATAATTTTACCTTATTTAATAAACCTTATTTAATATTTTTTTATATACTTTTTAGTGGGATTAAAAATAGTACTTTCGTGCGCGCCAGTACTTCAATGAGTGCTCGAATTATATTATCGGGTGTTTGTTAGAGATATTTGGTATAAAGCTTTCGGCTGCCGCTAATCCGCCGCTAAGTTCGTTAAGCACGCGTAGAATTAACTTGTGTTGCTATTGAGTACCGTTGTTTTATTGATAACCCAGCATTTGAATTTTGGAAGGAATTTAACTGACTTTCTCTTAACTAAGGTAGGACTTTTACTGTTTTTAATTAACAATTCATGTAAGTTATGCAGTTACTAAATAAATGTGTAAAATTAATTTATAGAATTATAGGCGTTCCTTTGGGCAGATATAATACAAAAGTATTAATAATTCTTTTTTGCTATAATCCGCCATAAAGTAAATAGAAATTATACGACAATATATTTACGACACCTTGGCAAGAAATGAGAGATGTCTATTCTACTCGGCCGGATACCCCACGGCATACATATATATATGCCGTGGTATCACTACATAGTATAAAACAAAGTCACATTCTTTGTTTGTCCGTATATCCCTATTTATGCTTAAATCTTTAAAACTACGCAACAGATTTTGATGTGGTTTTCCAAGATTCAAGAGGAAGGTTGATATGTTAAATAACATTCAATATGGAGTAGAGAAATACTGTAATTTTTGAGGTTTCTAATGTGATGTAGCAAAAAAATTATATATTTTTTCCGTTTACATTGCAAACGCAGGCTAAACCCTACGAGATTTATCAAAATGATGTACTAAGTATTTGTACACATTGAAAAGGTCTACAGAAAAGTGCGCGATGGTATATGTCTATCTCTTATCGATAACCCACATATCCATACCTAAAGGCACTCTCCAGACTTATTACTTATTCAATTCTCAAAATAAAACTCAAAATAGTCTTTATTCAAGTTAACTTGCAAACAAATGGTTTTGAAAAGTTAAGTGCTGGTTTAGAAAAATGCATTTACCGAAAAGAGAGAACACACTTTGCGGTTGCTCTTTACTAAGAATTATACTATTGTGTACGTTAATAACACTAAATAACTTACTGACAAAGAAAAGGAAAATCTCATTTAATATATTACATTCTTAATATATAGAATTACGCGTTACTTTGCGGAGGTCCACAATACAAAAGTAATGTTAATATTATTTTATTAAGCATATAATAAAGATATCTGCGACTGAATTTCATTAATACATAATATAAGTTGCAAAAATAAAGAAATAATCGCCAGCTTCTGTCTTTCCTCTCTATTATAGCGGAACTTTAAACATAAAGACAGTTTCACTGAGAAATTGCATTCATAAGTGTCACACATCTCACCAAGACTATGACAACTTCATTCAGTTATATCTCAACTCTTTAGTTATAACAAGAACATGTTATCAGCAGTTCAATAGATAGCAGTTAACTTTGTGTTAAGTTTATTTTATAACATGTTTTTAATACAACCTCATTAGTTATTAATATGTAAAAACATTGTGGCCGTCATTATGTGTCATTGAATTGTTGCGAAAAAGTAAATGAGTTGACTTTGGGAAAATTGATTTTTATTTATTGAATAAGAATAAAGGAGAAATATATATAATATAGGAGAATTATGAAAAGTGATTTTTGCGTATGGACATAGCGGTTGCTTTTTTTTAAACATATTTTTTTAACTAGTTGCATTCTGTCATTGCTACTATGCGCAAGGTCCAATCTAGGTAATTTATGTTATTTATATATAGCTAACCTAGCTAGCTAACCAGGCAGACGTTGTTTTGCCATATATAGTAATTTCTAGTGTAGATTATACATAAATAAAATAGAAAAAGAAATTTCAAAAAAAAGAAAATGTTATGGTGAGTCTGAATTAGCTTTATTTTATTAACTTATTTTAAACTGCTTAAAATGGCAAAGCTTAACTTGTTTGCCGATTTTTATTATATTATTCTATACCAGAATATTCAGAAGTGATCTAAAGCTTTCTGAACTATTGTAAAGCGCAAAGCAGGAACCGCAAGCTTATGTCCATTTCTCAATTTTTTCCTTCAAAAGCAATTCAAGTCAATTTTTTCCTGAAAAGTGTATGATAAATTGCTGTTAAGGACATAATTTTATAATAGCGGCAACACTGCCGCCATCTTCTTTCTTGCCCATATACTTGTCATCTAAACGTGTGCTTTAACTAAAATAAAATATTATATCAAGTAAAGTTTAATTGCTGTAAAACAGCGTTACATACAATTGCCAATATCAAATAAGCACATAAGTTGTATTAGAAACACTCATTGGGGTCAGAGCCTAGGTTTTGAACACGTGACCCCTGCAAAAAAATCTTAGGGATTATACCATTTAGCTATCACAGCTTGTAATAGTCTTAGTTTAATTTCAAAGAAGATTAAAATTAAACTCAAGTCGTTTGATAAAACTGGCTTATTTTCGTTGCAGCATAAACGTTATGAAGTTGCTAAGTAATAATAATTTAATAATATTGCAGTGCAAAATTGCAATAACGCGTCTGAAGTGTGTAAAAGTATCATTTTGTACTCCGTCCTTATGGTAATAGGATAATATTGAAATGAGTCTTTGCAAAAACACAACTATCGCTAAAAGTTTGTTGTTATTTTAAATATAACATGTTAAGTTAAAAAGGCTTTTAATATAATATAGCTTTTAACAAAACTTCATGTTCCTACTGTTAACTGCTAAGGAAATCCCTCGTCTGGAGCCAATCTTGGCAGAATCAGGTCATGCTTATCATTATGCATTGTCATCAAGACTGGACCACTTATCAACGGTTAAGAGTAGGGACTTGAAATTGCCTTCCAGTGTAGTACGGTGAATAAAAGTTAATTATTACATTTAATTCAGTTATTCATTTATATCCCTGGCCTGTTCTCCTACATATTTAGTAAAAGCTTTTATTAAATTTAAATTATTTATATTAATCTAACTTGTACTACTTATCCACTCAAAATATTGTTTTTCGCTTCTGCTGTTATAAAATCTGTGCCGAACAAAATTGCCAATTTACATTTGCTATAATGTATATCGGCTTGTCATGCATAGAATACCTTTGATGTTATGGCGTATTTGTAAAATAATAAATGATCAAAGTATATCTAACCTTTTAAATTCCACTAGCAATCGCCAGCGACTCCACCCGCGTAGAAAGAATGAAAAGCGTAATATAACCATAAAAATAGTATAAAATGGATTAACCTTAAAGACATATGCTGTCGCGGACTATTATTTAGAACTTTTAGACAGGAATAATTTTATTTTACATGATTTATGATTAACTTTCACCGTTTACTTAGCCAATGCAAAGAAAGTTTAATTTTGCCGTTTTCGTAACTTTTTTTATGGCTGCTCCTCTCCTATTCAGCTCAGCGTGATGTTATATAGCCTTTCTCAATAAATAGACTATCTTACACGAAAGAATTTTTCAAATCAGAGATTAGCGCTTACAAACAATCAAAAAACAAACAAACTCTTCAGTTTTATATATTAGTATAGAAGTATAGATATAGTATTAAAATAAATGATTTATTTTCTTTCTTTCAAGTAAATTGATAGATTCAATAAATAAGTCAACCAAGAAAATAACAATCGCATATCAAGTCAAAAGCCGTTTAAAGTGAGGCAATCTTTTGTAACGTCAGATTGAGCACATAAAAGGCGCCAATTATTTATCTTTGGATCTTATCGAAGGTGGCGATGATTCGTATTCAATTAAGTTTCCTCTCGATCGAGCTTTCACGCTTTGAAGATATATTTTCACTTTGCGAGAGAAACGCGCAGGAAAAGCAATTAGATAGCGACACATGTGTTCACACATAATAATACTGTATATCATAACTTTTGTCTATCTTATCGGTCTACCATTTTTATAAAACCATAACCTATACCTACTTATTATAAAACAAAGCCCCTAAAAGATGTCTGTCTGTATGAGATCGATTTCTCCAAATCTACTGAATGGATTTTTACTTCCTCTTCCGAAAGATTTAGGTAAATAGCACCTACATCAAGGAAAAAATTCGCCTGCTGGGAGCTTTAGTCGCGTGCGGCGCCTAAACCAGCAGGGAAACGCTAAAGTAATGTACTAGAGAATTATAAATCTACAAATGCTACAAAAAGTCAGCGACAACATGTCTCTATTTGTGGTGGTTAACTAACAATAATTACTTTTTTGTTTATTTTTCAATTTTGTTTTTTTATCAATATTCAATTAAATACGCTGATTCCAAGCGGGCGAACCCGCAAGCAAAGCTATTATTATAAACAAAAAACACAATCTGCTTTAAATAGAGCTTATTCAGTACTTTAACAATTAAAATTAGTTTAATTATCGTTTAAGTATAAATTTAAATTAAAAGATCAGATGACACAATTACAAACAATTTAAATAATTTAGCGGATTAGACGTAAAAAATGTGACAGACAGACGTTGTCTGTGTATGTTTATATGACGTTGCAATTATTGTATTAGTATGGATCCCATACTCAGTTCATCTGTACAATATCATTCGGCACTCCATACTAGACCAGTCTTCAGAAAGGTTTAAATTAAGTGTAAGAGATATGCTTACATATACGTAAAGAATATTACTTTTTTTGAAGATTATTTGGATGATAAAAATGCTTGGATTTGAAAATCCTTTCAGCTTTATACAAGACTGCAATTTAATAATGTAATATTAAAAATGTTTAAAAGATTGACCGTCGAGTTTCTTGATGGTTCTTCTCGGTAAGAGCAACATTCCGAACCAGTTGTAGCTTCATTAGATTTGCTTGAAGGAGCTTATTTGAATAAAGATTATATTGAATTTGAGATCTCGAAGACTTTTTGCATCCTCATATTTAATTCGATCATGTAGATTGAAGACTTTATCTCGTTCTAGCTTAGAAACTAGACTTCCTAATAATATTATTAGCAATCTTAGTAAAAGATCTCAAACCCCATTATTATGGGAAGCCTCGACTTTACCTTGGTCCGAGTAATAAGTGGATTTAGACATTACATATCGTATGAAGAAACTTTAAGAGTAAAAGAATAATTGGAATTAGGGTAAGTGCATTAGTAATTGACCATGCACTAGCATTGACCGTTTTGTATGAAATTTTAAATATTAAGCGTTTTGTTTGTTGTACCTAATAAAAAAATATTAATTAATAATATTTAATTTTAAATACTAAACAATGGGCTACAGTTCTGAGGTTTTGGGCAGTTGTCAATAGATGGCAACAGGTAATTATAAATTTGTATTTTATACATTAACACTATTTTAACCATTAACACTAATTAACATTAAAAATCTTGCATAAAAAATAAAAACAATATACAAGACAGGATATAAAATGGAAACAACTATTGAAAATAAAAATCTTAATATTTAAATGAGTTAATCTTGTATATATATACATTTTCCGAATCTCGGAAACGGCTCCAACGATTTTCCTGAAATTCAGCATGTAGGAGGTTTTGAGGGAGAAAAATTGATCTAGCTAAGTATTATGTAAAAAAAATATTGTTTTATCCCTATTTTTGGGCATTAAAAAACACTAACATTATATTGAATTGAATTTTCGCCATTAACTGTCAAGTTGACGTAGCTTATTCGGTTAGCGGGCAGCCTCGAGAAATGTGAGTGCCAAGGATCGATCCCCCAACTAAATAATTGTTTTTTTCATTTTTTTAAAGTAACATAGTGGAGTTATAACGTTCGCTGAAATGTAGGCAACAATACACTATCCTTTGCCATACAAGATTAACTCATTTAAATATTAAAGATGTTTGCGAGGTTAAGGCGCAACAAATACTAGGAAGTTTATTTGCCCTTTAAAATTTGCTTTTTATAAAACAATACCAATTTCACAAAAACTTAATTTTGTAAATGTCAATGTTGCCCCCGGCCGTTCCAAATAAAATCAAATAATAAGATACCATATTATTGAACGTGTTACGCGTATTTCACAAACTAGAGATCTCATTACGGTATACCGAAAATATCCTCGGGATATACACGCCATGTTATAGTTACAACAGTATCAAGTAAGTGGGTTTTTTTGCAGAACAAGTCAGAACGCACGGCTGGATTCAGCTCATTTTTTATTTCACCCAACAAATTTCTGGTCTGAATAGAATAGACCACCCTCTTTCTTACTGAGTTGTCGTTAAAGGCGTATAGGGTAAATTGACCCGCCATATGATATCCGGCTGAGTAGAATAGATCACCGCTTTATTACCGGGGTTTCGTAAAAAGCGACTTAGGTAAGTTTACTTCAGGCTGGCGGCCGGTCGTAAAATACCTAGCTGAATCATGTGACAACATGTTATAAACAAGTGCTGATCCAATTTAGAGTGAGATAAGAGCAGAAGAATTATTATGATATTTACCAGTATATTATATATAGATGATGTTAATTATGATGTTTATAACATGTCACATGATTTCACTATGATCCGAGATTCGATTCAAAGCACTTATTTGCAAGTTTATTTGAATAAAGAATGTTTCGAATTCTATTATTTTCTATTAGGTAATATTACAAATACTATTTTGAATTATTATTAAGATACTGTAATTCTTCCAAAACTGTACCAATCAATTAGATTTCATCAAAAACAAGGAAAAACCAAATAAGGAAACCGATGTCTCATACCTGACCCAATTTAGTGGATTTGTATCCGTAAATATACAAACATATCCTAATACAGTAGAATAACTGGCCTATAAATAGAATAACATTTAGGGTCTGTTTCACGAGCTACTGATAAAGTGTCGCATAGTTAACCGACAGATAAACTAAGTAACAGACAAATGTCTCTAAAAAGAGACTCTAAAAGCTAAAAAATAAATGTATGTTAATGTAAATCCCAGTAAATGGAATAATAAAATTAAAATCCTATAATACAATTTTTTTTGCTATAATCCGCGATTATTATTTTTGTATTATGGATATCCGCAAAGTAACGCCTAATTCTATAATTAATTTAGGGCCTAAGTTACTGATAAAATGTCGGATAGTAAAACGACAAATAAACTAAGTTAACAGACAAATGTCTCTAAAAAGTGAAAAATTTAATAAAATTAAAATCGCGGCCATTTTGAAATAGGTATTAGCTATCCAGCGGATAAACAAAATAACAGCCACAAGATCTATCTGTTAACTTATTAGGGACTCTAAGTGCTGAATAAACCTATCAGAAACCTGAGAAACGCAAAATTCAGAGATATATGTCAGATATGTTCCGAATTAATACAAAAGCTGTGGTAGCCTAGCGGTAACACCGTGCGACTCTTTCGAGGAGGTCATGGGTTCAAACCCAGGCAGACAATAATGAGTTTTTCTGTTAAAACTTATGTGTCTAATTGATAATTGCAATTTATCACAGTGAAGGAAAACATTGTGAGGAAACCCGCATATCTCTAGAGAATTCTAGAGTTATGTGTAACCTACCAATCCGCGTTGGAATCAGCGTGGTAGGCCTTAGCTCCAAACCTTCCAAAATCGGAGAGAAAAGGTCTATTCTCAGCAGTGGGATAGTAACAGGCCGCTACGTTATGTTCCGAATAAGCTAACTGACAGTTTATTGGTAACTTGTGAAACAGGCCCTTAACGTCTTATATTCTACCCACGTAAGGCCCTAATGAAACAATACACGACCATAATGTTTGCCATACCAAAGCTTATTTCTCTAATAATACTATGGTGTTCTAATATTATCTATCCGAAGAATTCCCAAGGAACACGGGGGTTTCATCACAATGTTTTTTTTCACCTTGAATTTATAGTATCTGAGTGATAAAACTTTGATCGGTATTTTTAGAAGATACAAGTCAAGTTCAGAAAAGCTTTTAACAATATGTCACACAACTTATATCCTTACTGTTAAGCGTTGAAGAGTTCCCTCGTCTGAAGCTAATCCTGGCAGCATCAGGTCATGTTTATGATCTCGGTCATCGCTCACCAGTATCTAAAATTTACAGTTCAATTAGACACCGGGAAGTGGGTCTAATAAAACTTGCAAGATTCCACCTTCATAAACCCACATTGTTAAATAAAATATTTTGATAAGCAAGTCAAGTTAAAAATGCTTTTAACAAAATTTTATATCACACAGACACATATTACTTACCTTAGTCAGTTTTCAGTAATAAATGAGGTAAATAAATAAAAACAACACTTCGGTAATAAATGAGGGTGGTCTATTCTTCTCCGCCGGATACCACACGGTGGAAAATTAAGCACCTAAAATAACGTTATTATAATAATAACATTTTATCATCATCATCTTGTGTTTTTTTTATAATCATCCTCCTGCCCTTATCCCCGTCTAAGTGGGGTCGGCACAACATATTATAAACATGTTGTCACACGATTTGGCTACGTATTTTAAGACCGGCCGCCTGCCTGACATCAACTTACCTTAGTCGTATTTTACGACACCTCGAGAAAAATGAGGGTAGTCTATTTTACTTAACCGTATACAACACAGCAAGTCAACTTACCTTAGTCACCTTTTACGACACCTCGGTAAAATAGAGAATGGTCTATTATACTTAACCGTATACAACACGGCAAGTCAACTTACCTTAGTCGCCTTTTGCGACACCTCGGTAAAAATGAGGCTGGTCCACTCTACTCAGCCAGATACCACACGGCTGGTCGAATTACCTTAGTCGCCTTTTACGACACCTCGGTAAAAAAGAGGGTGGTACTATTCTATTCAGCCGGATACAACACGGCGTTCATCTTGTGAATTTTTATAATTTCCATAATTCCCACACGTCGTATATACAATGACGTCACACGTTCCCCTCTAACAGTATTGTAGAACTAAATACTACACTTTTAAAAACCCAACAGCAATATCTCCTTTCGGGACGTTGAGTTCAATGCAATATATCGCGGTGCACTTAGCGGTTAATGGAAGGGAGCAGATTTCGGTGGAAATACAATTTCGTCTTTGCAAAAAAACCGTTTTGAAACATTTCCTCTTTAAAACACGCTCACGTCTGTTCTATGTATATATCAAAATTTAACGGTTTTTGATACGGCGTTAACCTGTTAAAAATCGAAAAGCGAATCAAATATGGCTTTAAAATGTCAATAACTTTTAAGTGTCCATTTAAGTTTTGATAGACTAGGTGGCAGCTTCACGCATGGAAATCAGTGTCACATAATTTTCAGGAATTGAAATTTTGAACATAGAAGTAAATTCTCGTGAGTTAATTATAAGAGGTTTTTGAATAACTTTCACCGTTTACTTAGCAAGGATAGCTTTTAATTTTGCCGTTTTCGCAATATTTTTCATGGTGCTTCTCTCTTAATGGTCTTAGTGTAATCACTACATATTATAAAACAAAGTCCATATTTCCATATGTACGCATAAAACTTTAAAACTACGCAACCGATTTTGATGCGGTTTTTTTTTAATAGATAGAGTGATTCCAGAGGAAGGTTTGTACGTATAATAACATTCAATACGAAGTAGAGAAATAATGTAACTTTTGAGGTTTCTGTAAATAATGACATTTTTTTCCGCTTACATTGCAAACGCAGGCTAAACTCTACGAGATTTATCAAAATGATGTACCAAGTATTTGTATACCTTAAAAAGGTCTACAGAAAAGTCCGCGATGGTATATATCTATCTCTTATG
Organism: Morpho achilles; assembly: GCA_947086495.1. NCBI lineage: Eukaryota > Metazoa > Arthropoda > Insecta > Lepidoptera > Nymphalidae > Morpho > Morpho achilles. The sequence continues at coordinate 2,003,536 of CAMTZB010000005.1, forward strand.
GATAACCCACAATAGCAGTTTTTTTCATTTACTTTTTAAGAAAAATGATGCCTTACGTTCAAAGCAATTTTTATACAATACAGCATTAATCCTTATCCAATTGAGTACCTTAAATAAATAGTTGATTTAATATAGATCAATATTGCCGTTTACAGCATGTAATTTAAGTGAACATTTTCGGAGATATTACAGATTTAAAATCCCGCGAGGAGGCCGCGCTTAGACCTATAAGCACTTCGAATTTAGCAGCGACCGGAGGCGCAACTAAATGTCCTTCTTTCAAGTTTATGTTGTCTAATGATAAGAAAGCTATGAATGTTGTATGTAAAGACATTGTCTCATCAATTGTAAAAATAAATATTATCACTACATGGTATAAAACAAAGTCGCATTTTCTGTCTGTCCCTATGTCCGTATATCCCTATGTATGCTTCAATCTTTAAAACTATGCAACAGATTTTGATGCGGTTTTTTTTCAATAGATAGAGTGATTTTAGAGGAAGGTTTACATGTCTAATAACATTTAATATGAGTAGAGAAATACTGTAATTTTTGAGGTTTCTAATGTGATGTCGTAAATAATTACATTTTTTTCCGCTTACATTGCAAACGCAGGCTAAACCCTACGAGATTTATCAAAATAATGTACTAAGTATTTGTACACCATGAAAAGGTCTACAGAAAAGTCCGCGATAGTATATGTCTATCTCTTATGGATAACCCACAATAGCAGTTTTTGTCATTTACTTTTTACGAAAAATGATGCCTTATGTTCAAAGCAATTCTTATACAATACAACATTAATCCTTATCCAATTAAGTACCTTAAATAAATAGTTGATTTAATATAGATCAATATGGCCGTTTACAGCATGTAATTTAAGTGAACATTTTCGGAGATATTACAGATTTAAAATGCCGTGAGGAAGCCGCGCTTCGCCCTATAACACTTCAACTTTAGCAGCGATGTCGCTCTTTCAAGAGTTTGTTTAAAGACATTCTCTAATTAATTGTAAAAATAAAATACATAGGGAAAATATAAAAGTAAATAAGTAATAGTGTACTATATGAATTTAGATATTCCAAAGATAGCAGGAAATCTTCTTGGTATAGGGAAAGGAAATTGTTTTTCTCCAAATTTAACGCTACGGCCACGGGCAGTAATGAATAAAACAAAACAACTGGATCAATTTTAATCATTTTTTTTACACTGACTGACATGTATATTTTATACCCGTGCGAAGCAGGGGCAGGCCGCTAGTGTTTTATGATTAAATTATAGTTATAAAACTTTTATATATTTTTATTAAATTTTATATATTTTAATTTTATAAAACTATAATAAAATATAAAGCTGAAAAGTTTTTTTGATTGTTTGAACGCGCTTATCTCAAGATCTGATGGACCGATCTGAATTATTCTTTCAGTGTACGATCCGTCCGTCCGTTTATCGGGAAAGACTATATATAACAATCGAAGAAAGCTACAAGCTACATAACATCACGCTAAGATGAATAGGAGAGGAGCAGCAATAAAAAATATTACGAATTCGGCAAAATTTAAAGCTTTCCTTGCGTGCGCTGAGTAAACGGTGATAGTTATTCAAAAATCATGTATTACAAAATCAATCAAAATCACTCAAGAATTTTTCAATTCAGTCTCCAGTAGTTCCTGAGATTAGCGCGTTCTAATAATCAAACAAACAAAAACATTGTCATCATCGTGATTTTTAATATTTCCATTCAAGTAAAAATAGATCATTATAAATATGCGTCATCTAAAAATTTTACAAAGAGATCTTTAAAGTCATTCCGAGATTCTTAAACACTGAATGACTTTGAATAAGTGTAGTTAAAGAAAAATTAACAATGGACAAATTTTCAAGTCACTTTTGCACTATTAACGTGCTATTTCAAGTGACATTCAAATTAATCTTCGATTTTTAAGATTAAATTTAAAGAATAGTAAATATTTAAAGGCTGAACCCGAATGATTCTTCCATTATTATTGAAATCCAAAATATTCCTTTTGAAGTAAACGTGTAAAAATTGCTTTTAAATCGTCAACTCTACTGCTGTTTCGGAAAGCTGTTCCTACCGAGAAGAGCCAGCAAGAAACTCGGCGGTTGCTCTTATCAAAATATAATTCTTATAACTAGTTTACATTTAGTTATTACTATCTTTTAGGGTCGAAAAGTAGCTTTATCTCGCTAATCTCAGGAACTACTGAACCGATTTACAAAATTATTTCAGTGTAAAATAGGCCACTTATCGCGGAAGGCTATAGGCTGTATAACATCACGCTAAGATGAAAAGGAGAGGAGCAGCAATAAAAAATATTGCAAAAACGGCAAAATTTAAAGCTTTCCTTGCGTGCGCTGAGTAAACGGTAATAGTTACTCAAAAATCATGTATTACAAAATCGTTCCCTTCTAAAAGTTCCAAAAAAAGTCCGTGACAGCATAAGTCTAGCTTTTATGGTTAAGCAACTTTAACTATTTTTATGGTTATCGAAAGACTATATTACGGTTTTTATCTTTCACGCGGTCGGAGTCGCGGGCGATTGCTAGTAAGATATAAAATACGGCGTTAAATTTATCAAGAAATAGTTATTTCAAGCAATAGACATGTTTTTTTTCCAACTATGACTTTGAATATTTGAAAAACGTACAAAAGAGTGTTCCCCATTGTGAAGCCTTGTTAACCCTCACAGTTTGCTCGTGCTGTCAACCCTTGGGGCAGTTTACGACGTAGTGCAAATAACGAGCATAGTGACCGTGTACCTTCGTTGTAAATGACGTGAATTATTTAACACCCTTTTTAGTGTACTTGGGAGCGAATATCAAATCAATGCAAAAGTAATGAGACTATTATTTTGGTATAGAACGCGATAAAAGGAAATATACGTAATGCTAAATGTAGAGTGTACTATTTGTTCTCATACCTGATACATGCAGAATTTGTTATAACTCATGCACTACCCGACACCGACACAACAATACATAAACACTACACACATTAACCACCACAATCTCAACAATTGTTTCGCCCCGTAAGCGAAGCATCGTCAGGAGATATCGGACAGGATCGGATAGGATCGCCTTAAACGACACCTCGATAAGAAATAAGGGTGGTCTAATCTACTCAACCATATACCACACGGTGGGTCAACTTACGTTAGTCGCCTTTTATGACACCCCTAAGAAATGAGAGTGGTCTATTCTACTCAGCCGGATATCACTCGGCTTGCGTACAAAGAGACCTTATCAAATACAATTATTTTTCCTAAATAACATTTGCATACTAAGTCGTTAGGTTAATTACATTTTCAATTATGACATCGCGTGAATCTTTTCATTCATGAATGTAAATTTTAACATAAAATTTAGAATAATACCAACACGGTTTATACAAAAATTAGACTAATTTTTTGTAACAGCTTACAAATGGACAAAAATATGTTTCGGCCCTTCTAGATTGTAAGCATACTTAGTAATATTATAAATGGCTGTCTGTATGTTACACATGGCTAATCCGTTAGACCAATATAGACGAGATTTAGCAAAATATAAACTTATATAACGGGCTTACGTATAGAATTAAAAAAAAACGGTTGCTTGTAAAGTAGGTTTTACGGGCAAAGATTTTACGTGACAACGTCTTTTTAAATGTGATGGATTGGAGTGGGAGAGAGACGCAAGGCATTCGCCAGTCCGGCGGGCCTCTCTTTCGTTCGGTGACTCATCGTAACAGACGTGAGCGGGCGTTACACTTTTTCATGAGTGACTCCAAGCCGCAACCTTATTTAAGATGTTGTCACGTCAATAACTTTTAATTTATCAATGAACAATTTTTATTTTCAATAAATTGTAATTCTATAATTAATTTATAGAATTAGGCGTTACTTTGCGGAGATCCATAATACTAAAGTAATAATAAAATTATATTGCTATAATTCGCAATGAGTAAAATAGTAAATATATATAATGCTAAATGTAGAGTGGACAATCCGTTTTCATAATACATGCAGGATTCGTAAAAACACATGCACAGACCTCCACCACCGCCACCACACTACACAAGCACTACATCCGTCCACTATCACAAACTCAACAAATTTCGACCCGCAACCGAAGCATCATCAGGAGATAGACTCCACGACCAAAATCGCCAAGCCAGATATATATATTTTTTAATTAAATGCTGATATCCACGCAGGCGAAGCCGCAATCACATCTAGTATTAAATAAAGGAAGGGGCTATGATACGGTTTATTTACAAAACATTTTACCTCACTAAATGTTTTAGGGATAACCGCTTGTATACATAGTGTCGGCACGTCATTTACACGTAATTACACATAGCGTGTGAGAATTAGTCACACGAGGTTAAGGTTGGCAATACTGAACTATATGGCAACATCTGTTTTGATTTGATGGTATACAAGCTGTAACGGCTACCAATATATGCCTAGAAATAGTCGAAGACGATTTCTCTGAGACGTATTTAGCCTAACTTGTACGCAACATTTCGTACAAATCCGTTTTTATAAACTTCATACCACTGGGATATGTGTAACAAATCCATCTGCACGACAGTAAAACGGCTGATTTAGGGCCTGTTTCACAATTTAATGATAAAGTACCCGATAGTTAACCGACAAATAAACTAAGTAACATAAATGTCTCTAAAAAGAGAAAAATAAAAAATAAATACAATCGCGGCCATTTTGAAATATATTTGCTATCCTATTCTTATTTGATAAACAAAATAACAGCCACATCATCTACCTGTTAACTTATTAGGTACTTTAAGTGCTAAATAAGCCTATCAGAAACGCAATATTCCGATATATGTGTGAGAGCCAACTAACAGTTTATTGGTAACTTGTGAAACATACGCTAAACCTCCAAACCAATAATGTTTTTTCCAACATTTTTTATGGTACATAAATGAATTAATAAGTTTCTTCCTTTCAGATCCACAACAGAAATGGGTGCGTCAAAAGCATGTATATTGTTGTTCACCATCCACCTGGTGTTCGCCGTCACCGCCCAAGAGGTGGTGAGGCGGGTGCCTCAAGGATTCCTCGGGATGCGCGGCAAGAAGTACAACGACTACGGTGAATCAGAATTCTACAAACGGAAACCCCAATTCTTCGTCGGCGTCAAAGGCAAGAAGAGCATCGACCCATTCGCCGATATCGACTACAAACGAGCGCCTATGGGATTCGTTGGTATGCGAGGCAAGAAGGAATTATACCCCGATCTCATGCTCTTACCAGATAACTACGAATACAACCCAAACCAATCCGGTTCTTTGATAGGCCAAATCGATTACACTGCAGCATCCGGACAGAATTCTATCGAACCAGTATATCCGGTATTAAATGACGTTATAACCGAATATCTGAACAGGCTTCGATCGAATGTGTATAACGATATATCAGAATCGAACGATATGTCTGTTTCTGATGTTGAGAAACGGGCTAAATTCTACGGCGTGCGTGGAAAGAAGTCCGTGAAAAGGCCTTACGACGTATCCTTCAGAGGAAAATTCATCGGGGTCCGCGGCAAGAAGGATTTGAAAAACAGCGGGACGCAGGATGCCAAGTTTTTGCTCGAATCGTGGCCAAAACGGAGGGCTCAGGCCGGATTCTTCGGCGTGCGCGGTAAAAAATGGACCGAGGATGACGTTTTAGGTAATGATGTTAAACTATAACCTTTTGTCGTGTAAACGTTTTTGTTGTTAACATACCACATATTAAATTCCAACGTGAAGGTTGAGTGATAACAGGCATGTTAAATACTCTGCTATTTATTTATAAATACCCTGTAATAATTAAACCTTGAGGCTTAAAATTGATTTTTCCAAAACTTGGTTTCTAAGTAAGGCGTCATAAGGAAGCTTAGAGTTTCTCAGGGAAATGAAAAATCTTAAAACATTTATGTTTATTAGTGGACGTCCAACGGTTGAGTAAGAAGGAATAATACATTATTTTAGTAGTCTTCTGTAGAAGAAAATTCATTTAAAGTTACAAACACTAGTGTTACCTGCGGCTTCGTTCGCGCTAACTTAAGCGTTTAAGCACCCTCAATAATGCAATATGTTTGTTCCCTATTACCGAAAGAACAGGGTTTATGTAACCTTCTTCCAATCCTTATCCCACTCTAAGTGGGGTGGGCACAACATGTCATAAACATATTGTCACATGATTTGGCTACGTATTTTACGACCAGCCGCCAGCCTGGCATCAATATACCTTAGTCGTATTTTACGCCACCTCGGTAAGCAAGAGGGTGGTCTATTCTACTAAACCGGATACCACACTGTGGGTCAACTTATCTTAGTCGTATTTTACGACACCTCTATGAGAAAGAGGGTGGTCTATTCTACTTAACCGGATACCACACGGCGTAAGTGGTTTATATAACCTAGTGATTAAGCTTTAATATTGCTTTATTTATTATTACCTATTATTATTATTTCCATAGAATGATAGTAAACAATTCTTTATATTCTTACTTTTAATGGAAATAAATTTGTTTCAGATTCACAACAAAGCAGCGAAATTGTGACGCCGAATGAAGTCTAGGAAACAATATCTCTAACATCCATTCTCGGGCGCTCCCTGAGTAATATACCTACCTAATAAATATTTCCTAACCAATTACTATATACGTTCAGTTCCCGGCAATATATTATTTTTTCTTATATTGAACTATCAAAAACATCCAATCATATTTCATTATTTCAATACACAATTTCAATCAAAATACCTTTGGGACGTGTAATGTAAAATAAAATATAACTTACTCGCGATATTTGTAATTTATACTAGCTTTTATCCGCGCAAATTCGTTCGCGTGTGTGAAATTAAGATTAGCTTCTGTCACTCCAACCCTACAAATATCTCCATCAAAAAAATAAGATCGATCCGCGAAAAATCAGAGATTTATCGTTTTATTAAGAGCATAATTTGATAATTTTAGTAAATAACCCGTACTTACATGAAATATGTATTAAAATAGCTCAGTAAAAGGAGTACAAAAACTTTATATACATCAAAAAATTCATAATGTTTTTCTGGTATTAAATATCTCTATAAATATATTAGAAACGTTTATAAGGACTGGCTATATATATATTTCTTTATGGCCATAAATTATATATTCTTTTTATAATGTTTTTAAATATTGTTATTAGACAGATTTGGAAACAAAACATATTTATATTAATTTATTCATTCTTAATATTATGATAGAGATATAGCTACAATCTGAAATAAATCATATATCATGTTACAGATAAGACAAAATAGGCATTACATATTCATCATTATAAAAATAACTCCATAACAATTAATAGATAAAAAAAATTTGAGCATTAGGATTTTTGATTGTTGGTTTGCCACAATGGAATAAACATGGCCGCATAATAAATTAAAATATATTTAATGAAATTCTGATGCGTCGAAATTTTGCAAGTCGTAAATTTTAGTATATTGCCGGAAACTGGACCAAAATAAGGCTTATCATAGCGTCGGATCGTTTCTAGTCGTTAGTTCTTAATTAATATTAAAACTATTTATCAGTATTATAATATTGTTAGAGTATTTTTTTTTCATTAAGTTTTAAAGGTTTATTATACCAAGATTTTTTTTCTAGTACTAATTGCATTAAGGCTATTATCGACAGAAACGTTTATAAACTAAATAATATTTTAATAGAAAGTTAAAGTTCACAGATAAAATACAAAATACATTTACTTCAGGATGCGTTCTAAAAAATGTTTTTAATAGAATTTAAATTATTGTTCGACCTGGTTTTAGATCTGATTAGAATAAATTAAAAGTTTAATGGCTTCTTACGAGTACAATTATATTTATTAAGTTCATTTATATATTTTGTATTTTCTCCACTAACATCATATATAGAACGTGATTATAAATACAAGTTATTTAGAAAAAAATAGTTTTATCCGGTTTATATATTATTTATATTTTATTTTACTTTGCCATAAGATACATTTTTCTCTTCGGATGAATTATTTTTTCTGTTACTAATTTCAGAATTTGTTTTATGATAATAAAGTTTTTCTGAGAACCCTCTGCATTTGCATTAATTTATAATAACTACAACTATATGTTACGTACGCAATTTTTATTTTTATTTTGCAATTATTAATTGTGAATTTTTAAATAAAATTAATCACGATTTTTATTTCGTCCGTTATTCTAATTTTTTTTGTAACAAAATTAATTATTTATTTTATGTACAACTAAGCCACGCAAATAAAACACTTCTTCACAATCTTTTTATTTATTTTGTTCTGTCATTAATTTTTAAAGGTGTTATTATTTTCTTTATTCTTTCTTTTATCTGCTGAAAATCTTAAAAAGTAATATTTTTATTGGAATTAAGATTATTGATATGGTTTATTACTGGAATTTCGTAATCCAAACATGTCAAATTATATAATTGTTATAAGGAGGTTGTTAATTTATTACAGATAATATAATCATGTTATTAAAAATAATATTAAATGTATTTTAGGTATAATTCGATGTATCTTGATGTTGAAAATGTGTCAACATATTTTGTTAAGGCTGGCAAAATGTTAACAATGTAATAAACATCAATCGAAAAATATAAACAATCGTCAATTTTAATACTGGTATTTTATTAAACCTTATTATATTTATTTTATTTGAAATCACTCGGTTCATAAATTTCTTATCTATACCAATATTATAAAGTGGAAATATGGAAATATAAAACTACTGGACTGATTTCAAAAATTCTTTCACCATTGAAAAGCTGCGTCTTTACTGAGCAACATAGGCTATATAGCATTTAAAAAAATGGGGATCCGTAATAAGAATATAATGTGTAAGAAATATGTTGTAAAAATCTGTCATCGCATGCGCTGCGGAAACTATTGATGATATATTTAACAAAAATAAATCTATAGTCCGACTTAGTAGACTTTCCACTGCCATGATATCGGTATGTGCGCGTGTGAAACTAGTCTTGGATATTATATCGATGTGGTACAAAATTAGTTATGATACAAGACCCGATGAAAAAAGTTTATATATATTTATATAAAAAACTGTACAATTAGATAGAAAACATAGCCGTTACCATTGTACCTATATGATAATATATATCTATATCCAATTATATAAAATTATATTTATATTTATAAATATATCTTATCTTGGATATATCGATGTGGTACAAAACTATTTATGACAAAAGATTCTATATGCATTATTGAAACCATTATTTCACTGTTATTAAACTATTGTTGTCGCTATTGACTTCCGGTTTGTATTTTATAGCAACACAGTCATGAAACAAGAGTATCGCGCCCTTTTTGATTAAAATGGTACCAACACTGTGACGTGTTGTTTCCAGTTGAGTCTTCCTATTGATAAAACGTTTCAGTGACATTCAGTCCATAGATAATACACTATATAGGATATAGATGAGCAACTCTGTCATTTTATTGAGCAGGGGGGTCATCTCGCATACCCTTGGGGGTAGGCGGGGTACGGGCCTCGAGGCGAACCTCTTTGCCCGGGCCGGTCCTCGCAGGCTTTAATGGCCTGGACTATGTTCGGGCCGTAGGCCCAGGTCACCTAGGTGACCTAAGGGTTGTCGGGTTCGGTGGGGGGGCCTAGGAGTGGTAGCTCCCAGACCGCGATGTCCAAATCGGGGGTGTCTCGTCCGGTGGTAGTGGTGTTTCGTTCGGGTGGTTGTGTCGTATCCGGTGGTGTCGCCCTCTCGCCCGTCGCGTCGTCCTCGTCGTCGCCGTCGTCGTCCGCGTCGGGCCGCGGTGACGGTGATCGCAGGAGCTCGCGGGGCAGGGAACGTCCCTCGGGTGGTCGTGCGTGGAGTGGCGCGATGCCGTGAAGGTGAACGTGCGCGCTGTTGTCCGCTCGCGCGAACATTCGGCGCGCAAGGCGACGAACGAACTCCTCCACGGTCGGCATTTGGGTGTCTCTGTGCACGACGTCGTTCCGCACATACCTCGGGGCTCCTACGATCATTCGCAGGCAGCGATTCTGCTGGACTTGAAGTCTTCGCCTCTGGTACGCCGAACATAGCGCGTACCAGGCGGGTGCCGCATACGTCAAGCGCGAGCGGACGTAGGCACCGTAGACCCGCAGTTTGGTGGTGATAGGTAGATGGGATGTGAACAGCGTGTGGAGCTGGGACCTGGCAGCAGCAGCTTGGCCCACGGCACGGTTCACCATGGGGACCATGCGCAGGCTGCGGTCCAACTCACACCCCAAAAACCTCACTGTGGTCTTCCACTCTACGTCCTGGCCTCGCAGAGTGAGTTGACGTAGCGGCTTGGAGTGACTGGTCAGCAAAGCGGCCGTCTTCCCGACGTTGACGGCCATTCTCCACTTGTCCAGCCATTCCGGCAACAAGTCCAGCAGACGCTGCATGCGGTTAGTGGCGACGATCTGGTGGTAGGACGACGCGAAATACGCGCTGTCGTCAGCGAAGAGCGACAACAGCACGTCCTCCTCCCCTTCCCGCAGATGGTGGCGCAGGGTGGGGATGTCATCCGTATACGCCGCGTATAAGCGCGGCGATATACAGCTGCCCTGGGGTACTCCGGCTTGGATGGTGCGTGGTTGGGATTCGGCACCATCCACTGCCACGTAAAAGCTACGGCCATGAAGAAATGATGCCAGCACTCGCACATAAGCAGGCGGCATGGTGGTATCCAAGATCTTGACCAGGAGCCCGGCGTGCCACACACGGTCGAAGGCCTTCTCGATGTCGAGAAGGACCCCCACTGTGTAGCGCCCGTTGTTCCGCTCACTGGTCAGGTGGTTTATAACCCTCGCCAGCTGGAGCGTCGTCGAGTGGCCACTGCGGAATCCAAACTGCTCCTCGCGCAGGGGCAGATGGGGCGTGACTCGACGCAGCAGCAGACGCTCGAACAGCTTGGCTATGTGCGAGAGCAGGGTGATCGGCCGGTAGCTTCCAGGCAGGCGGCGGTCCTTCCCCGGCTTGGGAAGAACAATGATCTTCCCGGTCTTCCACGCCTCTGGGAAGTGGCCGGTGCGGAGTACTCCATTGAATAGTCTCGTGAGCGCTACGAGACCTGTTCGGGGCAGCAGCATCAACGCGGCGTTGGTGATTCCGTCGGAGCCTGGCGCTTTTCGCTTGTCAAGGCGAGCAGCGACCGACCGCAGCTCTGACAGGGAGATGAAGTCCTCTCCCCGGAGCGGCGGTGTAGGGGCCGACAGGAACCTCTCCAGCTTGTCCTGGACAGCCGCGTGATGACGGATGACGTGGAGGTTGGAGGTGTTGGGGGCGTTGGGCGTAAAAGTCTTTTCCAGGTGGTCCGCCAGAATCTCAGCACGATCCTTGGCGGCGTAGGTGCGTTTACCCGCAGCATCGAGCAGCGGGTAAACGGGAGTGTCGTGTCCGGTAAGTTGCTTGCAGAGAGAGTACAGCGCTGTGTCATGTTCCGTCGCTCGATCGACGGTATACTCCCACCGCGCCTCGTCGAGAGCGACTATGGCACGCGCGATCTTCTCTGCAAGCCGGTTCAGGTCGGCCTTCACCCTGGGGCAACGAGTGCGGGCCCATAGGCGGCGCAGGGTGCGCTTCCGTCTGAGCATGCAGCGGAGCGAGCTCGGCAGGTCCTTCCTTCGGTTGGTGTCCGATGGAGTCGACGTGGTGGAGGTGGCTGCTGCTTTGGCGGCAATGATAGCCTCCGTGACGAGCGCAGCAGCATCGTCGACTTCCGAAGGGGTGGTAATCGGGCCTGCTAGCTCAAGCCCGGCAAGCTCGGCGGTGTAGCGCTCCCAGTTCGTCCGCGTCCGCGGCGGGCGGGGCACTAGGAAGCCTCCCTGGGTGGCAAGGGTGACCAGGACCGGTAGGTGTTGAGTGTCGAGATCGTAGAGGACCTCAACATCAAATGGGTGGTCGAGTCCGTGGTGCAACACTATGTCGAGGACGTCCGGCTGGGCGCGGGGGTCAGTGGGTATGTGGGTCGGCGCTCCCGGCCCCACCACACCGTACCCGCTCCTGACGCTATCTTCATGCAGGTGCCTCCCGACCGCAGTAATGATTCGCGATCCCCACGCGTGATGTTTCGCGTTGAGATCGCCCACGATCACTGCGGGTCCCTGCTGTGCGAAGATGGTCCCGACATCAGTGTTGCAAAAGGTCAGTCCAGGTGGTTTATAGGCGGCATAAATGCGGAGCTCTTCATTCCCCACGCTGACTCGCACTCCCTGTGTGCGAGTGCTGGTGAATGGGGTGTGCTCCAACTCCTCGTGTATGATGTCCCTCCGCACCAGAGCGGCCGTACCTCTGTACGGGTGGCCCCGGGGAGAGACTTCGTCGCGGCGATACACGAAGTAGTTGGGCACGCGGAGCTCGATGCTGTCCGTAAGTTTGGTTTCGCCCAGGAGGATAACATGGACGTCCTGCGACTGGGCGAGTAGACTTAGCTCACGGACATGACCTCTTATGCCGCCCGGATTCCAGTATAAAATTCGGAGGGTCATTGATAAGACCGTCCGAATTGGGTGATAGCCGCCGTGATAGCGCCGACGACGTCCCTGGTGGCCAGATAGGTCGTAAGCGCCGCCATAAGCGCCTCAATCAGGACCCGGACAATGTTGTTTATGCCCGAGTCCTGTGTGGGGTATTGCGGCGCTTGTGGCTCCGCCTCTCGCATAGCTACTTGGTGGCCGCGGCTTCTCGGCGCCTCGGCAATTGGTGGTTGAGGCGCCATTGCTGTTTCTGATGGCGGCCGGGGATGCGGTGTGGACGCGGCGGTGGGCTCGACGTTAGCGGGCCTCGGCTGCCTGCGCCTGCGTCGGTTCCTCTTCTTGCTTTTCCCGGCCAGCGGCTCCCCCCTGGCTGTCGGGACGTTCGCCGGCGGCTGTAGCGTCGTTGGCGGCGCGCCCGTCTCGGCCGTAGGAACGACGGGTGTTGGAGGGGCGGTACGGGGTGCAGTGGGGGCTGAAGTGGTACGTACAGCGAGTGCAGGGCGTGGGGGGGGTACGGCGGTTGTTTTGACGGCGGTGACGGGTATCGGGCCGGCGTGTGTAGTGGTTGGGGGGGGACCTTGCCCACTCCCCCCTGCCCTCTTTTTCACCGGCTCGTTTGGACGCGGTGGCGCGATGTCAATGCCGCGTTTTCGCGCCTCTCTCCGAAAGACAGGGCACTTTCGGTCTCGCGCCACGTGCGCCCTCCCACAGTTGGCGCACTTGGGGGCCTCTTCAGGGGCCCTGTCGCAATCCTGGCTGATGTGCCCGCCTGCACAGCGGACACATTTTGGAGGCCGGTGGCAGTTGGCGGATGCGTGGCCAAACTGCTGGCAGCGGTGACACTGCGGTGGCCCACGCCCCCCCTTCCAGGCTTCAATGATGAGGCCGGGCATCGAGAGCAACTCGGTCTCGCGGTATAGGTGACCGAGTTCTTCGTGTGTCAGGTGCTCTAACTCCACGAAGAACGTGCAGCCGTGCCGCCCTCTGACCGCCGGGATGGCTCTCGCTCGGTTCGCCGGGTACCCGAGGGTGCGCAGCGCTGCGACGACTTCTTCCGGCGGGGTATCTTGAGGTAGCCCCCTGATGGCTACCTTAGTGGGCAAGGTTGACGCCGGGCTGTAGCAGAACCACGATATGGCGGGGTCCAGCTTAGCGGCGTCAATGAGGTATCTTTGGAGGACCCGGAATTCCTCCGCTGATTTTGGTAGGAAACGCACCCCTTTCCCCATGGGGCGGGCGTTGGGTGCATGTCCAAGTTGGCCCCTAATGGCGCTGAAGTGCTTCGTCCAATTGGGGAAGCACTCCACCGTGATGGGTGGATATTCGGACCGTGCCGTCTTCAGTCCTGCTGCAGTTGGTTTCTGCTGGCGTTGCTGTTCGGCCTGGCGCTGCTCGAGTGCTCGAGGCGACGGCGGTGCGGCGGCGGCTGCAGCGTAGCCGGAGGGACCGGCCTGGGGTGAGGGGGGGCGGGAAGTCGCCATTGGGGACAGTGACGCCAGACCAGCGTAGCTGGTGGAGTCTCGAAGCAAGCTGCCTGACTCCTGTATCTCACCAGCGCTGTAAGACTGCCCTCCTGTTACATCCTGTGGCGGGGGAGGCAGTGGTTTTGATTGCCGGGCATATGTACGTAGGCCCGCAGGTTCCACAGGTGGTGGTGGTGGTGGTGTTGGTAGTGGCGTCGGTGATCGGTCTGTCTTGGGCCGTTTATCTTCACCTTCCTGTGATCCGGGTGATGAGTCGTCTGCACGGGGTCGCTTCGGGGCATCGACGCCCGATGTATTCTCAGATACCTCGGCCGTGATTAAAGAAGCGGCGAACTCCGGCGACTGTCGCTCGCCGGTTATTGCCCGGAAGCGGGGACGGAGTGTTGGTGGCGCCGGTGGTGGCGCTGTCGGCACGAACGGGATAGTGCTATCCCGTAACTCGCGTCTTACGACAGCGTGGGTGAAAGCGGGACGCTCTCCCCTGATACGTTGGTCCTTAGGGGGGGGCTCCCCCCTGCCGGACATGATGCACGATTACTCGTGCGAGCAGTTGTACTTTACTTAACTTAACCTACTTCTTAGCGAGTGTAGCACCGCACACCCTCGGCGCGTGCAACCCAGCCAGGTGAGACCCCTAGGGGAGGCCCAGCTAAGCGCCCGCGAGCGGGGACGGAAACCACACACGCGTGGGAAGGAAGGACGGTGGTATTACCGTGGGCACGTCTACAGTCACCTTTTCCAACGAAAGGCGGTGCAGATCGCTGTGTCCGGACAGCTTCGGCGAAGCAGGTGCACGCGATGCGCTGCCGACCGCTTCCTCAAGCCGCGACACGGGTCGCGGCGAGTACAACTGTCGCCGGGGGCAGGGGTGCAGGGGCGTTAACCGAAACTGGCGAACTTTGCGTCTCACACGATACGCGCAGCGATAACGTTCACATAAACAATACGCGTCCGTTCACTGCGCGCGTACGCACGAGACTGTCATTTTATTGAAGTAATGATAAGGGACTGTATTCGCTTATCTGGTGGAGATGTCGCTGTAACGTTATCATAATAATCCACTAGATGGCGCTGTACTGCATTCATATAGTGACCCTTATATAAAAATAGCATTTACAAAAAAATAGTTTGGTTCGCTATACCACTTCAATTTGAACAGACTTGGCATCTCCAAATTCCAGTTCAAATCAAAGAGTAGCACCAAACTATTATTCTAAATAAGGGTAATAAACAAAAGATTAAAGCTATGTAATATTTAATAATTGTTATTTTTTACATCTTTTTAAATAGTATGTCAATTCAGGAAACAATTGAAAAATACTTTTAAAACATTTTAAAAAATATCAAGCGTATACAAATAATAAATGTCCATCAGTTTACACGTTTATTTGTTGAAAACAACTAACTTTGCATACGTACTACACTCTGTAATTAGTTTTCATAATAATAATCTTCATTTGCTGTAAACCTGAAATCACACATTTAAATTTTTGTAGCTATAGTCTAAATCAGACCAAATATTTAAAATGTGTACCAAAATAATGTAACCGAAAGTGTTAAAATATAATATTTATTACGAATAACCACATATTTTTTTCTAAAAAACAAAGTTGAAGGTATTGTGGCACTTATAATAATTTTATTTAGTACATTTCAGCGAAATGGCTGCTTTAACCCTTTTGTGCCGAAAGCCGATAAGTTGCTTCTCACTGCGCTCTCATAAAAATTGCATACAGTCGGAAATAAAAAAAATACAAACAAATATAAACAGGTTTTCAAAAATCCACACAGCGCTTACTGTGTTATACCTTTACCTGTGTGTTACCTTCGAGTAATCTCTTTTTTTTGTTATGTAGGTAATAGGTATTATTTATCTTGTTGCAAACTCAATTTTTAATATTGTTTGTATTATTTGTCGTGAATTTTTACTCCCATATGCTGTTTGTCTTATTATTCACCGTGGTATAGAATAGACCAACCTTATGTCTTATCAAGGTGTCGTGAAAGGTGACTAAGGTAAGTTGACGTCAGGCAGGCGGGTGCTCGTAAAATAACTAACATGCAACAAATTGTTTGAAACCCTACTTAGAATGGGTTAAGGAGGAGCAAACTTGTTCTTATTTTATTCTTAGTATATTACTTTTTGAATCGTGTAAATATTATTTATCGTTTGGTTTTAATTGCATAAGAATGTACATAAATAAAATTTAAAAAAATTCGCCTGGTTATTCTCGTGTAGGCATTTCCTTTTCGCTCGGCACTAAAAGGGTTAAAAATTAAATTTCTGCAGTCAAAAATTTCTATTGTTAGGAAAAGGTATAAAATGGTTTCAAAAACATTATAGTAGTTACTTACCAACGTTTTCACATCCAAAATAACACATAAAATAATTTTTGGACGGCATAATTTCCAATATTATAATTTAAATAAGCAGTGATGCGTTTTTGGCAGAAAAATTTGAAAATTTATGACAGATACTTGTATATATTACAGTGTATCATATGCGACATCTAGTGAATAATGATATAAAACTAATTTTTGTTGTCCAACGCTTTCTGTGAGATGACGCTCTCGGCGACCTAAAGAGTGCTTCTTAGAGAGTTTCACCCCCCTGATTCAGTCTTTGTTCGTCATTCAAGAGAAGTGCATCTCGGAACGGGAATTGTGGTATTCCTATTATATCGTGTTATTGTATATAGTGTGCGTTGACACTATGTCTGCGTATGATATTCGCATATGGCTTAGGATATTTGGTGAATTAACTTTGTGAGAGCAACGTTACGATGTGCTATGTGAGGCTTTAAACGCCCTGTGACTTTTGTTCAAAGGGACTGTCAGCTAGAATGACAATTGTTATCTGGATTCTTTCCAGTTATAACAATTATTTGTATAACGATATTTTTCCTTTATAACTTTACAACTGGTGAATATACTTATATTATTTTAAAATACATACTTAAATACAAATGTACACTCAGACTCGAAGACCAACAAATTCATTTATAGAAAATGTTGGCCCTCGGCAGGAATCGAACCCGCGACCCGCGGAGCTGAAGGCAGGGTCAATACCCACTGCGCCAATGGGCCAGACAAAAAATGCTCTAAAATAAAAGTACAAAATTAAATTTCATTATATTTTTTATTAAAACTTTCTCCTTATAAATCCATCGATTGCTAACATAAAGAATAGAACGTACATAGAAGCCATGTCTCAAATGTGATATACATAAATACATTAGTTTCATATTATAACGACAGCTGACAACCGTGCATAGTTAAAACCATAGAGTTATTCTAGAGTAGTGAAGTCAGCCAAAAATGTGATATATTACAATAAAGAAAAAGCAAATGAGGGTTTATCTCCCTGTCTCTCTTTTTTATGTGTGATTAGACAAAGATGAAGTATACAAATTTATTATACATCTCATTATTTATTGCAAAACACTATTTTTGAATATCACACTAACCTCTCCTACTCTAGTATAACTGTATGGTCAAAACAAGACACGATATGCGCGCGCAAATATGCAATACGACGCCATCTTGAAAATATAAAAAAACCTAATAAATCTGATGACTACATTGACTATATCGGAATATACGTCTCATTAAAGAAGTTATACACAAAAGGTAACCAAATGTACAAATTGTACACGCAAAAAAAAAACAAAATGGCGCCGTGCACGATTACGTCGTATAACAACTTCCATACAAAACTAAACGTTAGAAAATATAGCATTAAAAATTATCTATCATAAGGCCGTCGCTGTATGCTACATGATTATTTTTTTAAGAAAAGTTATATAAAATGGACGATTTAGCAAAAGTTTTAACATGTTACCTACAAGCAAGGGAGTAATCTGTCTATTTAATTATTTATATGTGGGAATTTTAATTGGATACAATGAAGTAACAAACGAATTAACAATAATAAATTGACAAATACAAAACAATTATAATCTATGGTATATTCAAGTATTACAAAAGGCGACTTCAAAAAAAAGAAGGAAAAATCATGAAAATTATTCACAATAATTCAACTTATTTACTTGACGATTTACTTTATATTTATTATCAATTCACAATTATTTATTTATTACTTTACATAATACTTGAATTACTTTAACACACATTTTTATCGTCAATTCATGGAAATTGAAAGAAATATTAGAAAATGAATGGAATATACAGTATAAGGGAAAATGTTTCCCGTTAATAATAATAATTTGTTACTATAACTAAATAGTGATAAATAGTAATAGAAAATATTTGGGTTCGACAAAATACCTATATCAGGCTACTATTGATAATCTGTCAAAATTGAACAAGAAAATTTCAGTTCTATTGTTTATGATCAATTTTGACAGATAATAAATTATAGTAGAAAAAATTGGCGCCAGTGGATATATAGATCAGAAATAAAAATAATTTTGTATCAACATACGAATATTAACTGGTTATATAAATTCATATTTATGATGCGTGAGATGTTACTTTTTCATTTTTCAACTTTATCAATTTAAATAGTAAGCTTTATTTTATTAGCGAATGGGTCAATATTTACGGAAAAACTATTAATTTGGGAATTACTAATTACCAACATTTTGCATATCGATTTCTAAGATATTAGAATTTTCAAAAAAAACAAAGGTTCAGTAACTTATTGTCAAAACAATTGTCGCTTTAAAAAATAAATAATTATAATACAATTCAAAAGGTCAATATAAATTATAATCTTTTTTATATAAAATTAACTTCCAAATTATTTGAGAGCTTTGAATTTTAGAAGACTAAAATAATTTTTCATGTCTGCTTGTGATAGGTTCAAAGTCTATAAAAATTAAGATAAAAAAAATCTAAAGTTCCCAAAAGAGAGGGGAACTGTAAAGTATGGATTGTATTTTATTTTTGATTAATGGCGTATTATTAATCTAAGATGCTCTTTCAAAAAAAACTAAGCATTATGGAAAAACAAATTAAAAAAGTCTATATAAAATTAAAAGATAATATTAGTTGTAATGAAAAACAAAATGCTTTATTTATGCCATTTTTTAATAGCTGTACGTGGTATTCGATTTATAATTTCTAAATCCACAGGCGCCAAAATAACTCAAGGACAACAAAAAAAAAACACGTCTCACGGATAAAAGAGAAGGCAGAATTTTAAATTGGGAAAGAGGATAAGATTACAATATTTTGAATGCTAACTACTTATTATACAAATGTTTATGCATGTTTAAATACCCTATAGTTAACATTGTTTTTTGTTAATACCGCGTCGCGATCGGGAAGAGTTTACTAGACCATAGACAAATAAGTTGGAAATGTTATTAGAAACTCAGAACAATGGATTTTGGACTGTTAAATCTTGGGATTAAATTGATTTTTTTGTAAGTCTTATTCCAAGACTGAATCGTAACACATTTGTCCGTGATTTCGTTCGCATTATTATTATAAAGTAACGGTTTTAATCAAAATATATAATCCATATATAAATTTCGAAAACAATTAATTGAATTTTGTTCAGTCTTTAAAAAAAAGTAATATTTTAATTATCAACTCAATTTGAGAGTAAAAAAAAATGAATTTTATATACGGCGTATAATTAAACGCAGTTAAGGAAAAAGGACTCGATCAAGTATCAATGAGAAAAAAAAAACTTTCAAATAGTTAACCGATATTTTACAATCGATTTATATCAGAGACGAAATCATTTAGTCATCGATTTTATTCCACTCCAAATCACGTTCCTACACCTAATATAAAGGTAGCTCGATTTAAATAGGTGAAGGGCAGGGATAAGTTTAAATTAAGTGTAAAAATGCTTATTCGTAAAGCATATCACAAAATTGAAGATTATTTGGACAGTTAAAATGCCTAAATTCAAAAATCCTTTCAGCTTCATACAAGACTGCGGTTTAATAACGTAAAATTGAAAATGTTTAAAAGATTTACCGCCGAGTTACTTTCTGGTTCTTCTCGGTAAGAGGTAACATTCCGAACCAGTT
Source organism: Morpho achilles (assembly GCA_947086495.1). Lineage (NCBI taxonomy): Eukaryota > Metazoa > Arthropoda > Insecta > Lepidoptera > Nymphalidae > Morpho > Morpho achilles. Next base: position 2,023,561 of record CAMTZB010000005.1, read on the forward strand.
GTAGCTTTATTAATCATATTGATTCAAAAGTGCTTGAAAGAGCTTATTTGTATATTATTTTGATTTGATTTGACTTAATTTACTATGATTCTCGACTATGACTATCATTAATCCAAAAATTGACTGCTCCTTAGGACAGCATTTTCCTATACAAATTAAGTATTTTTTGCTTAACTGCGTCCAATTATTGAATACCAAAGTATTATTTTATTATATTTATCTTTGAATATATTCTGCTATACATCACACTAAATACTTGAAACCAAGTTATATGTATTTTAAGCTCATTATATATAACATTTTTGAATACTATAGTTAAGATTTTTTTTTAATATCGAAAGCGGTATCCGGTATAATTATATTTATAAATTTTATATTGATGTCAGTAACGAATTTGGTATTAATTTTAAAGAAATAGACCATCACAACGAAATTCAAAAATTAACGAAGAACTTCGAATAAACCCGCTAAAATGTGTAATATACGAAACTCAAACACAGTCCGTTAAAAATAACGTGTTTTTAAATTTGACTTAGTAAATATGAATTTAAAAATTGAATGTTATTCATAATTAATGTATTAACTAGTCGGGCTCATTCGATAAAATAAGACGTGAGTATAGCCGGTTTCTATACATTTCGATTCTGTAATTTTAAATCTGAAAATACGGATTTAGCATAATACCAAAATAATTTGTCTTATTAAATTCACAGAATTGTAAACAAAAAACACTTACCGCCATCATTTCCCCACATATTTGATGTACATCTAATCTTTGTTTCCGTTAAACATAACCATTGATCACAAATAAACGCGTCTAAAGCCAAATTATATTAAAAACATCACAATAAATAGAACTTATTTTAAATAATTATTGTAATACACACTGTATAGCACAGCGTTCCTATACACAACCTATTAATGATAAACATTCAACTATTATAGCATAAGAGTCCACGACAAAAACCGTATGTCATTCAAACGTTAAAATTTCAGTCATTAAAAAACTTGGCATTATTCTGTAATAGTACGTAATAATCAATAAAAGAAATATTTTTAACGAAACAGTGAAATTCATTAACGGGTTTTAAATATTGAATTGAAAAATAATTAGGTAGTCAATGAAACAATTAAGAAACGCATAAAAGCGAGTCCTTTCATTGCGTATTTACTGATCCTCTTAAGTCTAGATGCTAGGATCTTAATATTTATGTACCGTGAAAAACGTACAATATTGCTAAACTAAAAAAAATATTATACAATAAGAAACAGCAAGACAAGATATGGATGATATCTCCCAATAAAGTTTATAAATAAACCGACTAGATTTTCCCTTATGTATCGATTTTGGTCTGCAAAATGTCAAAGCTTAATTATGTCAATATCTATAGAAATTGACATAATTAAGATAAGATATCTATAGATAGATATATATATTTTTTTTAATCACGAGATATTGTAACAAGATTTACAATATCTCTGTTTGCGAATTACTTAAATAAAGAAACAAATAAATCGTACACAGAATATAATTTCCATATGTTTCATTGCAATTATTTGCATTAATATAGCTAATGTTCGATTTAAAATGACTTTTTCAAAAAATTATTTCAATAAAAATTATTTTCAATTTGATTTTAAATGACTGTATACCATGTACGCTGTAAAATAGTAGTAAATTACGGCCTGTTACTATCTCACTGCTGGGCATAGGCCTCTTCGCTCGTTCTTTTTTTTTTTTTGGAGAGAAGGCTTGGAGCTAAGACCTACCACGCTGATCCAATGCGGATTGGTAGGTTACACATTTCCCCAGAATTCTCTAGAGATATGCAGGTGTCCTCACGATGTTTTCCTTCACCGAAAAGCGTGTGATAAATTGCAATTATCATTGGTGCCTGCCCAGGGTTGGAACCCTAGACCTCCTCGAAAGAGGCGCACGGTGTTACCGCTGGACTACCACAGCTTATGTAAAATAGTAATTCAATTTTTTTATTTATTTTGTAAGTGTATTTTGTCGTGGGCTCTCTGTCTATAACCAAAAGATGAATTTTCATCTCTAAATCCGACTATGCAATGAACCAATTGCTTATTATATGAAAATATTAACTTCTGTCATACATTAAACACGAGGAACAACTTTAAGCGGCGATTATGTTTTTTTTTTAAATTTATTTTATTAATCTTCGCTTACAATTAGCAGAACAAAAAAAAAGCTAAACATTTTATTTCATAAATCGTGGATTTGCGATATAAATGCAGTAATTACTATTAATTATATAATTATGTGCCAACTCGCTCTGAACGTGAACTATTCGCCAGATGGAAGAATCGATTCAATATAATCGATTCAGTATCATCGATAATCGATTCGAAAATTTTTTATGCGAAATGACAATTATGCCGAATTTGAAATAAATCTGTGCGGATAGTCGACGCAGAGAAAACAAATTACCTTTTTCTCGACGCGTACATATTGGCTAGGATAAAAGAAATAGATAACTCATTTACACATCCTAGCCTTGATTCGCGGAATTTTTACCCTTTTTGTACTTATTTTTCATTGAAATCAAATTTCATCACCTAATTAGCACCGTTTTTTTTTAAATTAATAGGAAATTATTAAAGGCACCATTCGCAGAAAACTAAGTCCAATTTGTCAAATATAAATCGAAATAAACCGATATTTAAAACCATATATCGAATTCAAAAAAAGCATTCCAAACTCAGTATAAAAATACACAGTATTAAACGACAAATTGATTCCAATCATAATTCAACTTTAACTACATGTAAATAAAGTTCATAACGAATTAAGCTAAAATTTATTACCATGTCATATTAAATTTTTCCAACGAAAATACTTATTCGTTTTCATAGCTTAGTTCGACAAAGATGCAGGTTTCAGTTCCTACCTAGCCAATATGCAAGCTGAGAGGCCAATCTATAATATACCGTATCACATTACAATTAGATCGCATTTTGCAACGTCAGCGGATGGTTGTGACCGTTGTGCGACGTGAAGTCGTCCAATTTGTTGTTCACTTCGGCCATGCGCTCCGTTTGTATGAAGTTGGCAGATATGTGGCCAACGTTGGCGTTGCCGTTACTGGCGTCCAACATTGGCTGGTTGTCCATTTTGGTTGTCTGCTCTTCGGGTTTGTCCTTCGTCTGTAATTGGTAATTTTGTTCAAATCAGTGACATCGAAGACAATTATACAGAGTGGTACCGATAATACGCCATTAATTAAACCCACTGATCATTTGCACGTAATAGATAACTTTGGAATAATTCAATATTTTAATTTTAAAAATAATATCGTAAAAAAAAATATTTTCGAAGAAAATACATATAAAACTGGAGAAAACGAACATTTAGTTTTCAGGTCAAGATTATTACGTTTCGTATTTCTTAATAGGGTATAGTCATTGATCTCTATAAATCGTATATCTATTTTAAAAAACGTAAAATAATTTCGTGGCTAAAATACTTCGGTGCATTAACCGTTTCTTTTATGTAGGTTGCTGAAGTGTGTAAACTCATCATCCTCCTACCCTTATCCTACTTTAAGTGGGGTCGGCGCAACATGTTATAAACTTGCTGTCACATGATTTGGCTACGTATTTTACGACCGGCCGCCTGCCTGACGTCAACTTATCTTAGTGGTATTTCACGACACCTCGCTAAAAAAGAGGGTAGTCTATTCCACTCAGCCGGATACAACACGGCGGGTCAACTTACCTTAGTAGCCTTTTACGACACCTCCCTAAGAAATGAGGGTGGTTTATTCTACTCAACCGGATACAACACGGTGAGAGTTGAGAGTGAGAAAAAACTGTGTAAAAATGTTTAGTATTTTTTAGCCATTAAGTTGATATTTTAGTATAAGTTTTTTATACGATAGGGGTTAAATTTGCCTGTACCTCATGTTCTTGGGACAGTCCGAGGAGATCGGCAGTGACGTTGCCGTTATTGGTCACAGGTTCTGTGCCGGGCGTGGCTGTTTGTGTATTTGTATCTTCAGGCTGCAAAATTATGGTTACATTAAACATTTGATACAGATTCGGTTAAAAATATTCTTGTTGTCTTCAAGCCATAGGGACATACCTACAAATTGCGATTTTTGTATAATTCATAGCAGTAGGCGTTACTTTGCGAAGATCCATAATACAAAAGTAATAATAAAATTATTTTGCTATAATCCGCGATGAAGTAAAATAGAAAATGTATATAGTGTTAAATATAGAGTGAACAATCCGTTTTTTTCGTTCGACAGTCCGTGCTTTGCGATTTGGTCTCGGAGTCTATCTCCTGATGACGCTTCGGTTGCGGGGCGAAACGATTGTTGAGTTTGTGATAGTGAACGTGTGTATTGTAACGATGCAATAAAACATGTTCTCTGCTGTAAAGACTGCTTAAAAAAAATTTAAATAGCCTCGAAAGTTGTTTCAGGTAGTCTTTTGAAACAGCTACCTAATCTAAGCTTATTTTTTAAAGGCTTTTATTTAACTTGAAGTGTATATATGTGAAGGTGGAATCTTGCAATTTAAATTTGACCCACTTCCCGGGGTTCTATTCAGCTGAAATTTTACACAATGGTCCAGTCCATATGACACGCCGTGTGGTATCCGGCTGAATAGAATAGTACCACCCCCATTTCTTACCGAGGTGTCGTAAAAGGCGACTAAGGTAAGTTGGCCCACCGTGTGGTAACCGGTTTAGTAGAATAGACCACCCTCTTTCTTACCGAGGTGTCGTAAAATATGGCAGAGGTAAGTTGATGTCAGGCAGGCGGCCGGTCGTAAAAACGCAGCCATATCATGTGATAGCATGTTATGCCGACCCCACTTAGAGTGGGATAAGGGCAGGAAGATGATGATGGTCCAGTCCAGATGACAATGCATGTTTATGATAAGTATAAACTGATGCTGCTGCAGGATCAGTTTTTACTTATCTCCAGACGAGGGAACTCCTTAACAGTTAACAGTAGGGACAAAAATTTATAATTTATTTTGTTATAAGCTTTTAATATGTAAATAAGTTCATATTTCAAAGCAACCTTAAAAGTATTAGGAAGTATAGAAAGTGATATCTTTTAAATAATTTTTATAATTAGGCGTTACTTTGCGTAACTGGCAAAGCGATTTTGTCGTGGAGTCTATCTCCTGACGATGCTTCGGTTACGGGCCGAAACAATTGTTGAGATTGTGGTGGTGTATATGTGGAGTGCTTGTGTATTGTTGTGTTATCGGTAGCGGGTCGTGCATTAGTTTTTACATATTCTGCATGTATCAGGTATGAGAACAAATAGTACACTCTACATTTAGCTTTACATATATTTTCTTTTATCGCGGATTATAGCAAGATAATATATTCCTTAGTTTTGTTTAAAGTGATATCTGGTAAAGTCTATCGAAAAAAAAAATCTGTTACTCTACAAACACTAAGAAAATAGTCAACTCACCTGACTAGTGGCAAGCTGTAACAAATCAGCAGTCTGTACGTTGCCATTGCTATTATCTACTGCAATTTCAACTGAAACTGGTAGATTCACATTCGTTACATTCTCCTTTACACTCACTATTGAAGCACTCTCACTCACTAACGATGCACTTTCCGAACTAGACACTACATTCACTTCATACTTAGCACTGTCCTCACTAACAATTGATGCGTTATCTTCAGATTTTGCACTATCTTGTGCAAAATTCACTAGAGGTGCACTATCTTGTGCAAAATTCACTAGAAGCGCACTATCCTGTACTGTATCATTTACAGAATCATTTTCTTCGACTGTGATGTTTGCATTACTTTTAACTTCTGGTACAGTAGTTACATTTTCATTTACTGCATTCATTTCTGTAGTATTTTCAGTATTTATAGCATTTGCATTATTATTGGTCACTGGAGCTGCACTATCAATATCTTTCGGGGTGTTTGTTGGTTCGGGTGCTAGATTCTGTTGTTGCGCTTTCAATTCTTGCTGTTTCTTGTCTTCTTCTGCTTGCTGAAATAAACAATATTCAATGAAGAATTGATTATTTCTCTAGATGAATATATCTACTTTTGTTAGTGCCTGTATCACAAGTTACCAATAAACTGTCAGTTAGCTTATTCGAAAAACATATCTGACACATATCTCGGAATTTTGCGTTTCTCAGGTTTCTGATAGGTTTATTCATCACTTAAAGTCCCTCAAAAGTTAACAGGTAGATAATGTGGCTGTTATTTTGTTTATCTGCTGGATAGCAAATACATGTTTCAAAATGGTCGCGAATTTATCTTTTTTTTTAATTTTCACTTTTTAGTCTCTTTTTAGAGACATTTATCTGCTACTTAGTTTATTTATTTGTCGGTTAACTATCCGACACTTTAGCAGTATAATTAACTTGTCTAATAAAAGGCCCTTAGTCTAATAAAATTTCCAATCAATTTAGGAACTAAACCTATTGAGAAACTTAAAATATTTTAACATGGCATCCATAATCTCATATATCAGATCATAAAGTGCATTAATATGGAAGACAAGGTTCCATATTTTAGAAATACATAAATGATAAACATAAAACTAAAATTTATATTCATATATTGTAAAAAAATATGGGTAATTTTTAGTATTTCAATGAATTTATTTATAAAAAAGGTGAATTTTATCAACGTGCATTTTTCCAATAAATAATTTATAGAATTAGGCGTTACTTTGCGGAGATTTATAATACAAAAGTAATACTAAAATTATTTTGCTATAATCCGCGATGAAGTAAAATACAAAATATATATAATACTATATGTAGAGTGGAAAATCTATTTTCATACCTAATACATGCAGGATTCGTAAAAACACATGCACAAACCTCCACCACCGACATCACAATACACAAGCACTACACACGTTCGCTATCACAAACTCAACAATCGTTTCGCCCCACAACCGAAGTGTTCATAAGTGCTTGAAAGAGCTTATCTGAATAAAGATTATTTTGATTTGATTATTAAGACAATGCCACAATTACATAAAATATTCAAATGTTACAAAATTCGTTCTACCTTCTTCAGGCGCGTCCTCGCCATGATGGCTTCCACTCTCTGCTTCCTCGCGTGCCTCTCCCTCTCCTCCCGCTCTGCCTCCACCTTCCTGAGCCGCTCCGCCTCGTCTGCCGCCTTCCGCCTCTCTTCTTCCTCCTTCACCTTCGCTTTTCTTTCTTCTTCTTCTTTCACACGACGTTCGGCTTCCTCTTTCTCTAATTGCTGCTGGGCCTGAATAGTGATATAAATATATATATATATATATATATATATATATATCACTACATATTATAAAACAAAGTCGCATTCTTTGTCCATATTTCCCTATGTACGCATAAAACTTTAAAACTACGCAACACGACCCACAGGGGGGCAATTTGATGGTTGAGGGGGGGACAACTCGACACGAGTTTAAGCCTTTCGCACTGGGCCATTTAAGTGCAATGCTAGATTTCGGTACCAAATATAACAAAAAAAAAATGTATGTTACTTAAGGGGGCAAAATAATTTTTAAAGTGGGGCATGGACCAAAAAAGGTCGGGAAACACTGGGCTAAACCTTACGAGATTTATCAAAATAATTTTAATCTAATTTTAATCTAAGTATTTGTACACCTTGAAAAGGTCTACAGAAAAGTCCGCGATGGTATATGTCTATCTCTTATGGATAACCCACTATAGCATTTTTAGTCATTTACTTTTGAAGAATAATGCCATATTTTTGAAGCAAATTTTATACAATACAGCATTTATCCTTATCCAATTAAGTACCTTAAATAAATAGTTGATTTAATATAGATCAATATGGCCGTTTACAGCATGTAATTTAAGTGAACATTTTCGGAGATATTACAGATTTAAAATGCCGTGAGGAGGCCGCGCTTCGCCCTATAACACTTCGACTTTAGCAGCTATGTCGCTTTTTCACGAGTTTGTTTAAAGACATAGGGAAAATTTAAAATTAAATAAGTAAAAATGTACTATATGAATTTAGATATTCCAAAGATAGCAGGAAATCTTCTTGGTATAGGGAAAGGAAATTGTTTTTCTCCAAATTTAACGCGTGCGGGCCACGGGCAGTAATGAATAAATCAAAACTACTGGATCGATTTTAATCATTTTTTTTACACTGACTGACATGGGATATATATTTTATACACGTGCGAAGCAGGGGCAGGCCGCTAGTATATATATAAAATTAATAATTCGTTGTTACCTCAATGGCCTTCCTAAGCTTCTCTTCCTCCATTCTTCTCTGCAGAGCGGCCAATTCTCTCGCTTCTTCCTCTTCGCGTCTCTGTCTCTCTTCTTCAATACGCTGCCTTTCTGCTTCCTCCTCGGCTTCGCGTTGCAATCTAAAAAAGTATTGTTACAAAAAGTCTCAGAAAAATTCGTAAATAAAAGTAGTTAACCCACTTAAACCATTTTTATTGATGGTAATCTTATTACGACAAACACATCATACACATTAAATAAACTCATTATTAATATAAGCAGGTTTTTAATTAAATGTATCGTCAATTACAGATGACGACATGAGCATTACAGTTGACAAAGCATGAACAGAATAATAGCATAAAGGAAAAAATTAAATTATACAGAGCTAAGAAAATTCAATACAAGGACCTTGAAAATTAGTTTTCTAATTCTATTGTAGAATAAAATAATTAATACTTAGTTTATGTAATATACATAAAAATATACATATTGCTTCGTTTACGGGGCGAAACAATTGTTGAGATTGTGGTGGTGAATGTGTGCAGTGCTTGTGTATTGTTGTGCCATCGGTGTCGGGTAGTGCATGAGTTCTTACAAATTCTACATGTATCAGGTATGAGAACGAATAGTACACTCTACATTTAGCATTACGCATATTTTCTTTTATCGCGGATTATAGCAAAATAATATTCTCATTACTTTTGTATATACATATATTCAAATTCAAAATATTCTTTATTCAAATAAACTTGTAAACAAGTGCTTTTGAATCGTCAACTCTACTGCTGGTTCGGAAAGCTGTTCCTACCGAGAAGAGCCAGCAAGAAACTCGGCGGTTGCTCTTTTAAAAATATAATTCTTAATACTAGGTACATTTAATCGTTTTTATCTTTTACAGGGTCGAACGATATCTATATCCACGCATTCTTATCGGCTAAATAATCCTCAGCAGTATATTAGGCTTTATGTATCAGCCTCTCTTTAACAGTGTTTTTAAACTGATGTAATTGCAAAGCTATAATTGATTACGGAATTTTATCATAGAATCTTATACCCAAACGACTTACGTACTTTTTCAAGACGCAAAGCGGGAGCCGCAAGCTTATGTATATACAAGTATTAAAGAATATGATGGTTTATAGTTATCAAAAGACTATATTACGGTTTTAATCTTTCCATGCTGGCGCCGCTGGCGATTGCTAGTACTACTAAAAAATAAAAAGACACAAGTAACCAACCTCTGCCTCTCAAGCTCCGCCTGCCTCTCAAGCTCCTCCCTGGCCCTCCGCCTCCTCTCAGCGAGGGCAGCCTTGGCCTCCTCCTCAGTGGTGATGCGGCGCGCCGTCATCGATGCTGCAATACATATACAGATCAAATCATCATCTTGGACAGTACAACACACAAATACTCAAGCAGAGTGAGATATAAGCAGTGCCAGTGTATGAGAGTGATGTTTCTCATAAATGAGAAATTATGAGAAGTAAGTGATTTTACCACACTTTATTAAACAGTTTAAATAAACAATTAATTATGTTACTATAGTTACAAAACACCAATCATCACAATTTTACTTAAGATTATACCAAAGACGAAAGAAAATAAATTATGTATAAGAAATAACTTTTGGATGATGTCCAATATCAATGATACTATATTATACTATATTATCACTGTACTAATGCAATATATTTTCGTATTAGATATTGCACGTAATAAAGAATAATATTTAGTCTACTATAAAAGACTAAACATCATTGTTACGTTAAAATAAAAGCAATACTCCCCGGGTTCTATCCGTTGAGATTTGAACCTTCACTAGCGATTTTAGCCACTCGGTTTTTATTTGTTTTGCAGTGTCGTACAGTAATATATATTTATAATTAAGTCTGCACATCTTTAATAACCACTTTAAGTCGTTTATCAATTAAAATAAAATTAATTAACTTTTTAAATAAAATAATTTACATTTACAATGAAAATGTTTGACTAGTCAGATCGACAGCTCATTCATAACATTCATAAACTTAAGTTTAACAAAAAATAAACACATATTTGAGATCAAAATAAAAAAATTAATTCTAAATAAGACTAAATTAAATATAATGTTAACAATAAAAATAAAAATTAAAAATAAATGAGAAAAAAGAGTGATTATAAAAAAGCACAGGGAATCCTAGTTTGGGGGCCAGGAATTCGCTATAATGTTTTCGTATATTTTTATATGTATAGTTAAAATTGCTTTTGCGTGTAACAAGTTTGTAAAGTTTATTTTATAATAAAGATTTGAGATTTGAATTTTATGAAAAAATACTACTACTCCTATCTGAATTTGGTTGCAGTATTTGATGTTTCCATCGCAAACATGAATCCTTGAAAATATAATATATAATCAGAGATAAAGTAAATAGATATCTTCTTCTTTTTCTAAAGATGTACTTCCACTGCTGGACATAGGTCTCTTGATGGGATCTCCACAATAAAACAGAATTTCAGTTTTGAATTCAGTTTAAGACTAAACTTTACGTGCTCTCGAGTCTGAATAGCAAGTAATGTAAAGCCAATCTCAAAAACATCTTAAATATTTCGTTCTTAATTTTCAAAATGGGTGAAGTATTTTTTGATAATTTAAGAGTGAGATGAAAGTCAGTCCTTATCACTCTGCGTGATAAAAGAATTACGAAAAATGTGATCGAGCGAGACAAATGAAAACAGAGATATAAATTAGTGAAGCAAAAGTAATGAGAATATTATTTTGCTATAATCCGCGATAAAAATTAAAATGATTGAAAATGATTTTATCGCGGATTATAGCAAAATAATATTCTCATTACTTTTGTATTATGGACCTCCGAAAAGTAACACCTAATTCTTTATATTAAATTAGTGAAGGTACAAAGAGAGACAGTTAAGTTTCGTATATGTATGAATTATAGCGGTTAATGTATAGAAACCGGCTATATTCACGTGTTTACTATCGGGTTAGCCCTACTAGTTTCGAACCCATCCAGGGCACTTACTCATGAGCTCTTTATACGATAACGATAGAATCAGACGCGAGTATAGCCGGTTTCTATACATTAAATATGAATACTACTCACGATAGTTTAAATTAACGAATTATAGCGGGTTTAAACCAAAATCAGAACTCACCAGTCATTTCGTTCTCCTCAGCCTTTTCCACGGACGGCTCCTTCTTCTCCTCGCGTTTATCCTCTTTCTGTTCTGCTTCCTTCTCGACTGGCTTCGGTACATCTACAGGTTTCTCTTCCTTCTTTACGTTATTCGTTTCTGGATTTACTTCTATGTTATCTTTGATTTCGCTTGTTTGCTGAAAACATATAGAATTATTTTGTATTTAGATTATCATCAATCTCCAGTAGTTAAATTTATATAACCTTTTTCTTTTTCTCTATACGACCCGTTCTCTCTTTCTTCTGTTACTCAAAGATTGACTGGAAGTGATCCCTTTTAGGGATAAGTCAGCCTTTATATATGGCCTACAGCCTTTTTTATATTTTTCTTTCTCTTTTCTAAATATATATATATATATATATATATATATATATATATATAAAAAGAAATAAATAAATAAATAACCTTCTGCCCCTATCCTTTCTCTTGCTTTAAGTGGAGTCGGCACAACATGTTACAAATACGTTGTCAGATGATTTGGCTACGCATTTTACGACCGGCCGCCTCCCTAGCTTCAACTTACCTTAGTCGTATTTTACGACAACTCGGTAAGAAAAGAGGTCGGTCTATTTTACCCAACCAGATACCACACGGTGGGTCACCTTACCTTACTTTAGTCTTTAGTCAGTCTTTAGACAGTCTACTTTAGACTTACCTTAGTCGCCTTGTACGGGTCGACTTAACTTAGTCGTAATTTATGACACCTCGGTAAGAAATAAGGGTGGTACTATTCTATTTACCCGGATACCACACGGCGTAATCGTGAGTGGCTTTTAACCCGGAAACCGGCTATACTCTCATTCTATCGGGTGCCGTATATATATATATATATATATATATATATATATATATATATATATATATATATATATATATATATATATATATATATATATATATATATATATATATATATATAACTGCACCAACGAGCCAGTTTACAATTGGCAATTGACGAATTAAAGAAGAGAATGGAAGATGACAACATTGTGCCACACTTACCCCTTAGAGTGGGATAAGGGTAGGAGAATGGTGATAAGCGTTGCCGTTCTTTCTAAGTAGGTAAAGGTTGGTAAATGAAGGTCAAGGTCAAGTTCAATAGCTCACCTGGTTATCCTCGATCCTCAAGGCTTCCAGTTTCTGCGTCACCTCGATGGCGTTCACTTGGTTGATATCCGGCGCGGGCTGCGGCACGATCTGGAAGATTATTTCTTTTACAATATCATTCTACCTTTATCCCACTGTAATTAGGGTAGGCACAATTACAACGGCGGTAATTAGCCTTTATCAATAATAATAAGTAAGTAAATAAATATATGGGACACTTACACAAGGTCGTCCGTCCCCAAAGTAAGTAACTTAATACTTGTGTTATGGGTGACAGACAACTGGTGAATATATACTTATATATTTTTAAATACAAATATACACCCAGGCTCAAGGACCAACAAATTCATTTAAAGAAAATGTTGGCCCTCGGCGGGAATCGAACCCGCGACCCGCGGCAGGCAGGCTGACTGGAGGCAGGGTCACTACCCACTGCGCCAACGGGCCAGTCAAACTATAAGACAAGACAAAGACAAATAAGACTTAATTGTAACTAATTATTAATATTAAAAGGAACAACTTTTGAAATAGAAAAAATCGATTTTTAATAATCGATTATTTTAAAGGGATAAAAATCGATTTTTTTCTACTCCAAGTCACATTCCTAATACACATCAACCACCGGTGGTACATCCCGTCGCGAACGTGTTAAACATGTTGTTAAATATTTTGGGTACTTATTTTGTTGGCGTGTAAATGTATGTTGTGTTTTCGCCTTCCAATGAGTGCTGGAGTCAGTGTTTGTGGTGTTTGCGAGTACACGCGTGAGTGAGTGTTTGCGAGTGAGTAAGTTTTTATGGTATTTGCGAGTGCGTCTATGAGTGTTTGTGGTGTTTGCGAGTACGTGCGTAAGTGTTTGTGGTGTTTGCGAGTGCGTGAGTAAGTGTTTGTGGTGTTTGCGAGTGCCTACATGAGCATTTGTGGTATTTGCGAGTGGGTGCGTAAGTGTTTGTGGTATTTGCGAGAACATGCGTGAGTGAGTGTTTGCGAGTGCGTGAGTGAGTAAGTGTTTATGGTTTTGCGAGTGCGTGAGTGAGTAAGTGTTAATGGTTTTGCGAGTGCGTGTATGAGTGTTTGTGGTGTTTGCGAGTGCGTGCGTAAGTGTTTGTGGTGTTTGTGAGTGCGTGAAATAAGTGTTTGCGAGTGCGTACATGAACATTTGTGGTATTTGCGAGTGCGTGCGTAAGTGTTTGTGGTATTTGCGAGAACATGCGTGAGTGAGTGTTTGCGAGTGCGTGAGTGAGTAAGTTTTTATGATATTTGCGAGTGCGTGTATGAGTGTTTGTGGTGTTTGCGAGTGCGTGCGTGAGTAAGTGTTAGTGTTGTTTACGTGTATGAGTGCGAGCGTTAGTATTTGTAGCGTTTGCGTGTATGGATTAAGGATATGAGTGAGTATTTGTAGTGTTTTCGTGTTGAATGCATTTCGCTAGTGGGTGGTATCTATCCTAAGTTTGTGTTCAGGGTAATTTTTCACATTAGTTTGAAGTGCGTTTCTTTAGGGATAACAAGAAACCCACCTTAGGCACCTCCTTGTCGACGCTGGGGTCCTTGGATGCTGCGGGCGACGGCGACAGCGTGCGGCCCGGAGACGCCGACAGAGACTTCCCACGGGACTGTGATGAGATTAAAAGCACCAATTATATTAATTTTCAAAAATCCTTACAGTTTAAGACGCTGATATGACGCTGACGCTGAGGCTGATACAGAAAGTCTACTACACTGTTGAGGATTACTGATGATAAGAATGTGTGGATATAGCCACTGTTCGATCCAGTACAAGACAATAATGACTAAATGTAGTTATAAGAATAATATTTTGAAAATAACAAGTTTCTTGCTGGCTCTTCTCAGTAGAGGCAACTTTCCAAACCAGCAATAGAGTTAGTGTTAACTGGGATACAGATTTTAAATGTGAAATTGCCTAAAACAGGCCAAGTGACTTTTAATCACTAACGATAAGTGGTAAGCCACTTATGGCTCTAAGTTTACACAGATTAATGTAGGTGAGGTTAACTCACCTTATCGTGATCTTTGGATGGCTTTGGCTTTCTATGGAGCGGTGGCTTGCCTTCGCCGGGCGCGGCTGGCGTAGCTGGAAAATATTAATATAGTAGATTATAATTTCAGTCAATTAGCAAGTAGCTGCTTATTTATTTTAACTAACGATCTCCCTTGTTTTTTAAACGTTACACGACCTTTTTTATGGAATAGGATGGCAAACTAGCATGCGGTTTAACTTAAATAAATCACCACCACCCAAGACCTCTCGCAGAGCGAGTGCGTTACCGTCCTTTAAAAAGGCGAAAAACACGTTTTTTGAAGGTACTTATGTCGTACCGATCCGGAAATTCTGCCAAAGGGAGATCGTTTCATTAAATAGTGGTGCGCGGAATGAATTTATTTGAAAACCGTACTGTAGTGGATCGCCAGGAATCCAGATGGTGAGGATGATATTTTAACCTGTGACGTACTGTGCGGTTATAGAAGCAGCAAGAATCAGGTCATGAAGTTCAAAGTTTCAACTTTGCCATTACAGCAGTTTAAAAACACTGTTAAAAGCTAATACAGCAAGCATACTATACTCTTGAAGATTACTGAGAAGATAGCAATGTGTGGATATAGCTCTCTTTGAAACTGTGCAAAACAGTAATGACTGAATGTAAATAGTAAGAATTGTAAATGAGCAACCGCAGAGTTTCTTGCTGGCTCTCGGTAGAAACAGCTTTCCGAACCAGCAGTAGAGTTGACGATTCAAAAGCACTTGTTTACAAGTTTATTTCAATAAGGAATATTTTGAATTGGAATTAACACTCTCCGTGAAAGATGCGGTAGAAAACGCACAGGGAAGATACGTTTCTACGCATCGCCAAATAGTCCAGCTGTTTGCTGGATGTATGTCTCTTCAAGGAATTTCAACATTACACAATCTTGTGCCGCTTGCACTTATAATATTAATAGTTGAAGTAGATTTTAATGCGAAAGTTTGTGAGTATGGATGTATGTTTGTTACTCTTTCACGGCGAATCCGCTGTACCGATATCGAGGAAATTTGGCACGATTATTCCTTGCATTTATAATATTAGTAGTTTATGATCAGAAAGTTTGTGAGTATGGATGTATGTTTGTTACTCTTCACGACGAATCCACTGAACCGATATCGATGAAATATGGCTCAATTATACACCGGGTTAACATATAGGCTATAGAAATTCTGTCAATTCTTCAGGAATAGGATGACATTGAAAAGCGTGATATTTAAGTAATCGAGATTATACTATAATTAATTTGCTTTAAAAAGTATAAGAAGCTATCTAACCGGGTTTAGACGAGGCGTGCAGCGACAGTGGGCGCGGCCGTCGCGGGGTGGTGGCCGGTCTGATCACCACGGTGGTGGCATCTCGGGACACTGACGGGGTGGTCGCCACGCTGTTGGCGCCCGTGTCCGGACCTACATACGTTAATAAGCATCGTATTATTTGATGATGATGATGTAAAACGCGACTAGGGAAAGTCGACCTCCCTGTGGTAATCGGCTGACTAGAATAGAACACTCTCATTTCTTACCGAGGTTTCGTAAAAGGCGACTAAGTAAGTTAGCCCACCTCGTGGTATCCAGCTGAGTAGAATAGACCATCCTAATTTCTTATAGAGGTGTCGTAAAAGGCGCCTAAGTAAGTTGACTAACCGTGTGGTATTCGGCTGAAAAGAATAAGTGCCACCCTCATTTCTTACCGAAGTGTCGTAAAAGGCGACTAAGTAAGTTGACCCATCGTGTGGTATTCGGCTGAGTAGAATAGACGACCCTCATTTCTTACCGAGTTGTCGTAAAAGACGACTAAGGTAAGTTGATCAAGCGTTGGTATTCGGCTGAGTAGAAAAGACATCGTTCTTTCTTACCAAGGTGAAGCAAAAGGCGACTAAGGTAAGTTGGCGACAGGGCGGCGGTCGGAAATTAGTTGGCATCATCACATGTCACAACATGTTTATATGACCCCACTTAGAGTGGGATAAGGGAATGATGATGTTTTATACTTCTACGTACTTAGGTACCTACGTAATTTGACCTAAACAGTAAACACAAGAGCAACTGATAGAAAATAAGGAATCAAATATACGATTTTGACATTTTCGCATTTGTTTAAAGTTTTGCCGCCATTGATTCTTTTTTAATTTAATTAGTTTGACAATTTCTGTAGGTTAACACATCACAACACCGAAAGCATAGTGCAAACATCAACAAAGCAGAGTTAACCCACGAAATATTAGTAACTCGAAACAAGTATGCTATATACAACCTGTTTCAAACTATTACTATTACTACTCTACAAATTTAAATTGAAATTCATTCATTACGTAATAAAATAAAAGCCATTTGATCCAATTCCTATTTTGAATAGGTTAAATTTAACAAACAAGCATTTTTAAATTATATATAATTGCGTTAATACAAAAATAAACATATGTGCGACATAGACCGTGTATTCTTGCAAAAATTGGGAGTAAAAATCTTCATTCATTACAATCCACACGAAAACAAGTTAGCCGCTACGTACGTGTCATCGCAAACCCAACTCAACTGCCTACGTAACAAAGTCCAATTTACCTCGCGGAGTGTTAACACCCGTACCGGCTATAGACGCGGGCCGCGGCTTCCTCGGCGCCGACGACGCTCTCCGCACGACGCCCGTTGCGTTCGACATCGCGCTACCGGGACGTGAGCCCGGCGTCGTTTCGCCCGATCTCGTCTCTGTACATTGACCTTTTTGTGTGAAATGGTGTAGCGGGTTTTCATATGAAACACGCAATGTATTGAGTACATTGCGTTTTATGTTAATCATGAGATGTTAGAAATGCATGAAATATGGACGTGTATGTGATATACGTTGGTAATGTTTAGGTAATAATATTGTAACAAGGTTTCAATGCATCGATAGTTGAAGCTATATTTCTACTGATGTGAAACGTAAGAATTATGAGTTAATTACAACTACATAAATACAAACAATCTCTGTATTTTTATCTACATACAGGAATAATCAATAGGAAGGGAAAGCTGTAACAGCTTTCTCTTCACCTTGGTGGACTTTGCCAAAGTTTTTTGTAAAAAATGTGGTGCTCTTGACTACATTTCATTGTATTACTATTTGTATAAAAGCCAAATTATAAAACGGCCTATATAAATATGATTTTAATGCTTTTTGTATGTAGTACGTAATAATAAAGTGTGCCTTTGAGGTTAATAGTAAAATGTTAACAATTGGTGACATGAAACAGCGTGGTATTCAGCGTGCATTGCTTGTTTGACTTGGAGATAAAACTTTGCCTTAAATCTATGATTTCTACTATTTTAAAGTATAATTCAAGAAATACATATATTAAAATTATTTTAATTTAATTATTATATTAATTTAAAACAGACGCAAAGGTTTGTTTGTTGGACGATTCGAAAGTCCTTGTAAAAGCCAATTTGAATAAAGAATTATTTGAATTTGAATTATTAAAATTTAAAACAAAGTTTTGTCTCGTATTATGCAATAATATGTTAGGTTAAGCAATGTTGTAATGTATATAAATAAGAAACATTAATGAGATTTTTAAATTTAAACTATCGTGAGTAGTATTCATAGTTAATGTATAGAACCGGCTATACTCACGTCTTATTCTATCGGGCTAACCCGATAAAATAAGACATGAGTATAGCCGGTTCTATACATTAACTATTAATAAGATTTTTGGAAAATATAAACTATAAATAATATATGTGATATGTTTTTGTAACAATAATAGTTAGTGAAATATTATATCGATTACATAAATTGAAAATTAATATTAAGTTCCATCTTACCTTGAAAGAAGAATGCCGTCACCAGAGAGAAAGAGATTTATAAATTTTAAACAAGTTGAAACAAAATCTACAATACTTAAACATGTTTAATTACAAACAAAACTCTTTTTAAGATAAAATAATAATTATAAAAAAAATATAAGTCGATTTTGTAACAACCTGTATAAGATTACCTGATATCCAGTGTCTTGAAATTTTATGTGCCAATATCCCATTGATGCGAGAGTTAGAAAGTAAGACGAAAAAGTCAAGCCCTCGAAGATGGATAGAGGAAAAACCAAGCCCTCGAAGATGGATAGAGGAAAAACCAAGCTATCGAAGATGGGTAAAGGAAAAACCAAGCTATCGAAGATGGGTAAAGGAAAAACCAAGCTATCGAAGATGGATAGAGGAAAAACCAAGCTATCGAAGATGGATAGAGGAAAAACCAAGCTATCGAAGATGGATAGAGGAAAAATCAAGCCCTCGAAGATGGATAGAGGAAAAACCAAGCTATCGAAGATGGATAGAGGAAGAATCAAGCCCTCGAAGATGGATAGAAGAAAAATCAAGCCCTCGAAGATGGATAAAGGAAAAATCAAACCAATATCCTATAGAAGACGTAAGTTGATGAGAACAGGCATGTAAGAAACTGGACAACCCGAGATCATTTCTGTTTCTCAGAAACGCGCATAAGGCACCTTATTCACATACATTTTGTCGCAGTTGTAAATACGTTTATGTCGCCTTGTATATAAAATCTTCTCTTCTCAATGTAAGTTGCCATACTCTTCTGAAACAGCTTGTCCGATTGTTATAAAATTTTATATCATATTCAGTAGGACTGAAAATCGGCTGCTATCTATTTTTGATACCTCTAAGTGATAAGCGTTGTCCACCCTTCATATTTTTTATAATATTTTATGACAAACTATTTTTTAATGAACATTAGAGATTCCCTAGAAATAAATTATCAGCTAGTAATAATATAAATAAAGTTTTATTATCTTATGCAACTTTTCACAGCTGATAAACTATCTAATTTACTATGAAATTTTTAACCCAAGTTTTGAATTATTAGGAGAATTTTTATGCTAATGTAAATGCTAATTTATGTATCTATAAATCACCCCCTGTCTAGATGTTAATATTAAAAAAAAATAAAATTTATATAACACAATAATTATTAAAAGAATTATTTTTAAGACTTCTATACTTAATTTTATTAAGTATAGAAGTATTTTATTAATTTATTAACAAACGATAAAATCACAAAAAATTAGTTACGAAGGTTTTAAAACCATTTTGAGCACATTTTCAGCAGCTTAATTAAATAATTATTGCAGCTGTACAAATACATAAAAAATTAATAAGTATATAAAACTGTTTTATTCGACAAATTATAACAAATAGCAGGATATAGCAAGGCCACACACAAAATCAAAGCTTTTTAGCATAAGGTTTTAATATAATTAAATCATTTTAAACGTAATGATATTAAACCCTATATAACCTCCAAAAAGGGATAAAATTAAGTATTATAATTTATTTATCTAGTCTATAAACTATAAATAAATATTTGATTCCCTGATTTGTCTGATTCCTGTACGAATTTAAAATATCGCAATTAAGAGCCTAAAGCAGTGTTTCCCAAACTTTTTTGTTCCATGTCCCATCATAAAAATTCTTATGTCCCTCTTTTATAAATAAATAACTTTTAATAAAAAAAAAATCACTTAAGAAACTTAAATGGTAGGTTTTAGGATGAAGAATTTACTTTTTTAGTAGTTAATTTTGGCCCCGAAATCTAGAATTGCTGTTAAATAGGCCGAAGTGAAAGAGTTAAACTCGTGTCAAGACCAATTTTGTACACCCCCTTCTCAATAATCAAATACCCCCCCCCCCTGTAAGGCGTAGGCCTCAACGTTGTGAAAAATGGCAATAACTATGTTTAAAGAATATTAAGAAACTGAATTTTTATATAGAAATGATGTGAAATATTCAGTATATGAATTTTTCGAAAATTTTACCCTCATAAGAACCTTAGAAAAGAAAAGAACCTATAAAACAAATAGAGCCCACGAAGTTCCAAGTGATGCAAGCATCCTGCAGAAAGCTAAGCGACCGGGTTATACCAATGAGTTGAAAACCGCTTCAAGCCCGTAAGAAAGCGTTTTAAGGTCCTGCGTATGGAATCAGCACGAGTTATTTTTTGTATTTTATTTAGGTAATTTGAGCACAAACAATACACTTAAAAATTATAATATTATTGTGTATTTCAACTTGAAAACGGATCTGAATAAAGTTGCTGGTACGTTTAGTTATTTATTTTATAACAAAGTCCCCAAAAGCGGTCTGTCTGTATGTAAACGATTTTCAATTAATGTATTTAATTCTGGTTCTCACGCAGGTGGAGCCGCAGGCATAGCCAGTATAGACCTATATTTACGCCATAAATATGGTGTTTGCACGACTATATTTAACTCATTCGGGTTTCTTTGCTCATGGTTTTTTTACATTACTATAGTATTGGAAATTCCAATTTAAAGCTCATTACTTAGACTGCATTATGAAACCATTAAGGTCAACTTTCATTGTCACTGATTCAAATTTGATTCATTGATTTCAAATGTCATTGGTTCTGAAGTTCTTTATAGTAATATCGGAAATGGATCTCCCATTCTAAGTAAGATAGTAAAAGGAATATAATTAAGTCTGTTTGTTTGAACGCGCTAATCTAAGGAACTACTGAAAAATTATTTTAGTGTAAGATAGTCCATTTATTGAGGAAGGCTAAAGGCTATATATAACATCATGCTAAGATGAATAAGAGAGGAACAGCAATAAAAAATAGTACATAAACGGCAAAATTTAAAGCTTTCCTTGCGTGCGCTGAGTCAACAGTGATAGTTATTCATAAATCATGTATTACAAAATTGTTCCCCTCTAAAAGTTTTAAATAAAATTCCGCGACAGCATATGTCTTTGAAGGTTGACCCACTTTAACCATTTTTATGGTTATCAAAAGGCTATTTTACGGTTTTAATCCTTAAACGCGGGCGGAGCCGCTGGCGATAGCTAGTAAAATATTTTCTAAATCGTAGCACAAACACTGGTTTTAAGCTGAAAGGTAAGCCGCAATACCGTGCTGATTCCACACCGGGCCAACACTCTGGTATACGTACGGCTCCTGTTGAGATGGTGCATGGAGGGCGAGGCGGAGTGCAGCGGGCGCTGGGCGGGCAGCTTGTCGAGGCGCGTCATGGAGTAGGCCCTACCTGGCGCGCGCGGGGCCGGCAGCGTGGGCACCAGGTCCGTGCGCCGCCGGGCCACGGACGACCACAGCGGCTGCGGGGAGCGGTCGGGTTCGTCTGCAACATGCAGTACCGGTCATAACCCTTCCCTTACCCTTCATACCCGACATTCGATTAGCCCTAACCACTACCCTAACTTTTTAAGACAGGAAAAT
The DNA here is from genome assembly GCA_947086495.1 of Morpho achilles. Lineage (NCBI taxonomy): Eukaryota > Metazoa > Arthropoda > Insecta > Lepidoptera > Nymphalidae > Morpho > Morpho achilles. The sequence continues at coordinate 2,045,394 of CAMTZB010000005.1, forward strand.
AGAAAAACCCCTTATGAGTACCGCCGCCCGACGGGGATAGGCGACGGTTATGTCGGACTAAACCCCCAGTGTGCTCTACCACGCTGCTGGTGACGGAGACAGAGTATCGTTGTACACATTGCCCCCATCCCCGCCAGCAGCAACTCTCAACCCGCTATGTTTGAGTCGGGCCCTTAATCAACTAAACTGACAAATTTATATCACTGTTTCTCAAAGTTGGGTTCATGACCCACAGGCGAGACAATTAAAAATTGAACACGACACGTCTTTAACAATTTCGCTCCAGGCCATTTAAGTGCAATGTTAGATTTCAAAGCCAAATTTAAAGGTTATAATGTTTTTTTTGGCTTAAGTTGTAATAGCTCAGCTCATCAACAGAGTTCCTTGCTCATTCTTCTCATTAGAAGCAACTTGCAACTGCTCAGATCCTATTCTATATTACTAATATTATAAATGCGAAAGTTTGTGAGTAAGGATGTATATTTGTTACTCTTTCAAGGCAAATCCGCTGAACCAATATCGATGAAATTTGGCACAATTATTCCTTATACGCCGGAATAACATATAGGCTCTAGAAATCCTGTTAATTCTTCAGCAATAGGATGACACGAAAAGCGCCATCTACAGGGTGAACGATATGAAGTGTTACCAACTTCACACAAGTCATATCTTTCAAACTTTTGATCGCAGCAACGTCACACTTGCTTTTTTAATAATTCATTGTCTTGTTCACAAGCTGCCGAAAGCATTTGCATCCCTTGTCAGTCAAACGACAAATATCTGACATGGAATTCAAACGTAAAAGTGTGATTGCGTTATATTTGTTTGGAAAATCGCAACCTGCTATTGTGCGTGAGTTTAGTCACCTAAAAGTGAATAGAATGTTTGTATATCGAACCATAAAACGTTATAATGATACGGGCAGCATTGCCAAACACTATGGTAGTGGACCAAAAAAGACAGCAACGTCACGTGCAATGGTTCGGAAAGTGAAGATGCGGCTCCGGCGGAATCCGCGTCGGAGTGGACGGCAAATGGCTAAAGAATTGAAAATATTCTAAGATAGCATTCGCCATATACTAAAAAATGAGCTAAAAGCCAAGTCTTAGAAGTTCCAGAAAGCACAAGATCTTACGCAGAAGCAAAAAAAAGTTTGCCTAGAAGAAGCAAAACAGTTGATGGGCTTGCACGAGGAGTGTCAATTTTCAAACATCGTGTTTTCTGATGAGAACTTTTTTCCAATTGAGCGATTTATCAACACTCAAAACGATCGCGTTTACTTGACCAAACGTACAAACGAGAATTTACGCCATCGAATGGCCACCTGAAGTAATTTCCCATCACAAGTAATGGTGTGGGCTGCAGTGACCGCTGATGGACGCTTTTCGGTCGTTTTCATTCAGCCTGGTGTCAAATTAAATGCTGCTTATTGTCGAGAAAATGTTTAAGAAGCTGTATTGGACCTGTGGGCACGCAAATACTTCGGTATTAGGCCGTGAACATTTCAACAAGACTCGGCCCCCGCTCACAAAGCTCGCGTGAAGCAAGAATGGCTGGAAAATCATGTTCCACATTTCATTTCGTCCATACAATAGCTTTCGAATTCCCCAGACCCGAATCCGATGAACTTTTCCATATGCTCCATTTTAGAGAGCAAAGTGAGAACTAAAAAATATGCCAGTATGGATGCGCTAAAGAAAGCAATCGAACGTGAATGGCATAAGATATCTCAGGATCACGTTCGTGCAGCATGTAACTCATTTTTTGACCGACTTAAGGCTATAGTCAAGGCAAAAGGTGGTCATATCGAATTAAAGTCAATTGATTTGAAAATTTTGCTTATTTTCTCGCATGTTTTCCCTTGGAGTAATAAAAGATTTGTTATAACTAAAAAATCGTAGTCTTTTGAAAAGGTAACACTTCATATCGTTCACCCTGTATTATCAACCTATCACGCTACAACAGTTTACGCGAACGAAGTCACGAGTAAAAGCTAGTGCATCAAACTTAATATTTGGTAATTTTATGACTTAATGACGTCTGAATGATTGCCTAGTGATAATAAAATGACCAAATATTGTAATTACATTCGTTTAGAATCACTGTCACGTATAACTATGTTTGATCGACCTAATGACAAGGTTGTCATTGAAATTACTGAGATGTTTGAACTCAATTCCGTATTCCTTGCAAACATAAATGGGAACTGACATCACGACTGGTTTTATCGCATTCAGATTGTGTCCTAGCGATTGATTTCGCAGATAAGAACCAATGTCAGCGGTAATTCAGCTTTCATATTCATGAGGAACCAGATTAAACTGTTTCTATTACTGTTAATTGGCTGGCTCGTTGGCGCAGTTGGTAGTGACCCTTCAGCTCCGTGGGTTCGATTCTGGGTGAGGGCCAACATTTTCTATCAAAAATTTGTTGGTTCTTTGAGCCTGGGTGTATATATGTATTTCAAATTATATAAGTATATATTTACCAGTTGTCTATCACCCTTAAAACAAGTATTAAGTTACTTAATTTGGCGACGGACGACCGTGTAAGTGTCCCGTATACTTATAATTATTTATATACTTATAATTTGTTTTAATTAAAAGCTTTTATTCGACTTGCAATGTATGTATGTGAAGATGGAATATTGCAAGTTAAATTTGACCCACTTCCCGGTGTCCGATTGAGCTAGAATTTTATGTTTATGATTAGCATGACCTGATGCTGTCAGGATGGCTCCAAACGAGGGAACTTCTCAACGGTTAACAGTAGGGTCATGAAATTTTGTTAAATGTTTTTTTAACTTGCTTAAAATAAGTTAAGATCGACTTTTTCTATGTTACTGATACATGTATTGCTTATTAACTATTTTGTATACATTCTAAACAGACTTTCCAAGAAATCCCGCTTTTTCTTCGGGAATAGGATTAATACATGTACTAATTGAAGGTTTTTTAACGCTAACTCGCAACGGATTCTCGATTACCACGAATTTGACATAATTGAAAGACTGTTAGCGCATGCCGAGAACCAAATCTTAAGTAAATATTATAGTAATTTATATTTTAATTGAAATATTTCACTTGCCTTATTAAATTTAAATATAAACGCAAGCAATCTCGGATTTCATACGAGCGTTACGTAACCTTAGATAACATTTTAGAAATCATTATTGTAATATAACGAAATATAATTTGCTAATTACTTACACAGACTCGTTTACTACGATATCCGGCTGGGTAGAATAGACCACCCTCATTTCTTAGTGAAATGTCGTAAAAGTCGACTAACGTATGTTGACCCGCCGTGAGGTATGCGGCTGGGTAGAATTGACCACACTCATTTATTACCGAGATGTCGTAAAAGGCGACTAAGGTATGTTGACGAGCCGTGTGATATCCGGCTGAGTAGAACAGGCCACCCTTATTTCTTACTGAGGTGTCGCAAAAGCGAATAAGGTAAGTAACCATCAGGCAGGCAGCCGGTCGTAAAATACATAGCCAAATCATGTTTTAACATATTTATAACATGTCGCACCCACCCTACTTAGGGCGGGTTATGGGCAGGAGAATACATATATACTTACACAGACTCGCAAACATAATGATTCCTTTTGCAGCGTGAAAAAAAAATTAAGGCTGTTATAATAGTCAATATTTTTTTTATTATCTTCATTTTTTAAGGACTTTTATCCTATAAGGATAAGTTAGTCCCATCGGCGCCTAAATTTATACATACATACATAAATTAAATTACTTCCGTAAAAATATATTAAGCAGTAACTTAAATATATCAGCAGATGGGTAATAGTCAATATGAAATTGTTAAAAACCTTAATGTGAAAGTGGACCTGAAGGGCTCCACGAGAGACTCGACAGAGGTCTACGTTGACATGTTAAAAAAATGGGGCTTGACAATTCGTAATGCAATTTTTTACTATGATAGACAAGATAATTTTATGGTAAAAATGTAGGTGCAATCTACCGTAAACAACTGAATAAAAGTGGACTATATATACTAAATAATAAATAATAAATACTAAATAATACATCCTACAAAAGCGGTGGAGTCAAACGTATATTAAGCTTAAAGCCCCAAAAGTTTACATATGTTTTACAGAACAGACAGAAAGTGAAAAAAGATCAAAGATAATACTAACGATGATTTTTTATGAGGGTATGTGTTAATAAAACCAAAATAATTTCCTCGGAAATAAAAGGCAAATATGTCCGAGACATAATTCGGGATTATCGAATATTAAAAACATTTTAGTTTTTATTTTATTAACTCAAATAATTCCTTAAAATTGAATAAAACTTTTTGATGGTCCCTTTCCATCCCAAAACATACCCACAAGTGTGAAAGAGACAAAATATAGAATGAAAGAGTGGGGATAAAATAGTACCTTTATTATCAGTGTCGGACGAGTCGAGCTGGAGTGCGGACGCGCGTCTCGTGAGCGGCGCAGACGCGAACATCACATTTGTAGTTGATGCCGCCCTGGAATCACATGAATAAATCATTTTATTAATGTATTAAAATATTATGCCAGTTAAAATTATTCTCTCTATAATTATCATTCTAAATGCTATTATTATCAAAATACGGGAAGGAGATAGTTTATGCAAAGTAACAGAAAATTACAGTTTTGAAAACATTGTTATTTCTTGTTAAGTTATCAAAGAATTTACTAAACAAATTTTAAACAATATTATGTGAAGAGTTCAAGAATCAGAAGAGAGATCGGAAAGAAGTTCAAAATGCAAAACATTTTCAGAATAAAATGCAATAAAATCATGTATTAGTAAATTTGACAAACATTAACAAACTATTTTATGCGGTTAGTACGTTCAATACTAAAACTTAACGTAGGTACCAAATAAACCTACAATATTAATTACATTGTTATCTAAAATTACATACTATAAATAATTATTTTTGTATTACCAGTACACTATACTTAGTATTAAAGGTCAACAAGTTTTTAATAAATAGTAGTGTATAATTACTATTCTATTGTTCTTTGTAAGGTTTAAGTCATTCTTTAATATTACCTTAGTGTATGTGAACAAAAATACATTCTGATGTAGGGTACATGTGTAAAAGTAGAGGTTATGTCGTTCATATCTGTTGTCTAAAAACTGCATAAATAAATAAATCATTTACATTTTTTGTTTACATAAAAATCCCGCGTGTGTATTTTTTCCGTTAATCTTTAAAACCTACAGTACAGATTTTAATGATATTGTCTAGGTTAGTTATATTTTGGTCCCACTTAAAAGATAATTGTCATATAAAAGATATTTTAAACTATTAATAATCTTACTTTTGACAATTTAAAGTTTTCTATGCTTAAAGGCAAATTTACTCCAAAGTTTCATAAGCTTTCAATAGATGTCAGTATAAGTATTAAGGTTTTTTTTATCCTCAAAGTGTCATATTCAAGAATAGTCTGTTACAAAGAAGTAGGTTTTTATCTTTAATATTTATGAGTTAATCTTGTATGTATGTATGTTTATATATATATATATATATATATATATAATCTCGGAAACGGCTTTTTGGGGGACAAAAATCGATCTAGATTAGTTTTATTTTAAAAAAAGTGTCGTTTTATCCCTGTTTTCGGGCTCTAACATTTTTTTGAAATTTACGTTGAATACAATCACAATTTTTCGCTGTCAAACGTAAAGTCATGGTAGTTCATTTGGGGAACGGGCGGTCTAGAGAGGTGAAAATACCTAGGATCGAGCCCCACCTGCCCTATTATTTTTTAATTTTAATTTTTTTTTACATAATTTTAAAAATTACCATTAAAGGCTCGGTCATCCAGGTACTCGATATTTATAGGTTTTTTTGAAAGATAATACATTTCAGAAAACTCTCTTACTTAAATAGTTAAGACACGGGAACATATTATGTCGGGTCAACTAGTTTATTTATAAAAATGAACTGGACATTTCAAAAGCAGGATTTACGGTCAAATACAACAGTAAAGTTCCCTTTTACGTTTATGCAAAACGGTATGACGAAAGGTTATTGTAAAAATCGCCATGTTGGTATCATTCCATTGTTTTAAGGGGACAATGGTGTCGTTTTGGACATTACGTGTACAAGCGAGTGTTTTGAGGTCATTGACCTGCAGAATCTTTATGATTTAAATAAGTTAATCTTGTGTATATATATTTTTTTTCTGAATTTTGGAAACGGTTCCAACAATTTTCATGAAATTTAGCATGTAGGGGGTTTTGGGGAGAAACGATCTAGCTCGGTTTCATTTAAAAAAAAGGCGTTTTGTCCGTTTTCGGGCACTGAAAAAATGCATTAAATTACATAGAAAGAAAGGACAATTTTTGCTGTCAATTGTAGTCATGGCAGCTGATTTGTGGAACGGGCGGTCTTTTTTTTCCTATATACCTAATTATTTTATTTATTATTATATTATTGTTTTATTATTATACTATATGAAACACTTGTTCTATCAAAAATTTTCCACCAATAAACAATCTTATCGAACCGTACTATCTAATCTCTTTCCAGAATATTTAGTTTCATAATAATAAATAAAACATTACCGATATGACATCATATCTAATTATATTTACATATAAATGTATCGTTCAACGCCGTGTGGTATCGGCTGAATAGAATAGTACCACCCTCATTTCTTACCGAGGTGTCGTAAAAGGCGACTCAGGTAAGTCGACACGCCCTTTGGTATCCGGCTGAGTAGAATAGACCAACCTCATTTCTTACCGAGGTGTCGTAAAAGGCGACTAAGGTATGTTGACCCACCGTGTGGTATCCGGTTGAGTAAAATAGACCACCCTCTTTCTTACCGAGGAGTCGAAAATATGACTAAGGTAAGTTGACGTCAGGCAGGCGGCCGGTCGTAAAATACATAGCCAAATCATATGACAACATGTTTGTAACATCTTGTGCCGACCCCACTTATAGTGGGATAAGGGCAGGAAGATGATGATAAATGTATCGTTCAATATACAATCGCTTTGACAATTCGCCGCAAGAAACGAAATGCTAATATTAATTTAGCATCGATTATAAATAAATCTATTTCAAATTCGAATTATTTTTTATATTCGAATTAAATTCGTGTGGTATCCGGTTGAATACAATAGACTACCCTCATTCGGCTATGGTAAGTCGACCCACCGTATGGTATTCGGCTGAGTAGAAAAGCCCAACCTCATTTATTACCGAGGTGTCGTTGAATACGACTAAGTTGATGTCAGACAGGTCGTTAAATACGCAGCCAAATTATGTGACAGCATGTTTATAACATGTTGTGCCGACCCTGCTTAAAGTGGGGTAAGGATAGGATGATGATGAGTTATATACACACCTCAGCAATCTACATAAAAGAAACAGTTACTTCACCGAAATATTTTAGTCACTAAACTATATTACTTTTTTAAAATAGACATACGATAGAGATCAATGACCGTACCCTATAGTGATAGAGTATAAAAATAACGTTGACCCGAAAACTAAATAGAATAGGAGTGAAAATAACGTTTGTTTTGTCCAGTTTTATATACACATAGTATAATAAAAAAATAGTACAACAAACACTCGTCTGTGTCTGTATTAAGTAAGACTGTATTAAGTGTTCCTATTTCTGCATTAGTCCCGAATGTAGGTCGCATTAATTAGACACAGCTATAGTGCAATTGGGTATTCCGATCGTGTGCATAGCAGTTTATGATGTCCTGCGACTGTGCATAGAGTAAGCCCGTGGTCAGAGCTTGTCAATATTTTGTTTATTAATTTCTGGTACCTCTGAGCCTTGCTTGGCAACTTTTAAAAGATATAAAAAATTGCAAATAAAATAAAAAAAACAAAGCGCCGGTGAAATTTGGGACTCAAACCCGGGTTTTAAACTTTTTGGCCCGTCCGTTACCATAAGGCTATTGGAGCACAAGATTTGACAACCAAAAATATCTCAAAATCAACTCATTTAAATATTAAAGATATATATGTCGGAGTAAATAGAAAGACTGAAGAAAATTAAGAAGTATAGTTCATTGTTAGAACGTTAATGAAATAGTGAAAAGAGGTATAAGTGAAAATACCCGGGATCAAGCACCTGATATTATCAACCTTTTTCTGCTACCAGGTACCAATAATTATTTGAGGTGAGATTTGAATAACACTGAATACTCAATGTACGTAGACGCGGATCTATTCACAAATATTAAAACGACACAGTAACGCTAATTCAACCTGCTTATTTAAAAAAGAATGTTGTACTGCCTGCTTTATAAATTATTAAATAAATATTTATAGTCTGTGATGACACAGAACGGGCTCGAAACTCAGCATGTCTTTACTAGGAATAATAAACGTACTTCGAATAAAATTTATTAAATAATATCATTGCCATTATTATTAATGGCTTGTTGCTAGTGTGCTGGCAATTTACATATGCCGTTTCTAAAAAATGTCTCAATTCAAGAAGCTAAAAATTCCAATAGTGCTTGCCTTAATTGTTTTAGTGCTTGAATTGTTTCCCTCTAAGAAATGTTGTAAGGACAGAAACAAGTATTGTAGTATTCAACAAAATAGCGATGTCATAAGAATTTCTCTGTGAATTCATTACACTATGGTTACGAAACATGACTAAGACTCCGTCCGGAAAAAGCGGAATGCAAACTTCAATAAGTACAATGTATCAAGTCGTTTGAAATTGAGTCTTAAGTTTAAAGTGAGAAGGTTTGAAATTATAATGCAAAATATTTGCAATAAACTTCAATGCGATCTCAATGGAAGTGCAAAGTAAGCAAATGGTCACTTGTAAAAGAGTTATTTGAACTTTCTATTTACTATACAATTATTATCATAAGTGCGACTGCTACTATTTAAACTGCAGTTATTAAGTAACGAACGGCCTGTCACTATCCTAGTGCTGGGCAGTGGGATAGCTGACCGTGACCTCCTCTCTACGTTTTAGGAGAGAAGGATTCGAGCTATGACGTATGATTGGTAGGTTACACATAGCTCCAAAAGCTGTGGTAGCCCAGCGGTAACACCGTGCGACTCTTTCGAGGAGGTCACGAGTTCGAGCCCGGGCAGACACCAATGAGTTTTTCTGTTAAAACTTATGTGTCTAATTGATAATTGCAATTTATCACACGCTTTTCGGTGAAGGAAAACATCGTGAAGAAACCTGCATATCTCTAGAGAATTCTGGAGATATGTGTAACCTACCAATCTGCATTGGAGCAGCGTGGTAGGTCTTAGCTCCAATCCTTCTCTCCAAAAACGGAGAGAAAAGGGCTATTCTTAGCAGTTGGATAGTAAGAGGCCGATACTTTACTTTTTTTTTTACATATCTTCAAAATAATTAGAGATATGCCGGATTTCTCACGATCTTTTCCTTCAACGAAAAGAGTGTGATAAATTGCTTATATCAATGAGGCACATGTAAATAGAAAAACTCACTGGTTTTTCTAAAAGTAAAAGAAGTAGAAAGGCTATTAAAGTAGCCAACTAGTGATTCGAAAGTAGCTCTGAGAGGAACCAGAAATCAAATCAAAATATCTTTATTCAAATAAGCTCTTTCAAGCAGTTTTGAATCGTCAAGGATCAATATGATTAATGAAGCAACAACTGGTTCGATGCTCTTACCGAGAAGAACCAGAAAGAAACTCGGCGGTCAATCTTTTAAACATTTTCAATTTTACATTATTAAACCCCAGTCTTGTATGAAGCTGAAAGGATTTTCAAATCCAGGCTTTTTATCATCCAAAGAAGGAAACTAGGTCTAATATACTAATAATAATAGCTATACTATTCTAAAAAAAATAGTCTAAGGTCAAATTAAAGACTCGCTTGCCCGTGGTTCCATAAATCATCTGTGCGCTAGGGATAGCCACGTGCGATGCGTCACGTATCGATAACTGCTTATCGATGCTTAGAAGGATGAAAAAGTAGTATGCTCTGCCGCGTGTTTGCTTATCAGAAACATTATGCGAGAAAGCATGTTTAAGTGATCGAAGAGATAATTATTGTACCTATATATCTTTTTACTTATTTTTTTTATTTGTAATTTAGAATTTGAAATAAAATGAAATGAAATTTTTTTACTCCACAAAAGTGCTAGCATGACATAAACAAATATAAGAAATAAACTCAAGCTAAATAAAGCATGTAATAAATAAATATTAAATAAATAAATTAATGTCCGTATCACAATGCAGAATAGGACCATAATACTGTGTGCCCCGACAGGAAGCACACAGAACTGATTTTCAGCTAAAGCCTATTGAGATCATACGTATTTCTTAGAACAAAAAATATGTAATTATTGAATAGTTTTCTTTTCTTTAGAAATTTTTCATAGAAACGCGGTAAATGCGCGCGCGTAGAACCAAAAAATTTTATGTACCATAAGTGTTATAAGTTTATATAGCTTTCTAGTCTGTTTTTATCAATATAATTTTACATTTGTGTGGTATCCGGCTGAATAGAATAGTACCATCCTCGTTTATTACCGAGGTGTCATAAAAGGCAACTAAAGTAAGTCGACCCGCCGTGTGGTATCCGGTTTAGTAGAATAGACCAACCTCTTTCTTACCGAGGTGTCGTAAAATACGACTGAGTTAACGTCAGGCAGACGGCCGGTCGTAAAAACGCATCCAAATCATGTGACAGCATGTTTATAACATGTTATGCCGACCCCACTTAGAGTGGGATAAGGTCAGGAGGATGATATGAGTATTATACTGTAGATATATGACGAAGTTGCAGTCACGGCGCCTATTTCTTTAATTACTCCTCTTTAATAACATCCCATATTATAATTCGAAAAAAAATTGATACATATAAATTTTAAAAGCATCACACTAGTACATAAATACATGCTAACAAACCATGCGAGTAGTAAATTTTCAAACTACAGTTAACACAACAAACGAAAAAAACTAAAATTGTATATTAGTGAAATTAATAAAGGGACATAACAAATAAAAAACGAAACTGCTTACAGTGATTCAAAAAAGTTCATCTGATCTATGGGGTTGGTACTGGAGGTGAAAAAAACAAAAATAATTAGTGCGATAGAAAAAAAGATAAAAAACTTATCTACCATTTATAATTGAGAGATGTATTTGATACGATATCGATAAATAATCAAATTTAACAATAATGATGATTAGTCAGAAATGTGTGACTTCCGCAATCATTAAAAGCCCCCGATAACAGTATTTAAAGTATCGGACTCTTACTATCCCACTGTTGGGTATAGGCCTCTTCTTTTCATTCCTTTTTGGAGAAAAGGATTGGGGCTAAGACTTATCACGTTGCTCCAATGCGGATTGATAGGTTACACATATCTCAAGAATCTCTAGAGATATGCAGGTTTCCTCAAGATGTTTTCCTTCACCGAATAGCCTGTGATAAATTGCAATTATTATGTAGACACATAAGTTTTAACAGGAAAACTCAATTATGCCTGCCTGCGTTTTTAACCCGTGACCACCTCGAAAAAGCCGCACGGTCTCACTGCTTGGCCGTTACATTCATTTTTAATTGAAATATCGCATAATTCAAAACATTATAGCATCAAAACGTTTTACATTCTCCAATTTCCTTATTTTCCATCGCAATAATTTATAAATCGATATTAGTATCACGTACATCTCTAATTATAAGTTAAGAACCCATCACCCGTGATGTCTGGGACAAAAATAAGAAAAAACCAAGCGCAACATATCGAATATGGTGTTGGAGGTTGTTCTTTATCACCACAGAAGCGCCACTATTTTGCTTCCAGATTTTGTGGGATTTGGCGCTAAAATGAAGTACGATATCTCTGTGATATAAATGAATATGTAACATTTTGTACCATAATTATAGAACTTTTTGAATAAATTATTACAACAATCTTATTAACGTTAGAATATCTAAGAAACATTGTCTTGTAAAGCCAAACTGTATCTCAATTGATTATATCCAAATAATATTCGGTAACAGAAACGATATTTATTAGGATGATATCAAAATAATGTCTGAGTACTTTAGTATTTTAATAGGTAACATTAATTATCGAAAAGCTTCAATTTTCCATTTTTGTTAAATTTTATTCTATCGTTTCATTGCGGAATGTTTTATTATTATACATAGAACAAAAGTTGATTCCTACGTTTCTGGAATACAAATTTTAAAGGGCTGGAAAGCCAAATAATTTTGTAATACAATCCGAAATATTTTAGGTATAATAAAAAAATATTATCAAAATTTTGGTCGCTCAAAAAATTGGTATATTTAAATACTAAAAAAAAAATTAATTAGCTTTATAAAAATATACAAAATTAAATTATACTTCATATCATCAATATAGAAAACTCAATATGCACACCTTACTAAAAGGGATTCAAAATTATAGTGCAATGACAACGGAGAAATAAAACCAGGTTCATACCTGCGCGCGGCCCAAAAGAATCCAGCGGAGTCCACAGGCTCGAGCAAGCGCGGCGTCGAGGAGCCGAACGCGAACGCCGGTCGCGGCGCCGAGCGAGCGGCTCGCGCGCGCTCCAATCGCTCCGTGCGATCGCGCTCGCGCTGCAGAAGCGCTTCGCGACGGGAGATCGAAGCTTCCCATATTGCACGTTTTCGTTCTTCTACCTGTAATAGAACATTTAATTAAAATTAACATCGTTTGTCTGAACCGCGTGATTATGACACAATCGCATCACTAAGTACATGATATACATGACTAATCTGTAATTAATAAAAGTTACAACGGTTTTCGAAATTATTTTATCGAAAATGAGGTAAACTCTATGACAAGACGTTTTAAAAATTACAGTCTAGATTATAATGAAATTATTTTTGATATTTTATATTTTTAATCATATTACATATTCTATTCAATGTTCTATGTGTTAACGATAAGGGCTATATTGTAGAGATCAATCTAAATAAGGCGTTTCATACTGAAAAAACATTAAAGTAGTTATGTACCTTAAATATGAAATATTATACATACTACTGTAATTAATAGTGGTTCTGAAAACGGGCTTAACCAATTTAATATTTAAATTCTAGGTCCATTATGGACGTGGCATGACAATAAACCATACTTTACTGACAAAATTCCATCACGATTTTTTATTCGGGACATGCCATGTGACCTTAGATAAACACACACGAAAGCGCCAAAAACATTACGTTGCTAATGAAATATGGTTATTAACTTTTTTTTAGTTCTAAATACACACACAATTATTTCGTTGTATAGTATTAAAATTATGATCGACATATCACGGTATGTATAAATATAGCAGTTTATATTAATAAGCAAATCGTACACACAATATATAAATTACTAGTAATATCCCGCGGTTTCACTCGCGTACATACAGATGACATGGCAGTGGAAACGCTACTAAGTCGGATTATTTATTTATTTTTGTTGAATATTTTATCAATAGCTTCCGCAGCGCATGCGATTACAGATTTATATGACTAATTTTTTACACCTTATTACATTTTTATTACGGATCCATATTTAAAAAAAATATTATATAGCCTATTTTGCTCGGTAAAGATGCAGCATTCCAATGATGAAAGAATTTTTGAAATCGGTCCAGTAGTTTTTGTGTGAAAACATTACATACAAATTTTCCTCTTTATAATATGAGTATAGATATACAAGTCCAAATAATAATACTAGATTCAGTATTACCTAATGCATTTATTAAGTAATGATTTTGCGCCTGAGTTGCGTTTGTCAAAACACGAGTAATGGTCTATCGACTTGATATCATGTTAGACTCTCTGTATAAATTATAAGCTTATACAAACCAGTCTTAATTCAACATTTTCTGCACTAGATTTCCCATTCAACAAATTGTTAATGATTGATTTTACGCTCGAGCTGTTTGTAAAAACACGAGTATAAATCGATCAACCATATATTAAGTAGAGTATACACGACAGCGACTTTGAACGCCGGCGACTCGCTGGCGACTTGAAAACTGGTGTGTGGACGTGAGTTTTAACAGCTATTTAACATCGCTACAATTACAGCGATCGCTGCAATTCTAAAAAGATACTGGTCGCCAATGACATCGCTGCTATGACGTAGTAAATATGGCACAACGCTAATGAATGTCAATTATTTACATTTGTAGTGAAATTTTACTCAACTTTTAGAGAAATTTACGAGCATTGTGGATGATTAAAAGCAATGTTGCCTTTATAAAGACATTACAAATAACGAAGCACACTAGAACAGGTAAATTTCATCGACTTCGCAGAAGTCCATTCACATCTACTACCAAATGGACAATGAACGATCGCTTAAATGGATACAAATGCTTAAAAGTAGTTGGCGAGTCGACGGCGATCAAAGTCGCTACGTGAGTACTCAGCATTATGTCAGACTACCTCAATAAATAAAAAGTTAAAGCAACTTTTCAACGCTTTCCGCACATGTAGACATCCCATCCCATTCAACAAGGTATCAATGGTATACGCTTGATTTGTTTGTAAAAACGTATTTGTAATAATGATTTACAGATATATTGCGATAAGACTCTGTTTATGAAGAAAAACTTAAAGAAACTATTCAGAATTCAACATTTCCCGTGTAAGTTGATTCTCATTCAACAAGTTCGTAATTAAATATTTAGAATATTATAAATCACCCTGAGTTTCTATAAATGTTGGAAACACGTAATGATGACTTGTATTTTTTGATTTGAAATATACAAAAGCGAGATGTTTCGCTATAATTCGTTAAATTACTTGTTGTGCTGAATGAAAAACAAAACTATTTTCCTGATAATCATTCGGTTACGGGGAAAAACTTACACTGAATGATAGAAGACATTATTTTTAATGTATAAGTAACTTACATCTTTATTCATGCCCATTTTCACATGTTATATGAATTTTGTTCAATTAATTCACATAAATATTACAAATTTGAAGTCTGGTCTATCTTTTACGTTTTCAAGGCTAATCCGTTTGAGAGATATTAATGAAATTTGGTAAAATCGGAGCTTACATACTCGGTAGCTATAGGCCAAAAACATATCGTTTTTCCTTAGGGAACAGAAAAAATAACAAAATTAAGCATACAGCTATTATAAAAACCCTAAAATAAACGGAGAGAACCCTTTTTACTTATTTTCTTTATGGTCCTTCGAGCCGGATTTCTAGTAATGATATAACAGTGACAATAAACTTTATACAATATTTATCGTACGTATCCAATATAAAAAGCATGATGATTATTATGGTGTATTTTTACAAACACAGCTCAAGCGTAACATCAATTAACGGCAACTTGTTGAATGGGAATCAACATGTGCGGAACATGGTGAATTAAAAATAGTTTTTGTGAGCTATTATTTATAAGGGGAATTCAATGGTTTCTCCATGAATCATTGCTTTTACATATAAAGCTTAAGTTTTAAATGTTTTCCAACTTGTTAAATAGGCCTTTCTCTATGGAGTGGAGTTAGAGAATCCGAGCAAAAGTGAGATAGAGAATAGAAGCATTAGAAAAGTAGTTTTGGGTGCAAATGAAACCACGGTACACAATAAATTTACATCTCCCATGTACAAACATAGGAAATGTGAATTTATTCTTCGGCTGGGGAGAAATGTTAGATATATTGGTACGTTTTTTCTCTCAACTCGGCATTGAAACCTAACTGTCAATCTGTCTTCAACGTGGTTTTGCTTATATCTTACTTAAAATGCCAGAGGGTATGGCAACCTTGGAGAACTGGTCATTGTGGGCAAAACATAAGGCACAATGTCAGCCGCCAACGCGATGTTAAAGAACCCATGTTAAAGAAGCTACCTGCTTTTCACATTATATGAGATGGTGATGGCTACTTTTGATCGGAATCGATGAAGGCAGACCAAGCTATACAGGGGTTCAGGTGACCACGATTCTCAGAAATGAGGGAACGAATGTAGAAACAGAAAATGGTCTACGTGTGCAATCTGTAAATATTGTTGACGCCGTACTAGGAAACTGACTTGGAGAGGGAACAATCGATTACTAAATATTGTTTTTTTCTATTTTTTTCCTTTAAATCAATTAATTCGAATTCAATTATTAATAATGATTTTTTTCTTATTATTTGAAAAGTTGCTTTTTTTGATATTCATAATAAATTATAATAAAAAAGAATGAATAAAGGACAACAAAGATGCGATTTTTGGCGAAATTCGATAAAAATGTGTAGTTTGGCTACATTGATTTCAACGATGCATATTTTTGTTACTTTCTTAAAAAGAGAGTAAAAAAACAACAAAAGAATGCAATGTATATAATAGATCTTTAAAAATTCAATTTATAATGTTTAAAAAATCGGTTAAGAAAATAATCGATTAATATAAAAATCGGTTACTTTCGACATCCCTACTAGTAACAGAACTAAAAGTAGAAGAAACAATTTGTTACAAAATTTTATTATATTTTAAATTTCAAAAATGTACAAGACCATTTCAAGAAATTCGTAACTTTGTACTTTTTTGTTGTGAAAGCGAACTTACGAAATTTAAGAAACTTACAACTTATTACTTCACGTGTTTTCCATTAGACTTTCAAGTCTAATGTAAAACACGTGTCAAGTAAACTAAGGAACGGATTAAGCGGGTGGTCCGTATATCTCTATAGTTTCACTATAATAAGTATATATATTAAGTAACACTTGCATCTCATTGGAACACTTCGTAGTATTGTGAAGTGAACGTGATGGTATTTTGCATTCAATTTGAATATTTAAATAATTAAATGTACGTATTAAATGTACAGTATTCTCTCTGGAGTTTTAGATAGTAATCAATGAATAAAGCCTAATTTAATAAATAGAATCGCATCAATGGAAACTCTTAACTGTAATTTGAAATAATTAAAATAAATAGTGTCTAAAACACTTAATTGATTGCTGTCAAGTATTTGCAGGGGAATATGGCACGATTTTTTTCTTAATGTAAATGGTAAATTAAATATATCGCACGCTTAGTATTAAAGACACCCAATTAAAAAAAAAAATTGGCAAATAGCTGAAGCTTAATGTAGCGTCCACAAAACTTGTGAGTGTTAAAGAGAATAAAAGCATTATCTATAGAATTAGGCGTTACTTTGCGAAGATCCATAATACAAAACTAATGAGAATATTTTTTTGCTAAAATCCGCGATAAAAATAATTTTATCGCGGATTATAGCAAAATTATATTCTCATTAGATTTTTTTTAAACTCTTTTTTTTAGTTAACTCATAACGTGATCTCATTGATGGAATTTGGATGAGAACAGTTTTCTTCCTACAGCATTACAATGATATTCATAAAATGTATTTTCAAAAAAATAAAACAAAATGTGTATTGATCGTGTAGTGTCCTATTGCTAGTGGTGACTTATAATATGTTTGGTAACTAATCCTGCATGTATAAGGTATAAGAACGGTTTTGCTTCCAGCACTAAGCTTTACATAAGATTTTCTCAACAAACGCGGAATATAGCTAAATAATTCTATCATAACTTTAGGAAGACGAATTTCTAAAGAACTTAGTTCCGGTTTAACTGCATACAGCTATAAAGTATTTAAGTAAAAATTTCCTCTACGAGGCCTGGAATGCGCCCGGTCCTGTAGGAAGTCGGTCTGTTGTTATTTCCGTCGACTCCTTCACGGCAGGAGTTAATTTTGAATATTTTTGATGCACTACAAGCTACGGTGTATTTTTAGGTTCGGCGTTTTGTACTAACGCATACTCAAGATGCTTCACATTGTTTACCATAAAATAATTTCATATAGATTCTTATTTATTGTTACATGTTTCTAATAGCATTGCCATTACCATTACATCAGTTTAAAAACACTGTTAAAAAGAGGCTGATACAGAAAGCCTACTCATCATCCTCCTGCCCTTATCCCACTCTAAGTGGGGTCGGCACAACATGTTACAAACATGTTGTAATATCATTTGGCTACGTATTTTAAGACCGGCCGTCTGCCTGACGTCAACTTACCGCAGTCGTATTTTACGACTCCTCGGTAAGAGAGAGGGTGGTCTATTTTACTCAACCGGATACCACACGGTGGGTCAACTTACCTTAGTCGCCTTTTACGACACCTCGGTAAGAAATGAGGGTGGTCTATTCTACTCAGCCGGATATCACACGGCGGGTCGACTTACCGTAGTCGCCTTTTACGACACCTCGGTAAGAAATGAGGGTGGTACTATTCTATTCAGCCGGATACCACACGGCGTGATACAGAAAGCCTACTATACTCTTGAAGATTATTTGGAAGATAACAATGCGTGGATATAGCTCTCTTTGAACCTGTACAAGACAGTAACGACATAATGTAAATAGTATTAAGAATTATATTTTTAAAAGAGCAACCGCCGAGTTTCTTGCTGGCTCTCGGTAGGAACAGCTTTCCGAACCAGCAGTTGAGTTGACGATTCAAAAGCACTTGTTTACAAGTTTATTTGAATAAAGAATATTTTGAATTTGAATTTGAATACAACCTCCTTCATAGAGTTGGTCATTAATATGAAAAAAAACATCGTGAAACTATTAACGTAAGTACGCCGTGGTATCGAGCTGTATAATATAGTACCACCCTCACTTTTTACTGATGTGTCGTAAAATGCGACTAAGGTAAGTCGACCCGCCGTGTGGTATCCGGCTTAGTAGAATAGTCCGCCCTCTGTCTTACCGAGGTGTCGACATGTCGAAAATACGATTAAGGTTAGTTGACGTCAGGCAGACAGCCGGTTGTAAAATACGTATCCAAATCATTTGACAACATATTTATAACCCTACCGACCCCACTTAGAGTGGCATAAGGGCAGGATGACATCGTAGATAAACAGAGAAATTCATATAGTCATTTTATAAATAATATCTGGGTGACCGAGACTTAAAAAAAATAAAAAACAATTATTTAGTTGGGATCGATCCTTGGCACTCACATTTCTCGAGGCTGCGTGCTAACCGAATAGGCTACGTCGGCTTGACAGTTAATTGCGAAAATTCAATTCAATTTAAATGTTAGTGTTTTTTAATGCCCAAAAATAGGGATAAAACAATATTTTTTTTACATAAAACCTAGCTGAACCAATTTTTCTCCTCCAAAACCTCCTACATGCTGAATTTCAGGAAAATCGTTGGAGCCGTTTCCGAGATTCGGAAAAAATATATATATACAAGATTAACTCATTTAAATATTAAGATATAGTTTGAACCAAAATTAATGTTAATGGTTTTAACATTATTTGCGTGGAATAAGTCGAGTATTATTTGCGATTATGATACCGCAGCATTCTCAAATTATCCTTACAAATTGGATGGTATAATGTGCGTAGAGAATTAGTATTGAGTCTAGAATGTTCCTGCATACGTTTGTAGACATCAAGTGCCTACAAGTCCATTGCGGTCGATCTTGTAATTGACAGGGCTGATTACATAAGATGACCCCGTGACGTCATACTTCATCGACGTTGTTTCAATTATGTCTTTACAATAAACGTTTTGCTCTTTGCCCATCACTAATGGTCATAATCTAAAGATATATCGCCCATCATCATTAACATCCTCCTTCCCTTATCCCACTCTAAGTGGGGTCGGCACAACATGTTATAAACATGCTGTCACATGATTTGGCTGCGTTTTTACGACCTGCCTGATGTCAACTTACCTAAGTCGTATTTTAAGACACCTCGTTAGGAAAGAGGGTGATCTATTCTACTAAACCGGATACCACACGGTGGGTCAACTTACCTTAGTCGCCTTCTACGACACCTCTGTAAGAAATGAGGTTGGTCTATTCTACTCAGCCGGATACCACACGGCGGGTCGACTTACCTTAGTCGCCTTTTACGACACCTTGGTAAGAAATGAGGGTGGTACTATTCTATTCAGCCGGATACCACACGGCGTAAAGATAAGAGAGATATCGCCCCAATCTAAAGAATTAAATGTCCCATGTATAAGCATGGAAATGTGACTTTATTCTTAACATTTCATAGTAAATTAAGAAATAAAAATAGTTATAGGCCCAGTTAATGGAATAATAAAATTTAAATCCTTTTTGCTATAATCAATCTGCGACTATTATTTTTATATCTCCGAAAAGTAACGCCTAATTCTTTAATTTATGTGAAATTCCTTAACTTAATATCAGCAAAGATTATAAAAGAGAAATAAAAAAAACATAGTTAATTAAGAGTAAGTGGGAACTATCCAAATGGACTAAAAGCTTTTTTTTAAATAATCAAGTTATGTACTAAAGATATATCTTTAGTACATAACGCTGCCGTGTTATATCCAACTGTTTATAATAGAACACCCTCATTTCTTACTGAGGTGTCTTAAAAGACGACTAAGTTGACGTCACGTAAAATAACTAGCCAAAAAATGTAAGAACACGTTTAAAACATGTGCCAACCCTACTTAGAGTGGGAAAAGGCTAAGAGAAACTACAGATACAAAAGGTACCTATACTAACAATGTAGACAATTGACACATCAGGGGTGGAAATGATGTGACCAAACGAGTGTTAAATATGAATGTGGATGTATATGCTAGAGGGAGGCCTAAAAGAAACGGTTGGATTGTGTGAAGTATGCATAAAAAAGAGTAGCGCCAGAGTTGACGAATGTAAGATAAAAACATGTTGTGTCGACCCCACTTAGAGTAGAATAAGGTCAGAAGAATGATGATAAATTAACTAACATCATTCTCCTACCCTTATCCCACTCTAAGTGGGGTCGGCACAATATGTCTTCTTTTTCCATTCTCCTCTATCATTCGTCAAATCTGGTGCCACTCCTCTAACATGCATATCATTTTTCACACCATCTTTTTTTTGGCCTTCCCCTAGCCATATATCCATCCACATTCATATTTAAAACTCTTTTGGTCACATGATTTTCATCCCTCCTCATTACATGACCATACCATGATAAATTAACTAATATTTTGGATAAATATATACATGTTACATATTCATTAAATAATTCTGTAACGTTATTAGAATTTTGAAGAATCCTGACGATCCTAAATAGTATAAAGAATTATATTTTGAAAAGAGCAACCGCCGAGTTTCTTGCTGGCTCTTCTCGGTAGGAACAGCTTTCCGAACCAGCAGTAGAGTTGACGATTCAAAAGCACTTGTTTACAAGTTTATTTGAATAAAGAATATTTTGAATTTGAATTTGATCGTAACCTAAGAAATGAACGATACTACATTCGCAGAATATCGCCAGACATAGACTATTTTAGTACACGATGTTCATAGTGTTTAGACGCTCCTCGCGATTTGACCTCATAATTTACGGCGTCAGTTATATAAGATTGATGACTGGGTCATGTCGCACTTATTTGCTCTGTCCGAGAATAAGTAGAGAATTAAATAGCACACGTTAAACGGTTACCCGAAACGAAATATAATATCGCACAATTAGTATTAAAGTGACCGAATTCAAAATTAGACTTAACTAAGTTAGATTAGCTAGTTGGAGATTAGCTTCTTTGACATCACGCTATTAAAAAAGCTCTCTCTCGTCGCTTTAACACTCACGAGTTATGTAGGCGCTTCGCTACTCTTTATATAAATATGCCGTAAAACAACTTTTTGAATTCGGTCACTTTAATACTAAGCGTGCAATATATATATATAAATCAGCTAATTCAAATTAGTAATGGCCGTCTAGCTCCAAATTCTCTAAATTCTGTAACAATATCTAATTAAGACATCTCTCGTAGCTAATTAGTGATAATTGCTTTCAAAGCATTAAATTTCATTATGTTATCCAATAAGATTTGAATAATTTAAAAGGATTACAGACTTTCTTTTCTTAATATATCATAAGTATACAGTCTTAAATGAAAGAGGTCTATTATTGCAAAAAGGCCATTCAAGGCCGGTTTGGGTCATGCTGAGCGAAATGAGATGTGTCACCCCGGGTAGGGTCTCCGGCAACGTGACACATTAAAACAGCAACGTAAAATATTGTAAATTCTTTAATTTAGACAGAACATGCCAAAAATGTGGTCTACATCAAATATCTAATAAAACCTTACTACATTTCATCAAAAACAGAAAAGAAATAGTACGGCGTATACAATCAACTCGCATCGCAGCTCAGCGAGCTTGACAGCTATGCATAGTAGGAGATGAAAGTACTGGTACGGAGAATATAGAATGGATAGATTATGATGAAATAGACGATAGTGTTGAAGATGACGAAGAAAATACAATACCGATAAAAAAACTTATAACGTGACGTATGTGAACAGCCCCAAATATCTTTGGTGGAGCAATGGAGCAGCGTTGTGGTGTCTTAGCTGCAACCCATCTCTCCAAAAACGTAAAGAGGCCTATGCCTAGCGGAGGGATAGTAGGAGCTGTTACTCTTTCGGCATCAACTAAGTCAATTCTCCGTTGGGACTATTGGAAGCAAATAGAATTAAAAACAAATTTAACGAATTAGAATCCTACCATTAAATATTCAGGACTTTCAAATAAAATTAATTAAATAAATTTAAACTTTTTATTCTTTGAATAATTGAAACGTCTTTCGCTATCATTCCTGTAGCTACTAACACACTCTATTCTTAGCTGATAAGCAATATAACGTTAAATTAGACGTAGAGAAATGTATTGGAATTTGAAAGTGAAATATTTACTTGGTGATTGAGAAAAATCGGGGTTGACTTCGGACATCAAAACGAGTTTTGGACGGTAGCCAACACTTGACGAAACTTAAATATTTGCGGGCTTCGTTATTTCGATATCCTCGTCTGAACCGAGGACGGTGAAAAGTTGGGCATAGAAATCTTGAATGATTCTACGCCACGTTCATTCAATAGCTCGACTTATGGCTTTAAATTCAAATTAACATGCAAAATATTCTTTATTTAAGTAAACTTGTAAACGAGTGATTTTGTGTCGTCAACTCTACTGCTGGTTCGGAAAGCTGTTCTTTCCGAGAAGAGCCAGCAAAAAAGACGTTGCTAGGCGCAAAGAAGGAGCCGCTAACTTAAGTCGGTTCCTACTTTGTCTATCATATACTAGGGATGAGGGATCAAATTTAACTATGGTTACATGTTATTACATAGGATAGTAGTGATGTATATAGCAAGGATGTAATAATTGCGGAAGAAGTATCGGTTAATACCAGAAAGCGGCGAAAGTGTCCCAAATAAGAACGGTTCTACACTTATGGAAGAATAATAACATATAACTCCCAACCTTGATACTTTTAACTCCTGGAGCATGAAAGAGACCGGAAATACTAGAGTGTAGCATCAGCGGAATTAGTTTTGATCGATGAGTTCAGCTTCAATTATTACCATCGACTCAGTACGTTCACGGCAAAATACGTACGTTTGACGTCCGGCCATTGAAACCACGCGAGAGAAATAATGACATCATCAGGCAAGGACGCGGTTATGCAATCACCGAATATAGTGTGAGAGATTGACGGAATAATTACTATAACCCTAGACAATGGTGGCAAATATATATTTAATTTATATAAGTACGCGTTACTTTGCTGACTTCTATAGTAAAAAATATAAGTTTTCAAACGCGGATTATAACAAAACAACTGTACTAAACTTTAAAAACTTTTTACCAAAGCAATATACCGCTGAGATACTTACATAGAAAACAACGACGTTCACGATAGAAGTTGGAAATTTGGTAAATTTAGTGACCATTTAGGTAAACATGCCGCTAAAGTACATCATTTATGACCCAGCTGGCGAGGGTCATAAACCACCTGACCAGTGAGCGGAACAACGGGCGCTACACCGTGGGGGTCTTTCTCGACATCGAGAAGGCCTTCGACCGTGTGTGGCACGCCGGGCTCCTGGTCAAAATACTGGATACCACCATGCCGCCTGCTTATGTGCGAGTGCTGGCATCGTTTCTACACGGCCGTAGCTTTTACGTGGCAGTGGATGGTGCCGAATCCCAGCCACGCACCATCCAAGCCGGAGTACCCCAGGGCAGTTGTATATCGCCGCGCTTATACGCGGCGTATACGGATGACATCCCCACCCTGCGCCACCATCTGCGGGAAGGGGAGGAGGACGTGCTGTTGTCGCTGTTCGCCGACGACAGCGCGTATTTCGCGTCGTCCTACCATCAGATCGTCGCCACCAACCGCATGCAGCGTATGCTGGACTTGTTGCCGGAATGGCTGGACAAGTGGAAGATGGCCGTCAACGTCGGGAAGACGGCCGCTCTGCTCACCAGCCGCTCCAAGCCGCTACGTCAGCTGACTCTACGAGGCCAGGACGTAGAGTGGAAGACCACAGTAAGGTTTTTGGGGTGTGAGTTGGACCGCAGCCTGTGCATGATCCCCACGGTGAATCACGTCGTGGGTCGAGCTGCCGCTGCCAGGTCCAAGCTTCACGCGCTATTCACATCCCATCTACCTATGAACACCAAACTGCGAGTCTACGGTGCCTACGTCCGCTCGCGCTTGACGTATGCGGCACCCGCCTGGTACGCGCTATGTTCGGCGTACCAGAAGCGAAGACTGCAAGTCCAGCAGAACCGCTGCCTGCGACTGATCGTAGGAGCCCCGAGGTATGTGCGGAACGACGTCGTGCATCGGGATACCAAAATGCCGACCGTGGAGGAGTATGTCCGTCGCCTTGCGCGCCGGATGTTCGCGCGTGCGGACCACAGCGCGCACGTACACCTCCACGGCATCGCGCCACTCCATGCGCGACCACCTGATGGACGTTCCCTGCCTCGCGAGCTCCTGCGGTCACCGTCTCCGCGGCCCGATGCGGATGACGACGGCGACGACGAGGACGACGCGACGGGCGAGAGGGCGACACCACAGATTATGACACCACCGGATATGACACCACCTGACGACGACTTTGAGGTCTGGGAGCTAATATTCCCAGACCTCCCCACCGAACCAGACATCCCTTAGGTCACCTAGGTGACCTGGGCCCACGGCCCAAATACCGACACCCTTAGGTCACCCAGGTGACCTCGGCCTACGGCCGAAACACATACCGGGCTTAAGTGCCCGCGAGGAACTGCTCGGGCAATGAGGTACGCCTCGAGGCCCGTACCCCGCTTACCCCCCACCCGGGGAGTCAGTGAGACGACCCTGCTGCATCATTTATTAAATTTGATCACGATTAAAAGGAAGTCTATAAACCGAATAAAAATCAACGTTACATTTCCTTAGCTCGCGTAATTAATTTATTTTTACATCTTTATTGAGTGCAGTTTTTATTTCCTTTTGCAAAGTAAGGATGATTAAGTTAATATTCCTCTAAATAAAACTTACAGCTCATTCGTGACTTGAAAATTCCATCTTCTTTTATAATCAATTACGTATCAAGTTTAAGGATAAATAATAAAAATATTTCTACATAGATAAAATATAAACAAATATATTCACAAATTCTTTAGCGGCCGTAACACCTCATAATTTATGTATTCAATGCATAGCAAATACAACAACCGTCTCCTATACTCGAATGACTCGAATAGTAAGCAATTTATGCAAATCGTTTACATATTTTTGTCATGTTAAAACTTAAAGCCTTTGGTAGAGAAAATGTAAGACCAATATGAGTTATGTGTCTTGAAATTAAAACAGATTGCGTGTTCGAGTACATTCCTTTGTTTTTCAGAATTATGATGTATTTTGAAGCAATAATTTTGTTACTTCTTTAAGATATATATATACCTTTAAGATGCGTTTGACTGAGTGGACTCACGAGGAAAGTGTGAATAAATAAATTAATGATGTTACGTAATTATTATGATTATCATTGATTTGATTGATTATTCTCATTATAGCAGTTTAAAAAAACTGTTAAAGGAAGGCTGATACGCAAAGCCTACTATACTGTTGACGATTACATAGATAATTTATAGAATTAGGCGTTACTTAGCGGAGATTGATAATACAAAAGTAAAAATAAAGAAGTACTTCTTCGCGGATTAAAGCAACTTTTGATTAAATAGATGATAAGAATGCGTATATACAGCTACTGTGCAAGCTAATAATGATTATATGTAACTATGTTGAAAAGAGCAACCGCCGAGTTTCTTGCTGGCTCGTCTTAGTAGAAACAGCTTTCCGAACCAGCAGTAGAGTTGACGATTAAACGAACGTTAACGAAAAGCACTTGTTTAAGAGTTTACTAGAATTAAGAACATTATCAATTTGAATCTTTGAACGATTAATGAAGCTAGTGTAGAATAAGTTTATTTTAAAAGATTAAAAGGCTAAGATTGAAATTCAATTTTCGTGAGAATTTTTCACCTCAAAGGAATTTTAGTGTACGTTGACTAGAGTTGTATCACATGCTTGTAAAGGTGATTAACCAATATCTTCTTAAGAGTAGAAAACGGTACTTTTTGATTTTTTACATGATGTAATTCAATTAATTTTGCTATATAATATAGCAAAGTAACCCGCAGTGTGGTTATCCGGCTGAGTAGAATAGACAACCCTTATTTCTTACAGAGTTAGTCATAGTGTTGTATAAGGCGACTTAGATAAGGTGAAGTCAGCAGGCGGCCGATCATAAAATAACTAGCCAAAACATGTAACAACATGTTTAAAACACGTTGAGCTACATAAGGGCAGAAGAATGATGATAATATAGCAAAGTAAGTAAACTTTGCTCATTTGAGTTTGGGTAGCTCCAAATATCGCTTACATCAAATATCCATCATGCATAATGGACAAAATCTTAATAAAAATGTTATCTTGACTATTGCAATTTTAATGTGGTTATTTTTAGTATCATCTCTCTACCATCAGTTACCGTTCGATTATAATGAGATCGTGGCTGAACGCAAAACTGTCATCGCTAATATTAACTTGGTGCAAAACTCTCAACGTTACACGCGTGACTAGCAACATGTGGTAATTGGTAAATCTATTAGAGATGTGCTAAGACGGTATGCAAATAATGTGCAATTTTATAACGTATTCAGCAATATATTTACTTTTACCAAACTTTTATTATATGATTTATAGAAGTAGGCGTCACTATGCGGAATTTATAGTACAGAATTCAGAACAAAATTATTTTGTTCAACTAAGCAACATCTTTTACATGCAGGACTGCCATCACAAAACGCCGCCAACACTAACTATCCACACACTCACTACAACAATCTCTACGATCTTTGCCCAGAAAGCGAAACATCATCAGGATCAAACAGCTGGACTCTATGACGATGCTTAGAAACGTATCTTTACTGTACATTTTCTACCGCATCTTTCACGGACAGTGTTCCACATGACCTGATTCCTGCTGCTAAATTCCATAACCGCACTGTGCGTCACAGGTTAAAATATCATGCTCACCATCTGGATGCTTGGCGATCCACTACAGTGCGGTTTTCAAATAATTTCATTCCGCGCACCACTATTTAATAGAACAATCTCCCTTTGGCAGTGTTTCGGGATCGGTACGACATAAGTACCTTTAAAAAACGTATGTTCCACCTTTTTAAAGGACGGCAACGCACTCGCTCTGCGAGGTCGTGGACGGTGGTGATTGCTTAAGCTAAATCGGGTAAAAAGGGTCATCACTGCCCGACGGGGACGAGCGGCGGGTATGTCGGACTCGCACCGACTAAAAACCTGACAGTGCTCCACAACGTTGCTGGTGGCAGGGACAAGGTAACGTTGAATAAATAGCCCCCATCAACTCCAGCAGCCGCTCTTTACCCCGGAAAGCGCCACCTTCGGGTTTGGGCCTCTCTAACAGTGGCCCCTACCTATGCTAATCGATGCATCGACCGCTTCGGGGACCTAACTCCAGCTAGCTTCCCTGCTTTATGTATAATAACTCTACGGTAATAACACAGTTGCATCGATTTATCGACTATGCTGATAAAGTTATCCATCACGTCATACAAGATAAATACTGATAGTATTTCCGACGGAAAATATCGTTATAATTTATCAGTGTCTACGAGACACAGGTCAGGTTTACAAAACATCTTCTAGTCATAAATTTAGACAGACCATAATTTATTCATCTCTTCAAGGGATTTTCGGTAAAAGTTTTGGGTAGTTTGAATACAGTTTGGATTGCTACTAATAGTAAATCAAGGTGGAATTATTTCACTGTCAAGCGAATACTTAATATCTTTTGAATTTAAACTATCGTGAGTGGTACTCATAACTGATGTACAGAAATCGGCTATACTCGTCTTATTTAAGATATGACCCACCGTGTTGCCCTAATACAGATTGGCAGGTAGGCATATATGCGCTATAAGTTGGAATTATTGGTTATCCACCAACCAAAAATATCAGGAGTAGGTGTAATTAAAATAATGTTTTATTTCAACACTAGTTATTGTGTGTTAACCGTAAATAAAGAGGTATGCTATCACAGACTTCTGTAGTATTTATGTAAATCTACAATTCTTTAATACTTAATTGTGTGTGTATATATATATATATATATATTCAATTAATTATTGTCTACTATATAATTAATCTCCGTCTGGGGAACCTTAGTCGCGTGCCCCTCGTAAACTAGCAGATATATTAATATACAATTAATATATCTGCTAGTTTACGAGGAGCACGCGACTAAGGTTCCCCAGAAGGTGATTTTTTTACAACTGCGCGACCTTTTCAACAACATTTACACAAAACCTTAATATATTATTAACCTTAATCTTTCGAAAGAACTTCACTTTTAGTAAATCGGTCCAAAAATCAGTTCAGTAGATTTTGAGAAAATCGATCACATACAGACAGCAACAGACAATCTAACGAATGTTATGAACGAATTCTTCTTTTAGGCTACTGTACAGCTTGTGTTAGTAGACCCCCCCCCCTTCTAAACTAAAATATTAACATAACGTACATTCGACACTAAACTTAATTATTATGATACTACATTCATAGCAATTCAAAATAAGTCGGCGATTTGTCAGACGGTAATATTTTATCTCTTCTAGGATCTGTAGCAAGAATTCGCTCTGAAGGTGTGTCGGCATTCAGAAATACCTCAGTTATCGGCGAACTAGCAAATATATATCTCAACCACGGTGGTTGACCTGTGATCCTGCATAGCATTCATAACTCACTACACTGTTACTTATTGCTAATTTTGTATGAAGCAATTGCATTTGTTAACCAGACTTTTTTACATCTATACATGCGTGAAATGTACCACGGATTTTGCTAAGTAAATTCAAATTTGCTTATTTCTATATAAAATAAACTTCGTTTTGAATCGTTAACTCAGTTGCTGTTTTCGAGAATTGCTTCTACCGAGAAGAGCTAGCAGAGTTTGGGTGGTTGTTTTCAAAATACAATTCTTATAAATAGTCACATCTCGTCATAACTCTTCTGTTCGGGATTCACGCATTCTAATCATTAAATTTAGGGTTTCTGCATCAACCTGCTTTTAATAGTAATTAAAAATGCTTAAAAAAAATTGTTAAAATTGTTTACTTTGCATTAAAATTATGCAGTATATTGCAACTATTTCCTTTCTCTACGTGATGATAGAAATGAGGAAATCCGTAGAAAAACCAAAGTCATACCTCAGCGTGTCGCGAAGCTGAAGAGGCGATGGGCGGGGCACATAGTGCGTAGATAGGCATTGGGGTCTCAAATTGTTGGAATGGCGTCCCCGAAAACACAGCGTTAGTAGCCAAAAAGAATGACAGATGACCACAAAAAGATCGCGGCACAAGATCCTGTTTTATGGATATCATGGCAAGAAGCCTTTATTTAACAGTGGATGTCTCTAAGTTAAGAAAAAGAAAAAGATTTCTTAAAACTTCGATCACAGGGAATCGCACGGATTTAAATCGTAAATGGTTTGCAAGAATGTAGAATATTCTTTGAACATCACCAAATTGTAAAAAGGAAAAGATTCACGCTAGCTATATAAACATGAACGATGAATACATTCCAAAAATAGCATCTGCCCAATAAAATCTCTTTTATTTCACCTAAGACATGTGGAGTATAACACAATCTATCGCACCGCCCTCCCGGACGGCTATAAATATTTCGACACCCATTGTGAGAGGATCATTAAAATTGTACTCAGTTAAGTCCTTAGTATCGTATAGTAGTAAAAGACAATAATATATATCCTTCTGCCCTTATCCCACTCTAAGTAGAATCTGCACAACATGGTATAAAAATGTTGTCATATCATTTAGCTGCGTATTTTACGACAGGCTGCCTGCCTGAATCAAGTTGCCTCAGTCGTATTTACGACACTTCGGTAAGAAAGAGGGTAGTCTATTCTACTCAACCGGATACCACACACCGGTTAAAAGACAAAAATATACAATTAAAAAAGAATAAAAGAGCTGTTTATATCTGACTAGTACCCGGGTTTTTATAAAAACTTTTAATTAACTTGCCGCATATGTGAAGGTGGAATCTTGCAAGTTGCATTTGACCCACTTGCCGGTGTCCGATTGAGCTGAAATTTTACATACTGCTCCAGTCCCGATAACAATGCATGTTTGTGATAAACATGACCTGATGCTGCTATGATTGGCTACAGACGAGGGAACTCCTCAATGATTAACAGAAGGGATATGAATTTTTTTAAAGCTTTTTAACTCGAATTGTTACTTTAGTCCGCCCGTTCTTAACTGAACTACTTCAACTTTGTATTTGATATACTAAATTGCACACTTGATATATTAAATTTTATACTATCGCAATGCCATCCTTGCAAATGTAGCATATGTATATATAAATATATAAATAAATAAATAAACTATTCAATAGAATAAAATAGTAATTAGTAATAACTAATAATTTTGTGTCAGTTTTCAGTGCCTGAAAACAGGGATAAAGAGATTTTTCAAAAATAAAACCTAGCTACAACAGTTTATCGCCCCTGAAACACTCCACATACTAAGTCTCACGAAAATCGTTGGACCCGTTTCGAAAATTTAGAAAATATATATACAAGATTAACTCATTTAAATATTAAAGATACGTTTTCATATTTAAAATACTAAATTTCATGAAAATCGTTAGAGCAGTTTCCGAAATTCCGATTCCGATTACAAATAAAAGGATATGCTCATTTAAATATTAAAGATATCGCGATTGTACTATTATCGATCATTTAAATGATTCAGCTTTCCAATTTTCTAATTTTCACCATCGTACGTAAACATAATTTACTGGAGTGGTGAAAGTGTACTGCGTACGTTTGGCCGGTGAATGCAGATTAAAGATTATTTCATGGCACGCCAGTAGAGGCCTTGGTACGGCATCGTTCCATATTCTGTGATCGATGAACTGTGAAACACTCGATAACTGTCAAAGGCTTGCCGTTGGAGTCTGAGATCGAAAAAAATGGGAGTGCACGGAACTAAAATATGAAACGTTTTGTTCAGCTCCAACCGACCCAACCAACGCGAATTACAGCAAAATAATTTAATTGTGACTTCTGACTTCTTTCTCTTTTTGTTAATCTGAGGATAGTTGTAAAAATATTTGATAAAGCTGTAAGTTCTCTGTTATACAGTTTGACGGGCCCGTTGGCTCAGTGAGTAGTGACCCTGCCTTCAGCTTCGTGGCTCGCGGGTTCATTTCCCGCGGAGGGCCAACATTTTCTATAAATGAATTTGTTGGTCTTTGAGCCTGGGTGTATATTTATATTTAAGTATGTGTTTGAAAAATATATAAGTATATATTCACCAGTTGTCTGTCAACCATAACACAAGTATTAAGTTACTTACTTTGGGGACGGACGACCGTGTGTGTAAGTGTACCATATATTTATTATTATTATTATATCTCCCTCTCCTTCTCCTTCAACCAATAGACGTCCACTGCTGGACATAGGTCTCTTCACGGGATCTCCACAACACACGATCTTGTGCCGCATGGATCCAGCGGCGACCTTTTTGAGGTCGTCAGTCCACCTCATAGGGAGTCGCAATTCTAACACCTTAAGACCCCAACGTCCATCGGATTTCCGCACTATGTGACCCACCTATCACCTCTTTAGCTTCGTGACACGCTGAGCTATGTCGGTAACATAGGTTCTTTTACTGATCTCCTCATTTTTTATTTGAACGCGTAGAGATGCAAGCATAGCTCGCTTCATCGCCCGCTGAGTGACTTGGAGCTTTCTTATGAGGCCTCAGTGTATATTATTCATATTTTGCTTCCTTTTACTTTATTTCTTGATCGATGAACTGTCAAACACACCCGATAATTTTGAAAGATTGATCCGCAATGTGATGTGTGAAATTTTTTATTCAATTTTCTAAATACGCGGACGTTGATAGAAATAATCTGATAACAAACTATCTTGATTCTATATTTTAAGCAATCTAATTTATGTACATAAAAATATAAAGAATTATAAAACGATAGGTGATGTATACAATAGACAAAGCAGGAACCGACATAAGCTTGCGGCTCCTGCTTTGCGCCTTGCAAAAGTACGTAATTCGTTAGTGGGTTTTGGTATAAGATTCTATAATAAAATTCCGCAATCAATTTCAGCTTTGCTATTACAGCAGTTTAAAAACAGTGTTAAAAAGAGGCTGATACAGAAAGCCTACTATACTCTCGAAGATTATATGGAAGATAAGAATGTGTGGATATAGCGCTCTTTGAACCCGTACAAGACAGTAACGACTTAATGTAAATAGTATTAAGAATTATATTTTTAAAAGAGCAACCGCCGAGTTTCTTGCTGGCTCTTCTCGGTAGGAACAGCTTTCCGAACCAGCAGTAGAGTTGACGATTCAAAAGCACTTGTTTACAAGTTTATTTGAATAAATAATATTTTGAATTTGAATTTGAATTTGAGACATGCTACAGCTTTCAATAATCATAATTTCAAAGGAATAAAAATATATTTTATTCATACGTTATCCATACTAATCCATAAACAATAACTAATTTCATTATTTACTAGCTGTCCAGGGCCAACGTTGTTTTGCCATATAAATAATTTGTAATACATGATTTTTGAATAACTTTCACCGTTTACTTAGCGCACGCAAGGATATCTTCTAATTTTGCTGTTTTCGCAATATTGTTTATTGGTGCTCCTCTCCTATTCATCTAAGCGTGATGTTATATAGTCTATAGCCTTCCTTGATAAATGGACTATCTTACACTCAAATAATTTTTCAAATCGGCCTAATAGTTCCTGCAATTAGCTCGTTGAAACAATCAAAAAAACAAACTCTTCAGCTTTATATATTAGTATAGATAGCTAATTGGGTAAATATCTAGTAATTGATTGGTAAACATCTAGTAAATATTGATCAAAATAAAAAAGTACTTATAATTTCAGGTCAACTGAAATCATATCTCTTTCCACGCCATTGCATGACTTTGAATTGAAATGAAATATTTTTTACATCCTCGATCTGTCGGCTGACATACTTTGATCAGATGCAAATACTGTTCTCAAACTTATCAATAATGGATTAGATAGGATTTAGGGTCTTTTGAATTTAGCACGTTTAAAACATTGTATTAACAAAATGGTTCATTTTGTTACAGAAAGTTATTATAAAATTTATATTTCTAATTATTGTAAACCAAGGGACTGTAATGATTTTTTACTGTGTTAATAAAGTGAAAAATGTTTATCTAGAAATAAATCAAAGAAGAATAAATAACTTTTTATTGTACTTAAAGTACCCGAGGCCCTTTTTTAAAATCTTAATTAAGGAGCTTAATCTGTAAAGAGTAGACCGCTTTGTACAACGAATACAGAATTTTACTTTATAATTATGTTGGCTAATTGTAAAGGAGCCTTGGTAAAAAATATGGCCAATGCGCTATTACAGTCGTAAGTCTTCCTCAGCAATGGGAATTTATCAAAGCTTGCGTCTTGGGATTCGTTACGAACACATTACAGGAAAACATGGTACGCGGTAAGAGTATTGTGTTTACGAGAAGCAATCGCAGAATAAATATTAATTAAAAGCCAACACGTATTACATGAAGTAGCGTAATTTAACCAAGACAAAAGACAAACTCACAGAAAATACTCAAGAACACAAAACATACCCATTAAATTTACCCAAAAAAATTACTCACTTTTAAGTAGTTTGTATCTGAGTCGCTGCTAGTGATGAGAAGGAGACTAGTGGGTACTCATCTTTCACCGACATCCTTTTTATAGCATCGGCTGCATTCCTAAGGACAACCTTACCTGTGGCTTAATTAACAGCGCATGTGATCTGTGATCTGCGCTTGCTATAATTACTTTATACCTTTCTGCTAGTGACCTGAAGTTGTATACCGTTCTGCGGTATGGAATTAAACACCTGTCCTGATATTCCTTGCTTCGCCTCTATAGATCTGCAAGTTAAATAAAACAACGAGAACAAACTTACCTGCAATCGCCTATCGTCGTCTTTGGCGTGCTGGTCCGTTTGCCGCGGATTTAGCTCCTCGTCTCTCTTCTGCAAGCATAGGAATACTTAAGATCTATTTTGTATGTTAAGACGTACGTTTTGGACGCTGCGGCGGTCTGGTCTCGTTCTAGCTTGAGCTATTACCTGTGTTCGCCTGTCGTCGTCTTTGGCGCGCTGCTCCGCTTGTCTCTTGCGGCGATCCTCATCTCGTTTCTCTCGTTGAGCTTGTGCGGCTGCTGCGTGCGCTCGCAGTTCGTCTAGCCGTTTTCTTTGTTCAGCCTCACGGCGTTCACGCGCCAATCTCGCTCGGTCTAGGGCCTCTGTAAAGAGATTAATCACCGTTTAATTTTACTGGACTAATAATTTAGATACTATTGTGAATACGCGTTTATTGACCTAAAGTATCTCCAGTATCTTGCAGATATTTTTTAATATTATACACTCCCGACAGACTTAAAAAAAATTTGTACTAGATAAAACGACGCCTATCAATGCTTTTGAATAATTTATAGAATAGGCGTTAATAAATGATTGATAAATATTTTTGTAAGAGAAATCGATGCGCAGGGAAAGAGTTTCATATAATCATACTATATGAGTAATTACATTTTAAAGCGTCATAGCAGAATATGGTGGAACAATCCCTTAGATTCTTAGAAGAATCCGAGATCGTAGAATAGTGAAATAAAACATTGTTATTATTAAATTTAGTCAACATTATTTTAAGCACAAATTTATCTTAAGTCGATTGAGGAAAATATATTTTGAGACGGTTAAAACAATATAATTAACCAAAGCTGAAATTATTTTGAAAAACTTAAATTGAGTAGACAATTTATGTTGTTCAATTCAGGTATTATCGACGCTACAATGTGATAATGATAAAAACAGTAATGCCTGTCGGACATTGATAGATATTATATCTGCTAAAAAGATTACTTTGTGCATTATCTACATTGGCATATGTTAGTATCTTTTATAACAAATAACAAATCATTATGTATGATATCATGTCGCGAAGCTTGAAGTGGCAATGGGTAAGGACATGTATTTGGAATAACTGAAGTACGTTGTGTTTCTAAAATATTAGAGCGTAGAGCAAGAACTGAAAATTACAAAGCTAGTAGATCCGCTACAAGAAGGACAGATGACCTCGATAATGTCACAAGTAGATGCTAGATCAGAGCGGCATGAGACGGCGATATTTAGGCGTTATCAGACCAAAGCTCAATTAGTCAGAGCCCTAATATTCCCGATCTCTATGGAGCAGAGATTCGGACAATCCGAGCTAGGAAAAGACAGAATAGAGGCATTCCAAATATGGTGCTGGAGGAGAATGCTACGAATAATACCCTGGACGGCCAAACGCACAAATATATTTATTCTCTCTCAACTCCTCAACTCTCAAAAATCCTATTGTCCACCACCTGTCTTCAGCGCATTCTCTCGTATTTCGTCCACATAATGTGAAGAGGAGTTGGCACCCTTGAAAAGCTGGTCATTGTTGGCAATACAGAAGGCAAGAGACTACGAGGCCGGTTGCCAACGCAATGGTCTAACCAAGTGAAAGGAGCTACCTACTCATCCAAATTCTATCAGATGGTGAGGGCTACTTTAGACCGGAATAAATGGAGGCAGGTCATACAAAAGAAAGGTTTAGGTGACCACGATCCTCAGTAATAAGGGACTGATCAAGAAGAGAGCAGACAACTCTTATACAATCAAACACTTCATTGTTACATACTATATAAGCATAATATACCAAAAAGCACAACAAATTTTACCAAATATAAAATCTGAGAATTTGTTTTTTCAGTTGCTATATCGTTGGAAAATTCATTGAACCATTTATTGAGGAAGAGCTGTCAAGTCAAATTAAAAATATTCTTTATTCAAATAAAGTTTTAAACAAGTGCTTTTGAGTCGTCAACTCTACTGCTGGTTCGGAAAGCTGTTCCTACCGAGAAGAGCCAGCAAGAAATTTGGCGGTGGATCTTTAAAAAATATAATTATTAATACTAGTTACTTTTAGTCATTGCTGTACTCTTCCTCCATCAATAGTATAGTATCAGCCTCTTTTTAACAGTGTTTTTAAACTGCTGTAATGACAAAGCTAAAATTAATTTCATTACAGAATCTTATACCCAAACCATCAAATGACTTACGTACTTTTGCACGGCGCAAAGCAGAAGCCGCAAGCTTATCTCGGTTCGTACTTTGTCTATTATATAAATCACCAATAGTTTTATAATTATTTTTATTTTTACATTATAACTTATTTATAGTTTCAAGTAACCGACGCATCATCATGAAATTATCAAATGAGTTGACAATTCTAGATTTCTAATCTACATATAGCTTGCAATGACGGCAAAGAGAACTTGAAAACGTCATCCTTTCACCCATTTAGATAATTTTGGACGGACACAAATCGTTACGCGTTTAATTGCGGCGTTTCTATAGAACTAATTTTATTAACCGTGAACTATCGGCCGTATACAGTTTATTGAAGCTTGACATGTAAGTGAAAGTGCTGAAACAATCTAACGATTAATTTTGGAGCAGTCGATGAACTATTATTTATAGCGTTGGTTTGTACTACGACGCATTGATGACTTTGTGCCAAATTACTTTTATACAGATTAATAAGCATGTTGGAGCATGTTGGAAATTACGTTGTAACAAATACCACCTAAGGTATACGCAATTATAATGTTAATTAACACGTTCCGTGCTGGGCCATTTTTAGAGGAATATTAATGAATCTTACATAACATTTTCCCTATACTAAGAAGATTTCCTGCTATCTTTGGAATATTTAAATTCATATACTACATATTTACTTATTTATTTTTACATTTTTCCCTATGAATTTTATTTTTAAAATTAATTACAGAATGTCTTTATATACAACATTCACAGCTTCCTTGTCATCAAACATAAATTGGAAGTGCTATAGGGCGAAGCGCGGCCTCTTCACGGCATTTTAAATCTGTAATATCTCCCAAAATGTGCACTTAAATTACATGCTGTAAACGGCCATATTGATCTATATTAAATCAACAATTTATTTAAGGTACTTAATTGGATTAGGATTAATGCTGTTTTGTATAAAAATTGCTTTGAACATAAGGCATTATTTTTCGTAAAAAGTAAACGGCAAAAAATGCTATTGTGGGTTATCCATAAAAGATAGACATATTGGTATATGTCTATTTTTTATGGAACGCGGTCTTTTCTGTTGACCTTTTCAAGGTGTACAAATACTTAGTACATCATTTTGATAAATCTCGTAGGGTTTAGCCTGCGTTTGCAATGGAAGCGGAAAAAAATGTAATTATTTACGACATCACATTAGAAACCTCAAAAATTACAGTATTTCTCTACTCCGTATTGAATGTTATTATACATATAAACTTTCCTCTTGAATCACTATCTATGAAAAAAAACCGCATCAAAATGTAGTGATATACGGTAAACAAGGTTTGCCCAGTCAGCTAGTCAATATATAAATGCATTCATATACTACTAATGCAGTTAATAAATGTTGCGCAAGAAAAAAATTCGCCCATCACGCCGTACGGGGACAATTCGTCCCACCATTAAATGATCTGAAGCCCACGAGCAATGGCTTCATCATCACGTGAACATCGAGGCCATCCAGCTTCTCGATAACACTGGACTCGTAAGAAGACTTAAAAGGACAAAACCTTTTGAGTTAGTTTAATATAGTGATAGTGTAGTGTAGTGCTAGTGCTACTTGAAAGAACACAAGAACAAAGTGTCTCACATACCAAGAAAGACTAAGATAAGTCACTGGACCTATTCTTAGATATAAGTTAATTTATAAGTTTAGGTAATCTTTAAGTTGCTCATTAGCCTCTTGGCTAGATCGCAACATCAATAAAGTACTTCCTTTTGGTTGTTCTTTATAATAGCAAAAAAATAAAAATAAATAAATGATGGCATCAGAAATAATATTAAAACATCCATCTTTAGCATCATAATGAACATCATCATTCACTCTCCTGCGTTTTATCCCACTTTAAGGGGGTGGCACATGTTATAAGCATGTAGTGTTGTGATTTGGCTAGGTATTTTACGACTGGCCTGCCTGACGTCAAATAACTTTGTCGCCTTTTATGGCACCTCAGTAAGAAATGAGGGCGGTCTATTCTTATTTTACTCAGCCGGATATCCCACGGCACCTGCATTTTAACTGCATAATGATCTTTTTTAATTCTTCATTTTACAAGCATCATCTTCCTGAACCTATTCCACTCTAAGATTTGCCTACGTATTATATGACCGGCCGCCTGACTGACATCAACTTACTACAGTCACATTTTACGACACCTCAGTAAGAAATGAGGGTGGTGTATTCTACTCAGCCAGACACCACACGGCGGGTCGACTTGCCATAGTCGCCTTTTACGACACCTCGGTAAGAAATAAGGGTAGTACTATTCTATTCCGCCGGATACCACACGGCGCAATTCTTCGTTTTACAATAATAATACCAAATGGCCTGAACGAAAAGTTCACGTAAAGTGGGACGTATACGCCCCACGCGGCAGGAAACGTGTTAATATAATATATCGAGTAACTAATTTATTTTTATCGATTGTTAATGAAAATTTATCACTAACTTAACAAACTAATCATCATTTAATTGTAATTATAATACAACATTAGCTTGATTAGGTTTGGTATTTTTTACAATTATATCATTACAAATTACTATATTGGTTGCAATAAATTAGTGCGGTAATTGGGTAGCAGTCATTAATTAAATTTAGTATATTATAAAATCTGTGAGACATAATTTCTCATTTCTTAGAGGTGTCGTAAAAAGCGACAAAGGAAAGTGTGGCATTCGGCTGAGTAGAATAGGAACCCTCTTTTACCGAGGTATCGTAAAGTACGACTAAGGTAAGTTGACGTAAGGCAGGCGGCTGGTCGTAAAATACGTAGCCAAAGCATGTGACAACATGTTTATAGCATAAATAAAAGTATTGTCTAAGGTCAATATCAAACATTTGGGCACTGTACAAATTATCCTTGCAGTAACGACTTTTGAGCAAGCAAAACTTGTACAGAAGTCTCCATATGATTAATTTGTACAATAAAATAGGTACAATCAGGTTACGATGGGTCTGACATCCGATAAAAATAAGACAAAAAAAGTGTTTATAGCATACTGTGCTGACCCCACTTAAGAGTGGGATAAAGGTAACATGATGAATTAGTTTTTAAATTTATTTTAAGCTTAACCTTTCCATGCTCTTAAGTCTAAATAGCGAGTAATGTAAAGCTAAGCTCAAGAATTTCTTTAATATTTCGTTCTCAATTTTCAAAATGGGTGAAGTATTCATATTATTTGAAAACTCGTAGCTGACTAACTGACCCAATTATTCCCAAACACGTACGCCTACCTCCACACCATATAAATAAAGGTCAGTCAATAACATTAAAACTACCTATACTGCGTCCATCATATTATCAGTCTTTTGACAGCTCACGCTCATTAAGTTTTGTATTGCTTACGTACAAATATCATACAAATAATATTTGTACTTTATGGATGGGTACCGCCCACTTAGTGATGTCACACATAATGGTTACTACGATTATGCCACAGATTAAAAATAATCGGTAGAAATCGATGTTACGAGTATTAAAAGACATTTAATAACATTATATAAAGTTTTACTTTCTTCTTAGTTAATACATGAATACAAATAAAACAATCAGGATATTTTAATTTATTTTATTAGCACGAGTCGTCGGAATGATAATCAACACTAGACTCCTCCGATGAGGAGTCTTCAGTAGCAGTTATTATTAGCTCTTGTGTAGATAATATATTATCAAACGCAATATCACGTTCCCAATCAGAGAATATTACTCTTTTAGTTCTTTCCACCACACTTGCCCAGTTCTCGGCCGTTACGTGGGTGCAAGCATTTTTTAGCAATTGCAACATTTTATTCGCTGTGAATGGGGGGCTTGTATTGCATCTCGCAGCATGCCCTTTTACTTGTGCCCATATAAGTTCTATTGCGTTGTACTGGCAGTGGTATGGAGGAATCCGAAGAACAGTATGGCCATATTCTGCTGCCATTTCATTGATTACATAGCGTTTTGCTCTCTTTTTGGTTTTTAATATTTTTATTAATTCAACTTTTAACATTGAGTCGTCCACATTTTCTCAATTGTCCCGAAGCCAATTAATTATTTCATGCTTTTTATTAGCCTGTGTTGGCATTTTGTCAATTTGACGGGAGTGGTAAGGCGCATTATCAATAAAAATTATTGATGGTTCTTCCAATGAAATGAGCATTTTTTGAACCACTCTTCATACACATTTGCATTCATCTCTTCGTGGTAGTCATTTGATTTCTTCGATTTAAATGCCAACAGTGCGTCTTGTACAAATCCTTTTGCTGTACCTGCATGGCAAATGATTAGGCGCTCACCTTTTCCCATTGGTACTGAGGAAGTGGAATCAGCAGTATCATCAGTCCAGAAACGAGATAGTGTGTGGTTAGCGTTGAGCCATGTTTCATCCGTGAAAACAATATTTGCCCAATCTTGTATTTTCTTTGCCTCTCTTAAAAAATCACAACGTGCTATAGCTATATCTGTGCGTTCCATTAATAATTTTCTTTTATTTAACTTTTTATATGAAAAGCCAATTGTGTTCAAAACTTTGACCAAAGAAGATTTTTCACCATGAAATAGACCACTTCTTTTCAAAGAAACAATAAGTTTTCTCAAAGTTGGAATTTCTTTTCTCAAGTAGTAATCATATACATGACGACGAATAGCGTCAGCGTCAAAGTCATCAACAGCTGTCACCTTATGAGCCCGGCGCTTTCTTTTTGGTGTAGATGGTTTGTTTTGCTCCAAGCCGCTCCTGCCGTAGGCATCAGTAGTGATTTTAGTCACAGTTGATAGACTGATCCCCAACGCGGCTGCAACACGGTTTCGGACTTGCGTGATAGGTATAAGAGGTCCGCCATTTTGATTTTCTTGCTCAAAATACTCATGAAGTTTTAACACTAACTGTCTCGATTGTGCTTTCAACACACGTCCTTTCGGCATTTTCACGATCAATTAATATAAGTTTCACAAAAGTTTTTCCGAGGAATAAAGC
Source organism: Morpho achilles (assembly GCA_947086495.1). Lineage (NCBI taxonomy): Eukaryota > Metazoa > Arthropoda > Insecta > Lepidoptera > Nymphalidae > Morpho > Morpho achilles. Next base: position 2,086,958 of record CAMTZB010000005.1, read on the forward strand.
TACTTAACTCAAGGTGTAACAGATGCGAGAGAACAGCGAACGTAAATGCGTGTGACTATCACGGGCGTTTCGTTGAGAGTGACAGATCACGTCAAAATGGCGGCCGAGCGGAAGGTCTGTTGATGCTGCCAGTTGATGTATAATATATTTTTTATGATTATAATAAATACACACGGATTAACATTTATTTTCAAAAAACTAAGGCAATATTAAATCAAAATGTTGATTTCTATATCTGTTATTAGTTTACGTAGGTTATCATTAATCGAATTACTTAGGTACGTAATTCGATTAATGATAGTAGGTACTATAATCGGAATGGTATCGCATACGAGAATCTTTAGGACATCACTAAATATGTAAATCGTCAATCTGTCAAAAGATGGTTAATATAATGGACAGTGTATACCTTCGTCACTTAGACGTACCTGTTTGTTTTGAACTGTTTTTTATAAATGCCCTTGTTTAGAAATGTATACTGCCATGTGGTATCCGTCTGTGAAGAATAAACCACACTCATTTCTTACTGATGTGTTGTAAAAGGCGACTTAGGTAAGTTGACCTGCCGTGTTGTATCCAGCTGAGTAGAATAGAATTTACTCATTTCTTACTGAGGAGTCGTATAAAGCAACTAAGTTAAGTTTACCCGCCGTGTGGTATCCGGCTGAGTAAAACAGACCATCATCATTTCTTACCGAGGTGTCGAAAAAGGCGATTTAGTTAAGTTGACCCGTCATTTCTTACCGTGGTATCACAAGTCGAGTAAGGTAAGTTAACGTGGGCAGCGGTAATCGCGATCGTAAAATACCTAGCCAAATCAGTTACAACCTGTTTAGAAAAGTTGTGCCGACCCCACTTAGGGTGGGATAAGGGCAAGAGAACGATGATGACTCGTAGAATAGAATAGCAGAAATTTATTTATAATTAAGATTAGAATTTAATTCTAACGACGACCTCAAAAGGGTCGCGGGGAGCCGCTGGATACAAGTGGCACAAAATCGTGTGTTCTGGAGATCCCATGAAGAGGCCTATGTCCAGCAGTGGACGACAATCGGTTGAAGAAGAAGAAGAGAATTTAATTTATTTATTTATTTTTAATTAACATTAGAATTGAAAGAAAGAGTAAATTGAAATGGAAACGAGCTCTAAACATCTATTAATAGTGATTTGAAGAATGTAGATACGTTACAATTGAATGAACACTTAATCAGTAGTTATTGATTATTTAGACCGTAAACATGTGGAGTTCATAATATAGGAATGTTAAACAAACATTGTAGAAAGAGTTCAGCACATTGTAACCTTGGTATTATGCAAAGCTATTGACAGGTTATGTAGATGGATTTACGATTATTTAAGCGTTCAATTATTATTTAAGATTTAAGCGTTAAACTTTAAACTTCGGCATAATTGCTTTGTTTATAATTTAAAATCGTATGAGAATAGTTTGGTAGTTGATTTAATTAGAGTTTAAGATAATGACAGACGCGGCAGGGGACTGTTTAATTATGAAATATGTAACTTAACTACTAGTATTAATAAAAGAAATATTCTAAATCAGTTTTATTGTTTTCATAAAAAATGCTAAAATGAAATCAAAGCAAACTGTCATTCGCTATCCGCGGGCTAGCTGCTAATGACAGCGGCTGTCACATCTCCCACGTCAAAATGGCGCGAAAGGCTGTGGCAAGATGTGACGTCATGGCTTGCTTGCTTGCTTGCAGTAGCGACAAGGCGGCGTTGTTACAAATATCTGCGCCCGAGACTACGGCCGGATGAAAATCAGTGTCTCACAAATTTCTACCCCCGTAAATCACGCCTCATATAATGTTGAGGATTGCTTAGATGGTGAGAATCCGTGGATATAGCCTCTCTTTAACTTTAACAAGTATTTAAATGAGTTAGTTAATCTTCATCACAGAAAGACACACACATGTTAACGCACACTATATACAATTACTCGATATAATAGGAATAACACAATTCCCGTTCCGAGATGCACTTCTCTTGAATGACGAACAAAGACTGAATGTAACTGAAACGTTTTTTCAATAGGAAGACTCAACCGGAAACAACACGTCACAGTGTTGGTATCATTTTAATCAAATAGGGCGCGATACTCTTGTTTCATGACTGTGTTGCTATAAAATACAAAGCGGAAGTCAATGGCGACAACACACAGATAGCTTTTAGGGACATTGTTTTATAATATGTATAAATAATATTATAAAACAATTTTTATTCTTATCGTAAATGACGTAAATTTACGAAACTAAATTCATTTTAAAGACGAGTAACATAGATGGATTAGTTGTTCCGTTTCTAAGAACATGTTATCATGAATAACGGACCGAAAATAGCAGTTATTTGTCATGCATCAAATAATTACGTTATTTTATAGTCTTCTACATTAAGAACAAAAAGTGCGCTCGTTTTAGATTATATATTACTGGTGACAACCCTATCCTACTAATATTATAAATGCGAAAGTTTGTGAGTATGTATGTATGTTTGTTTTTCTACTCTTTCACGGCGAATCTATTGCACCAACATCGATGAAATTTGCAACAATAATTACTTATACCGGAATAACATATAGACCCCGCCGTGTGGTATCCGGCTGAGTAGAATAGACCACCCTCGTTTCTTACAGGTGTCGTAAAATACAACTAAGGTAAGTTGACGTCAGGCAGGCGGCCGGTCGTAAAATACGTAGCCAAATCATGTGACAACATGTTTGTAACATGTTGTGCCGACCCCACTTAGAGTGGGATAAGGGCTGGTGGATGATGACCGGAATAACATATAGGCTATAGAAATCCTGTTAATTCCACAGGAATAGGATGACATTGAAAAGCGCCATCTATTATCGATCTATCACACGACAACAGTCCACGCGAACCCGCGAAGTCGCGGGTAAAAGTTAGTAACTGATAATTTAACTCAATCCCTACTATGGTTATTCGGATATGTTTTAAGTGCCAACAGAATAGTCCTGGCATAACTGGTAAATAATTTCATAAATAATTTTAAATACACATATTTAGTTGCGTAAATAAATAAATATATGGGACACTTACACACACGGTCGTCCGTCCCCAAAGTAAGTAACTTAATACTTGTGTTATGGGTGACAGACAACTGGTGAATATATACTTATATAATTTTAAATACTTAAACTAAATAAATAATACTTAAACTATTTTAAAATACTTTAAAAATACTTAATTTACAAATTTTCAATTTTTCAAATTTTAAAATACTTAATTTAATAAATACTTTAACTAACTAAATATACACCCAGGCTCAAAGACCAACAAATTCATTTATAGAAAATTTTGGCTCTCGCTCTCGGCGAGAATCGAACCCGCGACCCGTGGAGCTGACAAAAGGGTCACTACCTACAAAAGTAAATTTACCTGAAATCGAAGAACCAACAAATTATTATAAAGAAAATGTTGGCACTCGGTGGAAATCGAACCCGCGACCTGCGTAGATGAGGGCAGGTCTCTGAAATCTGCGCCAACGTGCTAGTCGAAATGCATTTGATTTAGTACTAGATGAAAAATATTTTACTAGATCTATCAGCAATTCGCAATTCCTCACAATTTTCAAGCTAGACTTGTTTTTTGCGCCAAGTTTTTGTCCGAACCATTATTCGTTGTGAAGTTGGTGTTTTAGAACAAAAAACGTAATGCACTGCGGTAAAAGTCGATCGAGCTGGCGTGTGCCGGAGAAACGAGCCTTGATGCTGATTCGATCTGGGTTTTGTAATGGACATTTGAGATGAATCTTATTGACATTTAGAATAGAATTGATACGCCGTGTGGTATCCGGCTGGATAGAATAGTACCACGCTCATTTCTTACCGAGGTATCGTAAAAGGCGACTAAGGTTAGTTGGCTCACCGTGTGGTATCCGGTTAAGTAGAATAGACCACCCTCTTTCTTATCGAGGTGTCGTAAAATACGACTAAGATAAGTTGATGTCAGGCAGGCGGCTGATCGTAAAATACGTAGCCAAATCATGTGACATGTTTATAACATGTTGTGCCGTCCCCACTTAGAGTGGGATAAGGGGGAAGTGGGGGAAGGAAGATGATGATCAAACATTTTCATATCCGAAACCTAATGCCTACCCAAAAAATCTTGACAGAGGTGACAAAGTCTGGTTAGATATATTTTAGATAATTATATACTGTATTGCGTTATAATAAAGTTGATTTTCAAACGCACCGTTGCGCCGTTTATTGACCTCAGAGAGTGCAAGGTCGTCACCTAACGCGGTACGTAAATTTCATACAATTTTAAATTTATCAACAATTTCATTTTCAGGATTAGCACCTATTCTTTTATGATAATGTTTATAAAAACTAATCAGAATATTATTTTGCTATAATCCGCGATAAAAGAAAATATGTGTAATGCTAAATGTAGAGTGTACTATTCATTCTCATAGGCACCTGAATGCAGAATTTGTTAAAAGTCATGCACTACCCGAGACCGATAACACAACAATACACAAGCACTGCACACATTCACCACCACAATCTTAACAATTGTTTCGCCCCGTAACCGAAGCATCGTCAGGAGATAGACTCCACGTCAAAATCGCAAAGCGAAGCATCACCCAAGCAAGCAGTATATAGTAACGAGTAATACATATTTAAGATAATTTATAGAATTAGGCGTTACTTTGCGAAGGTCCATACTATTGTTGTTACTATATATAAAAGTAATGAAAATATTATTTTGCTATAATCCGCAATGAAATCGCGAATAATCGCGGATTATAGCAAAATAATATTCTCATTACTTTTGTATATAGTAACAAGTAAAACCCCCTACCATTTAATTGACTTTGTCTTTTGTCACGTGTTCAAAAACAAAGTGGAGTCTATCTCCTGACGATGCTTCGGCTTCGGATGTAGGAGCTTTGAAGGAGAAAAATCTATTTAAAAATCGCTTTATCCCTGTTTTTGGGCATCAAAAATTTTTTTCAAATGCAGAATTGAAAGCAAAGCATGTTTTAGCTGTGAAACGTAATGTTGCGATAGTCGATGGCTAACGCGCGGACCAAAAATGTTTACAACCCGGGTTCGAATCACACATATCATCACCTTATTTTTTGAAAATATTTTTTTATACTTTTGAAAAATTACCGGGCAAGGTTCGGTCACCCAGGTACTATAAATTTAAGAAGCGTGGCAACCCTACTAAGCTGAGTTTACGCCGAGACAATTTTGGCAAGTCTAGACGCTCGTGAAATATTTATAACACGATATCTGTAATAAACTCAATAACAATCTATGAACGGTAACTAGAAATTCAAATTCAAAATATTCAAATAAACTTGTAAACAAGTGCTTTTGAATCGTCAACTCTACTGCTGGTTCGGAAAGCTGTTCCTACCGAGAAGAGCCAGCAAGAAACTCGGCGGTTGCTCTTTTAAAAATATAATTCTTAATACTATTTACATTAAGTCGTTACTGTCTTGTACAGGTTCAAAGAGAGCTATATCCACACATTCTTATCTTCCAAATAATCTTCAAGAGTATAGTAGGCTTTCTGTATCAGCCTCTTTTTAACAGTGTTTTTAAACTGATGTAATGGCAAAGCTGAAATTGATTGCGGAATTTTATTATAGAATCACACGAATAAATCACACGACTTTCCTACAGATCTCAGAGAGGACTACCTACAGATCTCATCTATACTAATATATAAAGCTGAAGAGTTTGTTTGTTTGATTGTTTGAATGCGCTAATCTCAGGAACTACTGGACTGATTTGAAAAATTCTTTCAGTGTAAGATAGTTCATTTATCGAGAAAAGCTATATAACATCACGCTAAGATGAATATAAATATATAAAGCTGAAGAGATTATTTGTTTGATTTTAGTGTAAGACAGTCCATTTATTGAGGAAGGCTATATATAACGTCACGCTAAGATGAATAGAAGAAGAACAGTAATAAAAAATAGTACGAAAACGGCAAAATTTAAAGCTTTCCTTGCGTGTGCTGAGTAAATGATAATAGTTATGCAAGAATCATGGATTACAAAATTGTTCCCCTCTAAAAGTTCTAAATAAAAGTCCACAACAGCATATGTCTAGCTTATAAGGTTAACCTACTCTAACCATTTTTATGGTTATCAAAAGACTAATTTAAGGTTTTAATCTTTCCATGCGGGCGGAGCCGCTGGCGATTGCTAGTGTTATTATGTGATTTAAATCCAGCGGCTGTAGCTAGTATGATGTTTAACGGTGGGTATACCATTGTTAATTATAGTATAAAGACTTGCTCAACTGAAGCCGTCGTGTATCTGGCTGAGGAGAATAGACCACCCTCATTTCTTACCGAGGTGTCGTAAAAGGCGACTTAGGTAAGTTGAACCGTAGCGTGGTATCCGGCTGAGTAGAATAGACCCTCATTTCTGAACAAGGTGTCGAAATATTCTACTAAGGTACGAGTAAGTTGAAGTCGGGCAGGCGGCCGATCGATCGAACTTACGACGTGTTTAAAACATGTTGTGCCGACCCTACTTAGAGTGGGATAAGGGCAGGAGGACGAAGTAGTAGTTGCAGTAATAAGTAGTCGTGTAATACTTCTCTGTTAACTAAGAAGAAAGACCGATGACCTGATTAAAGAAGCATTAATATCTTCCGTAAAATGAATTTTAAAACAGTTTCCGGTCTAAAACAGAAAATAAATACTAGAATTTCCGCTTCCTTTTTCTCTGGACGCTGTCCTATATTTTACGTCCCGTGGGCACTTGTTTCAATGAATCTGGAGTAAGCCGGCGCCGTTTTATATTTCTTAACGTCTACACAGTAAATAGAAACGTTACGAAAAGCTTACTCGCAGATTTACTTTTTTTTTTTTTTTCTCTTTATTAGGCTCACCAGCAGTTAAAATAATCATTCTTACTTATAATAATATATACTAAATTAATGCTAATTACTTAACTATATTAAGGTAAACACAACATGCAATGCTTTCTTTTTTTTATTTTTTGTTAGACAAAGTATATTAGAGTTGTCGACTGATTTTATTCTTAAAGGTAACAAAAGAATCACCGAAAATGTCTACTTTTCCAACTAAACTAAACTCGTTTACTAGGCGACCTAGGCGCGGAATAGTAGAGTTAGCCCCTAGCACAGTGCGACGAAATGGTATGGATAGTGGCAAAATTTGGCTTCGCGGATACTTTCGAGGGACACGAAAACTTAAGCATTTTAAAAGATGTGGACAGTCGATTTTATTGCGCAATATTTTGTATAAAAACATAACATCCAATAGGTTACATCGAGAGTTTAGTGTTTTCATGTTAAAGTACTTAAGTCTTTTATTATAAGAATTTAAGCGCCTAGTTGCCCCTATAGAAAATGCAAGGTGCCACGCTTTTGTACACGCTCTATACGTAGCATATGAGTCGCATAATGTGGACGCCAAACGACACTACCATACTCTAAGATACTTCTAACGAAACTGTTATAAAGTAGAATTTTTGTATTAGGTCTGAAAAAGTTTTTTGACATACGTATAACAAACCCCAGACTTTTTGATGCCTTTTTTATCATACTATCTAAATGTGGCAGAAAAGTTAACTTAACATCCAAAATGATGCCTAAATCCTTAATAGTATTGACTTCTAATAGGATATTATTATTAATTTTATAAGAAGAAGGAATTACAATATTCACAACATAATATTATACAACTTAAATAATACCATTGAATTACTATGCAAATTTGTACGTTTATAAGTAAGTAGCGGCCTGTTACTATCCCACTGCTATATAATATAGAAAGAATATAGAATAGGCCTCATCTCTCCGTTTTTGGAGAGGTTACAAACCTCTAAGATAAGAACTACTATGCTACTCCAAAGCGGATTGGTAGGTTACACATATCTCCAGAATTCTCTCGAGATATGCATGAAATCGTGTTAAAAGCTTTTTAAAAGCATTTAAACTTGAATTGTTAAGTATTAAAAGTTAAGAATGTTTAAAAATAGTTGAGGAAGTGGGGGCTCGAACCTAGGTATTTTCACCTCTCTCGATTGACATTTGATAGCGAAAATTAACGTTAAATTCAACATAAATTTCAGCATTTTCCGACAACAGGGATAAAACGAGATATTTTAAATATAAAACTAAGATAGATCGATTTTTCTCCCCCAAAGCCCCCTACATACTGAATTTCAGGAAAATCGTTGAAGCAGTTTCCAAGATTCTGAATATATAAAGATATACAAATTTTGTTTCACATGGCACAAATACTCATGATGTTTATATGTGTAAGCTAATTCACGGTGAAAATTAATAACCAACTTTAAATGTGTTGATGTTCTATGACGTACAAACTGACACGGCGTTAAATAAATAATTAATATGCTAAAAATACCCACAATGCCGTCACTGTTTATATAGCTAAAGGCTAACGTATCTCAGATATCTGGCGAGTGCTATTCGGCTAAATAGAACAGACCACCCTCATTTCTTATCGACTTGTTTAAAAGGCGACTAAGGTAATTTGACCAACGTATGGTACCCGGCTGAGTTTAATAGATCCCCATTATTTGTTACCGAGGTTTCGTAAAAGGCGACTAAGCTAAGTGTAGTATCCTGCTGAGTAGAATAGACCACTATTATTTCTTACTGAACTTTCGTAAAGGCTAGTAGGCTAAGTAGATCACTCAGATATGGTATCCGGCTGAGTAGAATAGACGACCCTCATTTCTTAACCAGGTATCGTAAAAGGAGACTAAGGTAAGGTGACCCGACTAGTGGTATCCGGCTGAGTACAATAGACCACACTCATTTCTTATCCAGGTTTCGTAAAAGGCGACTAAGGTAAGCTGATATCAAGCAGTTGGCCGATCGTATAATATAGCCAAATATACATGTTTCAAATATGTAATGTCGACCCTACTTAGAGTGGGATAAGGGCATGGTGATGAGCAGAGAATGATGAGAAAATGTCAATTTCTATGGCAAATTCCTAGGGTAGGGGTCACATATACCCTAGAACATCTCCAGAGATATACAAATCAACATTGAGCAGTGGAAGGTGGAGGTTCCAATCCTTCTCTCTAGAAAGGGAAAGGGGGGAGAGTTCTTTTCAGTAGGATAGTAACGACATATTTTAAGAGCATCAAATTTATACTAATAAATAAAGTTGAAGAGTTTGAATGCGCAAATCTCAGTAACTACTAGACCAATTTGTAAAATCCTTTGAGTGTAAGATAGTCCATTTATCGATGATGGCTATAGACAATACAACATTACGCTAAGATGAATAGGAGAGGAGCAGCCATAAAAAATATTGCAAAAATGGCAAACGTGCGTTAAGTAAACGGTGAAAGTTCTTCAAAAATCGCTTATTATTCTTTACTTAATACACGATAAAGACTTTTATATTCAAAATTTCAAATCGGGTAAAACTTTGTGACAATTAATGTATAGAAACGGGCTATACTCACGTGTTATTTTATCGGATGAGCAGGGCAGCAGCTCGCAGGGCGCGACTCTCGAATCGTGCCCTGCGAGCTGCTACACGCAGATCCCGCCGCGATAACGCCGCGTAAAGAGCTCATGAATAAGAGCCCCGTATAGACTTGAAACTAGTCGGGCTCATCCGATAAAATAACACGTGAGTATAGCCGGTTTCTATACATTAATTATGAATTCCACTCACGATAGTTTAAATTCAAAAACTTTGTGACACACTGATTTCTATGTGAACCTGCCGGCACAGCTAGTGTTATATGAACTAGGATCTCCGTGAAATACAAGTATCAAATCCTACTTATAATAAATTAATAGTTTGCGAGTATAGATGTATGTTTGTCTCTTTTCACGGCGAATCCACTGAACCAATATAGATGAAATTTGGGACAATTATTCCATACACCGGAATACCAAATAGGCTATAGAAATCCTGTTAATTGTACAGGGATATAACATTGAAGAGCACCATGTTTTATCACCCTATCACGGATACAGTCCACGCGAACGAGGTCGCGGGTTAAAGCTAGTGTAATAAGCTAGGATCTTCGTGAAATACACGTATCAAATGATCCATAAGCAAATTAATTTTGCCAACGACACCTACGCAAGCTGAGTCATTTCTTTGCACAAGGCATTCTCGTTTGGTTGTGTAAGATTTATTATAATTAATACAATCATCGGGAAGATACGCGAGATCTTTTTGGTCAAAATACGTTAGTGTATTAAATATATATATCTTTTTATTTAAAAGCGTTTAAACAATCTATATCCAATATTTACAGCAGATATTCTCCCCGATAATAATTTCTTAACTTAGATTAGATCTTATTCTTTAACACTTGTATATATTGTTAGCTATTCCAATATTTGTCTATTCCCATCTTTGTATATTTGTCTATAACTACACCCAAAATAATAGAGGGGACTATGGAAGAGCCGGGAGGCGGCCATGCTTGCGCGAGCTGTCAAAAAGGAATATACGTAAAAGCGAGAAAATAATAGAGATGGTATATAAATTAAACTGTATGTATTATAAAGTCAAATAAACGAATAGTACAAGCTGGACGTATTTTATTATATCTATCAAGAGAGGACTTTCTAACAATATGTATGTATAATATGTTATTATGTATGTTTATGTATATTATATAAACTAATCACAATGTACCTTAATTGTTATTATAGTATAAAACTAATTTTGAATGTCCTTGTATTGAATTTTCTTAGCTTTATATGATTTGGTCTTTCCTTTGTTTTTTTTTATGTTTATACTTTATCAACTGTAATGCTCATGTCGTCACCATCTGTAATTGACGATAGATTTACCTAAAAACTGTCTATATTAATAATGAGTTAATTTAATGTGTATGATGTATTTGTCGTCATCTTACAAAATAAATAAATAAAAGCGGTTACAATAATTTTTCTGTAATCAGTATTTGTTAAGAGTGTTCATGCAATGCTAAGTGTATGAAGCAGGCAACAATCACATACCACATACATTCAGGACAAGCACTGCACACACTCACTACCACAACCTCTACGTCTATAACGTCAATTTACCTAAGTCGCCTTTTACGACACCTCAGTAAGAAATAAGGTTAATACAAAATGAAACAAAATTGTAAAATTAGTTTCTAACATGTTGTGCCGACCCCACTTAGAGTGGGATAAGGGCAGGAGGACGATGATCATTTTGTATTAAATAAATCATATATCTATACTAATATATAAAGCTGAAGAGTTTGTTTGTTTGATTGTTTGAACGCGCTAATCTCAGGAACTACTGAACCGATTTGGAAAATTCTTTCAGTCTAACATAGTCCATTTATCGAGGACTAATAACGCTACAACGAACATCACGCTAAGATGAATATGAGAGGAGCAGCAATAAAAAATATTACGAAAACGGAAAAATTTAAAGCTTTCCTTGCGTGTAAGTAAACGGTGATAGTTATTAAAAAATCATGTATTACAATATTGTTCTCCTCTAAAAGTTCTAAATAAGAGTCCGCGACAGCGTAGGTCTAGCTTTTAAGGTTAACCCACTTTATCCATTTTTATGGTTGTCAAAATACTATATTACGGTTTCAATATTTCCACGCGGGCGGAGCCACTGGCGATTGCTAGTTTAATAAATAATTTACAAAATATATTTTAAAAAATAAAATAAAATATGTGTAGTGCTTGTGTAGAAAGTTGTTGGTGGTAGTATCTTTTGATACATGTACATAATCCTGCACATATAACGTATGAGAACAGTTTAGCCTCCTACACTTAGCTTTACATATATTTTCTTAACAAACTCAGATTATAGCAAATTAATTCTATCACATTTTTACTTTCGTACAAGTTCAACGACCTCGTGTTGACGGATTAATGCAAGTAACACTTAGTTAACTTAAAAATTTAAATTTAGTGTCTTGTAATACCTACGTTTGGTAACTAATCCTGCACGTATAACGTATGAGAACAGTTTAGCCTCCTACACTTAGCTTTACATATATTTTCTTAACAAACTCAGATTATAGCAAATTAATTCTATCACATTTGTACTTTCGTACAAGTTCAACGACCTCGTGTTGACGGATTAATGCAAGTAACACTTAGTTACCTTAAAAATTTAAATTTAGTGTCTTGTAATACCTACGTTTGGTAACTAATCCTGCACGTATAACGTATGAGAACAGTTTAGCCTCCTACACTTAGCTTTACATATATTTTCTTAACAAACTCAGATTATAGCAAATTAATTCTATCACATTTGTACTTTCGTACAAGTTCAACGACCTCGTGTTGACGGATTAATGCAAGTAACACTTAGTTAACTGAAATTAATATTTAAATTCACCAAGAATAACCAAATGTAGCAATTCGCGGTGTTAATTATAAGTGAAACCGGTAAAACGAGTATTTTGTGATAAAATGGAAATTATCAATGGAATGTTCTACGAAAACTTCATTCATTACCTTCTTCATTAATTGAGAATGGTATTGACATTTTTGTTCAGCGACCTTAGAATATACATAAAATTAAAAACTTTGATGACATGAGAGTTTATTATACTATTATTATTATTACTAGCGGCCTGCCCTGCTTCGCACGGGTATAAACTATATAGCCCATGTCACTCAGTGTAAAAAAAATGATTAAAATCGATCCAGTAGTTTTGATTTATTCATTACTAGCGGCCTGCCCCTGCTTCGCACGTAAGAAATTAGGGTGGTCTATTCTACTCAGCCGGATATTACAGGGCGGGTCGACTTACCTTAGTCGACTTTTACGACACCTCAGCAAGAAATGCGAGTGGTCTATTCTATTTAACCGGATATCACACGGCGGGTCGACTAACGTAAGTCGCGTTTTACGACACCTCGGTAAGAAATGAGTGTAGTCTATTCTACTAAACTGGATACCACAATATATATTATGAAGCTAAAATGTTTTTAAATAGTATCACCTGACTTAGTTTATATGATTTAGGTACTTTTGTTATTTTAAGCCAGTTTTGAGAGACATAATTCATAATTAAACACTCATTATCTGTTTAAAGAGACATTTCGCAAAGCTATCTCGACTGCAGATATCTAAAATAAATACCGTCAAACATAGAATACAGAGTGCATAAATGTAAATATGATAATTTGAGAAGAGTAATATAGCTTTAAGTATAATTAAAATAGTATTGATATATAATGAGAGATAAATACCTATAAGATACAAAAAAAATATTAAAAAAAATATATTTAAAAAAAAGAAAGAAGTGGCCGATGATATGTGGGTACCCAGGTTGAGAACATTTTCGGTTCACGCGTTACCCATCGGCTATCGCAATATTACGTTTGACAGCTAAAAGAATCCTTTGCTTTCAATTTTACATTTTAAAATTTTTTAATGCCCAAAAACAGGGATAATTTTTTTTTTTCAAATTGTTACCATGTAAGGATGTATTGTATGAACGTGGATAGATATATGGCAGTGAAGATATATGATATATAAAGAGATCAATGGATTGTTTGAAGTATGGCATAGATATTAAAACATTATATGGGACAATTACACACACATTTGTCTGTTGCCAAAGTAATATAATACTTGTGCAATGGGTAACAGACAACTGGTAAATATATATAAAATATATGGGAAACTTACAAACATGGTTATCAGCCCTAAAAGGTAAGTAACTTAATACAGAATAAAAAAAATCAATACTTGTGATATACACAACTGGTGGATGGCTAATCTCAGGAACTACTGGACCGATTTGAAAAATTCTTTCAGCGTAATATAGTCCATTTATTGAGGAAGGATACAAGCTATAACATTACACTAAGATGAATGAGAGAGGAGCAGCAATAGAAAATAGTACGAAAACGGGAAATTATAAAACATTCCTTGCGTGCGCTGAGTAAAGGGTAATAGTTATTCAAAAATCATGTATTACAAAATTGTTCCTACCTATAACTTCTAAATAAAAGTCAGCGAAAGCATATGTCTAGCTTTTAAGGTTAAACCAGTTTAACCATTTTTATGGTTACCAAAGACTATCATCATCTTCCTGCCCTTATCCCACTCTAAGCCGGGTCTACATAACATGTTATAAACATGCTGTCACATGATTTGGCTGCGTTTTTACGACCGGCCGCCTGCCTGACGTCAATTTACCTCAGTCGTATTTTACGACACCTCGGTAAGAAAGAGGGTGGTCTATTCTACTAATGGTTATCAAAGACTATATTACAGTTTAAATCTATCGACACTAGTATACATATACCACAATATGTTGGCCCTCTATAGGAATCAAACCTCCACCCCTAAACTGAGAGCATAGTCACTGACAGCTGTTCAAACATGTCAGCCAACCATTAGTGTTGACAAATGACTATCAAAAATGGAGGAAAAGATATTATGCTAAATTCACATAACAGTGGGATACACACTGAAAACTTTATAGTCATAATAATATATTTTGTTTTGTGATATAAATCACAAAACAAAATATATTATTTATATATTATTTATATTTATATATTATTTATATATTTTGTTTTGTGATTTATATCACAAAACAAAATATATTATTATGACTTCAAAGTTTTACCAAATACAATTGGTATTTACAACTGAACAGTTACTTAGTAATTACTCATAGAAGCTGTACAAACCAGTTTAAAAGAGATAAGCCATGCTTAAACATGTCATAACATGATGTCAGACCTACATGATCAACTTCGAAGAATTATTTATAAATCTCTTTACATATGCAGGAGCCAGTTAGTATCCCACTTCTGGACAAATAATACCACTCAAATTGTAAGTTAAATTTGCACTTTTCAAGCAACTCATAAGTTACACATATAACAGAAATTCCCCAAATTTATGCAGGTGCGAAGAGTCAACTTTCTGTTTCGATTACTACATTTATATTTGTGGATTTATTACATAGCAACTAGCAGGATAACAACTACACTTAGCCGGAGAAGGTGGAGAAGTGATATTAGGATAGCAGTACTCATAAAAGTTTCATATTAACACAACATCATGGAAGATGAAGACATATTGTACCAACCTCACTTAGAGTGGGATAGGGGTAAGGGAATTATGATTAACACAATTGTCTTAGTATGTTTCACAGCCAAACTGAACAATGGACTAATAGAATTTTAGTACAGATTTAGTTTAAGAGCTGAAGTGACAAATTTTTTCATAACAAGCTCTTAATACATAGTTAAATATACAACTTTCATACTTCAAACAAGGACTATCTTTTGTACACCAAATAACTTTCAATTCTTTATTATTTATTTATTTATGTACCATAAAAAATCTTGGAGAAACATTATTGGTAAAAAGAAGTATACAAAGTTTAACTTATCTCTATGACAGAGATCTCTGCCAGCTAACCTACAAAGTGAGACAATAATAGTAGTATTAGTACTCTTACTACAAGAAAAGTATGTGATAAGTACACTATTAGAAAACCAACCAAAAATAATACTATATATCTTACAGATATATTTACCTTTCGACTAGTTTTTTAACTGTATGAAGTGACAAACTCAAATCAGGCATATTAAGTAAACAATGAAATAAAGTGATTTAGGTATAATAAATAAATATAAAATAAATATATGGGACACTTACACACACGGTCGTCCGTCCCCAAAGTAAGTAACTTAATACTTGTGTTATGGGTGACAGACAACTGGTGAATATATACATATATAATTGTTAAATACATACTTAAATACAAATATACACCCAGGCTCAAAGACCAACAAATTCATTTATAGTAAATGTTGGCCCTCGGCGGGAATCGAACCCGCGACCCGCGGAGCTGAAGGCAGGGTCACTACCCACTGCTCCAATGAGCCAGTCAAAAAGGTATAAAGAGTAAATAGGGTATTAAATGTATTTTAAATTATACTTGGAATTTCACTTAAGTAGAAAGAAGCTTACTTTATTCCCCAATCCATCAAATATATATCAAAAATCATATGGACCTATAGCTATATATCTTATCTATATTAAGAATTGATAGCAAATTTTCACCATCAAAACAAAATCATATGGGATTTGTTAATCTCCTTTATAAAAACTATTGCATATAAAAAAATCTTTAAATCATGAAAATCTTCTATTTTAAATAGTTTCAGGCAATGATTTAAAACTTATTTGTAAGGTCATCAAATAATCTTAATAAAACTACTGATATAAAGTTTATATATCAATCTTATCATTACATACATATTCTATAATATCTACTGTAGATAGCATATTGCCTGATACATAAATATATCAAGCAATATGCGCAAGAAAAAGTTGATACAGAAATTGATAAGATAACTAGAAAGTGAGCAAATTTATGTTAGTGTGTGTGCAGTATGTACTCTTGAAATTTATATGCACATACATGCAAAAATACTTACGTCAGAGCAGCGACTGATAATGTATGAGTCAAGAATCACATCATTATATACATTAATGGCAAGTTTTCATCCCACTTTGCGAATAATGATCAAATAGCGACAATACAATATGATATAACGGTGACTATTCAGGGAATCCGGCTGAACCGTACAAATACTGGCCAAATGACAGGAGGTCCACGGCCTTATTGCACATTCCTGCGCACATTTCACCGTCTGTTGGCCGTTTCTCTAAATTTAGAACATACCACGACGTCAAAAGACGTCCAAATGCAGATGAAAAACAAAACATCGGATTGCGTCGGCCACAACCCACTGCGGACATTCTCGAAAGCTGTGCAGTGTGCACGAACCCACGACGTGGGGCCACGACGCGGTTTAGGGTTAGACGATTTCGATCACATTTCACACTAAAACGGCACGTATCGATTTTAAATGCACATAATACCTTTACTTTCAGCTTTTTCCGTAATATCTTTCACGTCATCAACCATCTTGCTCGATGACAGTCACTCACTGTTCACTTTTTATTCGAACATATTTCGAAAACTCATACTTCGTTCACTATTTTCAGCCAGACGGCCAGCCAGCGATCTATACGACGGCACTTCGTTCCGTTCACTGTCAGCGACGTATGAACGGCGATTGGAGAACAATCTCTATAAAACTGAAGATGGCGTCAATAAAAAGTTTGTCGTTAATCCAAAATAGACTACAAAGAGAATAGTTTCATCGTGTCTTAACATAAAGTTTTTATTAAGCGGTTTTGTTAATATGAAATTTGTTTTAAAATTGCACGTGTTAAAATAATTTAAGCCAATAAATGGTTAAAACTTGAGAAAATAAACGTACGCAAATATTTTTTTAATCTGTATCACTTTCGAATAAGCTGCCATCTATCGGCATGAGCTAAAATTATTAAAAAATATTATAAAAGAAATGAATTTTATATTACTTTATTTATGAAGTTTTAACACAACAATTTAAATATTGTCTTAAAAGGAAATGGTTGATTAAGATTTACAGAGCGCCATCTATAAGCATACTGAAATAGAAAGTTTCAGAGCTTCGTATATCCAAACATACTGAATAGATGCCGCTGTTATATGTATAAAGTGTCATGTTTTTTTCATCGAGTTATTGTATACAGAGCAAATAACTATTTTTTTTACGATTTGTAAATATAGAAACATTTAATCTTATTAAAATATAAAAGAATCACAATCTGGAACGAATTATCGACATTTGTGGTGTTTTATTATGAAATTAGTATTAGAAAAGTTAACAATATTTTTACATGGCGAACATAATTTATTTCTTTTGAACAGATTTCATAATTCAATGGCATTACAGAATTTCAAATACAATTCATATCTTCGGTAATAGGTGTATTTATATAATTAACGTTAAACTTATGTACATACAAATGTACCGTAATAATATACTTACTTAGATTTTTACTTGATGATACGGAATCTTAATTTCAAAGTTAGAAAGTTTAAATATCGGAATCCGAAATTGATCGCCTTCGAAAGAGAAATCTTGCAATGATCCGTTAGGTCGTTTCCAGGAAGACCATTTCCTCTATTGTTTTTTTTTAATAGCCTTGTTATGAACTGCAAACATGTTAATAGTATTTAAAATTGTGTAAACTGATTGAGTATTTCTGTTATTTCAATGTTACAAAGTGAGGCTAAAATTATAATATAAGGTTTAATTAATAAGTACTATAGTAATAGTAGTATAGTAAGATATAAGTTATAACTAATAAGTTATAGCCACAGATCAATGGCATAAAAATTAAAAATGTAATATATTGTAATGTAACGTTGTGCTATTTTGTATCCTTATTAAATATAAAAATCTTTAAATGTAAGTTTGCGTGCGCTATTGTGTAAAGACTTAGGGCTATGCTTTTTAAATACTATCACGGTGGGTGTCAATGTCACGGTGGAGCGCTAATATCAGTCACGATGGGCTCCAATAACACGTTGGGGTATTTATCAAAAGTTAAGATGGGTGACAAAATAATGGGTTCGGTTTCCCGAAATAAAAGAAATAGTTTGGGCAGAACTTCGTATACTATGCGTTGGCTAAAACAAAACTATTACACTACAAACATAAAACAGTGACTATAACTAACTTTAAACAACAATACCGAAACTTAACCGAAACGTTATACAAAATGAGACTAAAGACTTGTATCAACGCCTCCGCGCAGGCGTAGTCAGCGATGGCCTCCTTTAGCTCTGCGGAGGGGGGCGGAGGGAGGCGGCGGAGCGGTTCCACGAACTGTTGTTCTGGATCCAATCTGCTGCTGGTGAGTCCAGGTGTTAGTGACTCGCCCAAGCCCATCGTCTGCCGCCCTAACTGGGGACCTTCGGGTGTTCCGAACGGGGTACATCGGACACCTGGCTTACAGGTCCCCGAGGCGGTCGCTGCATCTGGTGCTCCCGATGCACCGGTTAGCGGAGGGGGGTTTCTCTTTCGAGGGGCCCCTACCTGGAGGTGTTTATTCTCTGGGATCAGAGCTGTCGGCGGGATGGGGGCGAAATGTACAATGATACCCTGTCCTTGCCATTGGCAGCGTGGTGGAGCACACAGGTCGTTTTAGTCGGTGCGAGTCCGACATAACCGCCGCCTGTCCCCGTCGGGCGGCGGTACCCATAAGGGGTTTTTTCCTGTATAATAAAAAAAAAAAAAAAAGGCGTAGTCTGACTCGAATTCAAAGATGTCTCCGAGTTGTTTAATCGGAACGAATAAACAACTCTGTACTAATCTAAATAACGTGCGGGCTTCCCCGAAATACTTGGGTTGCTACAAGAGAGTCATGGATTCCAACACAAGTTTTTCGGTTAAAACTTATGTGTCTAATTGATTGCAATTTATTTCACGCTTTTCTATGAAGGAAAACATAGTAAGAAAACCTGCATAATAACTAGAGAATTTAGAAGATATGTGTAACCCACCAATCCACATTGGAGCAGCGTGATGGGTTCATAAATAAATACATGAATAAAATTAATATTATTTTGTTATAATTCGCGATTAGAGAAAACCTATGTTATGTAAAGTGTTACTATACGTTTTAATTATTTATGCACGCAGGATTCGTCTAACGGATTCAATATTTTTATTATTAATTATCATCATCCTCCTGCCCTTCTCCCACTCTAAATGGGGTCGGCACAGCATGTTACAAACAAGGCGTATTTTACGACTCCTCTGTAAGAAGTATTTTACTCAACCGGATACCACATGGTAGGTCAATTTACCTTAGTCGCCTTTTACGACACCTAGTAAGAAATGATGGTGGTCTAATTCTACTCAGCCGGGTACCAGACGGCGGGTCGACTTACCTTAGTTAGCTTTTACGACACCTCGGTAAGAAATGAGGGTGGTACTATTCTACTTATGGTATGTGCGGAACGACGTCGTGCATCGGGATACCAAAATGCCGACCGTGGAGGAGTATGTCCGTCGCGTTGCGCGCCGGATGTTCGCGCGTGCGAACCACAGCGCGCACGCACACCGCCATGGCATCGCGCCACTCCATGCGCGACCACCCGATGGACGTTCCCTGCCTCGCGATCTCCTGCGGTCACCGTCTCCGCGGCCCGATGCGGATGACGACGGCGACGATGAGGACGACGCGACGGGCGAGAGGGCGAAAACACCGTATTTGACACCCCCGATCATGACACCACCCGACTTAGGACCACCTGAAGAAGACTTTGAGTTCTGGGAGCTACCATTCCCAGACCTCACCACCGAACCATTCATCCCTTAGGTCGCGTAGGTGACCTCGGTCTACGGCCCAAACCCAGACCGGGCTTAAGTGCCCGCGAGGAACTGCCCGAGCAAGGAGGTACGCCTCGAGGCGCCTACTACCCCGCCTACCTAGGCCCCGCCTACTTCCAACGGAGTAAGCGAGACGACCCTGCTGCTGGTACCAGACGGCGGGTCGACTTAGCTTAGTCGCCTTTTACGACACCTCGGTAAGAAAAGAGGGTGGTACTATTTTATTCAGCCGGATATCACACGGCGTAAGATAGTGGCGTGTGATATAACGGCGGCGAAAGGATAAAAAAGGCTAGGTTTTTCTCAAGCATGATTAATAGGCGATATAGCATTTACAGAATGAAAGTGACTTGTCCGAAATCTGAAATTTTAGGCTGTGTTGATAATTTCAATAAGTTCTTGATACTTTAATAATAATATCGGAAGTCTTTTAATAAGATACTGGCAGTATACCCCGCGGCGTACTATGACCTTTTGCGAAATAAATTTGGCGAAAGCGAAGGACTACCGATTAAGAAAGCATACCACGCTGCTTGCAATTAGGGTTGCCACATTTTTTTTTGAAGAAAAATAGTATTTTTCTTTTTAAATCAAAAAAATATAGTACTTTTAGGAAATTCAAGAACAAAATAGTAATATTTTCAATCATTATTTATTTTTCCATAATTATTTATTATTACTTTTCGCTGGACAATGACAAAGGAGTTTGAGTTACTGTAACTAAGCCCCGTAAATACATGAATGAGTTTCGTTCAAACATTCCCTATGCAGTCCTGCGGGTGCGTTCCATTCACAGTTGATTAAAAAAAAGTGCGACAATTGAATTAGCGTTAAAAATATAGTGCTCTTCGTCCTATATTGTTTTTCTATAATTTATAGTACAATTGACCAAAATATAGTACGATACTATATAATATAGTACGGGTGGCAAGCCTACTTGCAATGCGGATTTTTAAGTTACAATATACTCTAAAAAACGCGTACGCGCTAATATGCAAAAAAAATATTTTTCAAAAGTGGGGAGTGGCTATATAAGGCAATGGTTGAAGGATTTATTTTTGGATTTGAACGTTGTTAGCCCTAACGGGTTTTATCATGTCCAAAACTAATGAGAATATTATCCGCGATAAAAGAAAATATATGTAATGCTAAATGTTGAGCGTACTATTCGTTTTTATACCTAATACATGCACAATTTGTAAGAACTCATGCACTACCCGACACCGATAACACAACAATACACAAGCACTGCACTCATTCAACACCACAATCTCAACAATTGTTTTGCCCCGTAACCGAACCGAACCGAAGCGTAACCGTCGGGTCGGTTTCTATAAATTATTTTATCATGTCACCAAACAAGATGAACCAGAGTACAAGCATCGTTGAGGGTGTGAATGAATCACCCTATAGCCTATGGGTGACGCGTCGTGAGATATTTGTATCACTGCAGTCACTTAGCGTCCTATAACAATTATGATGTTTATCCTCTGCGGTGTGGTATCCTGCTGAGTAGAATACACCACCCTCATTTCTTACCGGTGGATCGTAAAAGGCGACTAAGGTAAGTTGACGTCAGGTAGGTGGCCGGTCATAAATAAATAATAACAAGTTTATAACATGTTGTTTATCGTTTTAAAATCAGAAGCCTATCTGCGCAATGTCAATATCGCCTAATCATTTATCTAAAAGACACTAAACACGTTCTCCCAATTCCAAGTTATTATAAACATATTTTACATACATTCATACACGATTTATCTTTTTAAAGTATTAATATTGACTGACACAGTTTACATCAAAGAGTTCAATGTTACTAACCTGCTGATTTCCAATTAAAGTTAACACGAACTCCCTACGAAAGCCTGGGCATGCACGCAGAAATTTGTATAGTTGTGATAAATTAAAAAGGCATGTTAAATTGAATAAACTTCGAGCGATTCGGAGTTTACATAAATCGGTGGTATTATATTTCGTTTATATCGCACGTCGCACCTGGCTGACCAACCTACAGCCAGTACACGTTTGACTTTCGAACGTGATTGATGTTAAAAAGGAATCTTATATTACTATAGCGTCTGTAATCTCGTGCGATGTTTATTTGTGAAATTGAAATTATAATTCGTAATTTGTTTATTAACACACGTGCATGTGGAAAAATATGATAGACTGTTTACGGTTTTTTGATATTTTGATAAAATTTAGGTTCACGTAACCAAAAATAGTGGATATATTGTTATTTCAGTGAAAGTGTACTTTTTCGAAATGAAGTTTGCACATATTTTAAGTGGATCATTAATATTATTGGCGACAATAACAGGTGAGTTATGTTACAGAGTAATTGAATATCACAAACTGTGTCATAACAATTATTTAACTATTTCGTAGGCGTTTTGAAAAAAATCTATATTTTTAGTGGAATTATTTGTAAAAAAATTAAACGATACAAAACTTTAATTGATAAAATACATATAATATGTACATATATACCAACATTCAAATAATCCTTGACTTTTTATTGAGTAATATGGCCTGGGGCCATAGTAAAAATTCCTTTTATTTAATTAATTTACATTATTATTTTTTTAATTTAGTAAAATTATAAAAAATAATAAAATATAAATATTATAAATAGCCAAAATTATTTTATTACATCTTTATTGGTTATTTATAGGAAATTCGATGGAATTCGAATTCGAGAATTCGTCGGAAATTGGATGTATTTATAGTTATTAATATAATATCACACTGCTATTTTTTTGTTATTGAAGGAGAATAATTCTTCACTTGAATGAATGAGTGCGTGAATTATTAAACATCACTTTAAGAATAGTAGAAAAGTGTAAGCTTTTAGTACATTTTTCGTATAGTTTATGTAGGTAAGTCATAACGCTTTAACACTTTTAATTCTTCTCTTAACATTGTTGGCTCGCTGCTGTCATTTTATACACGCGTAAATCTATACTAATAAAGAGGAAAAATTTGTATGTATGTTTGTAATGTTTTCACACGAAAACTACTGGACCGATTTCAATAATTCTTTCACCATTGGAAAACTGCATCTTTACTGAACAAAAAGGCTATATTACATTTTCAAAATAATAGGGATCCGTTATAGAAATATAATAAGGTGTAATAAATATAAAAAAATAAAAATTACGCAGGTAAAACTGCGGGATATTACTAGTCTGGAATATAGAAGTCATAGTTAGATGGCAATTAAGACCTACTATTCTGTACCAATGCGGATTGGTAGGTTATACATTTACGTAGGTTATACAGAGAGAAACTTACAAAATTATTAGAAATATAATGGTTAATTTCACTGTCATTTACAAGGTCATGATATCTCAGTCCGGATCGTGTGGTCTCAAAATCAAAATATCTCGGATCCAGTGCCGCTTGTCAGCCTTATTTATACTTTTTTTTTCAAGTTTCATCTTTATTCAGTAGATATGTCTTCTGAAAAAAATATCATCATCATCCTTCTGCCCTCATCTCACTCTAAGTGAGTTCGGCACAACATGTTACAAACATGTTGTCACATGATTTGGCTACGTATTTTACGACCGGTCGCCTGTCTGGCGTCTACTTACCTTATTTCACGACACCTCGGTAAGAAGAGGGTGGTTTTTACTCAACCATACCAAACAGTGGATCAACTTACCTTAGTCGCCTTTTAAGACAACTCGGTAAGAAATGAGGGTGGTCTATTCTACTCTGCCTGATACCACACGGCGGTTCTGAAAAAATACCGACCAAAGAAAAATTATCGATCACTCAATTACTTGATGCTTAAATATAATACGGTGCAACTTATGATCCCGTCCCGAGATAGATAAATGCCTTTTCAAGATCGGTTTTTCCCATCGCTTACTGCAATATTACTTTCGAAGCTATTCATACATATTCAATGATCTTTGACCGCACGTTACTTGAATGTAACAGTTTACTAGGTCGCCGTCGTAAGGAACAATCGGTTTCAGTAAATTACAACTTTTGCTTATTTATTACAGAAAAATTCAGATTTTAAATATATTTATTTATTTCATGTTAATAGGTAGAAATTTTCTTATATCTTATATTTTATAATATAAGAAACTGGGGCAGAACACCTCTATATCACGTCATCATCTTCCTGCCCTTATCCCACTCCAAGTGGGGTCGGCACAACATGTTATAAACATGCTGTCACATGATTTGGCTGCGTTTTTACGACCGGCCGCCTGCTTGTCGTCAACTTACCTCAGTTGTATTTTACGACACCCCGATAAGAAAGAGGGTGGTCTATTCTACTAAACCGGATACTACACGGTGGGTCAACTTACCTTAGTCGCCTTTTACCTTTTTATTTTCTTACCGAGTTGTCGTAAAATAAGATTAAGGTAAATTGACGTCAGGAAGGCGGCCAGTCGTAAAAACGCAGCCAAGTCATGTGACAGCATGTTTATAACATGTTGTGCTGACCCCGCTTAGAGTGGGATGAGGGCAGGGGAATGAGTAAAGGGTTATTTATTATTGTACCTATCTTCTCACCTTCACGGTGCTTTCCGAAAACGGTTGTTTTGGGAGGTATCTGTGGAAGGTGGTCCAACGCGTCCGATGAGTGCCACGATTGTAGCGCCTAATTTGACAGGCACACGCTCGTGGACTGTCCCGCTTGGGTGGTTCAGTGGGCAGAGCTCGTGGCAGAGGGCATGATCTTTCCTTGCCCACCGTGGTTCGTGCCATGGTGGACGGGGGGAGATCGTGGGCAGCGATGGTCTCCTTCTACGAGGACGTAATCTCGCAGAAGAAGGCGGCGGAAGTCGACTCTTTGGATCTGATCCACCGCAACGAACTGGGTGCAAACGACTCAATCAAGACCATCGTTTGCCGGTCTAACTGGGACCTACGGGCTTTCCAAACGAGGTTTATCGGACGCCCACTTAAAAAGGTCTCTGAGGCGGTCGATGCATCTGGTTCTCCCGATACATCATCTAGCGGAGGGAGGGGCCACTTTGAAAGAGGCCCCGACCCAGGTGATGGGGACAATGTGTCCAACGGTACCCTGTCCCCGCCACCAGCAGCGTAGTGGAGCACTCAGGTTGTTTTAGTCGGTGACAATCTGACCTACCAATAACTCAAATTCATTCAAGTAAACTTGTAAACAAGTGCTTTTGAATCGTCAACTCTAGTGCTGTTTCGAAAGGCTGTTCTACGGAGAAGAGCCAGCAAGAAACTCGGCGGTTGCTCTTTTCAAAATATAGTTCTTATTACTAATTAACGGGTTTTTTTTGATAAAAAATATGATTGCAATGGCTATACCATATACATTATACATTATTATGAGACTATAATCTAAAAACATAGACACGTTAATATGCAGTTAAGTAAAAAATTGATGACTGTTTGGTATAATATTGTCGTTATGATTTATATTATAATTTCCGTTGCTCGTTATGCTTTCCTGGTAGACGCCATGGTGAAAGCGGCCGAGCCCTGTCTATAATTTATTAATGACGAAACCCGGGCCCGCTTGGTTTCACTAAAATTCGGCGTTTCGCGGCAGCTTTCGCGGTGTTTTAGTGTTATAGACAATCAATGGGATTATATAATATTATAGTTAAACCGCTGCATGTGTGTGGCTTGAATAATCCTACAAATATTATAAATGCGAAAGTTTGTGATTATGTTTGTTACTCTTTCACGGCGAACAACGGCGACAACAGTATACTAGGCTTTTTGTATCAACCTCCTTTTAATAGTAAGTAAAGTAACTGCCTGTTACTATCCCACTGCTGGGCATAGGCCTCCTCTCTCCGTATTGGAAAGAAGGATTGGAGCTAAGATTTACCACGCTGCTCCAATTCGGATTGGTAGGTTACACATATCCCTAGAATTCTCTAGAAACATGCAGGTTCCCTCACGATGATTTCCTTCACTGACAAGCATGTGATAAATTGCAATTATCAATTAGGCACATAAGTTTTAATAGAAAAACTAATTAGTGCCTGCCCTGGTTGAACTTGCGACGCATCGGAAGAGGCACACGATTTCACCACTGGGCTATCATAGCTCCTTTTAAAAAAAAATTTAAACTGCTGTAATGGTAAAGCTTAAATTAATTGCTTGCTGTAATGGCAAAGCTAAAATTTCCGTACACCGTCTTTAATAATTTAAAGAATTAGGCGTTACTTTGCGGAGATCCATAATACAAAATAATAAAATTATTCATCTTCCTGCCCTTATCCAACTCTAAGTGGGGTCGGCACAACATGTTGTAAACATGCCCAAATCACATGATTAGGCTGCGTTTTTACGACCGGCCGGATGCCTGACGTCAACTTACCTCTGTCGTATTTTACGAAACCTCGGTAAGAAAGAGGTTGATCTATTCTACTAACGCGGATACCACACGGCGGGTCGACTTACCTAAGTCGCCTTTTACGACACCTCAGTAAGAAATGAGGGTGGTACTATTCTATTCAGCCGGATACCACACGGCGTACATAATAATAAAATTATTATAGCAAAAAATATATTTTATTACTTTTGCTCCACACCGCTTAATACAAGTAGGCAGTAACTCTTTCTTTAATTTTCTATAAAATTTTAATCATGGTAAAATCCGTGATTTGGCAACACAGCGATTAATTACAATTGCGTTAGTATATTATATTGCCTGAACTACTAAATAGTTTCTCATTAATAATTCATTGTTGAACATTAAAAATTCTTTAATCTATTAATGAACAATTAGCAAAATGATTTCATTCAATTAACTTCCAAACAAGGTTATTTTATTTCAATTTAGTTAAATTATATTACAATTAATTTTATGTACTGCGGTTTTAGTGGAGCTAATTTCTCCCCAATTAGCTTAGATGGGAATATTGGGGCAGTTTGCTCAACTTCCGGTATCTTGGTTCGCCTGTGCAAAAGCTTACTTGAACAGAGATTGTTTTGATTTCATTTGCAACGCTGGATGTTGATGAAACTGAAATTTATTTTCAATCCTACATCCTACTAATATTAATTGAAGTAATTTTTTAGAAAATAAAAGAAAATAAACTTCAAAAATAATAATAGGGTAGGGTGGAGCTCGATCCTAGGTATTTTCATTTCTCGCGACTAACCGTTCCTAATAAGCTACGCTGACTTGACAGATATATATCTATATCTTCCTGTCCTTATCCCACTCTAAGTGGGCACAACATGTTTTTCTCTTCCATTCTGTCCTATCTTTCGTCAATTCTGGCGCCACTCCTTTTATATGCATATCATACTTCACACAACCAACCATCTCTTTTTAGGCCTCCCTCTAGGCACATATCCATCCACATTATAATACAGATAATGGCAAAAATTCAATTTAATATAAATTTTTATATTATTTAATGCCCAAAAACAGGGATAATTTTTTTTTTTAATTAAACCCAGCTAGATCGATTTTTCTCCCCCAAAACTCCCTACATGTTGAATAATTCAGGAAAATCGTTGGACCCGTTTCCGAGATTCCGAAAATATATACGAGGTGTGTTCAAAAAGTATCGCGAATTTTGTGTATTTTCAAAAATTATTTATTTATTCGTAAATATCTATTTTGTCCCCTTCAAAGTAATCCCTCTGCAATATTATACACTTGTGCCAACGTTTTTACAAATCTTCAAAGCACTTCAAAAAATCATTTTTTTGTATCTTGTTCAGCTCCTCCTTCGATGCCGTCTTTATCTCGTCAATCGTGGCGTAGTGTCGTCCTTTCATGGGCCTCTTCAGTTTCGGGAACAAGAAAAAGTCACAGGGGGCCAGATCTGGGGAATCATTAGTCTGTTGTTTTTGGCCAAGAAGTCGCGTACAAGCAGCGATGTGTGAACGGGGGGGCGTTATCGAGGTGCAAAAGCCAATTTTTGTTTTTCCACAAATTATCGATTAAAACCGAATGACACGAGTCAATCAATATGCCTAGGTCCTCGGCAATTTCTCTATCGATGATTCGAAGATTGGCCAATACCATTTTCTTCAATTCATCAATTTTTTCATCTGTTGTTGAAGTGCTCGGGCGTCCGGCACGCTCTTCGTCATTCACATCTTCTCGGCCTTTTAAAAACATTTTGTACCACCGATAAACGTTGCTTTTGTCCAAAATAGCTTCTCCATATGCCACAGTCCATACTCGGAATGCATCCGCGCACTTAATTTCGTTTTTCACACAAAAATCGATACAGGTTCCTTGTTCCATTTTTTGAATAGGTAAAAATCGAAGATGAACCAAAACACGTGCAAGCAAAGTAGCTGTCAACAATTAACCGAACATTCAAAATGGCCCAACTTGTCAGCATAAGTGAGAGACATATGTACCAACATAACGCCACAAAAAAGTCGAAATTGGAATATATGTAACTCGTGAAAATTCAAAATTCGCGATAATTTTTGAACACACCTCGTATACATATATACATACAAGGTTAACACATTTAAATATTAAAGATAAATGCGAAAGTTTCAGTATGGATGTATGTTTTTTACTCTTTCACGGCGAATCCGGTGAACCAATATCGATGAAATTGGGCACAATTATTCCTCATACATCGGGTTCTTACCGCGGTATAAGGCCATAGAAATCCTGTTAATTCTACAAGAATTGAATGACATTGAAGAGAGATATTGAATAAAGTTCCATCTACTATTAACCTAATAGGCGACAACAGTCCACGAAAACGAAGTTGCGGGTAAAAGCTTATATATCAAAAAATCCCGGTTTCCTTTTTGAACAGTAGCAGTGGTAACAGTTTAGTAAATAACTACTATAGAGTTTAATTATTAAGATTATTATTAATTATAATTGATACGCGTATATTATAATGATGATCGTATAGAAATACTAACTTCGTTACTTTAATATAGCGTGCGAGTTTTTAAATATGTAAAGTTACCACGCACGCGTTGATGTCTTTTCTTAGAAGAGTATTTATTTGATGATTCAAACATTATCTGCAGTTCGATAATTGTCTGTAGAAAGCAGAATACACCTTAAAAAAACATATTGTACTATAACACACACGTTCTGCTGTTATAGAAAACTGGTAAATAAATACCATATCCCAAAGCAAACGTCACTTCACACAAGATGGCTTGTTTTCTCCGTTGCCTGACTGACACCTCTCATTTTTGTTGAACGTTGCGCTGAGGAAGCCATTGGCTGAGTTCGTAAGACGTTTGGTGACAGGGAACTCTGTAATTGCTTTATGGCGTCCCGACCAGTTCTTTATTCATAACCTGTTACTCTTAATACGCAGGGACATCTTGTAATCGTCGTTTGCAATATATATATCCAGACTCGAAAACCTTTTTTTGTTTTAGAAATTTCTAAATTTTTTTGTTAGAAAATGTAGACCATGGCTGGAACCGTGGAGCTGAAGGCAGGGTCACTTACACCAGCACCAACGGGCCAGACGTAATCATCATTCTCCTGCTCTTATCCCACGCTAAGCGGAGTCGGCACAACATGCTATAAAAATGTTGTCACATGATGGCTACGTATTTTATGACGGGCCGTCTTCCCCACGTCGGTTATTCGTATTTTACGACACCTCGGTAAAAAAAGGCTGGTCTATTCTATTCAACCGGTACCACAGTGGGTCAATTTACCTTAGTTGCCTTCTACGACACCTCGGTTAGGAATGACGGTGATCTATTCTACGCGATTTTATACCACACGGTTGTGCAATTTACCTAAGTCGCCTTTAACGACACCTCGGTCAGAAAGAGGGTGGTCTATTCTACTCAACCAACGGAACAGACGGAATATGCTTTAGGAAAGTACGGCAAAAGTACGTAAGTCGTTTGTGGGTTTGGGTATAAGATTCTATAATAAAATCAATCAATTTCAACTTTACCATTACAGCAGTTTAAAAACACTATTAATAAAAGGCTAATACAGAAAGCCTACTATACTATTGAGGAATACTTGGATGATAAAAATGCGTGGATGTAGCTACGACCCTGTACAAGACAGTAATAACTAATGTAACTAGTAATAAGAATTATATTTTTAAAAGAGCAACCGCCGAGTTTCTTGCTGGCTCTTCTCGGTAGGAGCAGCTTTCCGAACCAGCAGTAGAGTTGACGATTCAAAACCACTTGTTTATTAGCGTATTTATACTTAATTTAAATCTTTTTGTAAAGTTTAATACCTGCATTAGAAAGTAATATTACATATAAAATTCTATTTACACCTTTCCTAACGAGATAGTTGAATGTGACCTTTCGAATCAAGGAAGTGTCCTCAATCGTCGGTGCAATACTTTGACACGATTCTCGTCGATCGCCACTAATGATCCATTGCTTTCGTTACCGCTTACTGTTATCATAAATCTTGGGTAATAGAGACAAATGTATTTATCTCTTTGACATTTAACGATTTTCGATCAAGTTAGCTTATTGGTTTTAAATGCCGTTAAATGTTATATGTTTAGTATTTTCAATGTTGAAGATCAATGCGCTTTGTGATTTTGTCGTAGAGTCTATATCCTGATGATGCTTCGGTTGCGGGGAATTGAATAATTCTTTATTCAAATTAGCTTTTACAAGCACTTTCGAATCGTCAAATTACAATGAAGCTACGACTGGTTCGGAAAGGTGCTCTTACCGAGAAGAACCAGCAAGAAACTCGGCGGTCACTCTTTTCAAAATTGAGTATTACAATAATGGCTTGATTAATTGAGAACAAATTAAAAAATCTACAATGTAGTCTAGGTCACAATTTAAAACCAAGCTTTCTTATCATCAACATAGTCCTCAACAGTATAATAAGCTTTATGAATAAGTGTCTTTTTAATTGCTTTTTTGAACTTGTGTAAAGGCAAGTCCAAAATAGATTTTGGAATTTTATTATAAAAATGTATACCGAGGCCCACAAACGATCTACGAACTTTCTGAAGCCGTATCCTGGGTATTATTAATTTATTATATTTATTTATATTTTACTTCATCGCGGATTATAGCAAAATAATTTTATTATTACTTTTGTATTATGGATCTCCGCAAACTTACTCCTAATTCTTTAAATTATTTATAAATAACGAGCTAGCTTTGACGACGAGTAAGCTGTGGAGCTACAACCTACCAAGCTGCTCTAATGCGAATCGGTGGGTTACACATATCCCCAGAATTCTGGGACATTTAACTGGATTAATGGACATTACTGGGACATTAATGTCACTTAACTCGTGCTTATTTAAATGCTGCATAAAGGACACGCTATCACCGGATATTAGCTGCGATGGGCCTTTTATCATTTATAAAAAAAAATAATAAAATTATAATTTCATAGCGTAATATTCGAGATGTAATGTTTTTACTACTCTTTTTTGTGTTGATTTTAATTTTTAAAATTGTAATTAATTATAAGTAGGTTCTTATGGTTTTAACATTGTAACTAAGAATGATGTTATTTCTACTTTTATGTGATTTCTCCCTGGTCCTTGGGCTGCCTGAAAGAAATCGCTCTTTAGCGATAAGGCCGCCCATTTTATGTCTTGATCATGTATATAAAAATGTTTTATGTTCGAACTATTTTTCTTTTGAATAGGATTATGATGTATAATAAAGACTATTTCTATTTCTATTCTATGTTATTACACATAATTGGTACTACATAATTAATTTAAAAATATAAAGAATATTTAATATATAATTCTGTTGGAAATCCGAATAAATAAAACAAAAGTTATAATAAAATTAATCATTTTGCTATAATCCGCGATGAAGTAAAATAGAAAATATATATAATACTAAATGTAGAATGGACAATCGGTTATCATACCTGATACATGCACCGAATAAATAAATAAATAATTCTCTAGAGATATACAGGTTTCCTAACGATATTTTCTTTTACCAATAAGCGTGTGATAAATTGTAAATATTAATTAGACACATAAGTTAACATAAAACTCATTAGTGCCTACCCGGGGCTAAAATCCGAGATCCATTCAAAAAAATTGCACGATCATCGCTAGACCATCACAGCTTATGTTGTTGTTTAAAATTAAAATAATATTCAACCTAAGTTACGTTAAGGTGACGTTCACCGAAGCTAGTAGAGCTTCCGCGCAAGATTATCTCTCGTAGAAATGGAATATATTCATTAATTCTCTTGCCCTTATCCCACTCTAAGTGCGGTCGGCACAACGCGTTATTAACATGTTGTTACGTGATTTGGCTAGGTATTTTATGACATGCCGCCTGCCCGACGTCAACTTACCGGTGGTCTATTCTACTAAACCGGATACCACACGGTGGGTCAACTTACCTTAGTCGGCTTTTACGACACATCGGTAAGAAATGAGGTTAGTCTATTCTACACAGCCGGATACCACACGGTGGACCGACTTACCTTAGTCGCCTTTTATGGCACCTCGGTAAGAAAAGAGGATGGTACTATTCTACTCAGCCGGATACCACACGGCGGGTCGACTTACCTTTTTACGACACCTCAGTAAGAAATGAGGTTGTTCTATTCTACACGGCCGGATACCACACGGTGGGTCAACTTACCTTAGTCGCCTTTTACGACGCCTCGGTAAGAAATGAGGTTAGTCTATTCTACACATCCAGATACCACACGGCAAGTCGACTTACCTTAGTCGCCTTTTACGACATCTCGGTAAGAAATGAGGTTAGTATATTCTACACAGCCGGATAACACACGGCGGGTCGACTTACCTTAGTCGGCTTTTAGGACACCTCGGTAAGAAAAGAGGCTGATACTATTCTATTCAGCCGGATACCACATGGCGTAAAAATTTACACGCACACACGGGAAAAACAGTGTATATCCGTTCTAAAAAAAAATTAAAATCACTTAACCACCAATGTTATATTACACTATGTCCATTTTCAAATACGTCACAAATCCTACTCGCCAGACACCTGCGCCAGTCCACTTTCGCCTCGACGAAAGTTTTTCTATTTATGTCGCATACCAATTAGCATAATTTAGGCTTGCGATCGGATTCCAAGGTTTCAAATGCGTAAATAAACGTAAACCAAGACGATTTTTAAAATAAAACATTTTTTTCTGGGAAGGATTTTTTAATTAAAATTTTATTTTAAGTTTTTTATTTGGCCACACTTAAATGATTTATAGAATTAGGCGTTACTTCCATAATACAAAAGTAATGAGAATATTATTTTGCTATAATCCGCGATAAAAAGTAGTAAAATCGGCGATAAAAAGTAAAAAAATAAAGTTTTATCGCGGATTATAGCAAAATAATATCCGCGAACCACAATCTTATCAATTGTTTCGCCCCGTAACCGAAGCATCGTCAGGAGATAGACTCCACGATTTTGTCGTATTTGTTGAGATTGTGGTGGTGAATGTGTGCAGTGCTTGTGTATTGTTGTGCCATCGGTGTCGGGTAGTGCATGAGTTCTTACAAATTCTGCATGTATCAGGTATGAGAACGAAAAGTACACTCTACATTTAGCATTACACATATTTTCTTTTATCGCGGATTATAGCAAAATAATATTCTCATCACTTTTGTATTATGGACCTCCGCAAAGTAACGCTAAATTCTATAAATTATCTCCTTAGTTACATAAGAATGATCACCTTGTGATGACTCGACGGCTTTATTATGACTGTAGCTTATTAAATTCTTAACAAGCCGCCGATTCCGATGTTAATGACGCAAATAAATCCGGTAGAGTTAGAAATCGGACGAGAAATAGCGATACTTATGTCGTTTATATAACCGGTTGTTCCGAAATAGGCGGGTTTATTTATTTAATCGATACATAAATTTACTGAACTAAATTTGTACGAAAAATAATCAGAAGCTATATTCAAATTCAAAATATTCTTTATTCAAATAAACTTGTAAACAAGTGCTTTTGAATCGTCAACTCTACTGCTGGTTCGGAAAGCTGTTCCTACCGAGAAGAGCCAGCAAGAAACTCGGCGGTTGCTCCTTTAAAAATATAAATCTTAATATTATTTACATTAAGTCGTTACTGTCTTGTACAGGTTCAAGGAGAGCTATATCCACACATTCTTATCTTCTAAATAATCTTCAAGAGTATAGTAGGCTTACTTGTATAGGAATTACTTGTTACTATTATAATAAGTAATAAATAAAATAATTGTCTTTATTTATTTAAAGTACTTGGGTGATTTAATTTTTTAAAATATACATCAAAATTTAAAAAAAAATAACGCATCGGATGTGGAAATCGACCCTAGGTTTCGAACCTTTTTTATTCCACGCCTTACCATTAGGCTGTCTTAGCTTTGTATTAGACAGCTCAAATTATGAATTGCTTTCAATTTTTTTTAATTAAAACCTAGCTAGATCGATTTATCTCCCCCAAATCCCCCAAAATCAAAAAAAGTAACAACATACTACAACCATACGAACTTAAACTTCTAAATCTAGAGATAAGAAAAATATAATAAATTAAAACTTCGCTTTTTTAGTTGTATAAAACTTTTTTGTTGTTTGAATGTTTTATGGAGCAGAATGAAATTGCAACCTACTTTTGAAATTGGTCCATTTGTAGTTCATAATTATTTCTAATATATATGAAAAAATATCCATTTTTTTTAGGAAACAAGAAAACGCAAATAGTAGATAATTGGGGGTATATTTAGACTAAAGTTAACTTGAACGAAATTTACTACTATAAGCTCTAGTTGTACCAAATTTCATCAATATTGGTCTAGCGGAATAGCCGTGAGTGTAAAAGACTGACAGACAGACTTTCGCATTTATATATTGTGGTATCCGGCTGAATAGAATAGTACCACCCTCTTTTCTTACCGAGGTGTCGTAAAAGGCGACTAGGGTAAGTCGACCCGCCGTATGGTATCCGGCTGAGTAGAATAGACCAACCTCATTTCGTACTGAGGTGTCGTAAAAAGCGACTAAGGTAAGATGACCCACCGTGTGGTATCCGGTTTAGTAGAATAGACCACCCTCTTTCTTACCGAGGTGTCGTGAAATACGACAGAGGTAAGTTGACGTCAGGCAGGCGGCCGGTCGTAAAAACGCAGCCAAATCATGTTACAGCATGTTATAACATGTTGTGCCGACCCCACTTAGAGTGGGATAAGGGCAGGAAGATGATGAATAAAAGTATAAATTAGAAGACTTTCATTAGGTTCTTAGAAATATGTATTCGAACCTCTCAATAACTGGTTGAGTTTTGTTTTTGTTGTTCGTTACAAAGTTGTCTGAGACAATCACTTCTAAAATATTTTTGCAGGCTTTGACCTTTATAATTCCAGACGGATATCTGTTATATAACAAAGTAATAACTTTAAACTAGAGTATTAAAAAAGTAGGTTAATTGAACTTGGATAGTGATTACTTCAATCTTCTTTATCTATTATTATCATAGACAAATCTTAGGAAATAGAATAGTAACATATTAACATCGTGCTCTTTGACATTTTATTTTTTAATTTGACATTTAAAATAAAATGTCAAATTTTTTTTTTTTTGTTGATAAAATTAACTTATTGGTTTTTTGCGTTACACTTATAAGTAAGTAAGTAACGGCCTGTTACTATCCCACTGCTGAGAATAGGCCTCTTCTCTCCGTTTTAGGAGAGAAGGATTGGAGCTAAGACCTACCACGCTGCTCCAATGCGGATTGGTAGGTCACACATACCTCCAGAATTCTCTAGAGATATGCAGGTTTCCTCACGATGTTTTCCTTCACCGAAAAGCGTGTGATAAATTGTAATTATCAATTAGACACATAACTTTTAAGAGAAAAACTCATTGGTGTCTGCCCGGGTTCGAACCCGTGATCGTCTCTAAAGATTCACACGGTCGCACCGCTGGGCCATCACAGCTTTTACATTTATAGCTTCCGTTGATATTTGAATTTTTTTTAATTTATTGTCTTTATAAATAGCATATTAGCTGATCCAAAATCTAATCGTGCCAAAATGTTATACACTTTTGCCATAAATAGTTTAGAATATAGAAATAATATTCTACTCAGCCGGATACCACACGGCAAATACCTGTTACATGCAGGATTCGTAATAATGTCTTATTTAAATATATTCTGTTTATTTACTTAGTATTGTTATATTAAATCTATGTATACATAATTTATTTTATATTTATTTTTCTTTCTGTATTGTCCCATGTTGTCACTTTCTTGTCGTTCTCGCACAATGGCAGCCGCTGAAAATCAGTGCTAGGGTTCTCGCCCTAGCTTAAAGCTGAGGGGTCTACCATTTTGTGACCTATTATATTTATTTATGTCTTTGTATCTTGTTGCTTACTTTAAAGTCTTTGTATTTGTTTTTTTTTCTTTTTTAAGTTTTATGTACGTTATGGTCACAAATAAAGGGTTTTGAATTTGAATTTGAATTTTGGTTTGGAATGTTGCTCTTACCGATTTTACCGATATTACAAAATGTATTCCTAATTGGAATTCTGAACATAAAAGTAGTTGATTTGAGTTAACCATATAAGATAGAGACATATTGCCGCGGAATTTTTCGTAGTATTTTTGTAGATCTACAATTACAAAAATACTACGAAACATTACTTTACATTACTCTAGTACATTACTTTAGTGTATCTCTGTTGGTTTACACGGGGCATGCGACTGAAGCTCCCAGCAGGCGAGTTTTTTCAAAACCGGCTTGGGTTAAATAGTACATAAAAAAGTAATGTACTATTTAATCCAAGCCTTCCGAAATGTACCATCGTTTAGTAAAAACGATACAATAACCCGTTTTGTAGATTTTGAGAAAATCGATCACATACAGACAGACAACTTTTGGGGACTTTTTTATAATAAGTATAGAGTACCAGGTTGACCGAGACTTGCTCGGTATTAAAATAAAAAAAGATACTTAATAAAAAATAGGTCAAGTGGGGCTTGATCCTAAGTATTTTCATTTCTCGCGACCGCCCGTTTACAGAATAAGCTACACTGACTTGACAGTTTGTGCCAAAAATTCAATTCAATATAAGTTTTAGAATTTTTTTAATCCCCAAAAACAGGGTTAAAACGATTTTTTTTTTAAATAAAACCTAGGTAGATCGATTTTTCTCCCTCAAAACTCCTACATGCTGAATTTCATTAAAATCGTTGGAGCCGTTTCCGAGATTCATAAAAAATATATACCTATATATTCATACAAGAACTCATTTAAATATTAAAGATATACATTCTTTATGCGTTCTATAGTTTTCATTTAACAGTGTAATAAACAGACAGTTTTATTCACTTTTGCATATATTTTTAGGTTTAGAAAGTTTCATATCAAATTATCAAGATTTATATTGGTAGTTAAAACAAAAACCTAGTTCCTGAAGCTTACGTTAGAGTTCAGATTAATTTGTAAATTTAACTCTTATCTTTTTCATAGTAAACTAAAGAAACAATAATTTATACGCCGATGAATATCTATTCATAATTTAATAAATAAATATATTCTTTTGAAGATGAACAGATTATGTGGAAAGTTTTTTGAAAAATCTGAGATAACAAATCTTTTAAAACAAAATTTATTTTTCAATTAATTTTTTATTATTTTCAAAATGAATTGCAGCTTTATTTAAACACTAAATTTTATCGCGGATTATAGCAAAATAATATAATCATAGTAATACCTAATTATATAAATGATGTATTCTATACATATAGTATATCGTAATTATACAATTTCTCAACTATTTATACAATACGTTCGAACCCTTGGTAAAGTTCAAGCGCTTTCTTAATCAGGCTATCACTTTAGCCATTAAATAACCACCATTGGCTTATAATATTGGAGTCAAGGGCGAAACGAATGAAGAATTTCTAAACAAGATCCCACGGAGTCAATGTGGGTCTTGCATGTTAATTTGCATTGAGCATGTATTTAAAAGCTGTGATAGCCCAGCTGTGAGACCGTGTGACTGTTTTGAAGGGTCACGGGTTCAAATACCGGGAGGGCAACAATGAGTTTTTCTGTTAAAACTAGCAAGTCTAATTGATAAATACAATTTATCACACGCCTTTAGGTTAAGGAAAACATCGTGAGGAAACCTGCATATCTCTAGAGAATTTTGGAGATATGTGTAACCTACCAATCCGCACTCCAGTAGCGTGGTAGGTCTTAGCTCCAACCCTTCTCTCCAAGAGCGGAGATAAGAGGCCTATTCCCAGCAGTTGGAGAGTAATAGGACACTATTTTACTTTACTTTATACATTATACAAGGTTAACACATTTAAATATAAAATATTTATCACATGCTTTTCGGTGAAGTAAAACATCCTGCCTGCATCATCAATCTCCTGTCCTTATCCCACTCTAAGAGGTGTCGGCACAACATGTTGTGAACATGTTGTAAAATGATTTGGCTAGGTATTTTACGACCTACCTGACTTCGACTTACCTTAGTTGCCTTTTACATCTCGGTAAGAAATGAGGCGAGGAACCTGCATATCTCTGTATAATTCTGGGATATATGTAACCTACCAATCCACATTAGATCAGCGCGGTAGGTCTTAGCTCCAACCCTTCTCTCCAAAAGTGGAGAGGAGGCCTATGCCAAGCAGTGGGATATTACTTTACTTTTTTACTTTAAATACTTAAAGACATAAAAGGCGGTTTTATGTGAAATGTTAACTTATAATGTATTCATTATTTTATGGGAGTATTATTAGTCTGTCTATAAAATATACATTAAGGAGGAACAATGATGTGACAAAAAGTATAAGTGTGGTATAAAAATCTATGATTTTTCAATAGAATGCCTTCACCTACTTGATGGTGTTGTGTTAAGTGAGCGTTGTTTCATTACAAATGGGATACCTAAAATGGTTGATTTTAAAATAATAATTAAATGCAGACTTTCTCCTTTAAATTATTAGCACCTGGTTGACCGATTCTTGCT
Source organism: Morpho achilles (assembly GCA_947086495.1). Classification (NCBI taxonomy): domain Eukaryota; kingdom Metazoa; phylum Arthropoda; class Insecta; order Lepidoptera; family Nymphalidae; genus Morpho; species Morpho achilles. Next base: position 2,126,105 of record CAMTZB010000005.1, read on the forward strand.
CGGTAATTTTTTTACAAAAAAAAAAGTAAAAAAAAAGAGAAAACAATTAGGAAGTTAGGGAACTCAGGTACTTACATTTCTCGAAACTGCAAGTTCCCCGAATAAGCAACGCTGACTTGAGAGTTTATGGCGTAAAAACTGATTCATATAAATTTTAGTATTTTTGAATGACAAAAAACAGGGATAAAACGAATTTTTAATAAAACCTAGCTAAATCGACTAATCTCTCCCAAAACCCTTCATGCTGAATTTCAGGAAAATCGTTGGAGCCGTTTCCTAGATTCCCAAAATATATATATATATATATATATATATATATATATATATATATATATATATATATATATATATATATATATATATATATATATATATATATATGTATATATGTCTAACTAATTTAATATAAAGATAAATATAAAGATATCTAGCTTTTTAAAAACTTTTATTAATAAAGCCGTGTACGTATGTAAAGGTGATATCTTGCAAGTTAAATTTGACCCACTTCCCGGTGTCCGATTGGGCTGAAATTTTTACACAATGGTCCAATCCCGATGACAATGCATGTTTATGATAAGCATGATCTGATGCTGCTGAAAGGATTGGCTCCAGATGAGCGAACTTCTCAACGGTTAAAGGAAGGGACAATAAATTTTGTTAAAAGTTTTTATGTATTGTTAGCGTACACTATACACAATAACACGATATATTAGGAATACCACTATTCCCGTTCCGAGATGCGCTTCTCTTGAATGACGAACTAAGACTGACTGTCACTGAAACGTTTTATCAATAAGAAGACTAAACCAGTAACAACACGTCACAGTGTTGGTACCATTTTGATCAAAAAGGGCGCGATACTCTTGTTTCATGACTGTGTTGCTATAAAATACAAAGCGGAAGTCAATGGCGACAACATCATTAAAAGCTGAATAGAATATTACCACCGTCATTTCTTACCGAGGTGTTGGTGTTGTAAAATGCGACTAAAGTAAGTCGACCCAACGTGTGGTATCCGGCTGAGTAGAATAGACCAACCTCATTTCTTACCTAGGTGTCGTAAAAGGCGACTAAGGTAAGGATGATAAGGATGGAAGATAAGGATGATGATGAGGATGATGATTCGAAGGATATAAGATTAACTATAAAGTACTTGTTACAAATAAAATGGACGCATTTCACCAATGCATAGTGCCATAAGCTGACATAATCAGGAAAATAACCATAGAATTATTACTCGTAATATATAGTTGCGCAGGTTAAATGTCACTGACAGTCAAAATAAAAGAGGCAAGTTCAAACAAGTGCCAATGATGATATATCATCAAATCTTTTAAATCTCTTAGTCATGATCAACTTTGCCATTGATATTTCGACATCTTTCGAAACTGGAAAGGTGCCATCTTTCTGTTTGACCTAACGAAATATGTTATGTTGAAACAAGTTCTAATATATTTGTTAAATATGTAGTTATTTCGTAGGTGTCAACTGTGACATTGATGAAACATGTCTTATCCAGTATGTGTATAGGAAATAAGTGTATGTTGTGCATATATTGTGCAAGAATATGCAATGCAATAAATATAAAAAAAAAATTAATAAATATATGGGACAGATACACACTCAGTCGTCCATCCCCAAAGTAAGTAACTTAATACTTATGTTATGGGTGACATACAACTGGTGAATACATACTTATATATTTTTAAATACATACTTAAATACAAATATACACCCAGACTCAAAGAGCAACAAATTCTTTTATAGAAAATGTTTGCCTTGGCGGGAAACGAACCCGCGACCCACGGAGCTGAAGGCAGGGTCACTACCCACTGCGCCAACGGACTAGTCACAATTCAACATTCAACACAATTCACAGTTCAACAATGGTCTATATATCGCTCTATCCGAAGAATAAAGTCACTTACACATGAACAAACAACATCACTCACTACATATTGTCATTCATAGAAACAGATACAATCACTGCAATTAATGGACTATCTTCCACTCAAAGGATTTTTCAAATCGGTCCAGTAGTTCTTGAGATAAGCGCGTTTAAACAAACTCTTCAGATTTATACATTATTATACTAGCGGCCTGCCCCTGCTTCGCACGGGTATAAAATAATTATCCCATGTCAGTCAGTGTAAAAAAATGATTAAAATCGATCGAGTAGTTTTGATTTATTCATTACTGCCCGTGGCCCGCACGCGTTAAATTTGGAGAAAAACAATTTCCTCTCCCTATACCAAGAAGATTTCCTGCTATCTTTGGAATATCTAAATTCATATAGTACATTTTTACTTATTTACTTTTACATTTTCCCTATGTATTTTATTTTTACAATTAATTACAGAATGTCTTTAAACAAACTCTTGAAAGAGCGACATCGCTGCTAAAGTCGAAGTGTTATAGGGCGAAGCGCGGCGTCCTCACGACATTTTACATCTGTAATATCTACGAAAATATTCACTTAAATTACATGCTGTAAAGGGTCATATTGATCAATATTAAATAAACAATATATTTAAGGTTCTTAGTTGGATAAGGATTAATGCTGTATTGTATAAAAATTGCTTTGAACATAAGGCATTATTTTTCGTAAAAAGTAAATGACAAAAACTGCTATAGTGGGTTATCCATAAGAGATAGACATATACCATCGCGGACTTTTCTGTAGACCTTTTCAAGGTGTACAAATACTTAGTACATCATTTTGATAAATCTCGTAGGGTTTAGCCTGCGTTTGCAATGTAAGCGGAAAAAAATGTAATTATTTACAGAAACCTCAAAACTTACAGTATTTCTCTACTCCGTATTGAATGTTATTATACGTACAAACCTTCCTCTGGAATCACTCTATCTATTAAAAAAAACCGCATCAAAATCTGTTGCGTAGTTTTAAAGTTTTATGCATACATAGGGAAATATGGACTTTGTTTTATAATATGTAGTGATGATTGTTATTTTCCTCGCTAGAGAGCTCCCATCATAAATGCGTCCGATCGCTGCTAAATTCAAATGGTAAAAGGGCGAACCGCGTTTTTTTTTTCGAATTTGACTAATGCTGTTAGCCCTAATGCCTTTGACAGCGTCACCGATAAGTCGGGCGAGCGCGGCAGCATCGCTGAGAGGCGAAACGCGACCTCCGACGCGCTATTTATAGGCTCGCGGCGCGGCCCCTGCATTTTAAATCTGTAATATCTTCGAAACTGTTTATTTAAATTACATGCTGTAAAGGGTCATATTGATCAATATTAAATAAACAATATATTTAAGGTTCTTAGTTGGATAAGGATTAATGCTGTATTGTATAAAAATTGCTTTGAACATAAGGCATTATTTTTCGTAAAAAGTAAATGACAAAAAATGCTATAGTGGGTTATCCATAAGAGATAGACATATACCATCGCGGACTTTTCTGTAGACCTTTTCAAGGTGTACAAATACTTAGTACATCATTTTGATAAATCTCGTAGGGTTTAGCCTGCGTTTGCAATGTAAGCGGAAAAAAATGTAATTATTTACAGAAACCTCAAAACTTACAGTATTTCTCTACTCCGTATTGAATGTTATTATACGTACAAACCTTCCTCTGGACTTACTCTATATATTAAAAAAAACCGCATCAAAATCGGTTGCGTAGTTTTAAAGTTTTATGCGTACATACGGAAATATGGACTTTGTTTTATAATATGTAGTGATATGTAATCCTCAATAGTACGCCGGGTGGTATCCGGCTGAATAGAATAGTACCACCCTCATTTCTTACCGAGGTGTCGTAAAAGGCGACTAAGGTAAGTCGACCCGCCGTGTGGTATCCGGCTGAGTAGAATAGACCAACCTCATTCCTTACCGAGGTGTTGTAAAAGGCGACTAAGGTAAGTTGACCCACCGTGTGGTATCCGGTTTAGTAGAATAGACCACCCTCTTTCTTACCGAGGTGTCGTAAAATACGACTATGGTAAGTTGACGTCAGGCAGGCGGCCGGTCGTAAAAACGCAGCCAAATCATGTGACAGCATGTTTATAACATGTTGTGCCGACCCCACTTAGTGTGGGATAAGGGCAGGAGGATGATGATGTAATCCTCAATAGTATAGCAGGCTTTCTATAGCATTATTCTTTAATTACCTCATAGTGACAGGTTTATAACATGAATCAATGAAATGCAGAAAGTAATCACAGAGAAATGTGATATGAACTGGAGCGTGCAAATGAAATTGTCTGTGATATAAAACCTTTTTAATTCGCGATGGTCATTGTCAAAACAGCCTAAACACTGACTTCTTGGTCCCTGGTATAAAAATAGATTGAATGTAATTATCGTTAATGTACTCGGTAATTATTAATTTTTAATTGCGTAATTATAAGAATGTGCGATATTTGAATAAGGTCCTTTTAATCATTGACAGTTGGTTCGCAATAAATACAATCTACTTACGTTAAGTACAGTATTATTTGTCGATTCTTTTAACATTAATTACCCAAAATAACGTAGAAGTTCAACATACGATGGTTGTTTACTCCAAAATATCTTTAATATTTAAAAGTTATTCTAGTATTTATATGTATACATATATAATTTTGTAATACATGAGTTTTCAATTACTATCACCGTTTACTTAGCGCACGCAAGGAAAGATTTAAATTTTGTCATATTTTGTCATTTGTAATATTTTCTATTGTTGCTCCTCTTCTATTCATCTTAGCGTAATGCTATAAAGTCTATAGCATTCCTCGATAAATGGACTATCTTACACTAAAAGATTTTTTCAAATCGGTCCAGTGGTTTCTAAGATTAGCGCCGTTCAAACAATCAATCAATTAAAGAAACAAACAAACTCTTCAGCTTTATCACTACATAGTATAAAACAAAGTCGTTTTCTGTCTGTCCCCATGTCCCTATGTCCCTATATCTTTATGTATGCTGAAATCTGTAAAACTACGCAACAGATTTTGGTGCGGTATTTTTAATAGATAGAGTGATTTAAGAGGAAAGTTTATATGTATAATAACATTCAATACGGAGTAGAGAAATACTGTAATTTTTGAGGTTTCTAATGTGATGTCATAAATAATTAAATTTTTTTCCGCTTACATTGCAAACGCAGGTTGAACCCTACGAGATTTATCAAAATAATGTACTAAGTATTTGTACACCTTAAAAAGGTCTACAGAAAAGTCCGCGATGGTGTATGTCTATCTCTTATGGATAACCCACAATAGCACTTTTTGTCATTTACTTTTTACGAAAAATAATGCCTTTGTTCAAAGGTATTTTTATACAATACAGCATTAATCCTTATCCAATTAAGTACCTTAAATTAATTGTTGATTTAATATAGATCAATATGGCCGTTTACAGCATGTAATTTAAGTGAACATTTTTGAAGATATTACAGATTTAAAATGCCGCGAGGCGGGCATTGAATGACTGAGTTCACTGAGTGACATGGACGAATATTTTATACCCGTGCGAAGCCGGAGGAGTCCGTTAGTTATGTATACAACTTTCAAACAAGGTAACGTCTTCTATAAAATACTCTTTACATAGTTTTGAAGCAAAAACAATAAGAAAGTTCGCGTTTTCACTGAACTGAGAAAATTTTAAACTTGGTTTTTCCACGACGCAGTTATAAAGTGTGCATAGTAACGGACATTGGATGGTCACTTAGAATAAAATATTTTTAAGTACAATTTGCATTGAATTTACATATTTTTCCACATAAAAATAAGCTTCTATGTACCTTAACTAATATTCAATCTTTAATATTTAAATGAGTTATCTTGTATGTATATTTATATATTTTCGGAATCTCGGAACGATATTTCAACGATATTCCTGAAATTTAGTAAGGGTTTTTGGGGCAGAAATATTGACCTATCTAGGTTTTATTTTTAAAAATCTTGTTGTGTCACTGTTTTCAAGAAAATACTAAAATTTATGTAGAATTCAAAAGATAATTTTCGCTATCAAATGTCAAGTCATGACAGCTCATTTGGGGAACGGGCGGTCCAGAGAGGTGAAAATACCTAGGTTCGAGCTCCTCCTCAACTATTTTTAATTTTTTTTCAATTTTTTTTTATAAAATTACCGAGCAGCGCTCGGTAACGATGTGAAAAATAATCGATTTTAATAGTCGATTATCTTTTCATCAAAAATCGATTTTTGAAAAATCGATTATTTTTGGTATCCATTTTTTTTTATTTACTCTTTTGCTTGTTTTTAAGATTAGATATGCATTGTTGGATGAAACCAATTTAGCCAAACTACACATTTTAATCCAATTTCACAAACAGCGCATCTGTTATTATTTCTTGATAGTTGTTCATTTTAATTGGCCTTTATTGTAATTATTTATTAATATTAAAAAAGACAACTTTTGAAATAGCCAGAAAAAATCGATTTTATAAAAATCGATTATTTATTAATCGATTTTTTCTAACTCCCCAACGCTCGGTCACCTAGGTACTTATATTATACACATATAATGATAATCACATTGTCTTTGATAAGATCTAGCACAGTTTTGTCGTCAGCGACCGCAAACAATGTAACGATAAGTAATAGAGGTGATTCAACGAGTAACGACCGCGTTCACGACATCAAACCGTCAACTTAATATGAATATGATTTATTCCTATTTTATGTGTAGAAACCAGCTACACCCGACTGGTTTTCTCGGTTAGACCACCTAGATTCAAATCAAATCAAAATAATCTTTATTCAAATAAGCTCTTTCAAGCACTTTTGAATCGTCAAGGATCAATATGATTAATGAAGCTACAACTGGTTCGGAATGTTGCTCTTACTGAGAAGAACCAGAAAGAAACTCGGCGGTCAATTTTAAACATTTTCAATTTAACATTATTAAACCGCAGTCTTGGGAGAAGCTGAAAGGATTTTCAAATCCAGGCTTTTTTAAACATTCGTAAAAGAACCTTAGCTTTGGATGCAAATATGTTGTACTTTCGTTTTTAAAGGCATCTTTAACAATTTCCAACGTAACGTTATTTCATAATATCCAAAAGAGAAATTGAATTGCAAATAACTTGTATTATGTTGTATGGACAAAATTGTCAAATGTCATTTACTTAACAACAAAACAATTGTAAAGGCTAAAGTTGTTAAGCACACGGACATTAATTCTGTTGTACAATGTACACATTTGTTCGTTGAATTTCTCCACGCGAAGAATTTACAAGATGTCGATTTTCTCTAGTTAGGGTTGACGCTAACGAAAGTTTACTTTATTTTATACAAAAAAATCGTTTATTTGCCACAATTAATCATGTAAGTATTTTTTTACAAAAGCTTTTACATAAACAAAAGTCAAGTTATTTTTTTACGTATATCAATTAAATCAAAATAATCTTTATTCAAATAAACTCTTTCAAACACTTTTGAATCTTCAACTATCAATATGATTAATGAAGCTACAACTGGTTCGGTTGCTCTTACCAAAAAGAACCAGAAAGATACTCGGCAGTCTTTTAAACATTTTAAATTTTACATTATTAAACCCCAGTCTTGTATGAAGCTGAAAGGATTTTTAGATCCAGGCTTTTTTATCATCCAAATAATCTTCAATTTTGTAATAATGTTTACGTATAAGTATATCTCTTATACTTAGTATAAGAAAAAAATAAACTTTTCGAATACCGAGACCATCGAATGAATTGCTAACTCTACTGAGTCGCGACACAGGTATCAGCTAGCTTTTTGTGACCTCTCAATGTTCAAGTGTTCAATAGTAGAATGACTTGAGCTTCTCCTATGTCTATGATATACATCGAATTTCGTCTTATAAACATGAATTTTTCCGTGAATATTACTATATATATATAAAGACCTATTCGTACCCGATACCTAACTTCATCCGTGCATCCGAAAACGAAGACCAGACCGCCATGGAACACTTTGAAGACGCGCCAACACCGCCGCTGCGGTCTTTCCCAAGCATTCCAAACAGTCTTTCCAATTCTTGAAATTGGTGAAAAATATATGGCTATTTTTGTACAGTTCACTGGCAACCCTGTTGTCACACGTCTTAACAATGGGTAATATTTACAAAAGATGTGTGTGTGACGCAAAATCTAAAGAGGTTGGTTTATTGAAATATGCTTCCGTGTTATAATTTACATTCCAAAGAAACCCGGAAATTTGTGTTTATGTTACCTAACTGGAGATATTTAATATTCGCATTGTCTATTATGATCTAAGACCTAAGTCAACATATCATCATCATTCCTGCCCTTATCCCACTCTAAGTGGGTTCAGCACAACCTCCCTGACGTCAACTTACCTATGTCGCCTAATGAGGGTGGGCAATTCTACTCAGCCGGATATCACACGGCTAACCTAATTCAACATAAATAAAATGAAATATTTCATCAATAAAAGTATAAATTATTTTATATGATAAATCGATTAGGGCCGTTTTCTCTCGCAATTGCTAATACGAATTTAATTTTTTTTTTACAAAAACCTTTTCATTTTTCAAAAATAAATTTTATGGGGAATCGGAGAGGTAACAACTGTAACTCCTTATATGTATTCTTATAAAAAGAATACGATTATTTTCAAATAATACATGCTTTTTAAGCAATTGAAACTTTAAATAAAGCATTATTAATTCTAAGAAACAAATTTACTCATCCGTAATGGCTACCTGCACTTTATTATCGGCGATAATCGTTTATCGTGTCATCATTATTTGACTGGCCCGTTGGCGCAGTGGATAGTGATCCTGCCTTCAGCTCCGCGAGTCGCAGGTTCGATTCCCGCCAAGGGCCAACATTTTCTATAAATGAATTTGTTGGTCTTTGAGCCTGGGTGTATATTTGTATTTATTGACGTGACAACGTCTTAGATTAGGTTGCGGCTTGGAGTCACTCATGAAAAAGTGTAACGCCCGCTCACGTCTGTTACGATGAGTCACCGAACGAAAGAGAGGCCCACCGGACTGGCGAATGCCTTGTGCCCACTCAAACATGATTGGTCCGCCGCGCGCGCAGCGCAAGATTTTTTTTTTTTTTCGAATTGACAATATGCTGTTAGCCCTAAAGGCTTTTACAGCGTCACCGGGCGGGAGGGGCGAGCGCAGAAGCATCGCTGAGGTTGCGAAATGCGTAGAGTAGAGCGCAGAAGCTCTACTAGTGTCGAGGAACGTCGTCCTAAGGGTGCCTCTTGTGAGGCCGGTCCACGGCTTAGGACGAAGTGTAGTGGATAGCTGATGGCATGACTTTTTTTAGTCAATACGACGACGAAAGGGTGGCAAGAAGCCACGACCAACCGATATCAGAAATCTGGGACCTCGTCTTCGCCGGCGAAGACGCTGTGATTTTATTACGTTTTATTACGCTGTATTACGTGTTTTTGTGTTTGCGATCGTTATTTGATCGTCAAGGTCATATAGGACGCCTTTTGGACGCCTATATTTTCGGTGGTCAGCAACGCTAGAGAATTAGGCGCGTTGAATCGGTGCGTGCTCATGTCTCTGGTAAACAAAATATATTTCTATAGTTAAAATTTGTGCAATTCTTATTTTCATTCAATTCCTTGTTCCTATTGTGCAATTTAATAATATTCATATCAATAAATATTCTACTGAGAAAAAGACGTTGTCACGTAAAATTTTTGCCCGTAAAACCGACTTTACAGGCAACCGTTTTTTTAGTTAAAAAATATATATATACATTCACCAGTTGTGTGTCACCCATAACACAGGTATTAAGTTACTTACTTTGGGGACGGACGACCGTGTGTGTAAGTGTTTTATATATTTATAAATAAAAATAAAAATAATCATACGACAGACAATGTACGGGTTGTAGGCGATCCTAGACGATCATAGGCGATGATTGGTACAGTCGAATACGCTCTCTACACGATCGTGCTCGCGCTTAATTATTTGTAATCGCCGTTTATGAAGAGCCATTAAATGTATTGTGCAACAATTATTAGAGTTGTCACGCTCTTTAGTCCTACAATTTACTGCATTGTCTAATTGTCGGCGAAAGTTTATTATGCGGTTTTTCTGTTTGTGAAAACTAATTAAACATAATTGATTTCAACCACGAAAGTAAGATTATATGACGTAATAGACAATATAATTTTGTACAAAAGTAATAATAAAATTATTATGCTATAATCCGCGATGAAGTAAAATAGAAAATATATATAATGCTAAATGTAGAGTGGACAATCGACGCCGTGTGGTATCCGGCTGAATAGAATAGTACCACCCTCATTTCTTACCGAGGTGTCGTAATAGGCGACTAAGGTAAGTCGACCCGCCGTGTGGTATCCGGCTGAGTAGAATAGACTCATTTCTTACCGAGGTGTCGTAAAAGGCGACTAAGGTAAGTTGACCCACCGTGTGGTATCCGGTTTAGTAGAACAGACTACCCTCTTTCTTACCAAGGTGTCGTAAAATACGACGGAGGTAAGTTGACGTCAGGCAGGCGGCCGGTCGTAAAAACGCAGCCAAATCATGTGACAGCATGTTTATAACATGTTGTGCCGACCCCGCTTAGAGTGGGATAAGGGCAGGGAGATGATGATGTACAATCGGTTATCATACCTGATACATGCAGGAGGTAAAAACACATGCACAAACCTCCACCACCGCCACCACAATACACAAGCACTATATACGTTCACTATCACAAGCTCAACAATAGATTCGCCCCGCAATCGAAGCATCACGACCAAAATTGCAAAGCGATTTCATCGCGGATTATAGCAAAATGATTTATTATTAGTTTTGTATTGTGGATCTCCGCAAAGTTACGCCTAATTCTATAAATTATATAATTTTGTGTTGATTATCTGACTGACGTAATAGACGATATAATTTTGTGTTAAATTTTGTTTTTGATACTCTTTTGTTTCAGTATTTTTACTAGTACTTGTATACTAGTAAGTTGCGATAGCTCAGCGGTAAGACCGTGCGACTCTTTCGAGAGAGTCACGAGTTCAAATCCTTGATAGGCACTAATGAGTTTTTCTGTTAAAAAACTTGTGTCCAATGATAATTGGAATTTATCACACGCTTTTCGGCGAAGGAAAACATCGCGAGTTAACCTGCATATCTCTAGAGAATTCTGGGGATATGTGTAACCTACCAATCAGCATTGGAGCAGCGTCTTAGTTCGAACCCTTCTCTCAAAAAACTGAGAGGAGGCCTATGCCCAGCAGTGGGATAGTAAAAGGCCGTTATTTTACTAGTCCCGTGTCTTCTTACTAGTTATCATCCTTTTGTGTCTTTATCCCACTCTAAGTGGGTCGTCACATGATTTGGCTACGTACTTTACGGCCGGCCGCCAGCATGACGTCTACTTGCCTAAGTCATATTTTACGACACCTCCGTAAGAAAGTGGGTGGTCTATTCTATTCAGCCGGATACCACATGACGGGTCGATTTACCTTAGTTACCTTTTACGACACCTGGGTGAAAAATGGGGGTGATCTATTCTACTCAATATTAAAAGATATATCTGCCATTTAATAATATAAGATATGTACAGTAAATTGAAAAAAAAAATGATTTAAATGCCAGGGCCGAAAATACGACCGTTTTTTGCGGAAGGCTTTTATGAGTGAAATTGGTAGCTGCTAAATTTGGATTGGAAATTATATATCCGTCTGTCCTTTACATTTGTCATGACCTCAGCCTTACATATATACTAGCTGTGCTTGCGACTTCGCTCACGTGGAAATCAATGTATTTAATTGAAATTTTGAACATAAAAGTAGTTATAGTGAGTTATACACCATCAACTGGATGCTTTGGACTCGGTGGATAACGTGCCAGAAGACTCATTGGCGATGAAAACCTAACTAATGCTAAATTGCATAGCTTGCAACATCGGCGCAGGGTGCTCAGGTACTTCATGAACTTATTCCGGCATCGCTGTTTTATTATCGCACCGCTAGGCACCGACAGAGATTCCACCCCTATAGATATCCCGCGAAGACGCACGAAGCGTTTCGATTCCTCTTTTCTGTTGCGCACAGCACGGGAATGGAATGCTCTACCGGCATCTGTTTTTCCCAATGAGTAAAATATGGGTATTTTTAAAACAAAAGTGAATAGGCATCTTCTAGGAAAGCCATTCATCTTAAACTGTATCATTGCTTATCATCAGGCATGATTACAGTCAACCGCTCGTCTATACACAATGACAAAAAAAAATTTCATAATGTAATGCTCTTGCCTATGTTGGGAGCATGCGTAGATAAACTTTCAGCATTTTAAAAAGGACGAAGATCTTGGGTTCCCAAGCTTTTGCTCTTTAAACAGTTCAGGACTGCTAGTGGATGTTCCAGGTGACAAAATTGTAGGCTCCGACTAGTCTTTCAAAATTTAAATTCAAAAAAAGATAGAGACATGCTGTGTGACTGTTTTGTAGTATTTTTCAATTGTTTAGTACATTACTTAAATGTATTGGATTGTGAGAACATATTCTCAGGTGATTTGGCAACGTATTTTACGACCGACCCCGTGCCTGACGTCGACCTACCTTAGTCGTATTTTACGACACCTCGGTAAGAAATGAGGGTCAATTCTACTCAACCGGATATGACACGGCATAATTAACTAAGAACTAATCCAGGTAAATAGCTTCCATTTCTATTTCCTAATTTATTTTGTAGCAAATAGATTCTAATGAGATTTTGAGTAAGGTAATGCATATTACGTGATTCATTGTTAGTAATTGAACTGCTAATGCGTTTCTAATTGTTATTAACTAACAATCGCCAGCGGCTCTGCCTGCGTGGAATAATTAATAATAATAGTCTTTTGTTAACCATAAGAAATGATTAAAGTGGGTTAACCTCAAAAGGTAGCCATATGCTGTTGCGGAGTTTTATTTAGAACTTTTAGAGGGAAACAATTTTGTAATACATAATTTTTGAATACCTATCACTGTTTACCCAGCGCACGCTAGGAAAGTTTTAAATTTTGCCTTTTTTGGTAATATTTTTTATTGCTGCTCCTCGTCTATTTCTCTCAGCGTGAAATTATATAGTATAAGCTAAATAACATCACACCTTCCTCGATAAATGGCCTATCTTACACTGAAAGAGTTACAAAAGTAATAATAAAATTATTTTTCTATAATCCAAACCGACATCCAACACGACCAAAATCGCAAAGCTTTGCGATTTTGGTCGTGGACGTATATAGTGCTTGTGTATTGTGGTGGCGGAGGTGGAGGTTTGTTCATGAGTTTTTTACGAATCCTGCATGTATCAGGTATGATAACCGATTGTCCACTCTACATTGAGCATTATATATATTGTCTATTTTACTTCTTCGCTGATTATAGCAAAATAATTTTATTATTACTTATGTATTATGGATCTCCGCAAAGTAACGCCTAATTCTATAAATTACTAAAAGAGTTATTCAAATCGGTCCAGTAGTTCCTAAGATTAGCGCGTTCAAACAATTAAACAAACAAACTCTTCGGCTTTTTATATTAGTATAGATGACTCGAACCAAAAAAAAAACGGAATTTTCTATTTATTATATTAACTAACATATTATAATCTTTAGTACCTATTATTGTATTTTAACTGATGCAAACATTAACAAAGATTCATAAAGCCTGGTAATGTTCTGTAATTCTCAATAGTTCAGCGCTTTCAGAGGTCAGAATAGATCGCAAAGGTCCCCCTTTGACCCCTGTCGCTTTGTAATGGCTGTTGTAAGAGTTACACGACTTAACGTCTCTATAAATAAGAATGAAAGTTTGTAATACTAACTCTTAAATAATCAGTAATTTGGTGACCGATCGGTAATTTTTTTTAAAGATAAAAAAATGAAAATTGAAAAAAAAAATGAAAAAGTCGGGCCTTTTTAAACTGCCCGTTCCCCAAATAAGCTATGTTTGACAGCGAAAATTGTCTTTTGAATTCAACGTACATTTTAGCATTTTCCCGTAAACATGGATAAAAAGACTTTTGTTTTTAAATGAAACCTAGCTAGATCTATTGTTTCCCCTCAAAACCCCCCCATATGTCGAATTTCATGAAAATCGTTCGAGACATATCCGAGATTCGGAAAATATATGTATAAATACATACAAGATTAACTCATTTAAATCCGCCGTGTGGTATCCGGCTGAATAGAATAGTACCACCCTCATTTCTTACCGAGGTGTCGTACAAGGCGACTAAGGTAAGTCGACCCGCCGTGTGATATCCGGCTGAGTAGAATAGACCAACCTCATTTTTTTTACCGAGGTGTCGTACAAGGCGACTAAGGTAAGTTGACCCACCGTGTGGTATCCGGTTTAGTAGAATAGACCACCCTCTTTCTTACCGAGGTGTCGTAAAATACGACAGAGGTAAGTTGACGTCAGGCAGGCGGCCGGTCGTAAAAACGCAGCCAAATCATGTGACAGCATGTTTATAACATGTTGTGCCGACCCCACCTAGAGTGGGATAAGGGCAGGAAGATGATGATGATTAACTCATTTAAATATTAAAGATTATAACAACTAATTTTCAAGCATATTAATAGTGTTAGTCATCACCCGATTCGAAATATTCAGCGAAAATCAATGACTAATTATTCAAAATTTCTCTCTTCAAAATGAATCGATTTGTAAAATATAAAATCGAAGGCGAATCGAATGAATCGAAGAAGAATAAAGTCCACTAGTACTAATAAAAATTAATATAGAGGCACTATTTGACTAAAATAATGTGAAAACGCGTATCTCGTATCTAAACAATAAAGAAAAAAAAACGGTTGCCTGTAAAGTCGGTTTTACGGGCAAAGATTTTACGTGACAACGTCTTTTTAAATGTGATGGAGTGGGAGAGAGACGCAAGGCATTCGCCAGTCCGGCGGGCCTCTCTTTCGTTCGGTGACTCATCGTAACAGACGTGAGCGGGCGTTACACTTTTTCATGAGTGACTCCAACCGCAACCTAATTTAAGACGTTGTCACGTCAAAATAATCGATTAATTTACAAAATCAATAATTTTTCACATCCCCACAGTACATCCTTATTTGGAATACTGGGAGGCAACCTTCCGCGATTCTCTCTGCATAAGTGAGATTAAAGTTACTACGCTGTCATTTGTGCATATTCTGTTAAAATCCGCCATTGAATTCTATTGAAATTGATATATATCCTCCTGCCCTTATCCCACTCTAAGTGGGGTCGGCACAACATGTTATAAACATGCTGTAACATGATTTGGCTGCGTTTTTACGACCGGCCGCCTGCCTGACGTCAACTTACCTTAGTCGTATTTTACGACACCTCGGTAAGAAGGAGGGTGGTCTATTCTACTAAACCGGAAACCACACGGTGGGTCAACTTACCTTAGTCGCCTTTTACGACACCTCGGTAAGATATGAGGGTGGTCTATTCTACTCAGCCGGATAACACACGGCGGAATTCTATTGAAATTTATATGAAGTGTAAAAGAACTTCGTATATATTCGTTGCAAATAAATCTATTTACAACAATCTACGGTCACTCAAATATGAATTATAGTGGCAACTAAGCCATTAGTTTCACAGTCTCAGGGTCTCCGATTATAAATTCATTTCCGGTTTGTACTATCAAAATTTTTGTGGAACCTCCGGACAACCAGGTTCCACTAATGCGACAGCTCAATCTCAGTGGTCAAGAATCTTACTATGTACATCAAGGTTCAGAATAAACCGCCTTGTATGTTTTTCGAAAATAGTTTAACTCCCACAAGAAAATATTCGCAATAAAAACTTCCGCCTCTGTACTAATAGAATTGCGAAAGTCTGTCTGTTACGCTTTCACAGCTAACCCGCTCGATCAGCGACCTTCTAAGACTACAACCTTCTAAGGGACAATAAAGAAATCCTGATTTAAAAGCATCAATAAAAAAAAATATGGAGAAAAATTTTTTAGATCGTTGATTTAGACCAAAATAAATTTAAAAATAGTCATAATTCTTCTGCCCTTATCCTACTAGGGCGGATATCCACTTAGATATTTTACGGCCGACCGACTGCCTGACGTCAATTTACCTTAGTCGCCTTTTACGACACCTTAGTAAGAAATGAGGGTGGTCTATTCTACTCAGCCGGATATCCTTGCAGAAAACTATAGGGAAATATTTCATTTGTGCAAGCATACTGTCTATTGCAAAAGCAACGCTTAGTAAGTTTTAATGCCTTTTACGTAACTTCGCTTAAACTTTTAAGTGAATACCGCAAAATTTAATGACAAATAATAAACATGTTTTTGGACACAATACAACGTTCACACTTTGACCACTCTCTGAGAGAAAACACTTTCACCGAACATCGTACACCTTTCGCATAAAAAGTACTGAAAGAGAAGTTTTTAACTTCAGAATTATACAAAAAATACATGATTAATCTTTTGTATATTGAGTGTCACCTATAAAACTGACATTATTATTTATCTTTTCTTTAATATTTAAATGAGCTAATCTGATTTATTTACAACAAAAATGTACAAGTTATATATATCTTAAATTACTTACACGCTAGGACTATACGAATCATGCCCACGTGTCATGTTAATCTTGTGGATTATTGCTAACAATGTTCTAGGGACCAAACTTTACACCACTTTGATTGGAAATCAGTTTGATATAAAGTTTTGCCGCGTAAATTCCGGCTCCGTAGAAACTTAATGTACCAATAATCTAAACCATCCTCAAAAATCTTTGAGTAAAAACTATACAAAAATCCATTCAGTAGGTTTTAGGAAACTCAATGACGTCCAGACAAACAGCATTTAGCGACTTTGTTTTATAATATATACTCGTATAGATACCTACTCTAAGTGGGGTCGGCACAACATGTTATAAACATGTTGTTACATGATTTCGCTACGTATTTTACGACCAGCCGCCTGCCTGACGTCAACTTATCTTAGACGTATTTTACGACACCTCGATAAGAAAGAGGGTGGTCTATTTTACTTAACCGGATACCACACGGTAAGTCAACTTACCTTAGTCGCCTTTTACGACACCACGATAAGAAAGAGGGTGGTCTATTCTATTCAGCCGGATACCACACGGCGGTTCGACCTACCTTAATCGCCTTTTACGACTCCTCGGTAAGAAAAGAGGGTGGTCTATTCTACTCAGCCGGATACCACACGGTGGAATATATATAGATACCATATAATTTGAATTTCATAAACGATTTTCATGAAATTGAGTATCGGGGTTTTTGGTTGATTTAAACAAATGTCGTATTCCTAATTTCAAGCTTAAACAAATGTCGTTGCTTGGCGTTTATTCCTGATTTAAGCTTTGAAAAACTCCTGCAATATTATTAGAAAACAAAGGCTAAATACGCTGTCACTTGCAAAGTTATAATAGCTCAGTTGGGAACGGACCCATTTAAAAACTAAAAATACCCCTTCAATTCCCAAATATGCCTATCCATTTTCTTATATCGAATTTTTTATATCTTCTAAAAAGATACCGAGTAACGCTCTTCTCACCCAGGCACTGAACTTATACACTGTCCATTATATTAACCATCTTTTGACAGATTGACGATTTACATATTTAGTGATGTCCTAAAGATTCTCGTATGCGATACCATTCCGATTATAGTACCTACTATCATTAATCGAATTACGTACCTAAGTAATTCGATTAATGATAACCTACGTAAACTAATAACAGATATAGAAATCAACATTTTGATTTAATATTGCCTTAGTTTTTTGAAAATAAATGTTAATCCGTGTGTATTTATTATAATCATAAAAAATATATTATACATCAACTGGCAACATCAACAGACCTTCCGCTCGGCCGCCATTTTGACGTGATCTGTCACTCTCAACGAAACGCCCGTGATAGTCACACGCATTTACGTTCGCTGAGTGTTCTCTCGCATCTGTTACACCTTGAGTTAAGTAGCTTTATTCCTCGGAAAAACTTTTGTGAAACTTATATTAATTGATCGTAAAATGCCGAAAGGACGTGTGTTGAAAGCACAATCGAGACAGTGTTAAAACTTCATGAGTATTTTGAGCAAGAAAATCAAAATCGCGGACCTCTTATACCTATCACGCAAGTCCGAAACCGTGTTGCAGCCGCGTTGGGGATCAGTCTATCAACTGTGACTAAAATCACTACTGATGCCTACGGCAGGAGCGGCTTGGAGCAAAACAAACCATCTACACCAAAAAGAAAGCGCCGGGCTCATAAGGTGACAGCTGTTGATGACTTTGACGCTGACGCTATTCGTCGTCATGTATATGATTACTACTTGAGAAAAGAAATTCCAACTTTGAGAAAACTTATTGTTTCTTTGAAAAGAAGTGGTCTATTTCATGGTGAAAAATCTTCTTTGGTCAAAGTTTTGAACACAATTGGCTTTTCATATAAAAAGTTAAATAAAAGAAAATTATTAATGGAACGCACAGATATAGCTATAGCACGTTGTGATTTTTTAAGAGAGGCAAAGAAAATACAAGATTGGGCAAATATTGTTTTCACGGATGAAACATGGCTCAACGCTAACCACACACTATCATCTCGTTTCTGGACTGATGATACTGCTGATTCCACTTCCTCAGTACCAATGGGAAAAGGTGAGCGCCTAATCATTTGCCATGCAGGTACAGCAAAAGGATTTGTACAAGACGCACTGTTGGCATTTAAATCGAAGAAATCAAATGACTACCACGAAGAGATGAATGCAAATGTGTATGAAGAGTGGTTCAAAAAAATGCTCATTTCATTGGAAGAACCATCAATAATTTTTATTGATAATGCGCCCTACCACTCCCGTCAAATTGACAAAATGCCAACACAGGCTAATAAAAAGCATGAAATAATTAATTGGCTTCGGGACAATGGAGAAAATGTGGACGACTCAATGTTAAAAGTTGAATTAATAAAAATATTAAAAACCAAAAAGAGAGCAAAACGCTATGTAATCAATGAAATGGCAGCAGAATATGGCCATACTGTTCTTCGGATTCCTCCATACCACTGCCAGTACAACGCAATAGAACTTATATGGGCACAAGTAAAAGGGCATGCTGCGAGATGCAATACAAGCCCCCCATTCACAGCGAATAAAATGTTGCAATTGCTAAAAAATGCTTGCACCCACGTAACGGCCGAGAACTGGGCAAGTGTGGTGGAAAGAACTAAAAGAGTAATATTCTCTGATTGGGAACGTGATATTGCGTTTGATAATATATTATCTACACAAGAGCTAATAATAACTGCTACTGAAGACTCCTCATCGGAGGAGTCTAGTGTTGATTATCATTCCGACGACTCGTGCTAATAAAATAAATTAAAATATCCTGATTGTTTTATTTGTATTCATGTATTAACTAAGAAGAAAGTAAAACTTTATATAATGTTATTAAATGTCTTTTAATACTCGTAACATCGATTTCTACCGATTATTTTTAATCTGTGGCATAATCGTAGTAACCATTATGTGTGACATCACTAAGTGGGCGGTACCCATCCATAAAGTACAAATATTATTTGTATGATATTTGTACGTAAGCAATACAAAACTTAATGAGCGTGAGCTGTCAAAAGACTGATAATATGATGGACGCAGTATAATATGACCTACATTAATTTTGCATTCAAGTCACTAGTGCAGTGTGTCACTAGAAGCAAAACAAAAAGCAGAACTTTCAATAAATTGATCGGACGATGGCCGACTTACGCATATAGCATTTAGCCTTTGTAGCCAAAGCATTTTAGACTGCAACCGGCAAGTTATAAAGACTGTATATATCTACAACAATCTATGGAATGAATATATATCAAACTTATTCGAAGCATGACCGATTGCCCTTCGAGTGTTCTAAAACATTATTTATACGCAATTTAGAGGCGTGTTCTCAGCCATAGATATCTTTTTTTGTTAAATGAATTATCGGCAATAATTTATTTTTATACATTCTTGAGAATGTTATTATCATTCTCTTGCCCTTATCTCACTCTAGTAGTCTCAACTAAGTAAGGTCGGTACTATTTATCATGTTGTAATAAGATTTGGCAAAGTAATTTGCGACCGGCCGCATGCCTGACGTCAACCCTCTTTGGGTATAATATTGGCCTACTTCATCAGTCTAGACGGCCGAGGATGTTGACGTCATAGCGTTCAATTTACCTTAGACACCTCTTACGATACCTCGGTAAGGAATGAGTGAAAGGAACGGATATGAATGGATTATATTTAGATTATTGTATAGAACCGGCTATACTCACGTCTTATTCTATCGGGTTAGCCCGACTAGTTTCGAACCCATCCGGGGCACTTATTCATGAGCTCTTTACACGACGTTATCGCGGCGGGAACTATATTTAGATTGTTTTAAGTAAATAAGAGACCATAACTACGATCCTATTGATTTCATAGGACCATTTAATTCAGCCAAATGATCCATAAGTCTTTATCATCCTCCAGCCCTTATCACACTTTAAGTGGGTTCGGCACAACATGTTATAAAAATGTTGTAAACATGTTGTCGCATAATTCGGCTAAGTATATTATGACCTGCTGCTTGCCTGACTTCATCAATGATCCATAAGTGTTAATTTGTGTCCGTAACCAGAGTGCCTAATACCTCAGTATGGAGCAATTTGAAGTCCTCTTGATGTGTGAAAAAATAAAGTGACATCATAACATCTAAAATATCCGCAATCTCCACTAATGGCATCCCAATAAGAGAGGCATATTTGTACCGCTTTAGGCAAATTAACCGTTGCATCTTACACAATGGGTAGGACCAAATTCAGCGAAGAAGAAACTTTCAAATTGCAACATAATTCTGGTTTAAGTTAATTTGGTTAATTGTCCTACTTTCTTATTACAAATTACACCGTAAATAGTAATAGTCTGGTAGGTAGATAAAACTGTGGGCAGTATCAGATAACCCACATCTTTTAAGGTTAAAAAATTGCAAACGCTGATTATTTTTTGGACAATCTATGAGATGCTGGTATGGATCTATGATATGATATACAAGGTGGATGCACATTGCGGAGAAATGGGATGTCTTGCGCACACATGCGGAGGTCTATGTCCAGCAGTGTACTGTGATAGGCTGATGGATGGATATGTTATGCTGAAAGGACTTATGATGTTTATTGCATCACCAAGTGTGATGGGTTTGCTTCTGGTTCCCTAAGTGTAAAGGTAAGTAGAAGAACTTAGAGGTCACCAGTATCTGGAACATTATAAAAGTAAGTGCAATAAGGCTACACTTAAGCTTGCTGAAGCGAGTAAGTCAGAGGGTCCAATTTGCAGTAACGGGGGGAGTGCAATGACTTGAAAACCGTTATCCCAAGAGTAAGTGCTATAAGGCAAGTCCTAAAGTTATTGAAACGAGTAAGTTAGGAGCTGCAATATGCCGCAATCAAACGGAGAGCAATGACTCGAAGACCGTCGCATGTCACCCAAAAGGGGACACTCCAGGCGTTACCTACAGGGAAACTGACGTCCAGTTCGATTATATCACCAAAGTGGTCGATGTATCTGGTACTCCCAATGCAGCGATCTGTTTGGAGCGACCACTGATTAAAGAAGTCCTGACACAGAGCTCTTTAGGGTACAGAGCTGCTAGCGGGGATGAAGGAAAGGTACATAACGTTGCATATTTTCGCCACCGGTAGCGTGGTGGAGCACTAACAAGTTTTTAGTCGGCTAAAATCCTACATACCAGCCGCGCGTTCCCATTGGATAGCGATACTCATGAGATTTCCGGTTAAAAAAGTTTAAGATTTTTCATGCTATTTACATTTTGTGGAAACCGGTCATACTTACGGCTTATTCTGTCGGGTTTGCCCGACTAGTTTCGAACCCATCCAGGGCAATTATTCTTGAGTTCTATACACGACCTTATTGCGGGACCTTATTAAGTGCCCCGGATGGGTTTCAAACTAGTCGGGCTAACCCGATAGAATAACACGTAAGTATAGCCGGTTATATACAGTAACTAGAAATACTACTCACGATAGCTTAAAAAGTACGATGAGATTCAAAGGGCTACTAGGTAGTACCATTTTGTGGTTGTTTTGTATACCTTTTTATAGTTATAATATTCCGTTGTGTAAGAATTGAAACAATTTACACGTGCAAATAGTGTATAATTATATTTATTTAACTCACATTGTCGATTTAACCTACTTTAAAATTGGGCAATAAGTTACGCTACCTTAATCATAACTGAATTACAACGGCATCTAGTGTTCTAGTTCGAAAAAGATGAGGGTCAAATAAATTCTGCATTTTACTGAAATATAGGTATACCTATTTTTAAACCTGGTATAACATACAGCGATTTTATCACCTCGATTTTATTCGGTTTAGTACTTTTTTTTTCTAGAGGAGGGGAAATCCATTATGGACTTTAGCTTTTAACAAGCACTACACGGCAACTTACATCTTCAAGAATAACACTACGTACTCGATAACTTAACAAGTTCCTTCACTTATATCGTTATGTTACGTTTGAGAAAACATCACGATGTCAAAGTACAGCCAAAACCAGTCGCAAGTGACGGAATGAATTTATAATAACGTATTACTTTTAAATCATGACAAGTGAGCACTCGCAATGTCCAAATAAGTGCGTTTGGCCTTAGAATTTGAGGCCGCATTTGGACATTTAGATTTTTGTTTGTAAGCGTTGCGGACACCTTTTATACACTATGAAGTATGTTTTCCATCATCATCCTCCTGCCTTTATCCCACTCTAAGTGGGGTGTCAGACGATTTGGGTACGTATTTTACGATCGGCCGCCTGCTTGACGTCAACTTAAATGTCATATTTTACGACACTTCAGTAAGAAAGAGTGTGGTCTATTCATCAACCAAGTACCACACGGTGGGTCAATTTACCTTTGCCACCTTTTACACCTCGTTAAGAAATGAGGGTGGTCTATTCTACTCAACCGGTTTAAACATATAAAAACAAATAAAATAAGTATAAAATTCATATGCAAATGTTACCCTTTAACAAAAAAAGTCAAACTCAAAGACTGTTGAAGGGATTTTCATATGGCTTTCACCAATAGACAGAGTGATTCATGAGGAGACAATTTTAATAGTTTTACTGTGTGTAGATATGATAACTAACTATAAAATATGATAAATAATTGGAAGTCTCCAAGATATAAAACAAATCAAGTTAAAAAAGCTTTGAACTAATTTTCATCCCCTGTTAACGGTTTAGGAGTTCCCTCGTCTGGAGCTAATCCTAGCAGCAGTATCAGGTCATGCTGATCAGAAACATCCATTGTCATCGGAACTGGACCAGTATATAAAATTTCTGCTCAATTGGCCCTCAGGAAGTCCACGGCACGATGACCAGATTACAAAAATAATGAGAATATTATTTTGCTATAATCCGCGATAAAAGAAAATATATGTAATGCTAAATGTAGAGTGTACTATTCGTTCTCATACCTGATACACGCAGAATTTGTAAGAACTCATGCACTACCCGACACTGATGGCACAACAATACACAAGCACTGCACAAATTCACCACCACAATCTTAACAATTGTTTCGCACCGTAACCGAAGCATAGTCAGGAGATAGACTCGACAAAATAGCAAAGCTTTGCGGTATGAAAACGAATAGTACACTCTACATTTAGCATCACATATATTTTCTTTTATCGCGGATTAAAGCAAAATAATATTCTCATTAATTTTGTATTATGGACCTCCGCAAAGTAACGCCTAATTCTATAATTGATCTAGATTTCATAAGTCATAATGTAATGCTCCTTCCTGTGTTGGGAGCATGCGCTGATAAACTTTCAGCATTTTTAAAAAAGGACGAAGTTCTTGAATTAACAGGCTTTGACTCTATAAGTAGTTCTGGACTTCTAGTGGATGTTCCAAGTGACAAAATTGTGTGTGTAACAAACTGGAGCGATGCGGTTCCTACAGTTGCTATTGGTGGCTAGTTTGTGTAATCATAGTGTTGACCATGTCTACGTCATAGTTTGATGTAATTCCATACGTTTACCGTAAAGTGCATGCGACCGACTAAACAAGGCCGCCACTTTCGAAACTATCCTAATATCAACTTTGCTTTTTTTTATAAACTAAGCTTAATAAATATAGCCGTTTACCTACCAAAAACTTTAAACTTTAACTGTAACTTTTAATTTAAGCTTTATCAAAATAAGCACAGTTAGTGCTCGCTACTTTTAGTGTAACATAGCGTACTATTTTTTTTTATTATAGAGAAGTATTCAAACCTATTTTTTTTTGATAATATCAAAAAATTTTTGCTCTTTAAAATTACGGGTGCCGTATATTATCCGGCTGAATAGAATAGTACCACACTCATTTCTTACTGAGATCTCATAAAAGGCGACTAAAGTAAGTCGACCCGCCGTGTGGTATCCGGCTGAGTAGAATAGTCGAGTAAGGTAAGTAGAACCATCGTGTGGTATCCGGTTTAGTAAATAGACCTACCTCTTTCTTACCGAGGTGTCGTAAAATATGACTGAGGTAAGTTAACGTTAGGCAGGCGGCCGGTCGTAAAAACGCAGCAAAATCATGTGACAGCATGTTTATAACATGTTGTGCCGACCCCACTTAGAGTGGGATAAGGGCAGGAAGATGATGAAATAATAATAAATATGTATATACTTGTGTTATGGGTGATAGACAACTGGTGAATATATATACATATATATATATATATATATATATATATATATATATATATATATATATATATCATCATCCTCCTGCCCTTATCCCACTATAAGTGGGGTCGGCACAACATGTTACAAACATGTTGTCATATGATTTGGCTATGTATTTTACGACCGGCCGCCTGCCTGACGTCAACTTACCTTAGTCATATTTTACGACTCCTCGGTAAGAAAGAGGGTGGTCTATTTTACTCAACCGGATACCACACGGTGGGTCAACTTACCTTAGTCGCCTTTTACGACACCTCGGTAAGAAATGAGGTTGGTCTATTCTACTCAGCCGGATACCACACGGCGGGTCGACTTACCTTAGTCGCCTTTTAGGACACCTCGGTAAGAAATGAGGGTGGTACTATTCTATTCAGCCGGATACCACACGGCGTATATACATATATATATATATATATATATATATATATACATCTTGCACGTCATGTTGCGTCCTACATGGCACTTTTTACCGATCTTGTTGCGTCCAACCGACTTGTTGCATCCAGTATACGGACGCAGGATAAACCAACCCTAAAAATTTGTCAGGAGCCGTGTTTTTATATGTATAATGCGTGGGAAAAAAATTGGAGTGGACGTTATTTTATCGCGGGAATGAATTCCGATGTATTTATTAGTTCAGCGAGTTGCCGCGCACAATTTGGAGGTCGCTACGTGCTCGCGTATATTTGGGCACGTATATTATATTTCTGATGCTAGCATTCTATTGCCTCCGACGTATATTTAAAAAAGTTTTTTTCAATTTTTATTTAGGATTATCTTGCGTCCAAATTTCTTCCCAATTTAATCGATTTTATAAGTGATGCGGGGGCCCAAGGGGTGCGCGCGCGAGTCCTGCGTTTTGTTAATAAACAAACATTGAGCCGTTAGGACGCGTTTTAATTTGCAAAGTGATTGTACTCATAATTGCGTATATTATTAATATTGTAAAACTGTAAATATGAAGAGAGCGGATAAGACATCGCTATTTGCTAAATCAGATCTTCTTATTTGTGCTTAAGGATCCCAATATTAAAAAAGTCATTCGGAAAAACATTTTATTAATGTGGTTTCAAGAAAAGTAAGAGAGTTAGCAAAATTATTAATCGAAATTTAAAAAATTAACAATTCTATAATAAATTTATTGAGTGCCTTAAAACCATTCAGTTAAGATCTTATGGCGGAGGCAACTAAAGTTGTAGATAACTGTGATGCCAAAAAGTATAGATTCGAAACCTTCTTTTGCTATGAATGTTTCAACTACTTTTAAACAATGCTGCAATATAGCCATTATGTTTGCATTGAAAAAACAAGGTCCTTACAATGAAATCAATAACGCAGAAACAGAAGCAGATCTTAAGACATTAATGCATCTTATAGATGCAATTTTGCGACATGTCATCTCCAGTCAAGCTGCAACAGATTTAAACAATAAGAAGTGGAATAATGTCACTATAGTCCCGTTAGCCAATGAAGCTGCAGCCAAAATCAAATCAGGGTACTACTGTTGCAACGTATATTCAGTTATTAGATAACATTTATTGCAAAGTTTTATTATTATTACAAAGTTCTCGAGGGATAACCAAGATTATCTGGACCCAAAAACCCAAAATCAATTTCGTCTACGCGACTCAGAAAACATTTAGCAACCTTTTTACAAATATTTAGCATAACTGAGAATGATATGAAACATTTAGCTACGTTTATGGGCCATACCGGTGACGTGCATAAAAAGGCATATGGATAACGGATTACGTGGCATCATCACTATCAGCCCATTTTCGTCAATAGCTGGACATAGGCCTCTCCAATTATTCGCCACTTAGTCTGATCCTTGGCTTTCTGCTTCCATCCACTGCCCGCTGTCCTACGTATATCGTCACTCTATCGAGTCTCAGGGTGTCCTACACTACGTTTCCCGATTCGTGGTCTCCACTCCAGAACACGTCTACCCCAACGGTCATCGGTTCTGCGACAGGTATGGCCGGCCCATTGTCACTTCAGCTTGCTTATGCGCTTAGCTATGTCGGTGACCCTAGTTCTCCGACAGATTACTTAGTTGCGAATACGATCCCTCAGAGAAACCCCGAGCATAGCTCTTGCCATAGTCTGCTGAGCGTCTTTAAGCTTGTGGACCGCCGTAGCTGTTAGTGTCCACATTTCGGCACTGTAAGTCAAGACAGGTAGGACACACTGGTTAAATACTTTAGTCTCTGACTAAAGTAATACTTTAGAATACTTTAGACTCTGCGGGATGGGTGACGAGAAGACTCAACGTAGATTGCGGAATGCTGCCCAGCCTAGCTGTATCCTTCTCACAATCTATGATAAGTACATTTACCTAGGACAGACGCACGAACTAGAAAACAACAATTTCGAGTGTGACCCCATCTAAGGAAATCGGTCCCGGAGCAACGTGCTCGTTGCACATGTTTTTGGTTTTACTCAAGTTCATCCGGAGAGCGATCTTATGAGAAGAAACAGCCGGTCCATGCAACATCCATTGCAAATCCTCTATGGATTCAGTCGTTAAAACCATATCATCTTACGCGAATCTGAGATGAGCGCCATTGATGTTTATGCCATGACCAGTCCAATTCAGCGTCTTAAACATATCCTCTAGTGCGTTTGAAAACAATTTCCTTTTTTGTATAACACTATACTTCTGTGCCATGCCTTTGGAGTTCTCCCGGCAAAGAGAAGGGTATTAAACAGCTCTTGAAGCTCTGTTACCAATAGAATTCCACCAGCTTTTAACAGCTCTGTTGTAATACCATCCTCACCCGTGATTTTTCTATTTTTAAGCTGTCCAAGGGCTAAAACAATTTAATTTAGATGGATATCAGGCAGTTTTTCCGTATAGTGGCGGCTTAATTTGTCCTCTGTGTGCAGTGGTAGCATGCGATCCGTAAAATTCGGCGTAGTGGCTTTCCACTTCCGAGAGGATTTCCGGTTTGGACGAGTAACGACTTTCCCTTTAATGTGGCTAACTTCGTCAGGTAACTTTTTCCAAGAGGTTAATAAACACTTTTGGACCCCGATTCTGCTCAATTGATTTTTGAGCGTATTAGCTAATTGGAGGTCGCGTCGTTAACCATCTTGGTAATTATTTTGTTTAAAGCCTCTACTTCTCACGAAGTTAGCATAGGGTTCGTCGCTCTGCCATTAATAGGAGAGTATCTCCCGAAAGCTTTGACTTCATGCCCTTACGTTGGCTTTCTCAAATTTTTGTGCCCTCATTTCGAAGGACTTCTGCTACTCGGTCGAGTTTTTGCCCTACGTTATCCGTGGTTTCCAGAGTAGTGAATTGGTTTTAAGTTGTTTCTAGAATGTTACAGATCCAATTACGGTTTGGAGAACATTCAGACGCACTGTTGATTTCATCAAACGGACCCGTTCCAGCTTTAGATAAATATTCAGAGTGCCTCGTACCAACCTATGGTTGCTAATAGCCGGTGGTAAGCACCGAGACATCCCTAAATATACGCTTCTTGTCCGTAATAATAAAATCAATCTCATTTTTCGTCCGCCCACCAAGACTTCGCCAAGTCCACCTACTTTGGGGCTGTTTCTTGAAAAAAGAATTCATCAAAAACAACTCCTCCTTCTCGAGAAAGTCGACAAGCATTTTTCTGCACTCGTTCTTTCGACCCAAATCAAAAGGTCCTACAACTAATTCAACACACAACACAATTTTACTCCCACTTTAGACTTAAAGTCCCCCATAACAACGTTGAAGTGGGCTCTAGAGGTATGGCGTAAGGCTTAAGTTATATCCTCATATAGAGTTTCCACTTCCGAATCCGTTTATGACTCCGAGAGCGCGTACGCTAATACCACCTTAAGGGTATACCATGCAGATATTTTCAGCACGAGATACGCAACCCACGGAGACACACCGGTAGTTTCTAAAACGTTGTTACAAAGGCAGGGTATCACTCATCATCACTCACCTGCCTATAAAAGCTTTCTTTATTAGTCAACTGAATGACGAGGATAATAAGTTACTTACCTGTTCATAAAAGCTCACTTAGTAATAAGTAAACGACTATAAAAAAAATTATTTAATAATATGACTCACGTGCCATATTTAAGTATTAGAAATCTGATGAAGTCAATGGAAGCCGTTAAGTCAATGTTACGCATAGGTTCATACAGCAGCAATATTCGGAAGCATTTTAGTTGAAACAAAGAATGGATGTAATAATGTCAATGTAATATCAATAACATATATTGAATAATATACGGAATCAAGTTAGATATAAATTAATTAGGAAGCGTGAAAGCCTAAACAGTGTACGAAGTATATACGAAAATATACAATGTGCCACATTATTTCGACGCCGAACGGAACCGCTAAGTGATTGAGAAATTTTTAAAATTGAATATCGGTATAAAACTTATTAATGGAATTTAAAGTTGTATACTGAAATAATACAGATTTAAAGGTATAGTATACGCTTTAATTTAGTTAAAAATCCCTTCAGAAATGGTAGACGCAACAGGGTTCGAGTTTAAAATGACGCAAGAAGACTTCTGCGATTTAAATATATATATATATATATATATATATATATATATATATATATATATATATATATATATATATATATATATATATATATATATATATATATATATATAAATAAAAAAATAATATAAATATATATATATATTTTTTTTTTTTCAATACATACTTAAATACAAATATACAACCAGACTCAAAGACCAAGAAATTCATTTTATTGAAAATGTTGGCCCTCGGCGGGAATCGAACCTGCGACCCGTGGAGTCGACGGCAGGATCACTACTGCGCCAACGAGCCAGTCACGCTTTGAACTGATTGGCGAAAATAAAAAGGAAAATTAGACCTCCCATTTAACAAACACTGTATGGTGAAAAATTGCGAAAGCATTTACGCACATTTCGCCATCAAAAAAGAGGAGGTACGACAAAATCATAGATTATTGCCATAGATTAAATCTATAAGAAGATTTACGCTTTTTTGTGTTTGAGAACAATAAAATTTACCACATAGGTTAAACTGCGGTTAACAGTTTCCAATTTAGTAACAGACATTGACCCCATTAGGTGATGGTAGAGTCCATTAAAATGTACACATTAAAAGCATTAACAAGTGAAATCGCAAGCGTTTGTTTTATTTTCATTGTTATTGATTAACGAAATGGATGGTAATGAACGTGAGAAAAGAAAGTAAAAGAAAAAGCTTTGGAAGATTTGATATTTTCAAAAGTTATGTTTAATTGTTTTGTTCATCATTCTCCTACACTTATATCACTCGAAGTGGGATCGGCACAACATGTTATAAACATGTTGTCGTATGATTTGGCTACGTATTTTACGACCGGCCGCCTGCCTGACGTCAACTTACCTTAGTCGTATATACGACACCACGGTAAGAAATAAGGGTGGTCTATTCTGCTCCTTGGACAACACACCTTGATCAGAAATAAGGGTGGTCTATTCTGTTCAGCCGGATAGCACTAAGTTGATTTTATATTAACAAAAATTTTTTTTATAATTTCTCTATAATTAAAAAAATAGTATCTATGTTACGCTAAAAATAGCAACTTTGATTATTTTTCATAAAGCTTTTTGTAGGTACCCTACATACAACTTATGTTGTATAAACGCTATATTTAACATTACTAAATGTAGAGTTTAAGTTTTTCCTCGCGAATTAAAATATCACTCTAATATTATAATTTTATATTATAAACAGAAAGATTTAAATTAAGTGTAAGAGATATGCTTATATACAAAGCATATTACAAAGTTGAAGATCATTGGGATGATAAAAATGCCTGAATTTCAAAATCCTTTCAGCTTCATACAAGACGGACGAAGCGGTATAATAATGTAAAATTAAAAATGTTTAAACGACTGAGCGTCGAATTTCTTGCTGGATCTTCTCTATAAACGCAATATTCCGAAACAGTTGTAGGTTTATTATTCATATTGATCCTTGACGATTCAAAAGTGCTTGAAAGAGCGTATTTTGATTTGACTTCATAAGTCAAATTATGAATTTTTATAGTTACATCGAATACTATAAATTATCCACGTTTTTTATTTATTTATTTATTTGGACAGCCAGTTGTTGTTACATATAAAACTTACATATAATAAAAATAGAATCAAAAAAAAAAATTTAACATGTACAACATATGAAAGCGTCACAACATGCACCAAAAAATTATTAAACAATGAACAGTAAATTATTTTTTTTACATTAAATCTTAAGCATGTGATATTAATATTATAGGTAGAAAAAACAATAATATTTACTGTGAACGATACAAGTATTTTTAAACCGTTCCATCAAGTTTTACTATATTGGTCAGTAAACGTGAAACCGTTTCATCAAGTTTAGTTAGTTTTACTATATTGGTCAGTAAACGAAACGTAAACGTGCTTTGCTGGTTAATTCATGTTCACGGTGTAGTGGTAAAAAAAGTATACTAACCTTGTTACACTAAAAGCTTTGTTTTTTCATATGTAATTCCATTTTAAAGGTTAAGGTAATCAGAATCAACTATCATAACATATAGCACTTAAATTGGATCACTTCAATCAACTCTTTTTATTTGTTAGTACCGGAGTGACTGGGCTTTGCTCGGTAATGTTTTAAGATATAAAAAAATGCAAAAAAAATACCCTAAATTGTGAAGTGGTTTTTTTTAATATTCTCAAAGAAAAAACGGCAATTGATTTTATTTTTATTAGACGATTCAATTGTAAAAAAAATATTTTTAATATTGCAGCGGATTAAAGCATAAAAGACAGCCGGACTTTCGTATTTGAATAAATAAATATATGGGACACTTACACACACGGTCGTCCGTCCCCAAAGTAAGTAACTTAATACTTGTGTTATGGGTGACAGACAACTGGTGAATATATACTTATATATTTTTGAAATACATACTTAAATACAAATATACACCCAGGCTCAATGGCCAACAAATTTATTTATAGAAAATGTTGGCCCTCGGCGGGAATCGACCCGCGACCCGCGGAGCTGAAGGCAGGGTCACTACCCACTTCTCCAACCGGCCAGTCTATATTATTATTATTATTTATCATATTAGTATGAATATGTATTATTTTAATATTTACAATACATAAATATATAAATAATTTATATTGTTAATGTTAATATGGACATTTCTTGTAAACCTGTTTTCTCTGGTTATCAAAATATCCAATTGAGTTTGTTACATTTAGAACCTAAAGTTCAATTTCTTTAAGCTTTTGATGGTATTCTATTAAAGTCCTAGTTATACTGGCTAGTAAGTAATCTATTATTAAGAGATTTGATATCCGAAACAATTTCTGCAACAAGTTGACCAAGTGTGACCACGCATATACTTTCTCATGTAAAATGGAAAGTAGCCCGTCACGGTCTATTAAATTGAATCCCATTATAGTTGCATTGAGATGAAACTCTTACATGCATTCGCTTCTATAATTAATATTGATATAGCTCAGTGTGCCGCGAAGCTGCAATGATGGGCCACCGCCATGATAATATATGTAATACTCGTAGTAAGAAGAATCAATAGACGTTGGGGTCTTAAGATTCTAGAATGGAATGGAAACCGGAATACATCCATACTAGACTAGGGATGTGACTTGGAGTAGAAAAATCGATTATTTATTAATAATTTTCCCTTTAAAATAAATACCGATTTTAAAAATTCGATCAATTTGTATCAAAATATGTCAAGAAAATAAGTCAGAAAAATCGATAATTATTAATGAATATTAATAATTATCGATTTTTCTGACTTGAAGTTGCCTTTTTAAATATTAATAATTATTTAGGAAGTACTTGGGTGACCGAGCCTTGCTTGGTAATTTGATATAAGTATATAAAAAATTATAGAATTAGGCGTTACTTTACGGAGGTCCATAATACAAAAGTAATGAGAATATTATTTTGCTATAATCCACGCTAAAAGAAAATATATAAAATGATAAATGTAGAGTATACTATTCGTTCTCATACCTGATACATGCAGAATTTGTATAAACTCATACTCTACCCGACACCGATGACACAACAATACACAAGCACTACACACATTAACCACCAATCTCAACAATTGTTTCGCCCGTAACCGAAACATCGTCAGGAGATAAACTCCACGACGAAATCGCAAAGCTTTGCGATTTCGTCGTGGAGTGCTTGTGTATTATTGTGTTAACGGTGTCGGGTAGAGCATGAGTTCATACAAATTCTCCATGTATCAGGTATGAGAACGAATAGTACACTCTACATTTAGTATTACATATATTTTCTTTTAGCGCGGATTATAGCAAAATAATATTCTCATACTTATATATTTAGATATTAATATATACTTAATAGCCCCACATGTTGAATTACAGGAAAATCGTTGTTGCCGTTTCCGAGATTCCGAAACTATAGATACATACATACGAGATTAACTCATTAACATATTAAAGATTTATATTTTTTTAATAATATATATTTTTATATCATAAATATATATTTCTTTACTTTTAAATTGATCATTAAGACTGCAATATCTGTCTGTTATACAATTAGTTCACAGAATAACCATTCAACTGCAATATTAAGCCGCTCCAAAACACTATTTCGCTCTAGTAAATTACTCCTTAATAAAAGTCATTCAGATATTAGTTGCGCAAATGTGGTTAGATTCAGACAAGTAGTTAAAACGAATCAACGAAGAAAACTTGCTTCATAAACACTCGACGGCTAATGGCGTCGTTTCGTAAAGCCTGACTAGTCTTTAAATGATTCTTTCGCGAATAACTGTAAATTATTAGATACAGTCCGCCATTTTAACACGAGATAACGGCAATAAATTTTTAATATATTCTAAATAGTCTTGTTGTGAAAAGATATATTAATCTGATATCACGTATCATAAATCTATCAAATAAATGTATAGCAGAAAGGTTTTTTTATAAAAGTAGTACCCGTAGTAAAAGTTTTACCCGTGACTCTTTCGTGATAGGCTGATAATAGATGGCGCTTTTTAGTGTCATCTTATTCCTGTAGAATTAATAGAATTTCTATAGCCTGTACGATAATCTGGTGTATAAGGAATAATTGTGCCAAATTACATCGATATTGGTTCAGCGGATTTGCCGTGAAAGAGTAACAAACATACAAACTTTACCATTTATAATATTAGTAGGATTTATAAAATAATTTATAGAATTAGGCGTTACTTTGTGGAGGTCCTTAATACAAAATTAATGAAAATATTATTAAGCTATAATTCAGGATAAAAAGAATGTTATGCTATGTAATAAATCCTGCATGTATAAGGTATGAGAACGGTTTTTGCGTCCTACACTACTAAATATGTATAATTCTATCATAACTTTTTTGATTGTAAATCATTATCAGATTTTTGTAGTAGTTGCTTTTTTTAATTGGTTACATGCTAGGAATTATTAAAATTAATTAATTATATTAACTATATTATTAATACTATTAATATACTCAATTTTAACCCGCATTCAAATATTAAATTCAAAATATTCTTTATTCAAATAAACTTGTAAACAAGTGCTTTTGAATCGTCAACTCTACTGCTGCTTCGGAAAGCTGTTCCTACCGAAAAGAGCCAGCAAGAAACTCGGCGGTTGCTCTGTTCAAAATAATTCTTATAACTAGTTATATTTAGGTATTACTATCTTGTACAGGGTCGGACAGTAGCTATATCTACGTATATTTATCATCTAATTCTCAACAGTATAGTAGGCTTTCTGTATCAGCTAGGGTTGCCACCTTTTTTTTGAAGCAAAATAGTATTTTTCTTTTTAAATCAAAAAATATAGTACTTTTAGGAAATTCGGGAAAAAAATAGTACATATCTATTTTCAATCATTATTTATTTTTCCATCATTATTTATTATTAGTTTTTGCTGGACAATGACAAAGGAGTTAGAGTTACTAACTAACTAACTAACTAAGCCCCGTAAATACATAAATGAGTTTTCTCTCAAACATTCCCTATGCAGTGCTGCAGTTGCGTTCCATTCACATTTTATTCAAAAAAGAAACACGACAATTGAATTAAAAATATAGTATTTTTCGTCCTATATTGTTTTTCTATAATATATAGCACAATTGACCAAAATATAGTACGTACGTTGCCACCCGTACTATATAATATAGTACGGGTGGCAACCCTAGTATCAGCCTCCTTTTGAAAGTGTTATTAAACTGCTGTGTCGATAAGATTTCATATCGGAAAAAATTAATTGATTCACGGAAACGTCGTACAAGCATTATGTATGCTGGAAATTGCTATCACCATTGTATTGACAGTATAAGAAGTTTTTATTTGCGAAATGAAAGCGTATGCCGGTTCCGTTGCAAAAACGAACTTTACATATTGCAAGCAATTGATCATTTTCCTGCCCTTATCTAACTATAAGTCGGCACATGTTTGCAACATGTTATAACATGAGATGAGAATGGAAACCTTTGATAAGCTTGCTGTAAATTATATTTTTAGGTTTTATAAATAGCATTTTTAGCTGATCCCAATTGTGATCGAGCTAAAATGCTATATATTTTTGCTATGAATAGTTTAAGATATAGATAATTTAAATAATAAGAAAATTTGTATAGAATTAAGTAAAAGGACTGACATGTACAATTGTATAAAAGTCCTTAAAAATAAAGATTAAAAAAAAATGTTTTAGCTAGTTATTTTACGACCGGCTGTTTGCCTGATGTCAAATTAGTCGCTTTTTACAACACCTTGGTAAGAAATGAGGGTAGTCTATTCTACTTAGCTGGATACCACACGGCATAACAATATGGATATAATGCATCTAAATACATACTGATAAAACTAATTGAACTAAACTATTCGGCCGCTAATTCTTTCTAAATCGTTTAAACCTTCAGTTGGATGTAATTATTTTTTTGTCGGTATCTAACTGGTTCTTTTTCGTACCCAAACAACTAGCATACCAAAGTTCTTTATAAATTTATTTTTTCCGGCCTAATGATACCATAATTTCTAGGTTGTTTCTTACCTAGGTGTCGTAAAAGGCGACTAAGTTAAGTTGGTCCGCCGTGTGATATCTGGCTTAGTAGAATATCTCATTCTTAGCGAGAAGTCGTAAAAGACGATTAAGGTAAGTTGACGTCAGGCGGCCGGTCGTAAAATACCTAGCCAAATTATATGACATCATGTTTATAACATTAGTAGGTTAGCTGGCACAGATCTCTGTCGTAGGGATAAGTTGACCTTTGTAAACTTTTTTTACCACTGTTTTTTTCTCTTACATTTTTTATGGTACATAAATAAATAAATAAATTATGTACCGACCCCACTTAAAGTGGGATAAGGGCAGGAGAATGATGATTTAAATTTACAGAAAATTGTCTTTAATAATCATTTTTTATCGACGTTTAGTAGAGCAAAATACTATGCATTTTCTGGTCTATGGATTGTAGAAAAGGCTGGAAAAAATAACAATGATAACTTTTATCTCCGTACTTATGTCTATGCAGACGAAGTCGTGGGCACAAGCTATGTATACAACAAGCACACAATTATGTAGAAAATAAAAACATGAAAAGATATATAGTAAAGTAATTTATGTAACGCTAATCTTCTTTATGTACGAAAGAAGAAGGAAACAATGCATATAATAGGAGAAGCGCCAGAGTTGACAAATGATAAGAGAGAATGGGGAAGAAAATGTTGTGCCGACCGCACTTAGAGTGACTTAGAGTGAGATAAGGACAGCAGGATAATGGTTCAAGTCATTCAACTATTGAACATTTGAACATTGAGAGATCACAAAAAGCTTGTGATACCTGTGTCGTGACTCAGCAGAGTTAGCAACTCATTTGATGGTCTCGGTATTCGCTTCTACAATAAAATTCCGCAATCAATCTATACTAGACCAGTCTACAGAAAGGTTTAAATTAAGTATAAGAGATATACGTAAAGCATATTATAAAATTAAAGAAACTTAGGTCATAAAAAAGCCTGGATTTGAAAATCCTTTCAGCTTCATACGAGACTGCGGTTTAATAATGTAAAATAGAAAATGATTTAAAGATTGACTGCCGAGTTTCTTTCTTCTCGGTAAGAGCAACCGACACTTGTAGCTTCATTAATCATATTGATCCTTGACGATTCAAAAGTGTTTGAAAGAGCTTATTTGAATAAAGATTTTATTGATTCATATGATTGATATTGATGATATAGTCCAAATCAAATCAGATTTGAACTGTAGAAAACTTTCATCATATTTGTATATACCCATCAAACAAATAACTTTTACTAATGACGTAAAGGCGATTGTTTTGAGAAGCAATTGGCCGTGAATTCATGCGATTTCACGGCAATTTACTACTGCAAAAGATAGATATTTGAAAGTTCGCTGCAAAATCAACCTTATTTATAATGCCATAAGAGTGATTGAGTCAGGTCGTTAAGTCACATCATCAGGATTTGTCGAATTAGGTATTGCGTTACGTCGTTAGCCCATGATGAATAACAACAAAATGACGGATATAAATTTTCATATTAGTTGCAAACTATTTAGTTGTCTTGATGGATTGTCATACAAGAGTTATTTCTGCAGTCATTGTCATCATCATTATCTTGCCGTGTGGTATCCGGCTAAGTAGAATTAAGCTAAAAAGTAGGCTAAGCCACCCTCATTCCTTACCGAGGTGTCGTAAAAGGCGACTAAGGTAAGTTGACCCACCGTGTGGTATCCGGTTGAGTAAAATAGACCACGATCTTTCTTACCGAGGTGTCGTCAAATACGACTAAAGTAAGTTGACATCAAGCAGGCGGCCGGTCGTAAAATACAAAGCCAAATCATGTGACAACATGTTTATAACATGTTGTGCCGACCCTACTTAGAGTGGGATAAGGGCAGGAGGATGATGACTTATTATAAAACAAAGTCCCCAAAAACTGTCTGTATGTGATCGATTTTCTCAAAATCTACTGAACGGATTTTAGTACAGTTTTTATTAAACGGTAGATCAATTTTTCCGAAAGGATTATATTTGGCTGCGTTTTTACGACCGGCCGTCTGCCTGACGTCAACTTACCTTAGTCGCATTCTACGACCCCTCGGTAAGAAAGAGGGTGGTCTATTTTACTAAACCGGATACCACACGGTGGGTCAACTTACCTTAGTCGCCTTTTACGACACCTCAGTGAGAATTGAGGGTGGTACTATTCGATTCAGCCGATTACCACACGGCGTTTTGTTTTATCACTACATAGTATAAAAAAGTAGCATTCTTTGTTTGTCCATATATCCTTATGTATGCTTATATCTCTAAAACTACGCAACAGATTTTGATGCGGTTTTTTTTTAATAGATAGAGTGATATTCAAGAGGAAGGTTTACATGTATAATAAAATTCAATATGGAGTAGAGAAATACTGTAATTTTTGAGGTTTCTAATGTGATGTCGTAAATAATTACATTTTTTTCCGCTTACATTGCAAACGCAGGCTAAACCCTACGAGATTTATCAAAATGATGTACTAAGTATTTGTACACCTTGAAAAGGTCGACAGAAAAGTCCGCGATGGTATATGTCTATCTCTTATGGATAACCCACAATAGCAATTTTTTTACGAAAAATAAAATTATGTGCCTTATGTTCAAAGCAATTTTTATATAATACAGCATTAATCCTTATCCAATTAAGTACCTTGAATACATTGTTGATTTAATATAGATCAATATCGCCGTTTACAGCATGTAATTTAAGTGGGCATTTTCGGAGATATTACAGATTTAAAATGCCGTGAGGAGGCCTATGAGCTATGTCGTTCTTTCAAGAGTTTGTTCAATGTCAAGAAAGCTGTAAATGTTGTATATAAAGACATTCTGTAATTGTAAAAATAAAATACATAGAGAAAAATTTAAAAAGAAATAAGCAAATATGTACTATATGAATTTAGATATTCCAAAGATTGCAGGAAATCTTCTTGGTATAGGGAGAGGGAAATTGTTTTACTCCAAATTTAACGCGTGCAGGCCACGGGCAGTAATGAATAAATCAAAAGTAATGGATCGATTTTAATAATTTTTTTACACTGACTGACATGGGCTATAAATTTTATACCCGTGCGAAGCAGGGACAGGCGTTAGTAGCAAGTATATGTATGATATCATTCATATCTCTGTTGATCTAACCTAAGGTAATGTTACGTATGTTTTATGTTCTGCTGAGTGGCCTAACCCAGAAACGAACGGCCTTTCTCCACGCATCCGGCTGCAACTGGTCACTAATATTCATCATTCATTATTCATTGAGTCATCGCTGACCGGACCGGGCCGTTGACCGGTGAAAGTGATCAATGAAATGATAATAAACATAGCTAGATAAATGCTTAACCTTTATCTTTAACATTCATAATAATGGGTCGCAATATATGGGTATATCGCATATATCGCACACTTACACACACGGTCGTCCGTCCCCAATAACTTAATACTTGTGTTATGGGTGACAGACAACTGGTGAATATAAACTTATATAATTTGTAAATAGCTGTGGTAGCCCAGCGGTAACACCGTGCAACTCTTTCGAGGAGGTCACGGGTTTGAACCCGGGCAGACACCGACACCGAGTTTTTCTGTAAAAACTTTTATGTCTAATTGGTGAAGGAAAACATCGTGAGGAAACCTGCATATCTCTAGAGATTTCTGGAGATATGTGTAACCTACCAATCCGCATTGGGGCAGCGTGGTAGGTCTTAGCTCCAATCCTTCTCTCTAAAAACGGAGAGAAGAGGCCTATTCCTAGCAGTGGGAGAGTAATAGGCCGCTACTTTTTTTGTAATTTTTAAATACATATCTAAATACAAATATACACCTAGACTCGAAGACTAATAAATTGATTTATAGAAAATGTTAACCCTCGGCGGGAATCGAATCCGCGGCCCGCGGAGCTGGTGGCAGGATCACTACACACTGTGCCAACAGGCCAGTCGAAATTCAAATGAGTTAAATGACCTAAAAATTTTATATTTATTTGCAAAAATGTACAAGTTAATATTCTATAATAAAATTCCAAAATTAATTTTAGCTTTGACATTTAAAAACACAATTAAAGGGAGGCTGATACAGAAAGCCTATACTGTTACTGTACTATACTGTTGAGGATTATTTGGACGATAAGAATGCGTGGATACAGCTACTGTCCGACCTGTACAAGAAAGTTATGACTAAATGTACCTAGATATAAGTAGTCAGTAGGAACAGCTTTCAGAACCAGTAGAATTGACGATTCAAAAGCACTTGTTTGCAAGTTTATTTGAATAGAGAAAATTTTGAATTTCAATATATATAATACGTAATATATATGAAACATAACTTTGAAATTTAGGGTTAAGGGCGTTACGATTTCATATCAATAATATAATGCTGTATTAATAAAGAAAAACAGGTCATTCGACATATAAGTTTCATAGACAATGGATAACGTATAGCCAAGGACAAAAGTCCTTGCTTTGTTCTGTTATATCTGATTATTGAATTCATAATAATTAAAATTCAAACTATTCTTTATTCTTGTAAACTTGTAAACAGTTTCTTTTGAATCGTCTATTGCTGGTTCTCTATTAATTCTCTACTGCTGTTTCGGAATGCTGTTCCTACCGAGAAGAGCCAGCAAGAAACTCGGTTGCTCTTTAAAAAATATAATTCTTAATACTATTTACATTTAATCATTACTATCTATCATATATGCTTCGATTTTGCACGAATTAAACGTAAGGATCCGACTGTCATCAATCTGTCTGCGAAGAGTGCTTGAGTTCTTTGGTCACTTTGCCAGAAAAGAAGGAAACAACCTGGAGCAATTAATGCTTACCGGAAAAATTGACGGCAAAAGGCCAAGAGGACGAAGCCCAATTAAATGGACTGACCAGATGCAAACAACCCTGGACGTTAATCTACACGGTGCTCTTCACTCGGCCAAGGAGAGGAGCAAGTGGCGAGCAACTGTCCGAAAAATGATCGAACCACTAGGGAATCACGACCCTCAGTATTGAGGAAAACGATGCGAGGAGGAGGAGGATCTATCATATAAAAGAATCAGTAAAAAATATACTTTCTATAAATCTACTTTGCCATTACAACAGTTTAAAAACACTGTTAAAGAGAGGCTGATACAGAAAGCTTACTATACTGTTGAGGATAACTTAGATGATAAGAATGTGTGGCATATAGTAATGACTAAATGTAACTAGTATTAAGAAAAGAGCAACCGCCGAGTTTCTTGCTGGTTCTTCTCGGTAGGAACAGCGTTCCGAACCAGCAGTAGAGTTGACGATTCAAAAGCGCTTGTTTACAAGTTTATTTGAATAAAGGATATTTTGAATTTGAATATAATCTGTGGTTAAGAGATAAGATGCTTACTTTAACATCCCCCATCCGTTTCGCAAAGAAATGGTAAATCATTACTTAATATTAGATTACGAAGATTGCCTAAACCGAGCGGTTAATATAACTTTTACACATCTAAATACGTTTAACACCAAATAAAATGTAGTCATCTTCCTGCCTTTATCCCACTCTAAGTGGGGTCGGCACAACATGCTATAAACATGCTGTAACACGATTTGGCTGCGTTTTTATGACCGGCCGCTTGCCTGACGTCAACTTACCTCTGTCGTATTTCACGACACCTCGGTAAGAAAGAGGGTGGTCTATTCTACTAAACCGGATACCACACGGTGGGTCATCTTACCTTAGTCGCCTTTTACGACACCTCGGTAAGAAATGAGGTTGGTCTATTCTACTCAGCCGGATACCACACGGCGGGTCGACTTACCTTAGTCGCCTTTTACGACACCACGGTAAGAAAAGAGGGTGGTACTATTCTACTCAGCCGGATACCACACGGCTAACCAAATATAATGTAGTGTAGGCGCGAAATCTAGGTCGTCTCTAACAGATCCTGGATCGATTTATAATATATAACGTATGTATTGTTAACTGTTCAAGTTAACTGTTATATATGCTAGGTAAACCAATTAAATAACAAAATTTCTAAGTATCAGTTAAGTCTCAATTGAAAAGTAATGATAGCCAAATGGTGCAAGCGCGTGATTCTTACCAGATGGTCACAGGTTACTACCCAGGGCAGGCACCATTGAGTTTTTCTGTTAAAACTTATGTGTCTTATTGGTATTAACAATGATCCCACGCTTATCTTTAATAATAAATATGGGACACTTATACACACAGTCGTCCATCCCCAAAGTTAACTTAATACTTGTGTTATGGGTGAGAAACAACTGGTGAATATATACTTATATATTTTTTAAATACATACTTAAATACACATATACACCAAGACTCGAAGACCAACAAATTCATTTATAGAAAATGTTGGTCCTCGGCGGGAATCGAACTCGCGGCCCGCGGATCTGAAGGCATGGTCACTACCCACTGCGCCAACGATGAAGAATAAATTCTTCTTCGTCAACTGATGGACGTCCACTGCTGATAAGTCCCTTCACGAGATCTCCACACCTCACGAAGGAAAACATCGTGAGGAAACCTACACACATATTTTATGAGAATTTTGAGGATGTGGATATAGAAGGAATGTGAACTGCCTATTTGCATTAGAGCGGTATTGTGGGCGTCAATTCCCTCCCTTTTCTCCAAAAAGATAGAAAGGTGGTCTAAACCCAGAAGTAGGATAATAACAGACCATTACTTTATGTATGTTTGTTTCTTTTGTTCCAGATATTGTGCAGCCATTATGCGTACTCGAATCAGATTTCGGTTTCAAAATAAACTGCGCCTTCAAGAAATCTGGACTATTCAGGGTACGAAATCTTGGAGGCGTCAAAGCACACGCTAGCATAGGTAAGGTACTTTTATATATTTCACAAGCTATACCCGCATCGAGGGAAAAGGCCTCGAGGTCGTAGTCCTAAGAGATGGTCAGACCAGGTTACTGAACAGTTAAAGGTACCATTCAGCCACGCACTTCACCAGGCAGCTGAGCGTAAGGATTGGAAGCAGTTAGTGGCAAATGTGAAGTGGAGTCACGATCCTCAGCAGTGAGGGACCGACGAAGAAGAAGAAGAAGTACCCGCATACCACATTCACGTCAGCTTAGCCTTTTTGTTTGAGATGTTTACCTTTAGTTAAGTACCTAAACCTACCGTATATAGGTATATCAGCTTCAATTGTAGCAAATTTCATTGATATTAGTCTAGTGAATTAGCCATAAAGGCCAGACAGTCAGATTTTCTCATTTATTACTACTAATAAATATGATTTTAAACCTTCAGAGATATACAGGTACCTCTCGATGTTTTCCTTCTTTGAAAAGGGGGTAAAAGAAAAGTATGTTAACAGCCTTTTTTTATTTCTCTGCTGGGCATAGACCTCCTCCCTTCGTTTGGAGAAAAAGGTTCTAGGTTAGACCCACCAAGATGCTTCGCTGAGGATTGGTAGGTAACCTACCCATCCAAGATTTCTTTAGAGATATGCAGTTTTCCTCACGATGTTTTTCTTGACGGAAAGGCGTTTGATAAATTTAAATATCAATTAAGCATAGCATCATATATAATAAGCATATTATATCAAATAAGCATCATAATAAGTAAAATTCATTGATGCCTTAATCGGAGTTTGAACCAATGGAAAGAGTGACACA
Organism: Morpho achilles; assembly: GCA_947086495.1. NCBI lineage: Eukaryota > Metazoa > Arthropoda > Insecta > Lepidoptera > Nymphalidae > Morpho > Morpho achilles. Next base: position 2,169,542 of record CAMTZB010000005.1, read on the forward strand.
GTTACACAATTCCGCTTTAAGTTAATTATCAGTAAGTCCGTGATATTATATAGATACACATTGTAACATAAATTCTTATACAAAACTTATTGATGCCCGCTCGGCATTAGAACCCACTACCCCTGACAAAGATCACACTGTCTCAACGTTTGCTATCACGGCATTTATTAGTTGTGTGCTAAAAATATTGCATTACCCAATGTTACGAAGCGACAGTAAATGGTTATTTGTTTAATCTAAACTCAAGCCTCATGAAACCCAAACGACTTTAGTATTATTTATTGCGTTACATGTAAAGATTACAATCTTTAACTGAAGAATGATTTGCCAAGACATCCAAAATACATATCGTAACATCCTCTACACAATATTTGTATAGAAAATAACGCAATGAATAAGCTAATACTATATCAATACGTGAAGAAAAACTCTGTACCTCTATTTCATTGAAAGCTTTTATTTATTTTGCCTTGTATGTATGTGAAGGTGGAATCTTGCAAGTTAAATTTGACCCACTTCCCGGTGTCCGATTGAGCTGAAATTTTACATAATTCTCCACTCCCAAGGAGAATGCATGTTTATGATAAGCATGACCTGGTGCTGCTGCAAAGATTGGCTCCAGACAGTGGAACTTCTCGACAGTAAACATTTACATAAAATATTTATTTATTTACCATAAAAAATGTTGGAAGAAAACATTATTGGTAAAAGAAAGTGTACAAAGGTCAACTTTTCCTAAGACAGAGATCTCTGCCAGCTAACCTACGAAATGAGACAATTTATAGAAATGAAAAAGTTGGTACGCAACATACATTCATCATCATCCTCTTGCCCTTATCCCACTCTAAGTGGGGTCGGCACAACATATTATATTCATGTTGTCACATGATTTGGTTAGCTATTTTATGACCGGCCGCCTGCCTGACATTAACTTATCATAGTCGTATTTTACGACTCGTCGGTAAGAAAAAAGGGTGGTCTATTCTATTAAACCGGATACCACACGGTGGGTCAACTTACCTTAGTCGCCTTTTACGACACCTCGGTAAGACATGAGGGTGGTCTATTGTACTCAGCCGGACACCACACAGCGGGTAGACTTACCTTAGTCGCCTTTTACGACACTTCGGTAAGAAATGAGGGTGGTACACACGGCGTGCAAATATCAAACATTATGAATTAAAATTAACCTTCATATTGTGACATGGGCATACGCCGTGTGGTATCCGGCTGAGTACAATAGACCACCCTCATGTCTTACCGAGGTGTTGTAAAAGGCGACTAAGGTAAGTTGACCCACCGTGTGGTATCCGGTTTAGTAGAATAGACCAACCTAACTCTTACCGAGGTGTCGTAAAATACGACTGAGGTAAGTTGACGTCAGGCAGGCGGCCGGTCGTAAAAACGCAGCCAAATCATGTAACAGCATGTTTATGGCATGTTGTGCCGACCCCACTTGAGTGGGATACGGGCAGGAAGATGATTGTGACATGGGCATACATAAAAGGCAAAATAAATAAGTTTTCAAAAATCTACCCTGAGGCATATCACAATTAATAAAAACTTGACGAAAATGGGTAAAGTTGGTTGATAATGTGGATTTTTTAATAGGGAATAGTAAAACTTGCCTTGACTTTAAAGATTGTATTGCATTTATTCATTTGGTTGTTAGCTACTGTATATGAAGCTACATGTAACATGATACTCTTCGGTTATTAACAAATAACGTAATATAAATCTTCCGCCGTGTAGTATCCGGCTGAGTAGAATAGACCACCCTCTTTTCTTACCGAGGTGTCATAAAAGGCGACTAAGGTAAGTCGACCCACCGTGTGGTATCCGGTTAAGTAGAATAGACCATCCTCATTTCTTACAGAGGTGTCGAAAAGGCGACTAAGGTAAGTGACTCACCGTGTGATATCCGGTTAAGTAGAATAGACCACCCTCTCTCTTATCGAGGTGTCGTAAAATACGAATAAGAGAAGTTGGCGTCAGGCAGGCGGCCGGTCGTAAAATACGTAGCCAAATCATGTGACAACATGTTTATACATGTTGTGCCAACCCCACTTAGAGTGGGATAAGGGCAGGAAGATGATTGTTGTTAGAAGCAACAAAGTGTTTTGCAACTGACCCAATGACGTAAGAATTACATAAAGAGATCCCAAACTAAGAAAAGGAAAGTTTCAAACTATAAAAAAATTTGTTGACGTCATTATGGTTACCTACTTTCATTATATGGCGAAAAACTTGTAGAGAATTAAGTCTAATAGGGTATTATAGATTTAACGCTGCGGTATAAACCTTATTGCAATTTACAAAATGTGTCTTAAATTGAGAAAATTTTGTAATCCTAAATGACAAATCATTCTTTTGTCGGATGAAATAAGCCAATTAAAAAATATTAAACTAATGATATATTAGTCAATGTATGGAAGCGGCAAATCGCAAAGTTAGCAAAAATCGCAAAGACTTGGTGGAGGTGTGTGCATGTTTTTTAGGAGTTATGCATGTATTGGGTATGAAAACGGATTGGTTGAGTGGATACACTCTACAATGAGCATTATATATATTTTCGTCAGAGACAAATTACTTCCTCGAATGGGAAATCACGACCTTCAGTAATGAGGATATCGACGCGAGGTGGAGGATATTTTATATTTTACTTTATCGCGGATTATAGCAAAATAATTTTATTGTGAACTTTTTAGAGACTATCTTTTAAATCTCATAGATGGAACCCATCAGCATTATTTCGCATTCATTGTTTGTCACACGGGTTCATTGATGAAAATAAAACAGTAAAGTAACGGCCTGTTACTATCCCACAGCTGGGCATAAGCCTCCTCTCTCCGTTCCTGGAGAGAAGGGTGAGAGCTAAAACCTATCACGCTGCTCCAATGCGGATTGGTAGGTTACACATATCCCCAGAACTCTCTAGAGAATGTAGGTTTCCTCACGATGTTTTCCTTTACCGAAAAGCATGTAATACATTGCAATTATCAATAAGATACATAAGTTTTAACAGAAAAACTCAATGGTGACCGGGGTTTGAACCCGTGACCCTTCGCACGGTCACAGAGTCGCACGATCTCACCGCTGGGCTATCACAGCTTGAATTTGGCTTTACTAACCTCTAATTCTATCGGGTTAGCCCGATTGGTTTTGAGCATATCCGGGGCCCTTATTCATGAGCTCTTTACACGGCCTTAACTTGTTAACTAGTCGGGCTAACCCGATAGAATAAGACGTTAGTACAGGCGGTTTCTATACATTAACTAAGCCAATTTAATTTTTTCATATTATATGATAAACACCTTTCTAACCAAGGTCTCGTAAAATACGACTAAGGTAAGTTGACGTCAGTGAGGCGGGCGGTTGTAGAAACGCAGCCAAATCATGTGACAGCTTGTTTATAACATGGTATGCTGACCCCACTCACGAGTAGAATGGGTTAAGGGCAGGAGGATGATATTCATAAACACCTATTGCTGGACCATACCTTTGACATCCCATCGCTATATATATATTCAAATTCAAAAATTCAAAATATTCTTTATTCAAATAAACTTGTAAACAAGTGCTTTTGAATCGTCAACTCTACTGCTGGTTTCTGGCTGGCTCTTCTCCAGCCAGAAACTCGGCGGTTGCTCTTTTAAAAATATAATTCTTAATACTATTTACATTCAGTCGTTACTGTCTTGTAAAGGTTCAAAGAGAGCTATATCCACACATTCTTATCTTCTAAATAATCTTCAAGCGTATAGTAGGCTTTCTGTAGCTGAAATTGATTACGGAATTTTATTATATAATCTTATACCAAAACCCACAAACGACTAACACACTTTTGCAAAGCGCAAAGCAGGAGCCGCAAGCTTATGTCGGTTCCTGCTTTGTCTATTATACAAATCAGCGTAGCTTATTTGGCGAACGAGAAATCTCGAGAAATATAAATACCTCCCCGATTGATCCCCAACTTACCAATTATTTTTTTTAAAGTTTCTTTTTTTGTAAAAAAATACCGAAAGCCTCGGTCTACCAGGTATTATAACTTTTGCGCAAGTGAAATCGCGTGACGTACTACAATTTATACTATAGCCAGAAATTCCATATACTTTCAGGGTTCAGTCTCGGAGACGAGTTGGGCTTCGAGCAGTCCCTCACAAACCAGGACCCCAGCAGGCGGAGGTCTGTGAGCTTTAAAAACGGAGCACCCAACATTCTTGTAGATACCTCGAGCCGAACGACTACGAAGCAGGAAGTGAGTAATTTTTTTAATCGTCTTCTTCTTCTACTAATGAACGTCCAATTCTGGACATAGGTCTTTTCACGGGATCTTCACAACCCAGAATCTTGTGCCGTTTGGATCTAGTGGCTCCCCGCGACTCTTTTGAGGTCGTCTGTCCACATCATAAGGGTCTGAAGCTGGGTTTTTTGGTGCGGGGTCACCATTCCAACAATTTAAGACCCTAACGCCTATCGGTTCTCCGCACTATGTGCCCCGCGCATCGCCACTTCAGCTTCGCGACACGCTGAGCCATACCGATGACTTTGGTTCTTCTACATCACCATCTGGTGTCATCTTCAGAGTGAAGTTCGGTGGTCAGTAGGAGAAAACTTTTCCGATCGTGTGTCATCATTTTTATATGATGGTATCTAAGTCCCGTCCACTCTATTATATTATCGAAGCATTTAAGACGTTGCCTTCGAGGTGCTCTCTTGCCGTGCATTTTTCCTTCTAGGATCAACCTAGGAAATTGATATCCTCTCTGCAGATTAGCGAAAAAGGCAACCTTTCATTGCATGACTGTTTTCATCAGCCTCCGCTTGCATTTAGCTCTCAAGTGTTTGAGACGAAGTGAGTCCAAGGGATCTTTAGCGTCTTTTTTTAGCATTTTCTTGTACAGGTCTTCTGATTCCTGGTTTGATTACGTAGAGATACTCCAAGCATAGCTCCATTTCCCGCTGATTGACTCTTTGCTGTCTTAAATTCGTAACTCAGTCCATTGCACGCTGGCTGACTCCTTCTTATGAGGCCCACAATCAACATTTATATGGATAATAGTTTTAATAATACGTTATGTGAAACCATAATTATATAGTAACTTGACCAATATTTGAATATGAATTGACATGTCAAACATAACCCAGGAATTATATTAGAAACTAGTATGTCCCGCCCGCTTTGCCGTGTTTAATTTAAAGATATATTAACTTTTTAATTTTATTTTTTTCATATATTAAGAAGACGATTACGAACGATATTATAACTTGTTTAAACGAAATCCTCTAATAGGAATAGCGAAAAACGAAAACTGCAAGTCCCAGTATCGTAGTATAAGACCTTTCAACTTCAAATTGTCATATCTTTTTATTTGCTGACCGATTGAAGTAAAACATGTTAAAACATGGCAAACTCTATATGTTAAATGAGGTTTTTCACTACATATGAATAAAAACAGCGTACCAAATCGGATCAGCGGTATTTGAGATTAGCGGGAACAAACGCACAGAGATTTGACATCTCGACGATTTTATTATATGTATAGAATAGATAAATAGAATAGATATACAGGTGTTATTACGATGTTTCATCTAGTCGGTAGTTCCATTTAATTTTGGTTTAGAAAGTTATACTTATGTGATAAACGGAATGGAACGAGAGGTTATACAGTAACGTGTAATGAATAATTGTAACGTGATGCAATAAACAAACCAACAATTTTAAACATTATGCACTATGTAATTACGTACACCCCATGACTAATACCGCTTATTTGAAATTAAAATAAGCTTTCTACATCTCAAGATTACATTATAACAGCAATTATTACGTTTTAGAGACGTGTAATATTATGTAATTGCAGAAACGCGCCAAACAGAACAGAATAATGATGAGGCCGATGTCGCCTGTGAGCCGACCGAACCAGGCCGCGATGGACAAACTCTCCACTCTGCATAGACGAGTTCCCTCCACCATGCAGCCGATAATCGTGTCGGGGCCAACTGTGGAATCACCAAACTTCAAGACACCCATCGTGACGATGGCGAAACCGATGCCAATGGGTGTGCCGCCTTTCAAACCTTTGCCCCCAAAGGAAGATACACTGAAAGTTGTACCACTCGCTTCGGCAAAGAGAAAAATTTTCAACCCTCTTCCGGTACCACAGTCGAATGGCCCAGCGACGGCCTATCAAAGTGAGAATCATTTTTTATCACCTACCATCTCACCGGCGGTACATTACCAACCAGCCAGAGTCACACATAACGCATCATCAAGAGTAACACCAATCAATCCATTCGTTCCTATGCCTTCATCATCAGCTATATTCGTCATACCCGCACCAGTTCTCAAAGCACATCCATCTCACGCTTCAATCTCATACAACACTGTTTCTCCTAAAACCAATCCTCTTTCTAACTTTATAGACCATGTTCCTCATCAAGTCCACGATCTGGCGAACAATTACGGTAACAATATAAAGAAAGTCGACGATTACAACAGTATAAGCGGTTACAGCGATGACGTTACGCTTCAGTTTAACAAAGAAGATATAAATGCAAAGATAGCTGAAATCGCTAAAGCTGGAAATATATCTATGGAAGCGGTTGAAGCGGCGATTGCGTTGAGGCAGCAGCAACTGTTGAGCAAATATGCTAATATACCAGTGCCGACGACGACTGTCAGAACCACTACGACTTCGACGACGACCACTCAAGAGCCAGAGGTCTTCCAGTTTGAGCCTGAGCCAGAGATCGTAGTGGCTCCAGTGCCGCACAAACCAAAAAGGTATGAATTTACAATACAACATCATATAATATTAAGCCAACTAAATATTTGTGCCGTGTGGTATTATTATAATCGTCCATCGTACCATCGTCATTTCTCACCGAGGTGTCGTAAAAGGCGATTAAGGTAAGTCGACCCGCCGTGTGGTATCCGGTTGAGTAGATAAAACCACCCTCATTTCTTTCCGATGTGTCGTAAAAGGCGACTAAAGTAAGTTGACCCACTGTGTGGTATCCGGCTGAATATAAACCCAGCCTCATTTCTCCGACTACTTCTGGAGAGAAAGGTTTGAGCTAAGACCTACCACGCTGCTCCAATGCGGGTTGGTAGGTTACACATATCCATAGAATTCTCTAGAGATATGGAGGTTTCCTCACGATGTTTTCCTTCAAGGAAAAGATTGAGATAAATTGCAATTATCAATTAGACACATAAGTTTTAATAGAAAAACTCATTGGTGCCCGGGGTTTGAACTCATGATCGTCTCTTAAGAGTCGCACGGTCTCACCGCCGGGGTATCACGGCTTACTATGCATAGTCACTACATATTATAAAACAAAGTCCATATTTCCGTATGTACGCATAAAACTTTAAAACTACGCAACCGATTTTGTTGCGTTTTTTTTAATAGATAGAGTGATTCCAGAGGAGGGTTTGTACGTATAATAACATTCAATACGAAGTAGAGAAATACTGTAATTTTTGAGGTTTCTGTAAATAATTACATTTTTTTCCGCTTACATTGCAAACGCAGGCTAAACCCTACGAGATTTATCAAAATGATGTACTAAGTATTTGTACACCTTAAAAAGGTCTACAGAAAAGTCCGCGATGGTATATATCTATCTCTTATGGATAACCCACAATAGCAGTTTTTTTCATTTACTTTTTACGAAAAATGATCCCTTATGTTCAAAGCAATTTTTATACAATACAGCATTAATCCTTATCCAATTGAGTACCTTAAATAAATTGTTGATTTAATATAGATCAATATGGCCGTTTACAGCATGCAATTTAAGTGAACATTTTCGGAGATATTACAGATTTAAAATGCCGTGAGGACGCCGCGCTTCACCCTATAACACTTCGAATCTTTTAGAGTTTGTTTAAAGACATTCTGTTATTAATTGTTAAAATAAAATACATAGGTAAAATATAAAAGTAAATAAGTAAAAATGTACTATATGAGTTTATATATTCCAAAGATAGCAGGAAATCGTCTTGGTATAGGGAGAGGAAATTGTTTTTCTCCAAATTTAACGCTTGCGGGCCACGGGCAGTAATGAATAAATCAAAACTACTGGATCGATTTTAATCATATTTTTTTACACTGACTGACATGGGATATATATTTTATACCCGTGCGAAGTAAGGGCAGGCCGCTAGTTTAATATAAATCACACTTGACTTTGCTTCTTTACGGGTTCCGGCGTCATAAATTCTTGCGCAATACGAACCACAATGTTACTATTTCAACATCTGTAATTTAATACAGTGGATTGCGTTTTAATTTGCATATCATGATTTGCTTTATATTGCTATTACTGATAACAATGTGAACCTCGAATATAACAATTACAAAAACTTTTTGGTAAAAAGCGGAAAGAGTTGAAATTTTAACGATGAACTCAATCGTCTAAAATAAGTTTTATTAAGTACTATTAATATCCCGCGGTTTCACCCGCGTACGTACCGATCTCATGGCAGTGGAAAGTCTAGTAAGTTGGACTATAGATTTATTTTTGTTAAATATATTATCAATAGTTTTCGCAGCACATACGATGACAGATTTTTATTACTAATTTTGACGTGACAACGTCTTAAATTAGGTTGCGGCTTGGAGTCACTCATGAAAAAGTGTAACGCCCGCTCACGTCTGTTACGTAGAGTCACCGAACGAAAGAGAGGCCCGCCGGACTGGCGGATGCCTTGCGTCTCTCCCACTCCAATCCATCACATTTAAAAAGACGTTGTCACGTGAAATCTTTGCCCGTAAAAGCGACTTTACAGGCAACCGTTTTTTTTACACCTTATTACATTTTGATTACGGATCCCTATTTTTTTAATGTAATATAGCCTATGTTGCTCAGTAAAGATGCAGCTTTCCTGAGAAAGAATTTTTGAAATCGGTCCGTATTTTTTGTGTGAAAACAACTAACAATTAACACACTGTATATCACAGGAGAAAGAAATAAACCTTCTTTCTTTTTTTTAAACAGAAAGAAAAAAACAGTTTATTCATTAATGATTTTATACTTGAATATTCGTGGTTTGAAGACATAATTATAATGTATTAGTTTCGGGTACATACCACGGTAATTTGTTTTGATTCGCCGATATTTTGACCCAGTTGAAATTTGGAAACGGTACGTTGATGATATTTATGCTATCCTGCAAGGAGGGCAGCGAGAAGTGGAATTAATTCGTAGTCATTTAAACAGCATTCACCCTAAAATGTCATTTACGTACGAGATGGAAAAAGACAGAAGCTTACCATTCCTGGATGTCCATATAAAAATACGTTCTGATACATCGCTTGGTCATTCTGTGTATCGAAAGCCTACACACACGGACAGATACTTACACGGCTCGTCTCATCACCATCCACGCCACCTGGCATCAGTAGCCACGTCCCTTACCAACCGCGCTTATGACCTCTGCGATGATCTGCACATTCAGAGTGAGCTCGACCACGTGCGCAGGGTACTACGGTGGAATGGTCACAACACTCCAATGCAGAACTTACAACGCAGACGAAAAGAACGCCCTTTGGAGGTTGAAAGACAAAGGGCTTTCCTTCCTTTTATAAGAGGAGTGACTGATAAAATAGAAAGAATACTCAAACAGCAATATAATATCAAGACTGTGTTCACTCCTTTACAAAAGATAGCCCATATGATGCGGTCTCCAAAGGATCGCTTGCCGTATCAGTGTCCTGGTGTCTACAAGGTTGACTGCAGCTGTGGAAGCTCCTACATCGGGCAAACAAAGAGATCCATAGCCACCCGTGTCACAGAACACATAAAAGCAGTCAAAAACAACGACACTTTAAAATCTGCGATCGCGCAACATGTTACACAAGCCGGAACAAATCACTGGATAGAACTTCACAGCCCGAAAGTTCTTTCCACTGATCGCTACTACATACCAAGGATAGTTCGCGAAGCCATTGAAATTAAGAAATATAAAAATTTCAATCGCGAAGACGGTTTTAGATTAGCGAACACGTGGAATCCAGTAGTAGAACTGTGTAAAACTCAGAAACGGCACCAAAATTCAAAATTTAAAAGTGACGTTGTGAGTGTAGTATGCCGAACAATCCGTGACGCGCCGATTAAAAGAACGAGACGGAGGGTAGTTAGATACTGCCCCTAACATCTCAGCTTGAAGTACCGCCTACGTGCAGTTCCGTCGTGACCACGATCCATGCAACTGGGTCGAAATATCGGCGAATCAAAACAAATTACCGTGGTATGTACCCGAAACTAATACAGTTTATTCATTATCAACTTCATGCTTTCAGAAATCCAACGTCAGGCAAAGTAATGAACGCACCCCGCGAATATTACCCAGTCGGATATGAGAAGAACTTTGACGACCATTTCCAGTCCAAAGTCGATCTACCGGACACGACTTTCCACTGCGGTGACCAAAAATACTTCCCTGGATTGTACGGTGACGAAAATCTTGGATGTATGGTAAGGAAAATATTTTTATTTTAAAGCCTACTTTTTCAGAAGATTTTCAAGACCACTATTCAATCGTCGATATAACTACATACAACTATAATTTACCGCTGATTTTAAACATTCCCATTACTGAGACCCAATTTCACTTTTTATCATAGTTAAAAAAAATTGAGCAGTTTTTATACTAATTTTAAAACATTGGCGATGTATAGGGACATAACTGACAAAATTGAAGCCAATCAAACAATTCAAATTTTATTTGAATTGTTTATAGCTTTTATATTAAAGTTTAAATATTAAAAGGCGGTTGAAAACCAACTGTTGAGTTTTACATAAATGATAAAATGTTTAGATTTAGTTTCTCTTTGAAGTCGTACATGGCAATGAGGAGATGATTTACATATAACTAGTTCTTCTTCTTCTTCTCTTCTTCTTCAACCGATGGACGTCCACTGCTGGACATAGATCTCTTCATGGGATCTCCAGAACACACGATTTTGTACCGCTTGTATCCAGCGGCTCCCCGCGACCCTTTTGAGGCCGTATAACTAGTTAAGTTATAAAAATTATATTTTTTTACTATTCTAGTAATAGCCGTGTGGTATCCGGCTGAGTAGAATAGACCACCCTCATTTCTTACCGAGGTGTCGTAAAAGGCGACTAAGGTAAGTTCACCCACCGTGTGGTATCCTGGTTGAGTAGAAAAGATCACCCCCTTTATTAAGGTAGATTGACGTTGGTATAACGTATGGTTGGTATAACACTCGCAACCAAATTATGTGAAAACATGTTTATCAAATGTTGTACCGACCCTACTTAAAGTGGGATAATGGTATGAGGATGATGATTTTTTTGTATTCTAGTATTTCAAGTATTTTTTAGGCTATTCTCGGTAGAAACAATTCTCCTAACTATGAGTTGCCTCAAAGATTCAAAAGCACTTGTTGACGAGATTTAATAAAGAATATTTAAATTTAAATTTCAAAAAGATGGAAATGATAAAAATCATCACATAGCCAATCATGTATTTCAAGGTGTTCCACGTGTGCGCCCTCACGGACGACGGGCTCGTCATGAAGTCGTTCCTCTGCCCGGAGTCCACACTCTTCGACCAGACCATACTCAAGTGCAACTGGTGGTTCTACGTGGACTGCAAGAATACCGTCAAGCTTTACGACACCAACATCCCAGTCTCCAAAAGCTACCAGCTGATGAAGGCTCTAACATTCTTCTCCTCGTACAAGAAAGAGATGGAAGAAGGTAGGTTAAATTTTACTGTCTTGTGCACTTAAAATTTTAATTTAATTATTAAACTCTGTATATATTTAAACATTATTTATTGATTACTAGCTGATCGGGCTTGATTTGCCATATAATTACTTACATTACTTACATTTTATTTTTCATTTATATTTATTCTAATAATAGAAGCGAAACGCCGTGTGGTATCCCGCTGAATAGAATAGTATCACCCTCGTTTCTTACCGAGGTGTCGTAAAATACGACAGCGGTAAGTTGACGTCAGGCAGGCGGCCGGTCGTAAAAACGCAGCCAAATCATGTGACAGCATGCTTATAACATGTTGTGCCGACCCCACTTAGAGTGGGAGAGTGGGATAAGGACAGGAGGATGATGAAAAAATAGAAGCGAAAACATACTGTTTTCGCATTTATTATTTAAAAATATAGACAACAGAACAGAGAAATAATATTCCATCTTGTACATTAAATTGTTTATATAAAGAATTAAGTATTCATGAAATGTTTCATTAATTTTTTGATATCAATGCTTAATTGCTTCTCTTACTGAAGGGGGTGTTATATTTACAGGACAATCCGCAAATCCAGAAAATATGGAAGGCGTAAAAGAAGCAATCACTATAATTGAGAATCAAGACACTAAAGCTGAAGCAAGCGACAACGTTCAAATCGTAACGCCACTACCCATACTTGATGAGAGACATAGTATTAAGAAAGAATATTCTAACGTTACATCACCCGTATATAGAGGAACTAGAGATTACAACAATTCGACTGAAAAGCATAATTTAAGAAGACCAATCAAACCTCAAGGAGAGGGAGACATCAGACTTGTTACTGTTAACGCAGACCTAAATTTTAATGTTACCAAAGATATTTCAAACAAAACAAGTGCGATATCCACAGATAACTCCAGTGAGCGAAAGCGAAGGAGGATAGTGTCCAGAAATAACAACTTTAATACCAAAACAAGTACAACCACTACACAAAAACCCATAGACATGACGCCACATCTTATAGAACTATTAAAAAAAGAAATGCAACCATTAGAGAACGCAGCACCACTAGAGACTAAAGAAGAAAAACTAACCGATCAAATTGAAGATTTGGAACAAATAGATCCAACTATTCTCAAAGAAGCAGAATTATCTCCGCCAGTTCGTAGATTTTACAGATCTAGTGCTGAAAGGGGTAATATGGAAAAAGAAATGGCACTAGTGAACAATGAAAAAGTTCAAATAATAAGACCGACGTCAAATTCACAATATACACAATATCCAACACAAATAGCTGTAGCTAAATTAGATGAAGCAGTATTAGGTAAAAGTAATACAAGATTTAAGAAGGAAGTCGTTACAATAGTGACGCCTAATAAACATGATATATTAAATCCTTCACGAGGTCGAACATAGCCCAAAAATCTTTTAGTCAAACTAATTTCTAGTGTCATATAAACCTTGTTAACTTATTTATTTCTCAGATGCGTAAGCGTTCGGCGAATGTTCTGTGGGTTACGTGTTTGCTCAATTTACGTTAGTCTGATCGAAGTGATATTACGGTGTATGTTTTATAGTTGTTTAGAATAAAAATGTTTCCTTAATTTCAATAATTTTATTTATTAAAACATTACTTCTTTGGTTTAGTTTTTAAGCAACCAAGAAATCTTTCACACATCAGCGGCCCTACAACAATTAAGCTTGCCGCAGCCAATGCGGTTGCTATAGACAAGCAAATCATATTTAGCAAATCAAAACGTCTATGACTTCTATTGTAAAAGCGTACGCGTATCTGAAACAACGAAAAATTTCAGATTTAAATTCAATGCATTGGACTAAAATCAACATAATATTGTTCGAGCTATGCTTTTAGTTTCATGTTTATTCAAATACATTTATTTATATATAGGACTAGTTTAAATAATTAAAGACGATTAAACTTGCATATCATTTATTACATTTAAATCAAATACAATAATAAGGACATTAATATAGTAGATAATATGCCAAACTTTTTGGTTACGTAACTATTTTTTACTTGACCTTAAGAAGCAACGAAACAATCTTTCACAAATCACAGGACCGCATGCAATCAAACTCATTGCGGCCAACGCTGTCGCCACAGTCATGCAAATCATCTTAATATCTTAATAATATTGCGAAAATACTACATTTGAAATAATCAGAATCAGAATTTATAATCAAATAACATAAATAAGTTATGAAATATAATAAAATGCTTATGAATGAACTCACAGATAAAAGTTTAGACTTTATGGAAGATAATAAAGTTGTAGAAAATGAAGCAGAGTCAGTAGGGCATCCCGCAGTCAGGGCAGATGGGAACAGACGGGCAGGAGCACTTGCGGATAAATAGGCTTCGGGCACAGAAGGGCAAACAGCACACGAGGGTCGAGGCAGTGATGAGACTCAATAAGGACACACAAATCATATGAGTCCCCCGTACCCGGGCCTCAGTCTAGCGAAATCTGGAAACAAATAAAAAGATGTCTGATTATCCAAAATAGCGTTATTTGCTTTCCAGACTTGATATTTGGACTATAACTATAACATCAAATACACTTACGTCTTCGCTCCGAGTTGGTGGGATAACTTTACCGTCAATGTATACTTAAATCGAGGAAAATAATCCTCAAATTATGATAACTGTAGCACAATTCCACGATAATTTTATACTCATATTGTTACAAGAAGATCAAGAATCCATGACAGTTGTCAGAATAGCAAAATTAGCAAAACTATTTTTCGAAATTCAAATTATTGTGTCATAATATTGTATTCAAGAAACCTGCTTTAAAGGCAATGTCACCGAATTTCAACAAATGAATTTCATTTAAGCATTCAATTCTTACACATCGTCATACTTTTTATTTTGTTATCACATTTTTAGATACATATTTAAAATGACGATATCGTCATAAGTTTTTTGAAAATTCTATAAATTTAAATTTTATCCAATCAGTATTGAAAGCTGTACTAACAATTCTTAATATTCATCGAACTTCAAAAACAAAATGTAGAAAAATTCGGCTTAAATATGATAAAATGTGAAAAAATTTGTATTTTAGATACTGCTTCTACATTGAGTTTTGTATCATAAGTAACTTCATTTCATAGTCTTTTAATTTGGGAATAGAAATATTAAATTAAACCATTTTATTTTCTAAAATTTTATATAATTACTTAAGATACTTTGACAAACATACTTAAGGATTTGTAGCCGTAGACATTTTTTTGCAGCATGGACTTTTGCATGCTACTAATGAAGGCGAATTCTTGTCTATTCCACATTTAGCTGTTTTAAAATAAGTCTCCAAAAATAAAGGACCACAAGAAATGCATCCAGCCGCAATAAAAGCCGTTAAAAATGTCATACAAATGATCATATCGTTAGAGAATCCCTATTTTTTGAGACACTTGATGAATTTGTGCATCTCAAACTGTCTATAACAGACAGGAACGCATGCGAGGAGTGTGGCGGAGGCGATGAGGGCGTACAATGACAGGCAAATCATTTTTCACGACCTAATATGGGCCAACAATAAGCCACTTTTTCTTTTGATGACAATACACAATCACCTGCAAGGGAAGAAAAAAATCATAGAAAAATTAAGAGATAAAGCAAAACATTTAGCAATATGTAACCCTATTAATAAATAAAAGAAAAAAGTGCAGCTGTGATATTATTAGTTAACGCCCAGCCTCCTAAACGTTAACCTCCTTACACTTGAGGTAAATTAGAGCAACATAAATCTAAAGCGTAAAAATATAAAAATATTTTAAGTACATATAACTCTTTATGAAATACGATATTTCCAAGGTACATATTTTTGATATCTTTGGATTAAATAATTATGCTAAACAAATCTATTATATAGTTATAATATCAATTTTTTTAAAAGTCGACTATAACCAAGCAGAAATAGAAAATATACTTGAAAACGAAAACTATCGGTAAAAAATTTCTTTCAATTTCATTGCTTACCAAAATTTCACTTTTAGCCTTTCAATTTGTGGTTTTTATAACAGGTTAATTTTGTCACCATGTAATACCACACGTTAACCACACGTGCTAGATATTTCACAATCTATACATCTTCGTGGGATTCTCTAAATTACTCCATTTATATTTTTGCTTAAAAAATGTCCATGACAGAGCATAAAGAATGACAGTCAATTTTCAAAACAAAATTTTTCTTAAATTTATATCTAAAATTATTTTGACAGCGGACCGTGCTGAAAGAAAAAGACTTTTTGAGTAATATACTTTGAAACTGCTTTGCTTTCAACTAAAATAAGTAAAGAGGTTAATTCAGTTATCTTTATAGAATATCTTTATAGGTCGTTTACTTGTTTATTAACAAAATAAACATATATATTATAAACATTAGTCGAAAGAGAAGTAATCACTTTTCTAATTGAGAACAATATTTTGACAACTTTGAAGTTCATCTTGACAGAAGACTTGATAGTGATTTGTTAATGATACAAATTTTACAAAATATTTCGTATACACCACTTTATGATAACACAAGACCTATGTAGGTTCTTAAGAATTCCGAGGCAATTCTTATTGCCGTTAAAAACAAGTAAGAGGCAAAAAATTTACAAATGAACCATTGTTATTTGTTACTTTTGACGCTACTGGTGTCAGTGAATGGATTCCCAACAGAGCGGCGACAAGTAGAAATACAATCTCCCCAAATTAATGATTTGCAAAGGAAAGACAATAAAGTAAGAGAAACTGCGCGGGATTGTAAATCGAAGTGTGCGTCAAGTATAGCTCAAAAGGCAGCGGCTGAGGCTAAAGCTGCCCAAGCTGCTCAAAATGCAGCAGGCGCCCAAGCAGCTCATATGGTAAATAGTGTTTTTTTTATCACAAAACTTTTACAACCACTTAAAGCAATTACCTTATTTAAGGATCGGTATAAATTAGTTTTAAACTTATAGATGGAGATGGAAAAAATTTACTCCGTATGGTATCCGGCTGAATAGAATAGTACCACAATCATTTCTTGCCGAGGTGTCGTAAAAGGTGACTAAGGTAAGTTGACCCACCGTGTGGTATCCGGTTAAGTAGAATAGACCACCCTCTTTCTTATCGAGGTGTCGTAAAATATGACTAAGGTAAGTTGATGTTAGGTAGGCGGCCGGTCATAAAATATGTAGCCAAATCATGTGACAAGATGTTTGTAACATGTTGTGCCGACCCCACTTAGAGGACAAGGACAGCATGATGATGAAAAAGATGGAAAAAATTCTGGGTTGAAAAAAAAAAATTTGAAATAATTCACAGTTTATTTTTTTGATAATGTAGTATATATATTACTTTCATTTTTTTACGATCAAGATTTTCCTATTGCGCTAAATAAATTGCAATTTTTCTTCAGGTAAAAACTCAACTTGCAGAGAAAGCTCTTCAAGCTGCAAAGGCTGCGGAAGCTGCTTTGGCTGGTAAGCAGGCTGTTGTTGAACAATTACAACAAGAAGTGAAAGAAGCTGAAGCGGTTGTTTCTGAAAATACTGCAGCAGTCCATCAACAACAGGCGGCAGTCAATTCTGCAATACAAGCTGCGCAGCAAGCGACTGCTCAGGTATGTATTGATTTTTTAAATTAGACTTATATCTATAATTTGAGTTGATGATTTGACAATGATTATTGGTTTTGAGACATCCTTATTGTCATGAATTTTATTTCGAAATGTTAGTCAATTCGTCAATACTTATTGCAATATTTAGGATTTTATTTATAAATGGTACGCAGAATTTGTTGAACATGTATTTTAGTTTAATCTTCAACAATTCCTTCCTAGTCAGACTGTAGCAGATAGCATGTTTTATGAAGTCGAAATAATTGTTCCAATTTCACGTTTAATTTAATTTGCACTGTTTTTAACCATTGGTTGTAATTGTTGAAGACTTGGAATTCAAATCTTATGTAACTTCGTAAAACAGTGCTATGTTTTTATAGGGTCTGACTAAGAAGAGTTGAAAATTGGAACAGAAAAACTTTGACTGTTTTTTAAAGTGGAAATTTGAAATGATTTGTGTCTCAATCTGTACTTTCATAGCTGCAGCTTCAGTTTTGTCATGTGTTCATGTATTAGTAAACTTTGTAATTAATGATAAATGTTTGTGTAAATCAAAAAGTAAGAAGACATAATTTGTATTAATTTGAATTTTTAAAATATTCCAGTACTTAATAAAAATAAACTTCTCATAATGCTTATGTTTTATTTAAAATGTGATTGAATTTCTTATCTTGATATTCTTTGACAGCATAAATTAATGGTGCAAGCTGTTCAACTCTCTGCTCAACTTGAAAAAGCGGCTCATTGCGTATTGGAGAAGGTGAAATATGGATTACAAGAAAAATGTCATAATTTAGCAGAGTCGAGATCTAGGTTAGCGCATCTTCAGCATAAATTGCAATGCGCATGCGCCGAATGCGCAGCTACTAAACAAGCAGCTCATACCGCTTGTGAGGCTGCACGAGCTGCTTGTGGAAATGCTAGACGGAAAAAACGATTGAGTAAAAGAAAAGTACTTTTAATTAGCCAAGCTAGACGTGAAAGATAATTGTGAAAAGATAAATAAACAATACAGAGTATTGTTGGGTTCAATCATTGGAATTACACTGAATTTTTTACACCATCTATGTAAGGTGTCTATGTGCTACATATGGAGTTTCGTTCTTAAATAATACTAATATTTGTAAAGAGGTGTAAGAGATATTTCGTTAAATGTGATTTTAGATTTATTCTGTGTACTATCGTTTTGTAGATTATGTTAAGACATATCGTTAATGATATTTTTAATGAAATGTATTTTGTAAGATTCTGATAAATATAGTTGATAACTTGCTTTATTTTGTAAATATTTTGTCATAGATATTATTTGTCTTACATTTATTTTAGTTGTGAAAAACCTATTGAGCAAAAAATTTATCATTAACATCAATATAGACGAAATTTAAGCTTTTAGGACGCCTTTCTGTTGTATTTATTAATTCTTTTCGCCTTTTTTTATTAAGTGGAAACATGTAAGTAAATTGTCAAAAATAAAGTGATTAAAGGTTTTTGTATTTTATTCTATGTTAACTTTATAAATAGCTATTCATTTTTCTTAAAGTTAAAACATGACATTAAATTCTTACATTTCAATGTTTATTCTTTATAAATTACCTTTGGATACCTTGATTTTATTAAAAATGATCTATAGAAGGCGGTTGCACATAATTTTTTTTTCTTTGTACCAATATCGTTAAGAGTAAATAAACTTATCTAAAATTATATAATTTTAAAGTCTTAAAAGTTACACATTGTCTATTTATCTACTATACTAAATGCATCGTTCAAATTTTGTGGACTAAATGCCATATTGCTGTTTTTATAGTTAACGTAAGGAGAAATCGTTGCCGATATTACTTCGTTTGGGTCTATGTAGCCCTTTAAAGGTGTAAAGTCATCGTCCTCTGAATATTGAGAAATTGTAAATTTAGGTACATATCTTTCCGGTGGTTCAGCATAACGACCACCAACTAGAACCTCA
This sequence comes from Morpho achilles, assembly GCA_947086495.1. Taxonomy (NCBI): domain Eukaryota; kingdom Metazoa; phylum Arthropoda; class Insecta; order Lepidoptera; family Nymphalidae; genus Morpho; species Morpho achilles. The sequence goes on from CAMTZB010000005.1 coordinate 2,188,848, forward strand.
TCTTCGGGTTTTGCATAAGGTCCACTAACTAGAACTTCATTTTCTGGTTTCGCATAACGGCCACCACCTAACACATCATTTTCGGTTTTCGTATAACGTCCACCAACTAACACTTCATGTTCAGGTTTCGCATAACGTCCACCAACAAACACTTCATCTTCGGGTTTCGCATAGCGAACCCCAACTAGCATATCATCTCGAGGTTTTGTATAATGACTATCAACTGGCACTTCATCTTCGGGTTCTGCAGTTGGTTTTGGTGGTTTCCGTGGTTTAACTGTTTTACTTCTGTTTGCATATTGCGAAGTTTTCCTTTTCTCAAATGGTAGTGGCTTTTGTTCCAAATAAAAATCTCTGTGTTTGTAAATGTGCGAGTATGGATTCAAATCGAAATCTTCATCTTGTGGATCATATAATCGTTCGGGCTTAACGTAAATGGGACGTTTCTTAGAATAGCCGACGTTATTATCAACATTTTGATCACTCTGGTAACTTTTCCATGATCTATAATCTTGACCAAAATTTTGGTTGACGTCATCGTAATTTACGAATGTGTCCGAGAAGCTTGCTGGAGGGGAAAATTGTTCTGATACATAAGGATCTTTGACTATAGAATTTACTGGGTCGCCATAAGAATCATATGGTGGTTCTCCAAAACTTTGTTTTGTTTGTTGGTAATCGACATCAATGGGAGGTTCACCAAAACCTTCCGGTTCGATTGGATAAAATGAGCTAAACTGTACCTTTTTAGGAGGCCCATAAATAGGTTTGTGCCTTATTGGAGGTCCGTATTTTGGTTTAGTTGGACGCTTTTTATAACTTGGTGGCCCGTACTTTGGTTTGACTGTTCTTCGATATTTTTTCGAAGGTTTCCATGGCTTGGCTGATCGATATTTACTCGGTGGGCCATACTTTGGTTTCGGACTCTTGTAATTTGGTTTTGATATTCGTCTGTATATTATTTTTGGTCTATGGCCGTACATTGGTTCTACTGGGAAGTTGTCAATAAATATTGCCGCCTCTCGCTTAGAGATTCGTTTGTCTGCTTTCACTTCACTCTCTGTTAGATCACGTTGTTCATGGTGGGCTCGAACATAAGATGTGGATATTGTTATCTGGAAAAGAGAAAAATTATCGTATGAGTTTTCGTTGAGTACCTATTGTTCTTATTTCTATCTTATCTTATACTGTGTATAATATATATTTTTAACTATTATGCTAAAGCTTTCTCGCGGCAATGTTTTTTTTTAATATAGTAGTAGTGTTATCTAATCCAGAATCATTTTCTATTACAATTTGCGAAATCATCTTTGAAAGTCTGTCTTTCTGTTGCGCTTTCACGTCTAATACTCTTAACTCAAATTTGCGAAATTTGGTACATTTGAATCTTATATAGCGGACTAACATGATTCTAGGAAAAAGATACCTGTTATTCCTTTGGGAGCACGAGAAAACATTGTACTTAATTGACGGTAGTAGAAAATTAACGTGATGCAGACAAAGTGACGAGTAAAACCAGTAGATATGTTTAAAAATACAAGAATTTATTCAATTCAATATAAAAATGCGATGCTTATTGTGAAGTTAACAAGTTTTTTTTATAGATATTGCGTGAAGAAGATATCTTGTTTAGAGAATCGTTAAAGAATTCACTTTCTGTTGTATTATTTATTATCATACACTCAGAGAATTTCTTTATTGAACAGAAAATGTAATTTAATGAAGAAAATGCTTGTTTTTATTTAATTAACGATTGCATTTTCAAAAGTGAATTATAAACATAGCCCATTAAAGTACCAGCGAAAGCTTACATTCTTGTTAGAGTGATATATCGGGCTTTATCACCAAATACCAGTATGGTCATCAGAGTTTGGTAAACAGGGTTTGAAGTAAAATGTTTTGTTAAATTTAATTTGACGACGCAGTATTTGGTATCTTTCAAAATACACGCATCACTACATAGTATAAAACAAAGTCGCATTCTTTCTTTGTCCATATATCCCTAAGTAACGGCCTGTTACTATCCCACTGCTGAGAATAGGCCTCTTCTCTCCGTTTTGGGAGAGAAGGATTGGAGCTAAGACCTACCACGCTGCTCCAATGCGGATTGGTAGGTTACACATACCTCCAGAATTCTCTAGAGATATGCAGGTTTCCTCACGATGTTTTCCTTCACCGAAAAGCGTGTGATAAATTGCAATTATCAATTAGACACAAGTTTTAAGTGAAAAACTCATTGGTGTCTGCCCGGGTTCGAACCCGTGATCGTCTCTAAAGATTCACACGGTCGCACCGCTGGGCCATCACAGCATATATCCCTATGTATGCTTAAATCTTTAAAACTAAGCAACAGATTTTGATGCGGTTTTTTTAATAGATACAGTGATTCAAGAAGGTTTGTATGTATAATAACATTCAATACGGAGTAGAGAAATACTGTAATTTTTGAGGCTTCTGTAAATAATTAATTTTTTTTCCGTTTACATTGCAAACGCTGGCTAAACCCTACGATATTTATCAAAATGATGTAGTAAGTATTTGTACATCTTGAAAAGGTCTACAGAAAAGTCCGCAATGGTGTATGTCTATCTCTTATGGATAACCCACAATAGCCCTTTTTGTCATTTACTTTTTACGAAAAATAATGCCTTATGTTCAAAGCAATTTTTATACAATACAGCATTAATCCTTATCCAATTAAGTACCTTAAATAAATAGTTGATTTAATATAGATCAATATCGCCGTTTACAGCATGTAATTTAAGTGAACCTTTTCGGAGATATTACAGATTTAAAATGCCGTGAGGACGCCGCGCTCACTCGCGCGCTCTACCCTGTAACCCTACTACTTTTTTCTTTTTTTTCGAAGTTTTTTTTTATTTTGTATAAAATTACCGAGCAAGGCCTGGTCAACCAGGTAGGTACTATTATTTAAAAGAGAAGTTATTGTAAGCTTTAAATTCTTAATACATTTTAAAGAAGCCACTTGCGGGTTGATTTGCATACTAGATTTCTTCCGAGGCCTACTTGCGAGGACAGTTTTTACTTTCTCCGCATAATAACAATATTCCTCTGGGGTCTTAGGTCTCCGGGGCGGAATTGTTAGCTACAAGTGAAAATAAAATTTCTATTGTTCTTAAGGTCATAACTGTTTGTATTATAAACGAAAGACAATAGATTAAATACCATTATGTGCCTGCTGTCATGTCCAATATGTTAGTGGTAAAGGTATAAGGCAGTGATTGTCAACCTTTTTTTGTTGCGGCACATATTTAACGATTTTACGGCGGCACACAAAGAAAAAGATAAAAATAATTTACTTACTACAACACACTGCATAAATAGTTTATGACAAAAATTTTAAATATACGAAATAAACTAATATATACTACAATAATAACTTAACGTTTATTAAGGAATTAATTACAAGCTTATAATAAAAATAGTTTTCTTTTTAAACGATATAATTTAATAATATTAACATTATTATATATTTGCAAAATTTGGTTACACACTTTTGAAATTTGGCGGCACACAAAAGTGCCGCGGCACAGTGGTTGAGAATCACTGGTATGTATATATAAGGGTTAGAGCGAAAATTTTAAATTTTTTTAAAATTATATCTACAAAAATAATAACAAATTTATTTTGTTATAATCCGCGATTATGATATGCATGTTAAAGGAGTGGCACCAGAGTTGACGAATGATAGAGGAGAATGGAAGAAGAAGACATATTGTGCCGACCCCACTTAGAGTAAGATAAGGGTAAGACAATGATGATGATGTATAATGATGATGGATAATCCGTTTTCATACCTGATACATGCAGGATTTGTAAAAACACATGCACAAACCTCCACCAACGCCACCAATCCATTGCTATTTTTGCTAGCTTTTTGATTTGGCCGTGGAGTGTATCTCCTGATGATGCTTCGGTTGCGGGGCGATTGTTGAGTTTGTGATAGTGAGTGTGTGTAGTGCTTGTATATTGTGGTGGCGGTGGTGGAAGTTTGTGTATTTATGAACGGAACGGATTGTCCACTCTACATTTAGCATTATATATATTTTCTATTCTACTCCATCGCGGATTATCGCAACATAATTTTATTATAACTTTTGTATTATGAATCTCCGCAAAGTAACGCCTAATTCTATAAATTATTGAAATTATATCTCTCCTATGTGAAAGCTTTCCCTATTTATATATATCCTCCTGCCCTTATCCCACTCTAAGTGGGGTCAGCACAACATGTTATAAACATGCTGTAACATGATTTGGCTGCGTTTTTACGACCGGCCGCCTGCCTGACGTCAACTCACCTCAGTCGTATTTTACGACACCTCGGTAAGAAGGAGGGTGGTCTATTCTACTAAACCGGATACCACACGGTGGGTCAACTTACCTTAGTCGCCTTTTACGACACCTCGGTAAGAAATGAGGGTGGCACTATTCTACTCAGCCGGATACCACACGGCGGGTCGACTTACCTTAGTCGCCTTTTACGACACCTCGGTAAGAAATGAGGGTGGTATTATTCTATTCAGCCGGATACCACACGGCGGGTTGATTTATCTTAGTCGCCTTTGACGACATCGCGCTAAGAAAGAGGGTGGTCTAGCTTTCCCTATTTATAGTTCCATTTTAAGTATAATATATTAATATCCTTAAAGTAGTAATAAAATCTTAAATTTACATTTTTTTCTCGATAGAAAGTGAATCGATAAAACATTCACACAATTAAGTGAAATTTCGTTAACAACCGCAGAACTATAATTACATGGGAGAATCGATAGATTGTGTGATGTAAGTTTTATATAAAAAGATAGAAACGCAAATGTTTACTTAATTGACATTGCCACCTCTAACATTTTTAATGAAAATTAATAATACACCTAATTGTGATGTATGTGGGGTTATTGGTTAGCCGTGTGGTATCCGGCTAAGTAGAATAGTACCACCCTCATTTCTTACCGAGGTGTCGTAAAAGGCGACTAAGGTAAGTCGACCCGCCGTGTGGTATCCGGCTGAGTAGAATAGACCATCCTCATTTCTTACCGAGGTGTCGTAAAAGGCGACTAAGGTATGTTGACCCACCGTGTGGTATCCGGTTTAGTAGAATAGACCACCCTCCTTCTTACCGAGGTGTCGTGAAATACAACTTAGGTAAGTTGACGTCAGGCAGGCGGCCGGTCGTAAAAATGCAGCCAAATCATGTTACAACATGTTTATAACATGTTGTGCCGACCCCACTTAGAGTGGGATAAGGGCAGGAGGATATATATATATATAGTGGGGTTATTGATGATGTGCATCACCTTTTAACGGAATGTGTGAAGTTCCAGAATGGCAGGGAGATTTTTATAAGACTTATGAGGTTGAATAGACTTGATACAGGTATGTTTATTGAGACTCTTTCTCGTCCTGCATCAAAAGAAAGTATATTTCTATGAAAACTTGTAAGTCTTATTTGAATTTTTGATTTTTATTTTATTTTTTTAATTATGTTTTTATTTCATTTAATTTGTTTAGTTTTTTGTTAATTATAAGAAAAAATTATTGTATGGTTTAAAATGGGGCTGACATATACATATTGTATAAAAGCCCCTAAATAAAATAAAAAGAAAAAAAAAAACATTGCGAATCTGTCCTAAATATTTAAATGCGTTAATCTTGTATATATAAATACATATATATACTAAATCTCGGAAACGGTTCCAACGATTTTCTTGAAATTCAACGTGTGTTGGGAGAGAAAAATCGATCTAGCTAGGTTGTTTTTTAAATCAGTTTTATCCGTGTTTATGGGCATTGAAAAAATGGAAAATTAAAACCAAAGGATATTTTTAGCTGTCAATGGTATGCTGCGATAGCCGATGGGTAACGGGCGGAACGAAAATCTTCAAATCCCGGGTCCGAACCCCACAAGTAACCGACGGCTACTTTCTTCTTTAATTTTTTTAAATTTATATATTTTTTCATATTAGCCGTGTGGTATCCGGCTGAGTAGAATAGACCAACCTCATTTCTTCAAATCAAATCAAATCAAATCAAATCAAATATTTTATTTGTGCATTACAGTATTAAATGTATCTTATATTTAGCACACAGTACTGTAAGCTACCCCACCAGGGGTGTACAAAATTTTTTTTTCCGCCTCTCCTCTTAAACTTTTTAAACCTTACTAGTGCGAGCCATAACACATCGGTACATACATATACTATTATGTTTGTTTAGGCGAGGTTAAATAATGTTGCCTTTTAACTTTTGTCAACTAAAATGTTAATTAAAATAGTTAAATTCATGAATGTTATTATATCAGTATGTCAAAAAATAAAAAATTAAAAGTTATTTATGAAATCATTAATTGAGTAATAACATTTAGATATTAAAAAGTTTTTTAAATCATTTTTAAATTTAATAGTAGAATGTTGTTTCAGTTCATCAGACAAATTATTATAAATATTAATTGAAAAACAAAATACACTTTTATTCATTTTGGCTGTTTTGGATGGGATAACTCGCAATCTATGTGGATATCTTTTGCTATTTAATGTATTAAATAAGTGAAGATTGCTATGAACGAAAACTGACGTTTCATATATAAATAATGAAGGAAAGGTAAGTAGCCCTAGCTGTTTAAAGTGGGGTTTACAACTTTCAGTCCAATTAATGTTTTTAATTGCTCTGATACATCTCTTTTGCGCTCTAAATATGCTCTCCCTTTCTACACAATTTCCCCAAAACATAATCCCATATCTAAGAGTTGACTCGACATATCCATGATATGCTGTTAGTAGTGTCTGAAGGTCAGCTACTTTGCTTAAATTATACAAGGCATATGAAAATCTATTTAACTTTTTACAGACGGTATGTGCTTGTGGTGTCCATTTCGTTTTGTCGTCTAATATAATACCTAAGAATTTGATTTCATCTACTTTTTCTATCTGAGTTCCATCGTAATTAATATTAATATTATTGATATCACTTTGTTTATAATTGAAAGACATGAACTTAGTTTTATGAAGGTTAATTTTTAAATTATTTTTTGTAAGCCACTCTAAAAGACTTGTTAAGGAATTATAAATTTCTGATTCATAACCTTTTTCTTTATTTCCTTCATATATAATAGTACAATCATCAGCAAACAATACCATAGATTGAGGTATAGCTCTCGTGATGTCGTTTATGTAAATTAAAAACAGTAATGGTCCCAAAATACTTCCTTGTGGGACTCCATATTCCACGAGTTGAGGTGATGATTCATAAGTCATCTCTGTATAAGTTAACGAGCACATTCTATTTACTTTAGTTATTTGGTATCTATCCGCCAAGTAGGATTGTAAAAGCTCTAAAACCTTTCCACGAATGCCATACTGAAATAATTTTTCCAATAAAATTGAATGATCCACATAATCAAACGCCTTAGTCAAATCTATATATAAAGCAGATACTGGTATTTTTTTATCAACGCATGTCATAATTTTTTGGAGGAAGTCATAAATTGCAATATTTATAGATTTGTTTTTCCTAAAACCTTTTTGTTCATTTACAAATAACGATTTGTCTTCAAAATATTTGTAAATTCTTTTATGTATAACTTTTTCAAAAACTTTTGCGAATACAGGAATTAGAGCAATCGGACGATAACAGTTAATATCTTTTTTATCGCCTTTTTTAAATAATGGCTTAATTATAGATATTTTTAATGGTTTGGGGAATGTGCCATTTTCAATGCAAAGATTACAAATATGAGAGAAAACTCCAGCAATAGTATCGGCAATATATTTCACAACCTTTGTGGCGATACCGTCATGTCCCACACTTTGTGTATTTTTAAGTGACTTTATTATCTGATTTATTTCATTTGTTTTTACAGGTAACATAAACATAGAAGATAATACCGAGATTCTTACCGAGGTGTCGCAAAATACGACTATGGTAAGTTGTCGTCAGGCAGGCGGCCGGTCGTAAAAACGCAGCAAAATGATGTTACAGCATGTTTGTAACATGTTGTGCCGACCCCACTTAGAGTGGGATAAGGGCAGGAGGATATATATATATTTTTATATTAAAAAAAAAATAGCGACCGACGCTCGGTCACCCAGGTAGGTACTAACTATTATAAAAAAAATCACCAAAAGCTACGACCAAAGAACTACCCCAATATTAAACGAGTTGTTGAGAAAGATTAAATGGGTAACTTTTGAGAAAATTGCTTCTGATTTAAAAAAATATCGTTGTTTTTAGTCTTATTACCATTCTATTTTGTTATTTATATATTTTTCATATTCTAACGCCGTGTGGTATCCGGCTGAATAAATTAATACCACTCTCATTTCTTACCGAGATGTTTAAAAGGCGACTAAGGTAAGTCGACCCGCCGGCTGAGTAGAATTGACCTACCTCATTTATTACCGAGATGTCGTAAAATGCGACTAAGGTAAGTTGACCCACCGTGTGGTATCCGGTTGAGTAAAATAGACCACCCTTTATCTTACCGAGGAGTTGTAAAATACGACTAAGGTAAGTTGTCAAGCAGGCAGCCGGTCGTAAAATACGTAGCCAAATCATATGACAACATGTTTACACATGTTGTGCTGACCCCACTTAGAGTGGGATAAGGGCAGGAAGATGATGATGATGTTTCTACATCTATTTTACATTTATTTAGGCTAACTCAGTATCATCCTCCTGCCCTTATCCCACTTTAAGTGGGATTGGCTCAACATGTTAAAAACATATTGTATCAATAGTTTGCTACGTATTAAAAACGGCCGCCTACCTGCCATCAACCTTAGTCGTATTTTACGACATCTCGGTAAGAAAGAGGATGGATGATATATTTTTCATATTCTAATACCAGATGTCAATGCAAATATAGAAAACATGCGACGCGTAAAGTGTTACAAACAACGCGGATGATTTACTTTGAAAATGTCATATGAGATGAAGATTAGGTTACACACAGAAAGCTAACCCCATATTATATTATTATAGTCCCATATTATTTTATCTTTAATAAATACTAGTGTGATAAGCTGTGATGGCCTAGCGGTGCGACCGTGTGAATCTCTAGAGACGATCATGGGCTCAAACCCGGGCAGACACCAATGAGTTTTTCTATTAAAACTTATGTGTCTAATTGATAATTACAATTTATCACACGCTTTTCGGTGAAGGAAAACATCGTGAGGAAACCTGCATATCTCTAGAGAATCCTAGGGATATGTGTAACCTACCAATCCGCATTGGAGCAGCGTGGTGGGTCTTAGCTCCAACCCTTCTCTCCAAAAATGGAGAGAGGAGGCCTATGCCCAGCAGTGGGATAATAACAGGCCGTTACTTACTTACTTACTTACTAAATACTAGTGCATTAACTTAACGTTTTAATACAAATGTAATAACAAAATAATTTTGCTTTATTCCACGATAAAGTCAAATAGAAAAAATAATGCCAAATGTAAAGTGGACTATCCGTTTTCATACTTGATACATGCAGGATTCGTAAACGCATGCACTACAAATCTCAACCACCACCAATACAAAAGGACTACACACATTCACTATCACAAACAATAGTTTCTCCTCACAACCGAAGCATTATCAGGAGATTGGAATTTTTGAAAGATTTGGATTTTTATTATTACTTTTGTATTATGGATCTCCGCAAAGTAATGTCTAATACTATAAATTATTTAACCTACACCACCGCCACCACAATACTCAAGCTATACACACATTCACTATCACAAACAATAGTTTCTCCTCACAACCGAAGCATAATCAGGAGATTGGAATTTTTGAAAGATTTGGATTTTTTTAATTATTACTTTTGTATTATGGATCTACGCAAAGTAACGCCTAATACTATAAATTATTTAACATTATACTTAGTGCCAAATATATTCATCTTCAACAAATTGTATAGAAACTCAAAACAAGTTATAAAAAAAAAGTAAAGTAGCGGCCTGTTATTATCCCACTGCTGGGAATAGGCCTCTTCTCTCCTTTATAAGAGAGAAGGATTGGAGCTAAGACCTACCACGCTGCTCCAATGCGGATTGGTAGGTTACACATATCTCCAGAATTCTCTAGAGATATGCAGGTTTCCTCACGATGTTTTCCTTCACCGAAAAGCGTGTGATAAATTGCAATTATCAATTAGACACATAAGTTTTAATAGAAAAACTCATTGGTGTCTGCGCGGGTTTGTACCCATGATCGTCTCTAGAGATTCACACGGTCGCACCGCTAGGCCATCATAGCACAAGCTCAAAACAAGTTATATTAGAGGCTTAATAGGTCCATTTTATTATCTCTGTAACATCTCTATGTCATCTCAGCGGAACTAAAATTTGCATATACAATTTTGACCGAGCTTTCTTGCAATTAAAATTCTTTAATTAATTACGTTTTTTGACTGTAGAAACTCGCTAAAACGTGATAGTTTGTTATAGCATATACGCTTGGCCAATTTTTTTTTGGCTGTAGAAACTCTTTTTTTTCTAGTTCCTTATGGCGGATTTACGCTTGGCCAATTTTTTTTATTACCTGCTAATACCGGCGGAGTCACATATTACAAGTTCCTCATCTCCTGCCCTTATCCCAATTTAAGTCTCGGCCCAACATGTTATAAACATGTTGTCATATGATTTGGCTTCGTGTTTTATCACCGGCCGCCTGACGTCAATTTACCATAGTCGTATTTTACGACACGTCGGTAAGAAAAAGGGTATCTAGTCTACTCAACCGGATACCACACGGTGGGTCAACTTACCTTAGTCGCCTTTGACGACACCTCGTTAAGATAAAGGGTGATCTATTTTATAAACCGAATACTACACAGCAGTTCGACTTACCTTAGTTGCCTTTTACGGCACCTCGGTAAGTAATGAGGGTGGTCTATTCTACTCAACCGGATACCACATGGCGGGTTGATTTATCTTAGTCGCCTTTGACGACACCTCGCTAAGAAAGAGGGTGGTCTATTCTACTTAGCCGGATATACACGGTAGATCAACTTACCTTAGTCGCCTTTGACGACACCTCGTTAAGAAAGAGGGTGGTCTATTTTACTCAACCGGATACTACACGGTGGATTAACTTACCTTAGTCGCCTTTGACGGCACCTCGGTAAGTAATGAGGGTGGTCTATTCTACTGAGCCGGATACCACACGGCTTATATTACATTTTCTTAAAGGTCCTAAACGATAAGAATATGTGGATGTAGCTACTTTTTGACCCTGTACATGACAATAATGATTAAATTTAACTAGTAAAAACAATTTAAAAAGAGCAACCGCCGAGTTTCTTGCTAGTTCTTCTCGTTAGGAACAGCTTGCCGAACCAGCAGTAGAGTTGACGATTCAAAAGCACTTTACAAGTTTCACTTTTTTGAAAATCCTTGCCAAGAAACGGTGAAGTGTGACGTGTGTGACTAGTTTTATACTTTTTCTTAATTTTTTACCTCAACCGTGAAATATGGCCCAAATTTTTTACATATTAGACGCGCAGGTCATAGTTTCTCTCATTTGAATGCTAAATTTATTTTATATGCTAGCACTATATTAATAATAACTATTTTATTATTTTTTATTTATTTATATATCTTTCTTTATATTATACTATACTATCTTTACAATTTAATTATAATTTACGCCGTGTGGTATCCGGCTGCATAGAATAGTACCACCCTCATTTCTTACCGAGGTGTAGTAAAAGGCGACTAAGGTAAGTTGACTCACCGTGTGGTACCTGGGTGAGTAGAATAGACCACCCTTCTACCTTACCAAGGCATCGTAAAGGCGACTAAGGTAATTTGATGTCAGGCAGGCGACTGATTGCAGAATACCTATCCACATCAGGTAACAGCATGTTTAAAACATATACCGACCCCGCTTAAAGTGGGATAAGGGCAGGAGAATGATGAGGAACTTGTAATATGTGACCCCGCCTTATCATTAGCAGGTAATAAAAAAAATGACCAAACGTAAATCTGCTATAAGAAATGAGCGCTGTCAGCAAGTTTCTACAGCTGGTCGTAGAATACCTAGCCAAATCCAAGCCAAGCCAATTTGACTGGCTCGTTGGCGCAGTGGGTAGTGACCCTGCCAGCTGCCTTCAGCTCAGTGGTTCAGGTTCGATACCCGCCGAGGGCCAACATTTTATATAAATGGATTTGTTGGTCTTTGAGTCTGGGTGTATATTTGTATTTAAGTATGTATTTAAAAAAATGTAAAAGAATATATTCCAGTTGTCTGTCTACCATAACACAAGTATTAAGTTACTTACTTTGGGGACGGACGACCGTGTGTGTGTGTGTGTCGCATATATTTATATTTAAATCAGGTAACAACATGTTTATAACATGTGGTGCTGACCCCATTTAGAGTGGGTTAAGGGAGAATGATGATGTTTTATTAAAAGTACCTTTAGATGTACAATAGATTTAGATTCGTATCTGCGAATGATCGCAGCAGCGCACGTTTTTAATCTCTCAATGATTTACCTAGCTCATCTCATAATACGAAACAACCAAAACATCACGTTTCCGTAATATCGTAGAAAGTTTATTACCAGTAGTACTCCGTCAGTTAGCGGTACACAAAGTTCATTGTACTGCACGATTTATTTCGCACATTAAGCCTATTATTTTAATATTCACTGGCCCGTTGGCGCGGTGGGTAGTAACCCTGCTTTTTAGTAAAGGAGAACATCGTGAGGAAACCTGCATATCTGTAGAGAATTCTAGGGATATGTAGGTCTTAGCTCCTTATTTCCTAAGAACGGAGAGAAGAGGCCTGCCCAGCAGTGAGATAGTAACAGGCCGTTACTTTGCTTTTTTATTTTCATCAATGTACCCGTGTGACAACAATTTATGCGAAATAATTTTGATGGGTTCCATCTATGGAATTTATAAGATAGTCTTTTAAAAGTAATAATATTATTTTGCTATAATTCGCGATGAACTAAAATAGATTATATATAGGTATAATGCTAAATGTAGAACGGACAATCCGTTTTCATACCTGATACATGCAGGATTCGTAGAAACACATGCACAAACCTCCACCACTGCCACCAAACCTTTGCGATTTTGCGAGTCTATCTCCTGATGATGCTTCGGTTGCGGGGCGAAATTTGTTGAGTTTGTGATAGTGAACGTATGTAGTGTATATTTTTAAGGTTACCGAATTTCATTCCCTTTATAAAATTATTTAAGACCAGCAATGGCGAGCGGCTCCGCCCGCGTGAAAAAATTAAAACCGTAATACCGTCTTTTGATACCATAAATATGGTTAAAGTGGATTAACCTTAAGAGCTAGACATATGCTATCGCGGACTTTTATTTAGAAATTTAAGATGGGAACAATTTTGTAATACATGATTTTTGAATAACTATTTGTTATTATGTTATATGTTTACTCAGCGCAAGCAAGGAAAGCTTTAAATTTTGCCGTTTTCGTATTATTTTTTATTGCTGCTCCTCTCCTATTTGTCTTAGTGTGACATTATATAGCCTTCCTCAATAAATGGACTATCTTGCTCTGAAAGAATTTTTCAAATCGGTCCAGTAGTTCCTGAGATTAGCGCGTTCAAATAATCTAACAAACTCTTCAGCTTTATATATTAGTATATATTTCGGGTACAAATATGTTTTTAAACTTACCGTCAGTATTAAATAACAAAAGACGTCCGTTAACTGCATTTTCATATATTTCACTAGTAAATTATAGAAATAATAAAAGCACTTAATACACTATTTTTATGAATATAAAATTTATATAAATGTAAAAAAAATATATAAATGGGTTAACTCGAACGTTGGAACGACTCGAAAGTCTGTCAGATAGTGGTGCGTGTGTAGAGATAGCCAGAGTGTGCCCAACTGTGACAGACACTTATGGAGTTGTTATAACCATTCAAATTCAAATTCAAATTCAAATTACTCTTTATTCAAGTGATTACAGGTTCACTTGAATCTTAAATATTTAAATGAGTTAATCTTGTATTTATATACACTTACTTTTTATAAAGTAAGTAGCGGCCTGTTACTATCCCACTGCTGAGAATAGGCCTCTTCTCTCCGTTTTTGGAGAGAACGATTGGAGCTAAGAGCTACCACGCTGCTCCAATGTTAAGGTAGGTTACACATATCTCCAGAATTCTCTAGAGATATCAGAGAGTAAACAAAGTCGCTTTTTCTGTCTTTCTCTATATCCCTATGTATGTTTAAATCTGTAAAACTATGCCCCAGATTTTGATGCGGTTTTTTTTTAATAGATAGAGTGATTGAAGAGGAAGGCTTATATGTATTATAACATTCAGTATGGAGTAGAGAAATACTGTAATTGTGATGTCGTAAATAATTTCATGTTTTTTCCGCTTACATTGCAAACGCATTGAACCCTACGAGATTTATCAAAATAATGTACCAAGTATTTGTACACCTTGAAAAGGTCTACAGAAACTCCGCGATAGTATATGTCTATCTCTTATGGATAACTTATATAAGCATTTTTTGTTATTTACTTTTTAACACGTGATGGCCACGGACAGTAATGAATAAATCAAAATTACTGGATCGATTTTAATCATTTTTTCACCGACTAAATTAGGGTTAATTAGGTTATATTTTATACCAGTGCGACGCAGGGGCGGACCGCTAGTTACTAGTAAAAAAAAATTATTATGATGGTATTAGCATCTCTATCGGTATATTTCACGGCACGTAGCTGCTCTCACATCGGCTAATCGTTTATACATTCAGACAAACAATAACGCACAGTGCTTTTTTTAGCATAAAAACGAATGTTTTATTCCTGAAATATGACTGATAGTGGCTTGTTTCATTCACAACGTGAGAGTGTTACTAAATACTATTCAATAGGTAGGTAATTATTACCGTGTGATTTATTGGATATTTGTCAAGTTGTTTGGCTTGTATTTTTTATAACACTGGTGTTATAGGTAGGTTCGTGTGAAAATCTATCGAAATTAATGATAGATAGACACAAAAGTAATAATAAAATTATTTTGCTATAATGCGCGATGAATCTATATAATAAATATATTTGGTATGAAATTGTCCACTATAAATTTAGCATTAGGTATATATTTTTATTTTACTCATCATTATTCATCGCGGATTATATGAAATAATTTTATTGTTACTTTTGTATTACAAATTTATGTTAGTACTAACTTTTACTTGCGACTTCGTACGCAATGACTGTTGTCGCGTGATAGTTTGATAATTCAAATTCAAAATCAAAATATTCTTTATTCAATTAATAAACTTATAAACAAGTGCTTTTGAATCGTCACCTCTACTGCTGGTTCAAAAAGCACTGCCTACCGAGAAGAGCAAGCAAGAAACTCGGCGGTTGGTCTTTTAAAAATATTTAAAAAATTAATTAATAGACAGCGCCTTTCAATGTCATCCTATTCCTGTAGAATTAACAGGATTTCTATAGCATATAAATATAACATATAAATATATATTCTATAACATATAAATATATATGTTAACCCGGTGTGTAATAATTGTGCCAAATTTAATAGACAGGTTCAGGACATGGTTCAGCGGATTCACCGCGAAAGAGTAATAAACCCATACTCACAATCTTTCGCATATTAGTTAAATTATTTAACCAAATAGTCAGGTTGGCTTCCTTAATAATAAGTAAATGTAAAATATATGTAGAAACGTTTAAAGTAAAATTTAATATCCCACTTTTACTTTTACGTATCGGTATACGTTAACACGTTTACAATTCGCGTACGTCAATTAATTTCACGACGAATTTGCATTTCGATTTGATATGGCCAGCGTACGTTTTTGTTAATTGCGTTCGTTATGCGCATATGTTTGAATAGTATTTTTTTACTTAAAAAAATAACTATGATCAATTCATATCATTTTATATGCTATACTATACTAGCAATCGCCAGCGGCTCCGCCAGCGTGTAAAGATTAAAACCGTTATAGTCTTTTGATAACCAGAAAAATGGTTGACCTTAAAAGCTAGACATTTGCAGTCCCGGACTTTTATTTAGAACTTTTAGAGGGGAACAATTTTGTAATACATGATTTTTGAAGAACTATTACCATTTACACCGCGCACGCAAGGAAAGCTTTAAATTATGCTGTTTTCGTACATTTTTATTGCTGTTCCTCTCCTATTCATCTTAGCGTGATGTTATAGACTATAGCATTCCTCAATAAATGGACTATCTTACACTGAAAGAATTTTTCAAATCGGTCCAGTAGCTCCTGAGTTTAGCGCTTTCAAACAATGAAACAAACAATCTCTTCAGCTTTATATATTAGCTATTGATGTGCATACATTGCAATTTATTAGACATACTAAATTATTAGGTAATGCAAAAAATAAAGGAATCTGATTGACTAGTTTTTTATTACAACGTGATCTTTACGCTATACTAAAGCTTTTCTAGGAGTTAATAAGATAAGCCTTTTATAATACCACTATTGACAAAACCATCGTTTTTTTTTAAACAAAGACTAAGAGCTTTAAAATGCGAATTGATAAGGCTTTAAATATAGTATCTTCGAAATAATTTTTATATAAACAAGATTATTTGAAGGAAGGGAGGAAAAGATCATAAGAAAACTTCTAAATCGATGAAGAATTTCAGACTTTACATGTTTATATACTTCGAAAAGCTTTAGTATAGAAAATCAACAATTTCATAACGAAAGTTTGCAGCGCCATCTATTTACAATTGGTTGAACAAAATTGACAGTAACTAAAAGTGTCGGGCTTCTTCAATACGACAATAGATGGCGCTGTTATGGAATGATTTTAATTAAAGGTTCTATCATAGATTTTTCTTATCATTATTTTTATTTTATAAATATTATATTTTATTATGAATAAGATAGATAATAAGAGCATTTTCCTCTTATTGTTGAAAATATATTTTGTGTCATTTCGCTTATCACCTACCTAATCTGGCAAACTGTCTTTATACATATGTCGTTGCTGTATATATTCAATAAATAATACGAAATATTTCCTTATGTATAACACGAAATTCGATGTATATCATAGACATACGAGAGGTCACAAAAAGCTTGTGATACCTGTGTCGCGACTCAGCAGAGTTAGCAACTCATTCGATGGTCTCGGTATTCGCTTCTGCAATAAAATTCTGCAACCCATACTAAACCAGTCTAGAGAAAAGTTTAAATTAAGTATAAGAGATATGCTTATCCGTAAAGCATATTACAAAACATATTATAAAACGTTTTACAAAGAAAATTATCTGGATGATAAAAATGCCTGGATATGATAATCCTTTCGGTTTCATAAAAGACTGCGGTTTAATAATGCAAAATTGAAAATGTTTAAAAGATTGACCGCCGAGTTTCTTTCTGGTTCTTCTCGGTAAGAGCAACATTCTGAACCAGTTGTAGCTTCATTCATCACATTGATCCTGGACGATTCAAAAGTGCTTGAAAGAGCTTATTTGTATAAAGATTATTTTGATTTGTTTTCATTGGCGTTGACATTATTGAATTTGTAAAATAAACTCAAACTATTTATGAGTCTTGCTGGTATAAAAATAAAACAAAAGAATATCAGTGGCTTGAAAAAATTTATTTGATTTCTTTTAATTACATAATTACGCTATACTAAAATAAATACAGACACTGTCTCGTTTATCTTCATCTTAACTATATTTTCAATTAAATAATGAATAATTGTCGATAACATATGTAATTAAAGCATCTAAACCTAGTTATTTATTTACAATTCAAATTGTTTTGTTCGTGAGAGTCAAATATAAAAAACTGTGTTATTTATTTTATTAAAAAGTTTTATATCTGTGTAGTAATTTTATAAAGCTTGCCCCACATATATGATGATTGTAATTTATAGAAGAAGGCATTACTTTACGGAATGTATTTATTTATACATAAAAAAACGTTAGAAAAACATAATAAAAATGTACAATTTCATAGTACAAAGTAATTATACAATTATTTTTCTATAATCCGCGTTTGTTAATAAAATGTATGTAATGATTTTAAAAGATTAGCCGCCGAGTTTCTCGCTGGTTCTTCTCGGTAGGAGCAAACTTCCGAATCTGTGGTAGCTTTTTTAAAACATTTGACGATTCAAAGTACTGTAAACAGTCCACTTGAATAAAGAATATTCTGAATTTGAATTTGAATGTGTAGTTACCGCACGTACAACCAATAACACTACACAAGGTACGATTCTAGTTAACATACTTATAAGAAAAAGTTGAACACGTGGTGAGACGATTAACAATACCTAAAATTTAGGTATTTTTATTATAGAAACGATTTAACACCGTAGAGTTATTATACATAGAGAAGGTGAGCCATAGGCAGTCATATGGCTGCGAGTGTCCAAAAAATAATAAGACAGGGAAGATGAGTGATTAATATTTGTATTTGTCTAATCACAGATAAAAAAGAGAGACCGAAAGATAGATCTCACTTGCTTTCTCTTTTTTATTTTAGGCTGTATTTAAATTTTACTTTCAAATTATATTTTGTAAAATAAAAAATTAGGTATGAAATATTTTACAAAAACAAATATTGTAACGAAAACGATTTGAAAAATATGTATTATTTTTTACTTCTATAATTATTGTTAAGGTTCACTTAAATGCGCAAAAGATTTGAAATTATCTTTTATAAAATATATATTTGTATATTACGCACATTTGTGGGCCAAGCTTTAGAAAATATTTTTTGGAAAATTTTTTATGTGTAAAAGTGTTATTTTCAAACTCGTTTGCCCCTTATTGCTATAGAAATTTAAATAATTTAAAGTCAAATTCATTTATAAATAATTAATGGAACTCGTAGTGGAAGATAAATTCGCTTAATGACTCGATTATTTATAAAAAACTAATATCGGTTCACCCGTATGGACAATACAATTTCTTTTCTTAATAAACAATGCGAAGACAAAATATCATACGAAGAGCACTTTATATTTACGTGACGTAATATGATTCGGAAAAATTACATAACTTAATATAAATAAATAACAGAAAATTTCTGTAATTTTTATTGGTTACAGGCAGGTATATCGTATTTGTTTGTAAGTACATCTCTGTTTGTAACATAATATTTGAATATTTATATTCAAATATTGAATATTGAATATTAATATTTGATTTATTATTATTATTATAAAAAAGTCAAATAATTAATAACACAAATAAAAATATTTTATAGATAAAAAATGCAATAATTTTAGTTTACAAAAAGTCTATTTATAAGAATTTATTAAGAATATTTCAGTAATAAATTTCAATAAATATTTTTTAGGAAAAAAGTTTAACTAATTTCAGTGCAAAGAATATAATTTAGTTCTGAATAATCTGCTATATGAATTGTTAAGTATTTAACTTTAGCTTTATGTTAAAAAAACGTTTAAGATACCAATTTTCCAACACTTGCAACAAACTCGTTCAAAACTTTATGCTATACAATGTATTGTACGAAATTTGATGTATGATTCTTGTGTCGCGACTCAGCAGATTTAGCAATTCGTTGGTCTCCGTATTCGCTTCAATAAAATTCGTAAAATTCCGCAATCCATACTAGACCAGTCTACAAAAAGGTTTAAACTAAAGTGTAAGAGATATACATCATACTACACAATTTAAGATTATTTGGATGACATACATGCCTGGATTAGAAAATTCTTTCAACTTCATAAAAGACTGCGGTTAAATAATATAAATTGACGATGTTTGCAATAGATATAATAGATGTTATTTATTGACCGCCGAGTTTCTTGTTGTTTCTTCTCGGTCAGAGAAACATTCCGAACCAGTTGTAGCTTTATTAATCATATTGATCCTTGACGAGTTTGAAAGAGCTTATTTGAAGGATTATTTAGATTTGATTTAAAAAAAGCCGATTTTAATTCGAGAACTCGTTACACACATAATTACGGGTATTTCAAAATGGTAGTTGTCAAAGTGAATTTTATCTATTCGGTTATTACAAGTTTTTTGAAAAATTTAATTTATCATTTACAGATTTATTTAAAGAGGTTATTGTTTAATCCTAAATTATTTTTCTATCATTTTTGTTTAATTTACATATTTGAGTTTTTATTTTGATAATTATTTAATAATTAAGGGTATTTCAAAATGGTAATTGTCGCGAAAGAAGTCAAGATTGTAATAAATTTAAGTGCTCTTCGGTATTAATCTAGGTCTAGTCTTAAATCTATCGACGTCGGAAGTATATCGACGACATGTTGCCCTGCCAACGCCGGTCACTGTAGCACAACGAACAGTTAGGTTAGAAACAATGGAAGTCTAGATTTCTAGTGTGAAGGCACGCAAAGTGTATGTACAGAGTGCTATATTTGTCACGTTGGCATGGCAGTGTGTAGCTTTGTCCCCGTAAATATTAAAAAATGTAATCTATGAATATTATAAAATATCATTATACCACTGTAAGTGGAATCGGCACATGTTTCAAACACGTTTTGGCTAGTAAATTGATGACCGGCCGCCTGCCTGACGTTAATATTAGTCGACTTTTACGACACGGTAAGAAATAGAATAGAATAGAATTTCTTTATTTCTTTTCTACACACATTTCTACACACAAATGATGATGGTTCTTTTTTACACACAAATGATGATGGTCTACCTACTTAGCCGGACATTATACGCTGTATCAACTTACCTTAGTCGCCTTTTACGATACATCGGCAAGAAATTATGGTGGGCTATTCTATAAAGCTGAATACCACACGGTGTATCAACTCGCCTTAGTCTCCTTTTACGACACCTCGGTAAGAAAAAATGATAATCTTTTTTACTTTAAGAAGTTGTGGACGACAAAGGTTCAACATATAGGCCACTTTATATCCTAGATTTCTCGCAGGATTGGGATTTACGCCGGAAAAACGTTTTGACAAACGTTTCCACAAACATGAAGCCGAGTGCACAGATAAAAAATTTAAATTGTTATGGGTACTATAATACCTATGGGCATGGGCTTATGACCTTGAGTTATATGCAATTTTTAAATAATTAAATATCAACAAATTTTTTATTAAGTTAATAAATTTTTTCATAACATTAACTTTGAAATAAATAAATTATTGACCACGATTTCAAAATAAAAGACTCAGATATTAATGTAGGTAAATTAAACAAAAGTGATTGAAAAATATTTTTTTGGATTAAACAATAATCTCTTAAAATAAATCTGTAAATAATAAATTAAATTTCTTGTAAAACTCATAATGACCGAATAGATAAAATTCACTTTAATTTAATTAATATTTACAAATTACGTAGTTATGTGATTTTTATACATATTAATGCATGCCATTATAATATTGATATGTTTTATCTTTATGCTAATGATTTTAACAAAATGCAGCAAAACGATGGAGCATAAATTGTTTTTTTTTTCAAGAAAATTTAAGGTAAATAATTTGTAACAAATTTTTAAAGCTTATTTAAAAAATGGTATTGAAGAGTTATTTAAATTCCGAATAAGATAATTCGTCTACAACTTTGGCTTTGCGGTCTAAAGGTTTGGCGACCTTGCACTTTAAAATGCTCTTTTTGGTGATAAGACGACTTCAATAAGGTCTGAAGAATTCGGAGTTAAACGACCATCAATTGTCAAATAAAAAGAAAGAGGAAAAGAGAAAAAGACGGAAAATTCTCTTAAATACTATGTTGAATTCAGCGTATTATTTCGTAAATTCAGGATCAGATATTTCCAAAACAACAAAACTTCGACTATTATATGAAACCCGCCCAAAAAGGCTACGATGCGATGCGCTTTTAAGTTAAATAAATAAATAATTAACAATAAATGTCAAGATAAATTATGCTCGCTTCGTTCTGCCCATTGTGTTTAATTAAATATAAAAAGCGAAAATCACGAACCAGACATTAAATAAAGCTTAAGCTCACAAAAATATAAAAAAATAACATATTTACATGGTCACATGCAACCTGCCTTGCATGGTGTAATAAAAACTTAAAAATAAAATAAGCTAAACTAATTTTACTAAAACCGTTACTTTTGGATAAGTCTTGATATAAATATACACGAAATTATATACAAAGTTTCTAAGAAGTTTATTGCGTAATCGAGAAAGTTTTTACCGTGAAAGTTTTGACTGGTAAAGTAATATTAAAATTCCGATAAGTTCATGCTAAGTGTAGAAGGATTTTCTTTGACATAAGACTTGTCCATAAATATGTTTATAATATCTTTGTATGAAAACATTGAGCGAGGTATCGTTGAGTCGAAATTTTGGTAAAACAAACTTTAGCAGAAGCTGCATCAAGTGGTGTTAATCCAAAAAACGTGTGCGAAGAGAAACGATTCAGCTTGATTCTTAATTTCAAAATGTATACACTAAAAAAACAAATTCGGATTGGAAGGGCGATTTTCTTTGGTGGCTTGATATTGAACGCCCTGGAAAATCCCATGCCCCTAAAAAGGAGGGGGTGGGGATATTGCACAAAATAACTCATTGAGTTGCTTCAGCGGTGTGGTAGTGGGATGGATATCGCCAAACCTGTGGTGGTGAATACTCCACGGGGACCTCTTGAGCGGTCCCGCCGGCGCCCCACATCAGGACCGTCTGCCTTGGCATCTCTGGTTGAGTTTGCTGCATTCTCTCCTGCTCCGTAGACCCGCTTGAGCCTCCGGGGCTAGGACCTGGTACCACATTCGGGGACCTTCTCTCGCCAGTCACTGGACTCATGTACCTCCCACTGCTGTCAACATAAGTGTACTCCCGCGACGGAGGTCTGTGGTACGTTGGTGGTACTTCGTAACCAGGGGGAGGTGCTGGTTCAAGGAAACCATTAGGCGCGTATGGCGTGTAATGGTATGACAACGGTTTGTATTGATGGAAGAGATTGTCGGCTGCGAGGAATCTATCGTCTAAGGGTGGTGGAGCGTAGTGTAAGGCTGGCGCAGGAGGATATTCTCCATAGGGAGCCGTGTAAGCGCCATTTAGGTTGGTATATGCTGCAGCCACGGCGTCAGCTGCTAAGTAGTCCACTGGGGGAGGTGCTGGTGTTGGAGGCACTCGTCTTTTATTTCTACAAGTGGATAGGAAGTCTCTTAGTTGTGTCTTGTATCGTCTTGCCGCTCGAGGAGGCGTGGTCACCGCGGACTCGCAGCCTGACAGCTGTTCCGTCTCGGAGAAATAGAGGCTGGTCAGACCGGTGTCCAGGTAGCTGACTTTGAAATCCATTGTCCGCTTTCCGAGGAGATCTCGACCCTCTTCTTCCCTGGAGATGAAGACAGATGGTTAAAGATAAATGTTTGTTTCTGATGTTTGATCTTGATATTTTTTAAATAAACTTCGAATTTCCAATTACCGTATAGGATGTGAGTATTTCTTAGAGGTCAGAATTGGAATAGTAAACCTTAAAATATATAAACCACAGTGGGTTTTTCAGTATATGGATAAAAAAGGAATATAGAGACAAACAGATGCATTTATGGTATGAGTATGATTTAAATATTAAATTATAAAAGTAAACAACGTAAAGTCTCATTACGTTGTATTTAGATTTAGTTAAATTACTTTAAGTTGCTTTTGGAAGCTTAACAAGATAATAGAACGATAGTATATATTATATGGAGTACAAAACGATTCCTTACATGAGCGGTCGATGCGTGCTGATCACGAAATCGGGTTTGGAGTTCTTGTAGACGAGCCGCGATGAGGTCTGCAGCCACTGCCAAAGACCATCCTTCGTCTGAAAGCGGTATGCGATCATACCTGATGCACCGGTTTTGAGCACTGCAATTAAGTTAAACTACTATTTTCATTTACTTAATAAACCTGGCATTATTCGGCTCCTGAGCAAAGGTTTACCGACTTTGATATTTTCACGAAAAATGCTTTCCTCACGATGTTTTCGTTCACCGAAAAGCATGTGTAAATTGGAAATATCAATCAGGCACATACGTTGCAATAAAAAATGTATCGGTGCTTGACCTTGTTTGCTTCCTTTAAAAGAGTCATATGGTCTCGAAGTTTGGCTATCACTGTCATGACATATATACCTTAAACTTTGTAACTGATTATGGGCATAAGAAAGCCCAGAGTCTCTCAACGGGCAATTGAGCGGTGTTTGGATGATATGGGGCTTGGAATATCAGTAGCAATTGTTGAGATTGTGGTAATAAATTTGTGCAGTGCAATGATTTGTAGTGCGTTGTACAGCTAATTTGCTACTTACAACCTAGGTACATATTTTTTTTATTTTATTATATCAAAATAATTAAAATTTGTGTAAAAAGTAAATAATGCTTACATTCTTGGTGTGCGCTTGCCACGTATGCAAGATCGTCGTAATGGACCAAATCATAGCCTCCCATGTTGGCCAGCTCAGCATCCGTATAACCCAGAAGCACTTTGCCCCTGAAAGCAATGGTACTAAATTTTAATTTGTAAAGGGTTAAAAGGAAGTAGACTGTCGACTTGCTTGCTAGTTCTTCTCGATAAGAGCAACATTCTGAACCAGTTGTAACTTTATTAATCTAATTGATCGTTGAAGATTCAAAAGTGCTTGGAAAAGCTTATTTACTTTAAGGTGTAGCAATAGACCCAAAATTAAACTAATTTTTTTACATATGTCCATGATAAAGCCTTAACGCAAAATTTCAGTTAAGTAAGGATAAATCTTAAATTTTGGGGAAATCTGCAGTGTCTAGGTTTTTATGCTTTACTATTGTACACTGCTCAATAAATCTGTCCAAGCTCGATACGGTAGTCCAGTGGTGAGACCGGGCGACTTACAAGGGGGTCACGGGGTTCATTCCCGGGCAGGCACCAAAGAGTTGTTGTGTTAAAACTTATGTCTGATAATTGTGTATATTATAATAGTTGTAATAGTGCAATTCATAGCACTATTTTCTGTGAAGGAAAACATCGTGAAGAAACCTTTAGATTAGGCAGAATTCTGGAGATATGTGTACCCAACTTATCATTTTTAGCAGCATGGTAGGTGTTAGCTCCTACCTCGTTTCTCTAGAAACGAAAAGAGGTCGCCTATCAGCAGTGGGATAGTAACAGGCCGACATAAAATTACTGTTATTCCGTCGTTGCGATTTCAATTCGTCCGACCTATGAAAACCTATGAATTTTATATTGCCCAACATCGAGAGGAGAGTTGCTTTTGCCTTTAGAAATTCTAGGACATGTGTTATTTGTACAATGTAGCTCGTAAAGGATAACTATATCATTTTCATCAAGAACAGAGTAGGCCCCTCACTCAGAAGTGGGACTGTAACAGGCTATTACTTTAGTCATTTTAACAGCTTAAAGCATTCCCGTGTCGGTGTGTTTATCCTTTTCAAACTACGCATGGTACGTTATCAAAAAATCCATTTGACACGCTGTACGTTGGGCAATTATAGATTTAGTACGGAATGAGGTTCTTTCAATTCTCAAGGATAGTTGGGAATTCACAGTTAATTTATATCGTACAAGCTTTTGCCTTCGATTTCATCTGAGAT
Source organism: Morpho achilles (assembly GCA_947086495.1). Lineage (NCBI taxonomy): Eukaryota > Metazoa > Arthropoda > Insecta > Lepidoptera > Nymphalidae > Morpho > Morpho achilles. Next base: position 2,214,398 of record CAMTZB010000005.1, read on the forward strand.
CACTTAATATCGAGCTTAAAGCCGAGGTTAAACAGCATTGTATGAAAGGATTTTCAAATCCAAGTATTTTTATCATTCAAATAATCTTTAATTGTGTAATATGCTTTACGAATAAACATATTTATTACACTTAATTTAAAACATTCTGTGGACTGGTCTAGTATTGATTGCGGAATTTTATTATAGAAGCGAATACCAAGATCAAAAAATGAGTTGCTAACTTTGCTAAATTGCGACACAGGAATCACAAGCTTATTGTGAACCCTTGTATATCTATAATGCCTCGTCGTCTTTCGTTCAACTGGATATATTTGTTCTACTTGAATTATACGACGTGTCAGCAATGTATTAAATATTTAAGTTGTTTTAATGTTCCATATGCTTACCTCTGGTCCATAGAGACTAAAGACAGATCAAGCTTGTGTTTGCTCTTGAACATGACTTCCTTTTGTGGTATCTCTAGAAGGCTGGGAGGTCCGAAGGGGGCACAAATTGCAAATAACGCTAAGGGAGGCTCTTCGGTTTTCTTGTTCTGACCGTGAAGTACTTTGATCCGACCTCTGATATCTAACCTCTATAAAGAGAAAAAAATATTTAGTAATATTTCAAATATTTGGAAGTTTTTTATTAAATCTATTTATATAACGATGCTATAAAATATCGATAATTCGATCAATTTTCAAAACGATTGAATGCAAAAAAACTCATTCAAATTTTTGATGCCTTAAGATGCATGTCAGTAGTTTAGAACACGAACTCTATAAGCTTAGGTATAGCTTCTTTGAAAATATTTTACAATATGTGATTACACTATCAAAATATAATGTATCTTTCTAAAGAACTAACTGCAGTTGAAATCAAAGCTTTGTCATTTGTTATGACCCTGCAATAGGTCTGTGTATTGCCAACGAAACGTGGTCGCTGATTATGGGCCTCATAAGAAGGCTCAAAGTCTCTCAGCGAGCGATGAAGCGAGCTATGCTCGGCGTGTTTCTACATGATCAAATCATAAATGAGGAGATCCGTAGAAGAACCAGAGTCACTGATATAGCTCAGCGTGTCGCGAAGATTAAGTGGCGATGAGCGAGGCATATAGTGTGGAAGACCTATTAGCGTTGGGGTCACAAGGAGTTGGAATGGCGACCACGTACCGTGATATTTATTGCAACCAACCAAGCATTTTTGGCTTGGACTGAGAGTTTAAATAATCAAAACAAAGTTGCACTGACCATACCAAAATCACTTACCAGAAATCCAGATGTGTTGTCTAATAAACACCTAAATCTAACTGTAAAACTTCTTTCTAGTAGATGTGCTCTTTCTTGTCTTAGAACGTCTTGTAGTGTGAGGCTGTTCGCTTCTGGAGGCAAGAATGAGTTCCATAGTAACTGTCTTTGAAGCTCTTCACGGTCTTCTGAATGTACCAGCTCGTAGACTGACTGGTGGACTATGTCCGACTGAAAAGTATAATGACGTTGCTAATTAATAAAGCTAAATGTGGAAAGAAAGAATTATGTGTATATAAACAAATCTATGCAGATAATCTATGCGAAGTACACGGACAGATAATCTACGCAAAATAGAACTGCAACGATTGATAAGATCTTTGTGATGCAAATATTCATGTAGTTCTTCATTTATAGTAGCCACCTGTAACTTTCTCAATTCTGGGCAAGGGCTTCTTTCCGTCTATATAGGGACAAGGATTGAAGCTTAAAAATATCACGATGCTTCAATGGGGATTGATAAGTCTTATAATATGTCCCCGGAGTTCTCCAAAGATGTACAAAGATTTAATCACGATGTTTTCTTTAATGAAAATCGCGTGAAAGTAAAATTATTTTTATAAATCACCAATCGGAGTTTTAACCACACCACAAAAGGATCAAACTGTTTCACTTTTTGGCAATGACATTCTTGACTTAAGAAACACACCATTTTCAAAATTAATAACTCTATTTATATTTTTTAATGATTTCGATTCCAGATATGCAGATGCTGAAAAAATAATTTTTCTCACTATTTTTTATACATAAATTGTTTTAAATTTTAATCACATTAAATAAAATAACCCAACGTATTTACGATATCACTGCGGAAGCATTATTCCTAAAGTTAAGATATAATATTATAAATAAACTGCGAAATAAGACTTTTACTAATATATCAAATTTTCACAAGCTCCATTAAATAGTCAACGAGACAATCAATCAATTAAATCAGAGCAACAGCATAATAAGTTGATATGAAATCTATTCATCAGTATAAAAAGAGCAAGTCATTATTGAACCGTAAATCAATAAACCATCGATGACCCTAAAAATCGATTCGAGCCCGATCATTAAAGAATCATCTGTTACGAAGATGGACATGTTAATTTTGGTACAATTGCTTAGTTATTTTAAGTCTTCAATCTATTCATTAGGGTTCATTTTGGATTGAAAGATTAAAATATGAATTTTAACACGTCGTATAACAAAGAGTCGTGTAAATAGTGTGGATAATGTGCCGACAATAAGCGTTGCAAGTAGAAAACTAATTGATAATCAATGGGGTTGTGCAAGGCACAACACCGGGCCCCAACTTTTAGAAATGACATGTTAATGAATAATGTACGAAAATATGCCCTAAGTTTTATGTTTATAAAAATGGGGTTCTGGAGGCGGTTGAATGTGGGCCCGAACATATTGCGATGGCATTAAATGTCAGAGGATGATTTGTTTGGTAATTGCTTTTTGTTCCTGCTTCGAGGGTTATAGTTGCTATGGCGAGCCGCAATGTTTTGTTGATATTGTATTGTTTTGGCAAGTCTTTCTTATGTTATTCTATTATGATTGATTATATTTTCGTTTTCGGCTATTAACAGTCTTGTTTAGGTAATTAGGGATTTACAAGTTGCCATTCAAACATCTGGCGCTCGTCTAAAACATATGTATCATTAAAAGCTATAATTAATTTTAAAAATGTTTTCAATTTGCGAAATTAGCAAAAATATGATACTTGGGTGATGATCAAAAACACACAGTCAAGAGTCACGAGTAAAAAGACAAAGAAGAACAAGTAATAATTAAGAACATCAAGTACATAGTAACCTGACTTATCTTGAGTGACTTATGTTAGTCATTTAAACAATCAATATCACTTTAATATGTTAATCCAATTAAAACAAATATTTGTATCTTAATTTTGCGTTTGCCCGCATTTTTTGATAATGGTCATGGTAAAGACGTTCTAGGCAATTCTAGAGATTACGGTAGTTTCTAGATATGATTATAAATGTATTAAGAACAATATTTATCACCCTTGGCAGGTTGGCTGATAAAAAAGGTGTTGTAATCAGCAGCGTTCATCGCTTACTATTAAAGTACGTTGTTGGAGACAACCTCATTCTGACGAACCAATCACATATTAGTCAGAGCAGCTTCATTAATAGTCAAGACATTAGTACTTCGTTATAGTCACTTTGGAAGAATTTATAAATATATTGCCATTTTATAACCATTGGGATCATCTTTATTGTTTTCCTTCCGACGGTTGCATTTTTGCAAAATCAAAATATACTGTTCATATTATGGACTTTGGGAGCGTCCCCGGGTGATACAGACGCAATGAGTGAGGCAATAAGTGAGCGGATGCAATTCTGCAGAAAAGTCAGCTTTAATATAAAGATAACTCAATTTTATCTCAATGTGATCTGAACAATACAGATGTTAAATAGTTTCAAGCTTAATCTTAAGAGGAAAGAAAGACCAAGAGTTTATAATATAAGGGACACTTACACACACGATCATCCATCCCCAAAGTAACTTATTACTTGTGTTTAGGGTTACAGACAACTGTGAATATATAATTTTAAATACATATATACATCCAGGCTCGAAGAACCAACAAATTTTTGTTAGATAATGTTGGCCCTCGGTGGGAATCGAAACCACGACTCGCGAAACTGAGGGCAGGGTCTCTACCAACTGCGCCAACGAGCCAGTCCGAGACTGAATTCTAAATTATGAGTTCAAACTCAGCCCACCAAACAAAACCACAGTTGTGACCTTTACCTTTTAATGTAGAATAATTAAATTATTTCACCTGGAACGCTGTAGGGAGCCACATGTTGCCATTAGCGGGGCAATATGAAATGGATCGATCCACCACCTGGTGAGACGGCTCGAAGTTAATACACTACCCTTGTTTTGGAAAACGACGGAGGGGCGTTATTGTAATTTAAATCGAGCTTTTAGTAGCCGAACGGCTTGTCTGTTTTACTGTTTTGGGTACTAATCCAACTTTGCATAGTTTGTCCATGGTGTATTTTCAAATTCAAATTATTATTTATTCAAGTAAGTCTGTAAACAAGTGTTTCGACTGATGAACTCTGCTGTGCGCCCTACAATAGGCCAATCAGAACAGAACTTAGAATTTACCTCCGCTGCTTATACCGTTAGGAATGTTAGGCTATTAGCTGATATTGAAACAGCAAGACTTGTCTTATTTCCATAGTATTATGGCGTATGGTATCTTGCTGTGGGGTAAGACAGCTAATATCCAAAAATATTTGTTCTTCAAAAATGAGCTGTAGGTGCGATTTATAATATGTAACCACGTGACCACCACGTTCCTCGGTAATTTTTAAAAATATATAAAAAATGCAATTAAAAAAAATAAAGGAATGATTGGACCGGTGACATGTGGGACTTAATCCCGGGAATCAACTTTTATAACAGCAAATTTGAGCTTCTGTATCTATTTCTATTTTAGCAATTTTCTTAGTGCCCGAAAACAGACATGGACGATATTTGTTTTAAACAAAACTTAGCTAGGTCGATTTTTCACCCCCGAAACCCGTTTCCATATACCAGGGCCGGTTCCTTTTTCGCACAAAGTTTAGCGATTCAACGCGGAAACGCTGCCAGCATTCTTGGGACCAATCCACGTGGGCATGACTTCAGTCCTAACGTGTAAGTAATTGAGGATAAATATAACAAAAAGATTAACTCATTTAAATATTAAAGATGACATGAGTGTGTATTATTTACCTCTCCGTTTGGCATAGTTGGGTACAAATCTCTTCTACTTCTTACTCTCTTCCCCCTCTCTGGCGTAAACCCTTAAAAATTCTATAACTTATCATATTTTGTTTCCCCTGTATATTAACTTATCGAGGTACTGTATTCTTCTGTTTATGGTTTAAACGAACGCCAACAATGTTGATTTAAATCAATACCCCCATTTTATGGCACGTGGCGTTGTCACGACGTAGCACCGGCCTATTTAATGATTTCCAAATCGATTTCGCTTAATCGACCACCCTGTACCGAGTGGGACAGAGCAAGATTAGCCGACAGATATGCCAAAAGGTATAACTGTTCCAACTAAGTCCTGATTTAGTATGTAATAGCGAAATCTTACTTTCTATGATTACTATGGTTAGGTTAAGACTGCTTGGTAAGTAAAATGTCGTAAGTTGAATATAAAATTTGATGTTTATTGAAATTTTATTAAATAATATTATATATGTTATTATGTACCCGCCGTGTGGTATCCGGCAGAATAGAATAGTACCACCCTCTTTTCTTACCGAGCCCGTAATCAAAAAAGCCCTTAACAGCATATCTCTATCTCTTATGGTTAAAAAAAAGTAAGTAGCGGCCTTTATTACTCTTCCACTGCTGGTAACAGGCCTCTTCTCTCAGTTTTTGGAGAGAAGGTTTGGAGCTAAGACCAACCACGCTGCTCCAGTGTGGTTTGGTAAGTTACACATATTTCAAGAATTTTCTCGAGATATGCAGGTTTCCTCCTGATGTTTTACTTCACCGAAAAGCGTGTGATAAATTGCTGTTATCAATTAGACACGTAGAGTTTTTACAGAAAAACTCATTGGTGCCTGCCCGGGTTCGAACCCGTGACCTCCTCGAAAGAGTCGCACGGTGTTACCGCTGGGCTACCACAGCTTCTCTCTGTCATTCAGATGATAATCTCTTATGGTTAACCCACAACAACTACTTTTATGTATAAAATGTTTTCACTCATTGATTTCCACGCGATAGTTAGTAAATATAGTCCCATAGTTAGTAAATATAAATAAAATCATAAGTTTTAATAGAATACCTCAATGATGCCTGGAGTTTTGAACCCGTACTCCCCGGTAAAGGTCACACGTCACCCTAATTAGCTATCAAGGTTTAGAAGAAATTTTAAACTTAAAAAGCATATCGATCTGTCTGTGAAATAGTCAGTCTGGAAGTACTTAAACGTATAATTCGGGCCTAACAATACAAAGGAAGGGGAATAAAATTTATACGCCATTGTTAACTGAAAGTTTACGACGCAGGGATCGGATTTGTGCCGAAATAGCGCATTTAGTTCCGATAGCAATATTTCATTGTAACTTTATTTGTTGCACTGCGGGCCAACGTTTGTTGATAGGTTAAGCGATTTAATGTAGTCAATTAAATGAATGCCGTGTGGTATCCGGCTGAGTAGAATAGACCACCCTCATTTCTTACCGAGGTGTCGTAAAATGCGACTAAGGTAAGTCGAACCGCCGTGTGGTTTTTGGCTGAGTAGAATCCACACTCACTTCTTACCCAGGTTTCGTAAAGGGCGACTAAGGACAAGTTAAATTCAAATTCAAAATATTCTTTATTCAAATAAACTTGGAAACAAGTGCTTTTGAATCGTCAACTCTACTGCTGGTTCGGAAAGTTGTTCCTACCGAGAAGAGCCAGCAAGAAACTCGGCGGTTGCTTTTATAAAAATATAATTCATAATTCTAGTTACATTTAGACGTTTCTATCTTGTGCAGGGTCGAACAATATCTATATCCACGCATTTTTATCTAAGTAATCCTCAACAGAACAGTAAGCTTTCTGTATCAGCCTTGCTCTTTACTCTCCGCATTTCGCAACTCTTTCTCTCTCTCTTAAATAGTGTTTTTAAACCGCTGTGAATAAAAATTTAGTAAGTTTCAAGCATTAACTATGACTATACTTTTATTAGTTTACTGCTTCATAATTACGTCGCAAAAACTATAAAATTAATAAAAATATCTTCGTTTATGATCCTTTTAGTGTTCTTTACTTTACTACGCGATAAGCTACACGACAAACCGGCCGTTTTAAGGGTCGGCTACCATGGTCCTTATCGTACCTTGCGTCGGTAACCGATTTTTGGTTGCGTACATATGAAAAATACATACTAATTTATAAAGCTGAAGAGTTTGTTTGTTTCATTGTTTGAACGAGCTAATCTCAGGAACTACTGGACCGATTTAAAAAATTTTTTAAGAGTTAGATAGTACATTTATCGAGGAAGGCTATAAGCTATCACGCAAAGAGGAATAGGAGAGGAAATAAAAAAAAAAAAATATATATATTTTTTTTTAATTATAAAATACATATTTTTTAAACTAGTAACGGTGTATTCAACTACAAGCAATTAAATAAAATAATTACAGCCTATTTTTATATTAAGTCAGAAAAATGAAATTATATTTGTTTAGAACAAGAACAAGAGTATAATTAGTGAAAGCGAGTGACATTTCCTAAAAGGATTACTGTTTTGTGAATGAAAGAGATTAAATTTGAGAACATGAACTCCATACGACATGTTCTAGCTTAGTTTTATTTACAACTGCGTGATCTTTTTAAAACAATTTATGAAAAACGGTAATAGTCTATTAACATAAACTGCCAGAAGAATTGCACTGCAATCCATTCAGTAGATGTGGAGAAAATCGATCACATACACATAGACAGCTTTTGGGGACTTTGTTTTATAAGTATTTATATATTATAGTTTATTTTGACTGTAAATTATAATATACTTATTATATACTTAACCTGACGATAAGGAATTAATTTAAATTTATTATTCAACATTACTCTGTAAAGCATAAAAATAAATTGAATTTATTTTTGTTTGTAGCCGGCTCTTAATAAAAGGTCTCTAAAAACAGTTATCGCGGTAATTAATATTTTTATGGAGTCACCCGTACGAAAAGTCGACCAAAGCTATATCATATATTTACTATGATTAATATAATATTGCGGTGGTCTCGCGTTTACCCGGTAAATTAGGTCGACTTTTTTAGGTAATGGTAGTAATTAATTAGCGGGAATACGATAAAATGCTGTAATATATGCATTTTATATATTAGGACGCGTTAATAATTTTGATAGAAAGATTTTTATTTCGGATTTCGCCGGATACCACACGGCGTTATCATGAATGGCGTTATCGTTCGTGATAACGCCGTGTGGTATCCGGCTGAATAGAATAGTACCACCCTCATTTCTTACCGAGATATCGTAAAAGGCGACTAAGGTAAGTCGACCCTCCGTGTGGTATCCGGCTGTGCAAAATGGACCAACCTCATTTCTTACCGAGGTGTCGTAAAAGGCGAATAAGGTAAGTCGACCCGCCGTGTGGTATTTGAAAAATTCTTTGAATGTTAGATAGTCCATTTATCGAGGAACAAAGGAAGCTATATAATATTACGCAAAGAGGAATAGGAGAGAAGCAACAATACTTTATTTTACGAACGCGGCAAAATTTAAAGCTTTCCTTGCGTGCGCTAAGTAAACGGTGAAAGTTATTCAAATATCTCTTATATTAATTCATCCATCCATCCATCAGCCTTTCGCAGTCCACTGCTGGACATAGGCCTCCCCATGTCTGCGCCAGACATCCCGGTTCTCCGCAATGCGCATCCACCTGGCCCCAACAACCTTCCGGAACCTTCGTCGGTCCAGCGAGACGGTGGGCGCCCTACACTGCGTTTGCCAAGACGCGGTCTCCACTCCAGGACTCTTTTGCTCCAACGGCCATCAGTCCTGCGACAGACGTGACCGGCCCACTGCCACTTCAGCTTGCATATTCTGCTAGCTATGTCGGTTACTCTGGTTCTCTCTCGGATAATCTCATTCCTGATTTTATCCTTGAGAGACACTCCGAGCATAGCTCGCTCCATGGCACGCTGAGCGACTTTGAACTTGTGGACTAGTCCCGCCGTCAGTGTCCACGTCTCGGCGCCATACGTTAACACAGGTAGGACGCATTGGTCGAAGACTCTGGTCTTCAGGCATTGCGGAATCTCGGACGTAAAGACTTGACAAAGTTTGCCAAATGCTGCCCAGCCCAAGTGAATTCTCCTTTCAGCCTCTCTCTCGAAGTTGTGGCGGCCGAGTTGTATCCAACTCGGCCGCCAGTCTGGCCTAGGTAGACGTAATCCTGCACAACCTCGAGAAGAGTTCCATTCACTGATACTGGTCTTGGCACAACAAGATCATTGAACATGACCTTGGTCTTGTCCAAGTTTATGCCAAGACCAACTCGCTTGGAGGCATCACTTAAGCCATTCAACATTTCGCGTAAGTCTTTCAGCATCTCTGCGAAGATGACGATGTCATCCGCGAAACGAAGGTGTGAGATGTATTCTCCATTAATATTGACGCCTCGTTCAGTCCAGTCCAGGGTTTTGAAGACGTCCTCCAGCGCGTTGGTGAACAGTTTCGGAGATATTACATCTCCCTGCCTCACCCCGCGCTGAAGGTGAATAGGTCTGGTTCGCTGGTCCTGGATTTGAACGGTCATTGTTGCCGTATTGTAGATACATCTCAACACCTCGATATATCGCCAGTCGATATGACATCGCTGCAGAGATTCCAGAACAGCCCAGGTCTCAATGGAGTCGAAGGCTTTCTCGTAGTCCACAAATGCCATACACGGCGGCTGGTTATACTCTTGAGTCTTCTGTATAATCTGCCGAACAGTATGGATGTGGTCTACGGTGCTATAGCCTTTTCGAAACCAGGCCTGCTCTGGTGGCTGGAATTCGTCAAGTCTGGCGGCAAGACGATTCGTTATGACTCTCGAGAATAACTTGTAGACGTGGCTCAGGAGCGAGATTGGTCTATAATTTTTCAAACGCGTTTTATCACCCTTTTTGAAAAACAAGACAACCACGCTCCTAGACCACGCTTCCGGTGTAGTGCCTGTATGGATAACGGTATTAAAGAGCTCTGCCAAGGCTTTAAGGACAGGGCGTCCAGAAGCCTTTAGCAGCTCAACCGTGATCCCATCGTCACCGGGGGCTCTTCCGTTTTTAAATTGCTCGAGTGCCAAACTAATCTCACCACTCTCAATGTCCGGAATGTCTTCTGTATAATGGCGCGACAGTGGTGCTCGTGGATCCTTGGTATCGCGGGTACTAGGCTTATGTGCACTCGACGAGTAAAGCAATCCGTAATATTTCTCGACCTCGTTCTGGATCTCAGAGCGACAGACAACTGTCCTGCCGTCCTCTGTTTTAAGCTTCGATAGATGACTTCTTCCTAAGGGTTTTTGAAATACTTTTGACCCCCTATTCCGCTCAATAAGGGCTTCGATAGCCCGTGTATTTGAGCAGCGGAGGTCTCTGCGTACAAGTTTTCGTATCCTCTTAGAAAGAGCTTTCTGTTCTGGCGAAGCAACTTGAGCGGACGGCATTTCACGTCTCTGTCTCATCAGATCCAGGGTTTCGGGAGAAAGTTTGGACTGCTTGCTTCGACTCGTCGGCGGAAAGTGCCTTCGACCCAGTGCACATACCGTCTTCACCACGTTGTCGGTTATCTCGTTCACATTACTAGTGGTTTCCAGACAGTCGAATCGATTCTGGAGTTCCAATCGAAACTGCTCGGACGTACAGTCTATTTGGGCCAGGGTCGGAGAGTAGGCTTCATCATACGGGACCTTTCAGCTTTGAAACACATATTCAAAGTGCCTCGTACGAGTCGGTGATCACTACCGGTATTAAACCTGTTGACCACAGAGACATCTCTGAATATGTGCCTCCTATCCGCCATAATGAAGTCTATCTCGTTCTTTGTCAAAGTATCGGGGCTTTGCCAAGTCCAACGTCTCTGAGGCTTCTTCTTGAAGAAAGAGTTCATTAAGAAGAGCCCTTGCATTTCGACGAAATCGACTAGCATTTGCCCCCTTTGATTCCTGTGCCCTAATCCATGCAATCCGATTTTCGATTCTCCGCGTCTTTGTACTCCCACTTTAGCATTGAAGTCTCCCATAACAACGTTGTAGAAGGCTGACGTAGTGCCATGCAGAGCTTGAGATATGTCCTCATACATGGATTCGACCTCGTCGTCAGAGTGTGCAGAGTTCGGTGCATATACCTGTATCACTTTCAGGGAGTACCTGTCGGTGAGTTTAAGTACAAGGTACGCTACCCGGGTCGACACACTACTGACTTCTACAACGTTGTTAATGAGAGTCTTGTGAACCAGAAAACCGACACCACCATGGGAGACCTTATCACCTTCACGGAAGTAGAATAAGTGACCGGAATCTAGTGTTACCGTATCCTCACCCTCTCTTCGGACTTCAGATAACCCAAGAATACTCCAGTTTATACGACTTAATTCTACCTCTAGTTCGGTGAGGTGATGGTCCAGCCGTAACGTTCGTCCATTATACGTTGCCAAATAGATCGTTGGTTGGCAGCCTACCGTAAACCGGTGATTCTTCGCACCCTCCGCCCCACCGTTACCGCGACCGCTGCCGTAATCGGGAATAGTGGGGCTGCCGGGAACTGAGGGCCCGAACTTTCTGGACACTTCCATATGGGGGTTGCTGCCCATAGTCACCACGCTGGGCAAGCGGGTTGGTGACCGCAGAGCTGACTCATTCGACACTAGAGGCGCTGCTGCCCACCTCTGGCCTGGGATTTTAAGTCAGCTTAATTAGATGGTTATACCGCCATCAATCGGTCGCCATAGCCTCGTCTGTTATTCGGCAGGGGGCACCGCGTGCAGGTGAGGTTGGCATTTGGGAGCACTAGTTGTTACGCGTACTCCCCTTACCATCCCGTACTCCCCTTACCCCCCCGTACTCCCCTTACCCCCCTTATATTAATTATATAAATCTATTATATAATTAACTCACGATAACTTCTTTCATGTTAAAAATTTCAATTCAAAAATTTCGAAATCGTTTCACCCCACAACCGAAGCATCATCAGGAGATAGACAAAAAAGTTGAGTTTGTGATAGTGAACGTGTGTAGTGCTTGTGTATTGTGGTGGCGGTGGTGGAGGTTTGTGCATGTGTTTTTACGAATCCTGCATGTATCAGGTATGATAACCGATTGTCCACTTACATTTAGCATTATATATATTATCTATTTTACTTCACGCCGTGTGGCTGAATAGAATAGTACCACTCTCTTTTCTTACCGTGGTGTCGTAAAAGGCGACTAAGGTAAGTTGACCCACCGTGTGGTATCCGGTTAAGTAGAATAGACCACCCTATTTCTTACCGAGGTGTCGTAACATACGACTGAGGTAAGTTGACGTCAGGCAGGCGGCCGGTCGTAAAAACAAAGCCAAATCATGTGACAACATGTTTATAACATGTTGTGCCGACCCCACTTAGAGTGGGACAAGGGCAATAAGATGATGATATTATCTATTTTACTTCATCGCGGTTTTAATAAATTCCCGTCATCCAGTATTCTGAGATTTCCTTCAGGTACATAATCCTAAAGACAAATGTGAAGTCTGTACTAACCTGGTGGAAACCTAAGTAGCTTTCGATGCTGTGCGTTGCGAAGAAAACCTCTCCTTCACACGTGAGAATCATCAGGAAACCGTTGAGTGCCTGCAACCATGAAAACATACATACAAAAGATAAAGTATGGCGTTTATTTATTTCTATTTATATATATAGTTAGAAAAGAAAAAGAAAAAGTAAAAAGCACATGTATAAAGGCGAAGTTATCCCTAAAATGGATCTCTTCGAGCCAACCTTTAAGTAACAGAAGGAAAAGGACATGAATTGAAGAAAGAGAATACGGGTAATATAGGGAAAAATTAAAAGTTTACATAAATTGAACTATTTAATCTATTAATTAATGCTACTAATAATTACTTAAGATAGGTAAATATTTAAGATAAATATTTTCTAGTCTGTAACTTAAATACTGAAAGGGAAAGAGATTTGCGGATTGATACTGGTAAATCATTCTATACACACCTTGAAGTCGTTAAAAAAATTATAGAATTATGCATTACTTCACGGAGGTCCATAATGCAAAAGTAATGCAAATATTATTATGCTATAATCCGCAATAAAAGAAAATACATGCAATGCTAAGTGTAGTGTGTATGTAGCTTTCTTATACCTAATACATGCAGTATTTGAAAACTCATGCACTACCCGCAAAATAAATCTTTAGTTTGAACCGGCTTGAACTACACTGACCTAGTGAAAGCTTACCGGTGTAACATAAGGATAAAAAGTTTTTCTTACGGAAAGAGGGAAAAAAACCTATATTACATGCAAATGGGAATCATATTGTTTTTCTTTTAAACAATGGGCTCTGTTGTTAAGAATTACATGTATCTCCTTCGATTTTTTTTAACTATAATGGCATCAAAGTTGAGAATAGTTTGTAACAAAACGTTGCGATACGAATATATTTTACTTTGTACGAATCGAAAACTTGAAATATTAAGTACAGGGCGGTTCGCTGCGGTTATTTATAGCTTTGTAGTATTGATTCATTGGAAAGCAATAAGTTGCAATTTACTTATTTTTTTGGATATCTGGTTTACTTTTAACTAATTTTAATTCTTGTTGAACGGTTAGACAACGTTATCTTTAGCGAGACACAAACAGTGAGTTTAAATCTATATATGAAAGAGAAAGTATTTATGTTTCTTATAGACACCAAAATAGCTGGATCGATTGTGATGGAATTTTTAAACGATCTTTAGATTGCTTTGCGATTTTGGTCGTGGAGTCTATCTCCTAATGATGCTTCGGTTGCGGAGCGAAACAATTGTTGAGTTTGTGATAATGAACGTATATAGTGCTTGTGTATCATGGTGGCGGTGGTGGAGGTTTGTGCATGTGTTTTTACGACTCCTGCATGTATCAGGTATGATAACCGATTGTCCACTCTACATTTAGCATTATATATATTTTCTATTTTACTTCATCGCGGATTATAGCAAAATAATTTTATTATTACTTTTGTATTATGGATCTCCGCAAAGTAACGCCTAATTCTATAAATTAATCTTTAGATTGACTCAGTGGTAAACCTAAGCCTGTAAAGTTTGGTGGTGTTCGGAGCTTTTTTGGACTTACAATAACATTTTTCTTTAGAAGGGAATTTGAAACCAGGTAAACAAACTTTAAATTTTTATTTGTATAATATTAATAACGCCGTGTGGTATCCGACTGATAAGAATAGACCACCCTCATTTCTTACTCAGGTGTCATGAAAGCCGACTAAGTGAATTGAGCCGCCGTGTGGTATCCGATTGAATAGAATAGACCACTCTCATTTCTTCCCGAGGGACAGTTCGCAATAGCAAAAGGCGACTAAGTAAGGCGACGTAAAATATGTAGCCAAATTATGTGACAACGTGTTTATAACATGCTGACCCCACTTAGAGTGGGATAAGGGCAGGAGGATGATAATCAAATTAGAATATTTTTTTAAACTACATTTCAAAATCGTGATTCCTTCTATCGTGAATTCTATATGATTCGGTTGGAAGAAAGGTTAGGTTTAATATGACATTGGCAATGTAATGCAAGTCAATGTATAAGTTACCATTCATTTTATCAAGTTCTTTTCAGACATACTCTTGTGGATTTGAAAGTCATACTATCTAACAAATCAACAATAAATCTAGAAAACTGAATCGCAATAAATAATTTTAAAATGTCACCAATATACGGATTCGTTACTATTTTAAGTTTTCCAAGGTTTATACTGTTTTTTTTCAGTAGGTTTTCTCTCATAGTCTTTCGTTTTTATAAAATATTCGTTTTTATGTAATATTCGTTTTTTGTACATAGTACCTGGGTGACCGAGCCTTGCTTGGTAATTTTACTAATCATATAAAAAATGCAATGAAAAACAGAAAAAAATGCAATAAAAAAAACGGTTGTCTGTAAAGTCGGTTTTACGGGCAAAGATTTCACGTGACAACGTTTTTTTAAATGTGATGGATTGGAGTGGGAGAGAGACGCAAGGCAATCGCCAAACCCGGCGGGGCTCTCTTTCGTTCGGTGACTCATCGTAACAGACGTGAGCGGGCGTTACACTTTTTCACGAGTGACTCCATGCCGTAATTTAAGACGTTGTCACGTCAATAATGCAATTGTAGTAAAAAACAACGTTTAATTTTAATAATTTGTTTGTAATTTGGAGTTTTAGTTGTTTTAATTTTATATGAATTGTATGTTAGCGAAAATAAATTATTAATACTTTAATTGGAATAAAAAGAAAAAAATGCAATTAAAATATAAAAAATAAAGAAAGAATCGGGGCGACAGGAACTCATGTGTAGACTGCTCGTAAACTATAGCGCTGTTAAAACTTTAAAAATGTTAGAAAAATTGTCTAGTATATTTAATATCAATGAAAGTGTTATTTCAATGCCTGAAAACAGGGACAAAACGATATTTAAAAAAAATAAAAGCTGGGTTGATGGATTTTTTTGCCCCCAAAACTCCCTACACGCTGTGTATATATAACAAGATTAACTCATATAAATATTAAAGAAAAACATTAGTTGAATAAAACAATAAAAATAATGAATATAATGGTAAGACCTTAAAAGAACTTCTTCTTCTTCTTCTTCTTCTTCAACCGATGGACGTCCACTGCTGGACATAGGTCTCCTCATGGGATCTCCAGAACACACGATTTTGTGCCGCTTGTATCCAGCGGCTCCCCGCGACCCTTTTGAGGTCGTCTGTCCATCTAGCAGGGGGTCTACCGACACTGCGCTTTCCGGTGCGGGGTCGCCATTCCAACACTTTGAGACCCCAACGTCCATCGGTTCTCCGCACTATGTGCCCCGCCCATCGCCACTTCAGCTTCGCGACCCGCTGAGCTATGTCGGTGACTCTGGTTCTTCTACGAATCTCCTCATTTCTGATTTGATCACGTAGAGAAACTCCGAGCATAGCTCGCTCCATCGCCCGCTGAGCGACTCTGAGCTTTCTTATGAGGCCCATAGTCAGCGACCAAGAGAAAAGTTCTAAAAGAACTTAGAAGATATTAATTGGATAAAAATATCACATTTGTTATTTGGACTTACAAATATATGTCTACAATGATGTGTTGAACTTGTTACAACTTGTTACTAACCTGCAGGAACATTTCTCCGTCCGGCATGACGTGGTCATAGTGGGCGTGGTCCCTACGGTGGGCGAGCATTTCCTCCTTCTCCTTGTGCATGACCACTGGAATAACAGAAGGATAAGTTAATTAATCCCACGTGTATAATATACCCATGTCTATTTAGTTAATGTTTTACGTATTCTCTGCACGCCGTGTGGCTGAGTACAATAGTACCACCCTCATTTCTTACCGAGGTGTCGTAAAAGGCGACTAAGGTAAGATGACCCACCGTGTGATATCCGGCTGAGTAGAATAGACCACCCTCATTTCTTACCAATATGTCGTAAAAGGCGACTAAGGTAAGTCGACCCGCCGTGTGGTATCCGGCTAAGTAGAATAGATCAACCTCATATCTTATCGAGGTATCGTTAAAACGCAGCCAAATCATGTGACAGCATGTCTATTACATGTTGTGCTGATCCCACTTAAAGTGGGATAAGGTCAGGAGGATGATGATGAATAAATAATTTATCATAGCATATATATAAGTAACAAGTCTAGTTAAGAATGCTTTTAAAAAAGCTTTTAACAAAATTTCATGTCCCTACTGTTAAACGTTGAATAGCTCCCTCGTCTGGAGCCAATCTTGGCAGCATCAGGTCATGCTTATCATAAACATGCATGGTCATCAAGACTGGACTAATATGTAACATTTCAGCTTAATCGGACCCAGGAAAGTGGGTCAAATTTAACTTTTTAAGGTTAAGGTTCCACCTTCACATACATACATTGCAAGTTTAATTTTTTAACTTTTAAAAAATTAACGGCCTGTTACTATCCCACTGTTGGGCATAGGGCTCCTCGCTTTGTTTCTGGAGAGAAGGGTTGGAAATAGGACCTACTACGCTGCTTCAATGCGGATTGGTAGGTTACACATACCCCCAGAATTCTCAAGGAATATTCAGGTTTCCTCACGATGTTTTCCTTCGTCCAAAAGCGTATAAATTGCAATTATCAATGAGACACATAAGTGTTTAAAAGAAAAACTAATTGGTACCTGCGCGGAGTTTGAACCCGTGACCCCCACGGAAGACTCGAACGGTCTGAGTTAATAAATAGTTAGTTAATTATTAGTAGTAAGTAAGTAACGGCCTGTTACTATCCCACTGCTGGGCATAGGCCTCTTCTCTCCGTTTTTTTTTTTGGAGAGAAGGGTTGGAGCTGAGACCTACCACGCTGCTCCAATGCTGGTTGGTAGGTTACACATATCCCCAGAATTCTCTAGAGATATGCAGGTTTCCTCACGATGTTTTCCTTCACCGAAAAGCGTGTGATAAATTGCAATTATCAATTAGACACATAAGTTTTAATACTAGAAAACTCATTGGTGCCTGCCCGGGGTTTGAACCCTAGACCTCCTTGAAAGAGGCGCACGGTGTTACCGCTGGACTACCACAGCTTCAATTATTAGATTAACTAAATTTTAAACCGCAAGTGCAACAATAGGAGTAACTACGCCCTATTGTTGCCCTATCGTTGGTAAATACATATTTTTATGTGTCGCGAATACACTGGTTAAAGAGAATAAAATGGCGCTATCACATATAGATGGGCGGGGTCTTTACGACAAATCACATCATGTAATCGAGTTAGGGAAGCTGCGAGGGGTGATTGGTTAATTCATCATATATATACTCATCACCCTCTCGCCCTTATCCTACTCTAAGTGGGGTTCATTTCTTTAATTCAACATTATAACATTTCTCTAATAATAAAAATCAAACTGTCAATTGTTTCGGTACAGCGGTCAACGTAATTTCGATATATGAAACCAAACAACGGGCCAATTACTGCCAACGGTGAGATACGCCATGTGGCATACGAGATGTGACGTAATACCTGTTCATCGATATCGATAAAAAATTGTGGATTATTTTTTTTAACACAGGCTTGAGACATTCACTGTCTCATCTTAGCTTAAGGTATTTATCAATTTTTATAACAAAATATTAATTCCATTAAATAAACGCCGTTTTTATCGAGGTGTCTTAAAAGGCGACTAAGGTATGTTGACCACCTTATGATATCCGGCTTAGTAGAATGGACCACCTTCATTTCTTACTAAGGTGTTGTAAAAAGTGACTAAGATAAGTCAATCCACCGAGTGGTATCCGGTTGAGTAGAATAGACCACCCTCTTTCTTACCGAGGTGTCGTAAACGTCGAAACTACGACTAACGTTAGTTGATGTCAGGCAGGCCGGTCATAAAATATGTAGCCCAAGCATGTTACAACATGTTTATAACATGTCGTGCTAACCCTACTTAAAGTGGGATAAGGGTAGGAGAATGATGTGTAATATTAAATATATATGAAATATGATATGAAATTCTTTCTATCTGCATTTTACACTTTCACTGCTAATCTGCTGGAGTAATATTGATGAAATTTAGTAAAATTGAAGCTTATATACCGTGTTAGAATATAGTGTCAAAAAAATCCCGTTTTTCTTTCGGAAACATAACTCAATTTAAAGTAGTTGAACACAAACCTTGAGGCAAACGAAGACGCATGTTTAAATTTACATATATTAATTTACTTATATACATTTGTTTTTACTGCTTCATTAATAAATTGACCAAGCTAGCGAAAAATGTGTAGCGCAAAAGTTAAACGTTAATTGTCTCCTTCAAGAATTTAATAAACCGAATTTAACTTGTTCATTATCAATTGAAATAAATTAAATTTATCAAGCGGTTCATATAAATATGTTCACTGTGACAATTGCAATATTTTAACGTATCTATGCAAATAAATTGACATATTCCGCATAATAATCACACGGAAAGTGTTTTATTATTTAAATTTGCTATTTAATTATTACGTCTTAAATTAATGCACCTGGTTTAGATGCAACGGCATTTTTTTATTGAAGTTATCAAATTATGGATTTCACTTTCTTTAAATATACATAAATAAAAACGGTTTAAAAAGAGTTTTGTTA
This sequence comes from Morpho achilles, assembly GCA_947086495.1. NCBI lineage: Eukaryota > Metazoa > Arthropoda > Insecta > Lepidoptera > Nymphalidae > Morpho > Morpho achilles. The sequence continues at coordinate 2,233,535 of CAMTZB010000005.1, forward strand.
TATGTGTTACAATTGGAGTTATGTTTTTAAATTACGCACTAAAGAATATTAACAAAAAACTTTCCTATTATATAATTATTTCCCTGCGACTCGCGATTAGACAAAATCTATGTTGTTCAGTGTATTGCTATAAAGAGAATTTACTGTGTATGTATTATGGAACTGCAAAGTAACGCGCAATTCTAAAAATTACTCAACGAACTTTTTAAGTTTTATTGCTTTAAGGTTGTTAAAATAAATTTGTGATCCCTTAAATTACTATAACTTAAGCTAATGATATGACCGATAGGAGTATAACCTAAAAAATGTTGTTTTAAAGAAATCAATCAAAATCTTGAGATAATTATATTAAAAACAATTTATATTAAAATTTACTCATTTTCAAAAAATATGTAAATAAAATTTACAGTTATTTCATTTTTTTTTAATTATATAAATTTAATGTAATGGCGTCGTTATAAATTAAAAGAGTTTTTAGAATAACTTTTTATTTTGACAACAATATTTTCTTTTCATCGTTAGTTATTGGTCTTAAATTTAATTTAATGTTAAAATGGTAATTCAAACTTGAAAAATTTCAAAGTATACTCTGAAAAATATATTTTTACATAAATTTAATAGCCGAAGTAACATGTTAAACAAATAACTGGTTACCGAAAATTTCGTGTCGTAAATTTAACACTATTTTGTATATTGTAATAGAAATAAGCCAGAATTTTTCAAATATTATCATCATTCTCCTGCCCTTATCCCACTCTAAGTGGGGTCGGCACTAAATACTATAAACATGCTATCACATGATTTGGCTACGTTTTTATGACCGGCCGCCTGCCTGACATCAACTTACCTTAGTCGTATTTTACGACACCTCGGTAAGAGAGGGTGGTCTATTCTACTAAACCGGATACCACACGGCGGGTCAACTTACCTTAGTCGCCTTTTACGACACCTCGGTAAGAGAGGGTGGTCTATTCTACTAAACCGGACATCACACGGCGGATTAACTTACCTTAGTCGCCTTTAACGACACCTCGGTAAGAAAAGAGGGTGGTACTAATCTATTCAGCCGGATACCACACGGCGTAATTTTTCAAATATTATATACAATTTACTTTACTTCGACCGATTAAGTAACATGAAATACAATTTCAGATAAATATATACAAATAGCTATAAATTTGCCTCTTATCGAGATTTTCATTTTCGTTTAGACAAACTTTTTGTAGAATGTGTACGATTTATAGTTTTTCGCGGCGTGATCAAGATAAGAGCTGGCAATCGAGTCGATTTATCGATAATGCCCTCAGATACGTCACTAATAGAGCTCAGTGGGCTTTATCACACATTATGATCGTCATTACGTACTATAGAAGAGTGATTTTTATTTTGTTTTTTATTGGGAATTGATTATTAAAAATGTACTAAACTGGCCGAGTTATCTTTACCTTTTTATAGCTTCTGTTTATGATTTTTAATGCATTTAATGTATTGTTTTGCATTTTTATATGAGTTTTAATCCATGTACTATCATTCTCGTACCCTTATCCTACTCTAAGTGGGGTCAATATGTCATAAACATCTTGTCACATGATTTAGCTACGTATTTTAGGACCGGCCGCCTGCCTGACGTTAACTTTCTTTAGAAAGAGGGTGGTTTATTCTACTCATCTGTATACCACACAGCGGTTGAAATTAGCTTAGTCGCTTTTTACGACACCTCAGTACTAAATGAAGGCGGTCTATTCTACTAAGCCTTTCTCGGCGATGCTTCCGCGCTCGCCCGTCTTATCGGTGACGCTGTCAAAGCCATTAGGGCTAACAGCATTAGTCATATTCGAAAAAAAAAAAAAACTACTAAGCCGAATATCACACGGCGGTGCAAGTTAACTTAGTCGCCTTTTACGAGATGTCGGAAATAAATGAGGTTATTTTATTCTACTAAGCCGTATATCACATGGCGGGTCAACTTACCTTTACGATACCTTGGTAAGAAATGAGAGTGGTATTTTCTACTCAGCTGGATACCGCACGGCGGTTCAACTTAACTTAGTCGCCTTTTACGACACCTTGGTAAGAAATAAATGTGGTGCTACCATGTTATAAACATGTGTGGTTTATAACATGTTATAAACATGTTATCACTATTTGACTGGCCCGTTGGCGCAGCGGGTAGTGATCCTGCCTTCAGCGCCGCGGGTCGCGGGTTCGATTCCCGCCGAGGGCCAACATTTTCTATAAAAAGAATTTGTTGGCTCTTCGAGCCTGGGTGTATATTTGTATTTAAGTATGTATTTAAAAATTATATATGTATATATTCACCAGTTGTCTATCACCCATAACACAAGTATTAAAATTACTTACTTTGGGGACGGACGACCGTGTGTGTAAGTGTCCCATATATATTTATTATTTATTTATTTATTTATCACATGATTTGGCTACGTGTTTTACGACCGGCCGCCTGCCTGACATCATCTTACCATAGTCGTATTTTACGATACCTCGGTAAAAATGAGGTTAGTCTATTCTACTAAGCCGAATGTCATATGGCGGGTCAACTTACCTTAGTCGCGTTTTACGACACCTCGGTAAGAAATGAGGGTGGTATTTTCTAAGCTGGATACCACACAGCATACTTTACTCTTTAAATAAAATAGACTTATATAAAATACTTAATTGCCGGTCGTTTGTCAATCCTCTACTCGTATCGTTTTATATCTTAAGAAATAATTACGCGTTTGATTGAAATTTTATCCGGAGATAAGATGCTATCGTCGGCTTAATGATGAGATTGGTCTGTGCCACGCTCACAGCTTCCCCGGTTAAATGTTACTTTATAAACTTTCGTTATAAATCTTCTGAAGTTTTTACGGAAGTCAAAACAACGATTCGAACGGTAAAAGGCTAAAATGACCTACAGATAATGCAAGTAAATCAAATCAAAATAATCTTTATTTTACTGGCCCGTTGGAGCAGTGGGTAGTTTTTTTTTTTTTTTTTTTTTTTTTTTATGTCAGGAAAACCCATTATGGGTCGTCACCGCCCGACGGGGACGAGCGGCGGGTATGTCGGACTCTCACCGACTAAAAACCTGACAGTGCTCCACCACGCTGCTGGTGGCGGGGACAGGGTACCTATGAAGACATTGCCCCCCATCCCCGCCAGCAGCAGCTCTGTACCCCGGAGAGCGCCACCTCCGGGTCGGGGCCTCTCTAAACAGTGGCCCCTCCCTCCGCTAATCGATGCATCGGGAGCACCAGATGCATCGACCGCCTCGGGGACCTAACTCCAGCGAGCGTCCGATAAACCCCGTTCGGATCGCTCAGAGGTCCCCGTTAGGGCGGCATGCGACGGACTTCGGCGAGTCGCCTGCGCCCCGCTCGCCTGCGGCGGATTGGATCCAAGGACTCGATTTCCCTGATCCGCCCCGCCGCCTCCTTCCGCGAGATAACGTCCTCGCAGAAGGAGGCCATCGCTGCCCACGATCGCTCCCTGTCCACCATGGCACGAACCACAGTGGGCAGGGAGAGATCGTGCCCCACCTGTGCCACGAGTTCCGCCCGCTGAACCGCCCAAGCTGGACAGTCTGCGAGCGTGTGCAACGCCGTGTCAAAGTCGGCGCCGCACTCGTGGCACTCACCAGTCGCTTCGCGCTGGGCCACCCTCCACAGATACCATCCAAAACAACCATGTCCGGAAAGCACCTGTGTCAGGCGGAAGGTGAGGACCCCATGCCTCCTGGCGACCCAGCCCTGGAGAATGGGCTGGATGGCCGAAATCGTCCAGGCTCCTGCACTGGGCGATTCAAGCCGCCGCCTCCATTGGCGGAGGAGCTCCTCCTGAGCTACCCTCCGCCAGTCCACCTCTACCACCGCTGAGTCTCCCCCCGATGAACGGGCTTCAACTCTACGGCGGTAGGCCTGAGCTAGCACCTCAGCCTCTAGGTCCCACGGAGGGGACCCGGCCAAGGCGCAGGCCGCCTCGCCGGAGATGGTCCGGTAGCCCCGCACAAGTCTGACCGCCATGATCCTCTGCGCCCTGCGCAGCAGGGGCAAGGATCTAACCTAGTGACCCTGCCTTCAGCTCCGCAGTTCGCGGGTTCGATTCCCGCCGAGGTCCAACATTTTCTATATTTTGTTGGTCTTTAAGCCTGGGTGTATATTTGTATTTAAGTATGTATTTAAAAAATATATAAGTATATATTCACCAGTTGTCTGTCACTCATAACACAAGTTACTTGTTTTGGGGACGGACGACCGTGTGTGTAAGTGTGACATATATTTATTTATTATTATTCAAAAGCTTTTAACATGTAGTTTTAAATCGTCACGGATCAATTAAATTAGATTTAATTAAGCTACAACTGGTTCGGAATGTTGCTCTTACCGAGAATAACCAGCAATAAAATCGGCGGTCAATCTTTTAAACATTTTTTTACATTACCTTGTCTAGATTTATATTTACAGCAAAACAAGTTATATCTATCTTAAACTACTTATACGCTAGGACTATACAAATCATGCCCACGTGGAATGGTCCCAAGAATGCTGGCAGCGTTTCCGCGAATCGCTAAGCTGATTCTTTGTGCGAAAAAAGAGCCAGCCCTCTTGTCACCTGAAGATGCAATTAACCGAAGTGTTAAAACGGATAAAAAATTTTTTGCACTTTGACTCCATGGCCCTAGGGTCTCAACTGCAAACGGCCCAAATATACTATAACTCTCGATGAGAGAATCATACATCCGATGTTTGCCGTATTCGGCAATTTCCGCCGCAGCTCCAGGTCTTGACGCTGTTTCCTTGATATGGGATGAGGCTAACGTATTAACGCATGTTGCGTCCCACCTTGTCTTCATTGAAACTGAAAGGATTTTCATATCCAAGCATTCTTATTTTTACAGCCGGGTACCATATGCAAGAAAGAACGATCATCATCATCTTCCTGCCATTATCCCACTCTAAGTGGGGTCGGCACAACATGTTACAAACATATTGTCACATGATTTGCGTTTTTACGACCGGCCGCCTGCCTGACGTCAACTTACCTCATTCGTATTTTACGACACCTCGGTAAGAAAGAGGGTGGTCTTTTCTACTAAACCGGATACCACACGGTGGGTCAACTTACCTTAGTCGCCTTTTACGACACCTCGGTAAGAAATGAGGTTGGTCTATTCTACTCAGCCAGATACCACACGGCGGGTCGACTCACCTAAGTCGCCTTTTACGACACCTTAGTAAGAATTGAGGGTGGTACTATTCTATTCTGCCGGATACCACAGCAAGAAAGAACGATATAAGTATGAAATAATATGCATTTCCTTTTTCAAAAAAACTCTCTACGTACAACGATTTCCGTTAACTTCTTTTAAATTCTGTAATCAAGAAAGCGTAAATGGAGTTTATTGTCGTATACAAAGATGAAATGATGCTAAATATAGAGCAAGGTACTTATGCATGCGTTATTAGGTATTATGGTCAATATTGCGTATATACACGATTATGAATACTGGGGTGACAATATTTGAATATCAAATCGGGACAAGGTGAAAATTTTTTGAAAATAAAACTTCTTTATCATCGTTATGCACTGAAAAAATGTTAAACTCGCGTTAGCACACGTGACCTGTTTGAAAAATCGTAATACGGAGGGAGAGTAGACCGTGGGCGCGGTGTAGAAGAGGAAGCATCGAACCTCTATTTATACCGTGCGGTGAAAATATATGCCTTAGCTTGCTGTTTCTTTTAGAGCGCGCAGGGCGCTTGTGCGTATTAGCTTGCATTGTAATAGTTCTGAAGTGTTCAATTATTGATGTAATATAAATTACCCTGTTTGTTTACGATAGCGTATTAAGTGATTGTATTTTACGATATAAATAGTAGTACTATTATACTGATAATTAAAGCTATTCGTTATTCATCATTCTCCTGCCATTATTCGACTATAAGTGGGGTCGGCACAACATATTTAAAAATATTGTCATATGAATTGGAAATATCTAGATTTTACTACCACCTGACGTTATCTTACCTTACCTTACCTTAGTCGTCTTTTGCGATACCTCGGTAAGAAATAAGGGTGGTCTATTCTACCCAGCCGGCCACCACACGGCCGCTTAACTTACCTTAGTCGCCTTATACGACACCTCAATAAGAAATGAGGGTGGTCTATTCTACCTTAAAGGACACCACGCGGCGGGTCAACTTACCTTAGTTGCCTTTTACGGTACCACGATGAGAAATGAGGCTGGTCTATTCTATTCAGCGGAATACTACGCGAAAGCTCAACTTACCTTAGTCTCCTTTTACGACAGCTCGATGTAAATGAGGGTGATCTATTCTACTCAGCCATATATAACACGAAACTTATTTATTATTGTTATAAAGTTTTTGTTGTACTTTTTTTGTGTGCAATAAAGATCTATCTATCTCAGTGTCCGGAAATAACATAATCCATGCGTCACCTAACCAATCAATGCTTTCACAGCGCAGTCTTCGAATCATTTACATGCCTTCTAATAATTAACAACAAAAACAAACAATTAACGATTATATATACAATTGTTCGCGGTACGTCACGGTCGCTAGCTGTATTGATGGACAATTAAAGACAAATGATGGATTATACGACACGCAAACGAATTTTTTATATATATATTTGTTTAACGTACAGTACGTAGGTCCAAGTTTTGATGGATAATTTTTTACATAATAAAAAAAAAGAAATTTAAAAAAGGAAAAAAAAATTGGGTGGGGCTCGATCCCAGGTATTTTCATTTCTCGCGACCACACGTTCCCCGAATAAGCTACGCTGACTTGGCAGTTTATGGCAAAAATAGTGTTTTATATTCAATGTAAATTTTAGTATTTTTTAATGCCCAAAAACAGGGATAAAACGAATTTGTTTTAATAAAAAAACTTGTGAGATCAATTTTTCTCCTCCAAACCTCCTCCTCCATCCCCCTGCTATCTCACTCTAAGTAGGGTCGGCACAACATGTTATAACATGTTTTCACATGATTTAGCTACATATTTTACGACCGGCCGCCTGCCTGACGTCCACTTACCTTAGTCACTTTTTAAAGCTCTGTAAGAAATTACGGTGGTCTATTCTACTCAACCGGATACCACACGGCGGGTCAACTTACCTTAGTTGCCTTTTACGATACCTGGGTAAAAAATGAGGGTGGTCTATTCTACTCAGCCGGATACCACACGGCGGGTCGACTTACCTTAGTTGCCATTTACGACACCTGGGTAAGAAATGAGGGTGGCCTATTCTACTCAGCCGGACACTACACGGCGGGTCGACTTAGCATAGGCGCCTTTTACGACACCTTGGTAAGAAATGAGGGTGGTCTATTCTACTCAGCCGGATACTACACGGCGTGGAAAAACATATTATTGTGGTTACTTAAAAGACTAAGGCCCTGTTTCACAAGTTACTGATAATGTGTCAAATAGTTAACCAACAAACAAATATGTAGCAGATAAACGTCTCTAAAAAGAGGCTCTAAAAAGTGGACAATTAAAGAAAAAAATGGCGTCATTTTGAAAAAGGTATTTACTAACGCAGATAAACAAAATTACAGCCACATGATTTACCTGTTAACTTATTAGGGACTTTAAGTGCTGAACAAGCCTATCGGAAACCTGAGGAACGCAAAATTTCGAGATATGTGTCAGATAAGTTTCGAATAAGCTAACTGACAGTTATTTGTTAACTTGTGAAACATTTTTTTATAACAAAAATGTACAACTTATATCTATCTTAAATTACTTACACGCTAGGACTATACAAATCATGCCCACGTGGCGTTACTTTGCAGAGATCCATAATACAAAAGTAATAATAAAATTATTTAATGGCTTTGCGATTCTTGTAGTGGAGTCTATCTCCTGATGATGCTTCGGTTGCGGGGCGAAACGATTGTTTAGTTTGTGATAGTGAACGTATGTAGTGCTTGTGTATTGTAGTGGCGGTGGTGGAGATTTGTGCATGTGTTTTTACGAATCCTGCATGTATCAGGTATGATAACCGATTGTCCACTCTACATTTAGCATTATATATATTTTCTATTTTACTTCATCGTGGATTATAGCAAAATAATTTTACTATTACAGGCCCTAAGTTTAAGTACGAACTCTTTAGAGAAGGCATTTGCCCAGCGGTGGGATGGTAACAAGTTCTTTTCTAAACACGCCTGTACATAAATAACAAAGTTAACCTTTAACCGTAGTTTAAAAATCTTAACGTGGTAACTGTTTCAACTTTATTGTATAATAACACGAACGTCTTGTTTGCGCTCGGCGCTCTACTTGCTAATTATTTCATACTTATAAAAAAGTACTTTTTATATTTACTGTTTATTTTCACGACGCTTTTTTTAACGGAAAGGAAAATGTTTTATTTTCGAGCTACGATGTGGCCAAGTAAACATTAAATCTTGTAGTATTTATAATTAACATGCTGTCACATGATTTGGCTGCGTTTCTACAACCGGCCGCCTGCCTGACGTCAACTTACCTCAGTCGTATTATAGACATCTCGATAAGAAAGAGGGTGGTCTATTCTACTAAACCGGATACCACACGGTGCCTCAACTTACCTTAGTAGCCTTTTACGACACCTCGGGTATTTATAATTTAAGTTATTAATTAATTTAAATCGATGCTATTTCTTACCGAGGTGATGACAATTGCAATTTATCACACGCTTTTCGGTGAAGGAAAACATCGTGAAGAAACCTGCATATCTCTAGAGAAATCTGGAGATATTTAACTTTGCCATTACAGCAGTTTAAAAACACTATTAAGGAGAGGCTGATACAGAAAGCCTACTATACTGTTGAGGATTATTTAGACGATAAAAATGCGTCGATATAGATATTGTTCGACCCTGTACAAGATAGAAACGATTGAATGTAACTAGCATTAAGAATTGTATTTTTTAAAAAGGGCAATCGCCTAGTTTCTTGCTGGCTCTTCTCGGTAGGAACAGCTTTCCGAACCAGCAGTAGAGTTGACGATTTAAAAGCACTTGTTTACAAGTTTATTTGAATAAAGAATATTTTGAATTTGAATTTGAATATGTGTAACCTGCCAATCCGCATTGGAGCAGCGTGGTAGGTCTTAGCTCCAATACTTCTCTCCAAAAAAGGAGAGAACCGGCCTATTCTCAGCAGTGGGATACTACCAGACCGCTACTTACTTTACTTATGTTTATAACATGTTATGCCGACCCCACTTAGAGTGGGATAAGACCAGGACAGGATAAGGACTATGATATATATATATACACTAGCTTTTACCCGCGAAACTTCGTTCGCGTGGACTGTAGTCTTGAAATTAGGAGTGGCTTCTGTCACCATCCAAACCTTCAAATATCTCCATCACAAAAATTAGATCGATCCGGGATGAATTAGAGGGATTTATTGTTTGATCAAGAGCTTAATATGATAATTTTAGTAAATAACCCGTACTTAAATGAAATATATTTTAAAAAAGCACAGTAAAAGGAGTACAAAAACTTTATATACATGGAAAATTCATAATGTTTTCTGGAATTAAATATATCTATAAATATTATAAGCTTTGGAAACGTGTTAGAAATTTATTTAATAATAACATTTATACGTAACGAATCAACTGTCAAATTGTTTTTTTTTAAATTACCTATACGTATGGCGCTGGATTCCAACGTTTTTTAGTATAAATACGAAAAATTAAATTTAAATTATATTTTTGTTAACATAATATTATTAAATAGGTATCGGAAAATGTATTAAACTTGACTTTATTAACTGTAATGACTTTTCAAATATTAAAAATGGTGTTTAGAAATAAAATATTTTTTCATTAGCAGTATGGCTTAATTTCTATAAGATTCAATTAAATAAAACTCCCCAATACATGTCAATTAATAGTCATTTATTTCGTACTTGTTGCCATAGACTACTAACTAAAGAGCGTTTAAGAATGCGTTTTCTTGAAACGTCTGTTTTTTTTGACAACAAAAATTATATATGTTTAAATTTTACTTGAACTTAAATGATTATAGCTTATTGTTATATTTTCACCACAAATCCTATCTTTTTAAAGTGCTATTTTGGTATTTAGATAGTAATTGTACATGTACATAACCTCAAACTATAATAAATAAATATTAAATAAAATAATAATTGATACTAAGATAATAAATATTTTTCTATTTAACAACAATAAAATTATTACTCTGGTCTGGGTCAAAAGATGTTACAGACATCATTCTGGCGATCTCTTTTTTATTAAATATTTTTCTCCGGTTTATGAAATAAATAAAAACCGAAATATTAAAAAAATAATAATAATAACTTTTTTTAAGATTTTTATACGTTACCCCGGTATATAAACATTAATTTTGCCAGATTTCATCTATATTGGTTCAGCGAATTGACCATGAAAACGTTACAAACAGACTATTGCATTTATAATATTATTAGTTTATTTGTTTTACTAAATAACCCGTATAACTTATATTAATAATCCATTGTTATTACAATGTTAAACTTTCTCAGTAAAATTTGTCCAGTAAACGAATAAAATAAAATAAAATATAAATACTCTTTAAAGATAACTCTTTTGACGTAAGCAGAAAAACTTGGAATCTAAATACTTCGTAAATACAGATTTGACTTGATTTTGACACATCGTAAAAAAAAATCAGTTCCATAGGTTTATTATAGATGGCGTTTTGAATGTTATCGTATTTAATTCCTCCTGAATTTAATTCCTGTTGAATTAACAGGATTTATATAGCCTATATGTTACCCCGGTATATAAGAAATATTTATGCCAAATTTCATCGATATTGGTTCAGCGGATTGGCCGTGAAAACGGAACCGACAGACAGACAGACAGACTTTCCCATTTATAATATTAGTAAGGATATATAGATTAATCGCAGTGGTATTAAAATTCCCCAAACGGTATAACGCACCTAATAAAACAGAATCAATTAAAAACGTACGCGCATCTGTTCCAACCGTTTCACAATATGGCACGCGTCATGGTATATCACCACCCCATGGTCAGCGGCGCGGGGAAAAAATTCCATAACATGTTTTTTGTGTTTCTAGATCGCCGGATCTTAGTTGCCTTATGTTTATAGCGAAATTTATAAACAGTGCCTGGTTGAACAAGCCTTACTCGGTATTTTTTTTACAAAATGAAAAAAATAATCTTAAAAAAATATAATAATGGGGTAGGTGGGGCCCGATTCTAGGTATTTACATTTCTCGCCACCCCCCCTTTCCCCGAATAAGCTACGCTGATTTGACATTTAACGGCAAGAATCTTAATATTTAAATGAGTTAAACTTGTATATATATATATTTTCCGAATCTCAGAAACGGCTCCAACGATTTTCCTGAAATTCAGCATGTAGGAGGTTTTGGGGGAGAAAAATTGATCTAGTTATGTTTTGTGTAAATAAAATATTGTTTTATCCCTATTTTTGGGCATTAAAAAACACTAACATTTATATTGAATTGAATTTTCGCCATTAACTGTCAAGTCGAAGTAGCTTATTCGGTTAGCGGGCAGCCTCGAGAAATGTGAGTGCCAAGGATCGATCCCAACTAAATAATTGTTTTTATCTTTTTTTAAACTTTTTTCTTGTAAAAAATTACCGAGCGAAGCTCGGTCACCCAGATATTAGTGATTTATATATTCAATGTAAATTTTAATATTTATACCACACGGCGTATATCTATTGTTAGCTTTTGTATAATTAAATAAAGAGTTAAAAAGAATAAACTAGTTCCAAGTCTTATGAGTGTTTATTATACTATATCCATATTATAAAACAAAGTCCCGAAATCTGTATGTATGTGATTCTTTAAAAATCTAACGAACGGATTTTTGTATGGTTTTTACTGAAAGAAAGTGCAATACTTCACTTTTATTAAAACATAGAGGTTATGGAGCAATATAGAGAATTCTAGGTTAGGTTTTGAGTGGAAAAAACTTAGTGACACTGATTTCCAAGCGGGCCAAGCAGCTAGTCTATACTAATATATAAAGCTGAAGAGTTTGTTTCTTGGTATGTTTGTTGATTGATTGTTCGAACGCGCTAAACTTAGGAACTACTGAACCCATTTCAAAAATTCTTCCAGTGTAAGATAGTCCATTTATTGAGGAAGGCTTTAGGCTATATAACATTGAGCTAAGATGAATAAGGAGAGGATCAGCAATAAAAAATAGTACGGCAATAATTAAAGCTTCCTTACGTGCGCTGAGTAAACGGTAATAGTTAATCAAAAATCATATATTACAAAATTGTTCTCCTCTAAAAGTACTTAATAAAAGTCTGGGACAGCATATGTCTAGCTTTTAAGGTTGATCCACTTTAACCATTTTTATGGTTATCAAAATACTACATTACGGTTTTAATCTTTCCACGCGGGTGGAGCCGCTGGCGATTGCTGGTCTATTATAAATTATGAGTTTTTGTCTGTAGGTATGTCCTCAGAAACCGCTGGACCAATTTTAATAGAATTTTAGGAGAATCCTTATTTGACCCAGTTCCTGGGGTCCGATTGAGCTGAAATTTTACATACTGGTCCAGTACCGATGACAATCTACGTTTATGATAAGTATGACAATCTATGTTGTTTGTTGAAAGCTTTTCACAAAAGTAATAATAACATTATTTTGCTATAATCCAATAATAAAATAGAAAAAATATATAATGCTAAATGTAGAGTGGACAATACGTTTTTATACCTGATACATCCAGGATTAGAAAAACACATGCACAAACCTCCACCACCGCCACCACAATACACAAGCACTATATACGTTCACTATCACAAACTCAACAATCGCCTCGCCCCGCAACCGAAGCATCATCAGGAGATAGACTCCACGACAAAATCGCAACGCGATTTGCGATTGTGATTTGCATATATTTTCTATATATTATGCTAAATACTTTATTATTATTAATATATATTATACATAGTTAATTAAAAAAAAAACAACTCGGATCTTATTCGGTTAGCTCTACTATTTTTAAATCCACATAATATAATTATTAAAGTGGTAAGAATTTTTTTCGGGCACCATAATACCCATAATACATTAATTTTACCAGTCTAGGCTTACAACTTGTCTATGCTATATTTAATCTGTGCTTGCACGCGACATGAATAGGGTTGCTAACAGCCGTAAAATCCCGTTATTTGAATATTATAAAATATTGCCATATGACTTTTGTTACCTCAACTTAAATGCTAAAATACCCTTAATAATATACTATTTAAATTTTCCTATTCCCGAAGGTAAAAATGGGAATTTTTTACCATATGTTAGCTTTAATTGAATCATATTTTACCTAAATTGGTCCAGTCTCTTAATTTGTCTTCCATGGCATATAGCACATTTTAAGTCTGTTATTAAGTAATTACTAAGTCTATGAGCGGAAAACTATGTTTTATATGTAAGGATTATTATTTTTTAAGGTTTTGTCAACCTCGTCCGCCGTCGCCGCGATGTCAACATAAGTTTAACGCTCGCCGCGCTCGCACAAAGGTTCTCCTCTAATTAGACGGGGTCGCTTCGGCCCCTCGATAAGAAGGCTTGAAGCATTTTTGACACCTTATTTAGTGACAAAAAATTATTTACGTAGGAAACAATGAAACGAATTAAATAGAAATAAAAGAAATTCAGAGTACATACATACATATTTGACTTCTATAAAGACCCCTATTATAGTATCCCCATTTGGTGACGACTTTTCAAGTATCAATTGTCGTATCATCATCATCATCATCATTTTTTGAATCGCCAAGTATCAATATGATTAATGAAGAACTGGTTCGGAATGTTGCTCTTACCGAGACGAACCAGAAAGAAACTTGGGGGTGAATCGTTTTAACATTTTCAATTTTACATTATTATACCGCATTCTTGTATGAAGCTGAAAGGATTTTGAAATCCAGGCTTTTTATCATCCAAATGATCTTCAATTTTGTAATATGCTTTACGTATAAGAATATTTCTTATACTTAATTTAAACTTTTCTGTAGACTGGTCTAGTATGGATTGCGGAATTTTATTGTAGAAGTGAATACCGAGACCATCGGATGAGTTGCTAACTCTGCTGAGTCGCGACACAGCCAATAAGTTTTCATCCGCTAGATGAATGTTTTTATTTTTGAACTGATTAGTGCTTTTAGATCATCATCGGAAAAAAGAGGCGAGTACAGAAAAATGCCTGTGAAAAATATTCACAAAGCTGTTCCTCAAATTAAGCACTTTTATTAAGTCCATCCAGTCCAAAGCTGTGATAGCCCAGCGGTAACACCTGGCAGACACCAATGAGTTTTTCTGTTAAAACTTATGTGTCTAATTGATAATTGCAATTTATCACACGCTTTCGGTGAAGGAAAACATCGCGACGAAACCTGCATATCTCTAGAGAATTCTGGAGATATGTGTAACCTACCAATCCACATTGGAGCAGCGTGGTAGGTCTTAGCTCCAATCCTTCTCTCCAAAAACGGAGAGAAGATAATTCCCAGCAGTGGAAGAGTAACAGGCCGCTACTTACTACTTTTTTTTTATTAAGTTCATAGTAAGTGATAAAGTTTCCATTAAGTTATCACCCGTAACTGTCTTTAAAGTCGATTAAAAACAAAACCTGTATACATTTAAAGGCTATTTAAAGTCGATACAAAAACTTTATAATGGGGTGTCATAAATTTAATTCCGAACATTATTTTTAAGCTACAAACAAAATACAATTTTGTTCTACAACCTATAATCCTATTTAAGTATGAAATACATCCGATTTACATATCGTATTACGTGCTGGGCATAAATCGGTTTGTATGAACCACTAATTTCTAAGGTAAACAAAATCGGTACAAAAAAAAATAAACCCATATATTACAGGTCGAAAATGTCTCAATACCGGCATTTTATGGTTAAAAGACAGAGATGGGAATAGATTCATTTGTCATCCTGTATGTGTGAGTGGGACAGCGTTATTCTCTCGTTTCGTATTAATTAAGGAGCGGGCGGGATAAATCATTGCTTGTCAGCGCTCCCTGTGGGAATCCTCCAGAGTTATAGGGACCTTTATTCTAAATTTACAATTACAATTTTGTAAGTACGAGAATGTTTTCGAATATTGGTCTCTTGCGGGTTGATTTTTGTTTGAGAATATCGTAAATATTTAGTTCTCCAGTTCATTATTATCCTGACAGGCAGAAGATTGAATCAGCAATTTTTCAAAAATAGTCTTTTAATACTATGCTTTTCAATTTATAACGCCGTGTGGTATCCGGCTGAATAGAATAGTACCACCCTCATTTCTTACCGAGGTGTCGTAAAAGTCGACCCGCCGTGTGGTATCCGGCTGAGTGGAATAGACCAAACTCATTTCTTAGCGAGTTGTCGTAAAATACGACTGAGGTAAGTTGACGTTAGGCAGGCGGCCGGTCGTAAAAACGCAACCAAATCATGTGACAGCATGTTTATAACATGTAAGCCCACTTAGAGTGGGATAAGGGCAGGAAGATGATGCTTTTCAATTTATAATAGGTACTGCCGTTTAAAAGATGTTATAACGGAGGTAGCCGCTGTTCTAAATTAAGTATCTAGTGTCAATTATACACTTAATTAATCTTTGAAGATATATAACATCGAGCGTATTAAAAAAGTTAATGTATAACCTTTAATTATAACTTTATAATAAACAATTTTAACCTTTACATAATGAGATCACATAATGTACATAACAGCTTATTAATTAATTAAAAAAAGGTCTAATTACAATTTACGTTCCGTACGTCATAACAGATAATCTATTCGCGCCAACTGTCACGTCAGTTGCGTGAAACGAGACGCCGTGCGGTAATCGCGATTGGTTCACTTGATAGCGAACTGTCACGGCGTGCGGACGTGTGGGGAGCGCTTGATGATATAATTCTAAATTCAAATTCAAATTCAAAATATTCTTTATTCAAATAAACTTGTATACAAGTGCTTTTGAATCGTCAACTTTACTGCTGGTTCGGAAAGCTGTTCCTACCGAGAAGAGCCAGCAAGAAACTCGGCGGTTGCTCTTTTAAAAAAATAATTCTTAATATTATTTACATTAAGTCGTTACTGTCTTGTACAGGTTCAAAGAGAGCTATATCCACACATTCTTATCTTCTAAATAATCTGCAAGAGTATAGTAGGCTTTCTGTACCAGCCTCTTTTTAACAGTGTTTTTAAACTGCTGTAATGGCAGTGCTGAAATTGATTGCGGAATTTTATTATAGAATCTTATACCAAAACCCACAAACGAGTTACGCACTTTAGCAAGGCGCAAAGCAGGAACCGCAAGCTTATGTCGGTTTCTGCTTTGTCTATTGTACACATCACCTATCGTTTTATAATTCTTTATATTTTTATGTACATAAATTAAATTGCTCAAAATATACTGTGAAGCAAATGTAAGAATACCTGTTTCCTTAAACTTCTCTCTTCTGATACGGATAATTGTATAAAAGGAATAATAAAACTTGTGCATTTCATTCTCAAAAGACACAATAATGCTTTTGTCGTATAGTTATATTTTTTTATGAACTAGATAATAAAAGGGGTATAATTCACGGCTTAGAGGTATACGGCTAAGTAGAATAGTACTACCCTCATTTTTTTACCGAGGTGTTGTAAAAGGCAACTAAGGTAAGTCGACCCGCCGTGTGGTATCCGGCTGAGTAGAATAGACCACCCTCATTTCTTACCGAGGTGTCGTAAAAGGCGACTAAGGTAAGTTGACCCACCGTGTGGTATCCAGTTTAGTAGAATAGACCACCCTCCTTCTTACCGAGGAGTCGTAAAATACGACTAAGGAAGTTAACGTCAGGCAGGCGACCGGTCGTAAAAACGCAGCCAAGTCATGTTTATAACATGTTGTGCTGACCCCACTTAGAGTGGGATAAGGGCAGGAAGATGATGAAGATGATGAAGGGCAGGAAGATGATAAAAGGGGTATAATTACTAAGCACCAACTATTCTCCTGTCCTTATCCTTAACACTCTAAGTAGGGTCGGAACATCATGTTTTTCTCTTCCATTCTCTATCATTCTTCATCTCTGGCGCAACTCCTTTTATATGCATATCATAGTTAACACAATCCAATCATCTCATTTTAGGCCTCCCTCTAGTCATAAATCCATCCAAATTTATATTAAAAACTCATTTGGTCAGATGATGACCAATGGAATTCTCTCCCGGCATCTATCTTTCCCGGTTCATTTAATATGGGTATCTTTAAAGCTAACGTGAATAGGCATCTTCTTGGCAAGCGCGCTTCATCTTAGACTGCATCATTGCTTACCATCAAGCATGATTGCAGTCAAGCGCTCGCCTATTACGCAATAAAAAAATAATAATAATCATTTTCATTCTTTCTCATTAGATATATGTGTATCTTGCACTTTCAATCCAAGCTAATTCTGCTTTAATCCTAAAATTACGAGTCCTGCGTTTCAAACAGTTTCCTTTATTGCTTTTTGACGAACAATACTCCTAAGTGAACAGTTGGAATTAATTAAAGAGGCTAAGGTATATTTCGCCTGAGATCGCGCCCGCCATTTAATTGATACCGAGGAATCCGAGTGAAGAAACGGTCGTTAGCTTATCACTCTACTGATTTCACACCGCACCGTAGTGGTGCGGTTATATGGCGGCGAGCTTACAAACTTGCAATAAGTTTATATTATTGAAAGATTAAAACCGTAATATAGTATTTTGGCAAACATAAGCGAACTTTTATTTAGAACTTTTAGAGGGGAGCAATTTTGTTATACATGACTTTTTAATAACTATGACCGTTCCCGAAGGAAAGCTTTAAATTTTGCAGATTTCGTAATATTTTGTATTGCTGCTCCTCTCCTATTCATATTAGCATGATTATATAACTTATATCCTTCCTCTATCTTACACTGAAAGAATTTTTCAAGTCGGTCCAGTAGTTACTGGGATTAACGGCGTTCAAACAAACAAACTCTTTAGCTTTATATATTAATATAGATTTAAATAATTTTCTTAGTATTAGAAAAGAAATTTAATTCTACGTTAAATGCTCACGTACCTGTTTTGCCTTTATCTTATTCTGAATATTATGCTCTGATAATAAGAGTAGTTTTTATAATGGTCATATACAACGAACTTTAAGACATATTACAATCTCTTTGTTTGTGTGTCATTTTATCTCATCCGATGATCTAAGTCTAAGTTCAACGTAAACGAGAACAATTGTAAGGTAAAGAACCTTCACCTTTTTTCAAATGATATATCATAATAAAAAATACAGGCCTAAAACTAAAACTTATAAAGTGCGACATATGAAGAAATTTACGAGTTGTGAATTTCTTATTTTTATGTTTTAACTAAGCTTAGTCTGGTGAAGGAAGCTAAGTATATTATGAATATAAATTGGAATATTATTCCTGTATTTCTAACAATATATTTATAGTTCTTTAAAACTACGTGTTATATCCAAATGAAAGTCTATTTAGTAACGTAATTTAATTTTATTTTCGAGACACTTTACAATCAGCTTAGACGCGCCCGACCAGTCAAGAGAGAGAGAGAGAGCGCAGGTGTGGAAGCGAGGCCGCTATATTAACATTCCGTTCTCACACTCTCCCACACCTGTTTCACTCTTAACAAAGAAATAACTATCAAAAGTTGTTACACAAGTATTATCTTACTGAATAGGTCCAAATAAATTCCCTGAACTAACTTTCCTCTAATGTTTCTGAACACGGTAACATTTGATTTACATGCCGTTTCCACTTGGATCCCCCCACATCCACTACATATGTTACACCTGGCACTAACTCCTCAATTACTAAACCTAGAACCCAAGGCCTCCCTTGTTTTGTATAATTTCTCGCCATTACCTTCTGGCCAATTTCAAATTTCACTTGTCTTGAAACTATTTCTTTTTTGTTTACCTTCTCATATATTTGTTCTCTTAATGGTGGAGGGCGCAATAAACTAAATCTATTCCGGATTTCTCTCCCTAACATTAAACGAGCTGGGGATACTCCCGTAGTTCGTTGAGGTGTGCTTCTATAGTCAAATAAGAATAAGTTAATAGCATTGATTAAATTATAGTTACTTTCTTTAATCTTTGTTATGGCCGATTTAAATGTTTCTACGAATCTCTCTGCAGCTCCATTAGTAGCTGGGTGGTATGGTGGTGAAAATGTGTGTTTTATTTGATTTTTAACACAAAAACCGTTAAATTCTAAACTGGTAAACGTACGACCGTTATCTGTAACCAAATGTACAGGAAATCCAAATTTGCAAAACAATTTTTTGAAAACTTCAATTGTACAATTTGTTGTGATGTTTGCCATTTCATATACTTCTGGCCATTTTGAATATGCATCCACAATGACTAAGAACATTTTATTATAAAATGGTCCTAAAAAGTCTGCATGAATTCTATACCAAGTGGAAGGAGGAAGAGGCCAAAGTTTCTGAGTTTTCACAGGATTCTTACTATTCTGTAAACAGATTATACAATTTTTTGTTACACTTTCTATATCGGAATCGAGTTTAGGCCACCAAAAATATGACCGTGATATTTCTTTCATGCGAGTGATTCCAAAATGAGACTTATGCAATTCTGTTAAAACAGCCTCATGCAGTGATATAGGTATTATTACTCGATAACCCCAAAAAACACATCCCCTGTCCACAGTTGGATCCAATGTGCTATGCACGCGTGGGTTCGTATCCCATCCTCGTCGCCAATTGTTATATCCAAATGAAAGTCTATTTAGTAACGTAATTTAATTTTATTTTCGAGACACTTTACAATCAGCTTAGACGCGCCCGACCAGTCAAGAGAGAGAGAACGCAGGTGTGGAAGCGAGGCCGCTATATTAACATACCGTTCTCACACTACGTAATCTCGACATTCCGCAAAGGAATTCCTAATTCTATAAATTACTTATCACTCAAATTGGAGTTAGTTCTATGAGTTGGATAGAATGAAATACCAACTTTTAAGATATGCTACATGAATTTTTAAACAGAGGTTCGTTCATTTAAAGACAACATCAACAAGTTTCTTATACTGGTTTTTTTTGTCGTCATTAGCTGCGCTATTTATATAAATTAATTATCACTTATATTATACTTACTTAAATGAATTTCTTGCCAACGAGGATGTCAAATTTTTTAAACTGATTAATTTACTAATAGATAATATCATTACGAGTGTTAAACACTGATTTGCCATCATTACCAGTGTTAAATACTCATTTGTCATTTTCAAAGTACACAACAGTTCATAATCAAGCTGAATGTAAGCCCGCCGTTAACAACAGAAGTCTCCGGCGGGTCACGCTTCGCAAATAAAAAAAAGTTGCATTAACACAAGTAAAACCTCTATGTTTGCTTTATGTTAACGGGCACGGCCTGATTAGGTTTATGTTGGCTTTAATGGCTTGATTTTATACCATTGTGCGGGATTTATATGAGATGATTGGAAACTTGCCGCAGTGTACATATTAAACTCTATTTCAAGTTTATATTTATTAATCTACTAGTATTTCTAGCCCGCTTTGCCGTGCTTAACTTAAACATATACTAATTACAGTTAAAAATGCTCTGAACGCCATTAAATTACAGTATCAACCGCTGGGTCATTCAAAGATTGTCTGTAAATTTAATGAAAATCGGTCCAGCCGCTTCGGAGTCTGTAGAGAACATCAAACATTCTTCATTATATATTAAGAAGACGAAGTGTCCCAACTGTGGGATAGTAGTGAAAAACGAAAAAACGCAAGTACTAGTATCATAGTATACGACCTTTCAAATTAAAATTGTCCTTATCTTCTTTAATTGTTGACCGATTTAAATAAAAAATACCCTATAGGGTATTTTTTATTTAAATCGGTCAAAAGCCTCACTTAACATAATATATGTTAAGTGAGGCTTTTTACTTCATATTAATAAAAACAGCGTTCAAATCGGATCAGCGGTTTTTTAAGATTAGTTGAAACAAACGCACAGAGATTTGACATCTCAACGATTTTATTATATGAAGTATATAGATTTAACACCTGGTACTTTGCAGTACTACTTACCTATATGTATTTTTATTCATATACTACAAATCGCCGGCTCCCCCGCGTGGAAAGATTTCAACCGTAATATAGTCTTTTGATAACCATAAAAATGTTTAAAGTGTGTTAACGTTAAATAAATATAAAGTCCGGGAAAGCATATCTCTATCTGTTGCACTTAACTTGCAAAAACTACTTTTATGTTCAAAATTTAAATTCGGGAAAAGTTCGCTTGCAGAGTAGTATTTTACTAGTATTTTAATGATCTTATATCATATTTCAAACCCATGTCAATCATTGATATATTCTATTTTTGCTTTTATATCAAATCTTACACCTTACCACGTTAATAGTGCTTATGCGTTAAGGCACTTTATGCAGTACTATGTTTTATATTTTATTTACTACTTTTAATCAAATAATTATCTCATGTATGCTGTGATTATCTGTAATTAGGGTGACATAATTTTCTATAAATTTAAGCATGTATTTTTACTTTTTGTAGGATGTAAGATAAATAATAAAATAATAATAAAAATACTTGTAGAATTGTTCGGAAATTCTTACAATTATCATCTGATGGAAACGTTTTATGTACCAACACCAACCAAACCTAAGTATTTACTTGGTATTTTATACCCGTAAATACTTATTTTTACCAGGTTTAACCTGTATATAACGGCCTGTTACTATCCCACTGCTGGGCATAGGCCTCTTCTCTACGTTTTTTTTTTTTGGAGAGAGGGATTGGAGCAAAGGCCTACCACGCTGCTCCAATGCGGATTGGTAGGTTACACATATCCCCAGAATTCTCTAGAGATATGCAGGTTTCCTCACGATGTTTTCCTTCACCGAAAAGCGTGTGATAAATTGCAATTATCAATTAGACACATAAGTTTTACTACAAAACTCATTGGTGCCTGCCCGGGGTACGAACCCTAGACCATCTCGAAAGAGGCGCACGGTGATACCGCTGGGCTACCACAGTCTTAACAGGTTTAACCTGAGAAGTAGTTAACTAAACAAAATATTAATAGGTAATGTTTTTTGTAATTTGATAAACAACAATGCTTTCTTTATATAACACAAACTTTTTTTTAAATCAATTATATTTCTTGCCATTACGCTCAACATAAGTATAGGATGTCGAGATCAAACCGCAGCTTCCAAACGGGAGAAATAACATATCTGAATGACGACAGCCCTAAAAAGGTGCGATGCGTTCAAAAAATAAAGGTCCAAGCCTTCTGTAACAGGAGTACATCAGATAGCGCGTTTAATTGAGCTACACCCGTACATCTGATTTATGACCCGGCCCCGCCAAAAGTTGTTTCCATTTCGCGGCTGACGCCCACTACACACGGCCGCGAGGGAGCGCAACGATTCTTTGTTCTCAGATCTAAATAATATCTATTCTAAATCTAAATAATATTTAGACTAATTTTATCTATCTATCTATACATAGTAGCTTATTAAGCTGTGATTTGTGATGGCCCAGCAGTGCCAGCCACGCCTTGTGGTTTCCGGCTGAAATAGTACCACCCTAATTTTTTACCGAAGTGTCGTAAAAGGCGACTAAGGTAAGGCGACCCGCCGTGTGGTATCCGGCCGAATATAATAGATCACCCTCATTTCTTACAAAGGTGTCGTAAAAGGCGACTAAGGTAAGTTGACCCACCGTGTGGTATCCGGTTTAGTAGAATAGACCACCCTCCTTCTTACCGAGGTATCGTAAAATACGACAGAGGAAAGTTGACGTCAGGCAGGCGGTCGGTCGTAAAAACGCAGCCAAATCATGTGACAGCATGTTTATAACATGTTATGCCGACCCCACTTAGAGTGGGATAAGGGCAGGAAGATGATGATGTGATAGCCCAGCGGTGCGAACGTGTGAATCTCTAGAGACGATCATGGATTCAATCACAGGCAGACACCAATGAGTTTTTCTATTAAAACTTATGTGTCTAATTGATGACACGCTTTTCGGTAAAGGAAACCTGCATAGCTCAATATGCATATGTAAAGCGTTTGCCAAAAATTCAAAGCAACACTTTTGATTTCTCTGAGAGGATCTCTCTGAGGAGGATGAGAGGATCTCTGAGAGGAGACGCGTTTCGAGATTCTTTGATCTTGCAACAATAACAGTCTTAATATCATGACTAAGTTAGTTTTTTAATTAGTCTCCACATTCGAGACAGCCGTGTGTATCAAGTCAGAGATCTCGCAGCCGATACAAGCTCCCACATCCAGCTTCGGTTCGTTTTCGCATTGCATCCTTTTTTAAATCTGTAGAAGACAAACGGACAGTGGATTCATGTAACAGAAATTCGTCATCATAGTTTGTTAATGACTTATTGGTATTATAACGCCTTAGTGTACAACAACGGGCTTATTTTGAAATCTGCACCTCTTCCAGCAACCAGATAACATAACTGTTAAATTTAATAATTATTAAATACTAGCAATCCCCAGCGGTTTCACTCGCGTGGAAAGATTAGAACCGTAACCTATTGATAACCATAAAAATGGTAAAAGCGGGTTAACCTTAAAAGCTAGACATATGCTTTGCGGATTTTTATTTAGAACTTTTAGAGGGAAACAGATTTGTAATACATGATTTTTGAATAACTATCACCGTTTAGTCAGCGTACTGTTATATCTTAGGAATGCTAGTAAAAGTGCTGATGCACTACCGCTGCATCAGCATTGTCTGGAGCAATGAGCTCATCGGGTTACCGGGAGCGCCAGTCGTTACAAGACCTCGACCGCGACATGGTTTATTTTCGTTTCCGTTATTATAAAGTTTCTATCCAAAGTTAAAATAAAAGTTGTATTTCAAAATATCTTTTTTTTAAAAACCTTTTTGTGGAACACGTTATAACATTGGTGGCAGCGGAAAGGGATCCAAAAAGTGGGTCCTCGGTCTCTATTAAAACAAGTGATATATTGTGAAAGAACTCAAAATAACGGAAAAGTGTCGAAAACTCTTAAATATATAAATAAATAAAATTCCAAAAGTGCAAAAGTGGCAGTGTTATAAACTCTAAAAAACGGCTGATATTTCCTGTTTCTACAAAACTTTTACAAAATTCCATTTCTATTAAATAAATTTTACTAAACAATTTTTCTACTAAATAAATAACCTAATAATTAAATTCATCGAGTGCATCCAGTGAAGTTACCTACAAGAATCCAGGTGTCATCATATCCTGTCAACATGAACATTATCGCGATCGCCTACGCATTCTACGTATTGTTCGAGTGAGTCTGGCTTATAATTGTTATCTTATCCATTCGTGTATGTAATAATTATTATTTCGAGAATCAATAACAATGTCTGAA
Organism: Morpho achilles; assembly: GCA_947086495.1. Lineage (NCBI taxonomy): Eukaryota > Metazoa > Arthropoda > Insecta > Lepidoptera > Nymphalidae > Morpho > Morpho achilles. The sequence continues at coordinate 2,258,004 of CAMTZB010000005.1, forward strand.
TCAAAATCTAGACCAACATTACAAGTTCCTAGTGACATAAATTTACCATCCGATACGGAAGACGAAAGAGCTTGCGATTCCAGGAAAACCCGGGCGGCTAAGCGTAATAACCAGAGTAACATCATAGAATTAGATTTAAGTATACTATTAAAATTTATCAAACCCTATGACGGGAACAGAGAAACATTAAACTCTTTTATAATAAATTGTAATAATGCTTATGAGCTCGCCACAGAAATTCAAAAACCGATAGTTTTTAAATATATATTATGCCAACTCAGCGGTAAAGCTGAAGTAGCTTGTTCTATAAAAGAATTTATAACCTGGGAGCAACTCAAAGATTTTTTAAAAACCCAATTCAGTGTTAGGAAACACTATTCTCATTTACTCACTGAATTACAAGAAAGTCGGCAGGCGTATAATGAAAACGTAACTCAATTTTCTCTCCGAGTGGAAACATGTTTATCACAACTTTTAACTGAAATTTCCTTGTCTAACAGTAAAGTAAAAGAATTATCAGGCCGCACTGCGGCAATGGAAGAGCTTGCCCTCCATCATTTTCTAATGGGTCTTCAACCCAGAGTCTCTAACATCATCAGGTGTAAGTCACCCAAAAATCTAAACGAAGCAATTAACTTTGCTATTTCTGAAGAACGTATTCAAGAAACATTATACAGACGTAACTCAGAAAATAAACCACAAAGATCATCCTCTGTTCCAAATCAAAATTCGCGTAATAAACCTTTCGTAACTCAAACGTTTACACAAAAAAATTTCCAACCTAATTACTCTGGGGCATACAAACCCAGTAGTGATCAATCAAATCTTCAATGTAGATACTGTAAACTCCCAGGTCACATAATCGAAAACTGCAAAAGAAGGGAATATAATAATAACCGGTTTCGAAATTCGTATCAACAAAGACCTTCTACTTCTCGCGTACACTTTATACCCGAACCTGAACCGGAGGGAGAAGATGTTTGTGACAATAATGAGAGTGCAGAGTTAAACCAATAAGGGTCTCGTCTTTGTGTCGCACGAGACCTCATCCAAAAGTCGACACACATTGGCTTACAAATACCACCAGATCTAAGACACCTATTTCGAAAACTTTACTAATCCAATCCAAGCAAAGGGTTATACAGCAGGGTAACCAGTCCCGAATAGGCAACCCGTTTGAATCCAATATCAAGGTCACACAGCAGGGCAACCAGCCCCAAAACGGAGACCTTCGTTCAAGGGTTATACAGCAGGGTAACCAGTCCCGAATCGGCAACCCGTTTGAATCCAATATTAAGGTCATACAACAGGGTAACCAGCCCCAAAACGGAGACCTTCGTCCAAGGGTTATACAGCAGGGTAATCAGTCCCAAATCGGCAGCCCGTTTGAATCAAATACAAAGGTCACACAACCGGGTAACCAGCCCCAAAACGGAGACCTTCATCTAAAGGTCACACAACAGGGTAACCAGCCCCAAAGCGGAGACCTTCATCCAAAGGTCACACAACAGGGTAACTAGCCCCAAAGCGGATATCTTCATCCAGAGGTCACACAACAGGGTAACCAGCCCCAAAGCGGAGACCTTCTTCCAAGAATAAAAAAAAATCATATAAACTTCCCTAATTTCAATGGACCTGACAAATCCGACTATAATACTAAAAATAAACCCTACGACTCCATGACAAATAAAATCTACGAAATCACCACTGATCCTACAAAAATATTATTACCTCACATCCTAGTAAAATCATCGGTTTCAGATATACCATTATCATTACTCATAGACTCAGGGTCCTCTAAAGGACCTAATTAAATCTGAGTCTATTCATAATAACCCCAACCTCGTTAAAGAACGAATTAACTTAAAAGGTATAGATCCGGGCCATGAATCAACAAAAACTTTAGGTCATTTCAATTTAAAATTACAATTATCAGATTCATCCAAGAAAGAAATAAGTTACAAATTCCATGTAGTAAATGAAATAAACCTACCCTATGACGGTATAGTCGGAAACGATATGCTGAATGCTCTTGGATGTAATATAGACTATACTAAAAACATTTTGAAAATTAGCAACATAGATCTAAAATTATTTTTTCATGAACCCATTTACACCATACCTGCTAGATCAGAAGTGGTCATTGAATGTTCTGTCTCGAACCCGGAAATAATAGAAGGAACTGTATTAGATCAAAACCAAATAAAGGGCCTTCTAATAGCAAACTGCCTAGTGAAAGTAAAACAAAACAAAAGAGTTAATTTAACAGTTGTAAATATATCAGAATCCCCTATCACCCTTAATTCAAATCTAAGCCTGACTCTGAGTCCAATAGAACCTACAGACATTCCAGAATCACCAACAGAATTGCATCTCATTCATTCAGTTCAATGCCATGACTCCTACCACCGTACTCAAGAGGTCCTTAATAAACTCAGAACTTCACATCTTAATTCAGAAGAAGAAAACGCGCTCTATAATCTTTGCTCCGAGTACTCTGACATTTTTCATCTCCCTGACGAGAAAATGAGCTTCACGAACACTCTGAAACATTCTATCCAAACGACTTCTCAAACTCCTATTCACGTCAAATCCTATCGTTTCCCGGAAATCCATAAGTTAGAAGTCAAAAAACAAGTCAATCAAATGCTAGACCAAGGGATCATAGAACCTTCAAACTCGCCTTGGTCAGCTCCTATATGGGTTGTCCCAAAAAAATTAGATTCATCCGGACAAAGAAAATGGCGGATAGTCATAGACTACCGCCAACTGAATGACATATCAATTGGAGATACATACCCTATTCCGCAAATAAATGAGATCCTTGACCAGCTTGGTTCAAGTAAATATTTCAGTACCTTAGATCTAGCCTCAGGATTCCACCAGATACTTATACAGGAAGAAGACAAAGCCAAAACAGCATTTTCAGTACCTGAAGGCCATTATCAATTTACGCGTATGCCTTTTGGGCTTAAAAATGCCCCATCTTCATTCCAAAGGCTAATGAATACCGCATTAGCCGGACTTCAAGGTACGCGGTGTTTTGTATACCTAGACGACATAGTCCTTTACGGATACGATCTAGATAAAGCTGTAAACAACTTACGCTGTATTTTCCAACGGTTAAGAGAACATAATCTTAAATTGCAGCCCGATAAGTGCGAGTTCCTCAGACGAGAGGTAGCCTATTTAGGGCATATTATAACAGAACAGGGCGTTAAACCAAATCCCGATAAAATAAAGGCCGTAATAGATTTCCCCAAACCAAAATCTCCCAAAGACATAAAATCCTTCCTTGGGTTAGTGTCCTACTACCGTAGATTTATCCCCAATTTTTCCAAAATAGCTAAACCCCTTACTAATCTCCTAAAAAAGGACATTTCATTTGAATGGCTCAATCCACAACAAGTGGCTTTCGACGAATTAAAAACTAAACTAACGACTGCTCCAGTACTAAGCTATCCTGATTTCACCAAAACCTTTATACTAACTTGTGACGCATCAAACCACGCAATTGGTTCTGTACTTTCTCAAGGTCCTGTCGGTAAAGACAGACCAATTGCCTTTGCTTCCAGAACATTGAACAAGAACGAGTGCAATTATAGCACCACGGAAAAAGAACTTCTTGCCATAATCTTCGGTTGCAAAACCTTTAGGCCCTACCTGTATGGTAGAAAATTTCAAATAATTACAGACCATCGACCATTAAAATGGCTGTTTAACTACAAAGACCCTTCTAGTAAACTCCAAAGATGGAGACTCAAACTCGAGGAATATGAGTATGAGATAATATATCGCAAGGGTAAGTATAATTCCGCAGCTGATGCATTATCACGTCACCCATCTAATATCCCAAATCCTGTAAACGCAGTCAACACTGGAGACGTCAATCCAAGCGACTCCACAACTTTACCTTCAACCAGTGCAGCGCCAGATCCATATGACACTGTACCCCAAACCTTGGATAATATGACACTTAGCCCATTTGATATTGAAGACCTACTTGCTACTTCCCCAATCCCGTTTGAGCATGTTGATTTTGACCTCCATGGTTGTCCTTCAGGTCCTGAAACAGAAAAAGAAAATGTTAATAATACAGAAGATGTACAACAAACCACAACATACGTACCTGACAATGGCAATCTACCCGATCCCGATCCTCTCCAAGAAATATTAGACGATTTTCCACCCTCTGGATCTAATGTCGAAATCCTGAATGAACCGAGTAATTTAAACTCACCCATAAATATACCAAGACCCAATCAAACTCGTAATGAAACCTACTCGGACTACCTGAAAATGAGTACTAATAAAAAACAGACATATGACACTATTATCCATGAATATGCAAACAAACTATTGGACACAGACTGTAAAATCATAATTATCCCTACATCAATCGACTTAAACGAAGCTAACCCATTTGTGGAAGAAATCCTTGCAAACCAATCTGACGTCAACGAATTCTTAAATAAAGAAAGATCTCTCTGCTCATCCCTTCGTTTAGAATCTGAAAACAAACTATATTATTTTATTTTTACAAAAGTATACCATTTTGACGACGTAACTTATCCTGATCTTTACAAAGCTTTACAAAACCTCAGAAATGAATTAGTCATTGGAAATGAAACTCCTAATGAGATTGCTATATCAGATTTTAAGGACCCGTTTGCTAAAACATCCTATATCAAATTATATAATATACTCGCGTATCTCTTTCAAGGTACTAACATCGCTATTAAAATTTACAGGAACACTATTAGTTATCCAACTCCAAGTGAAATCACCAAAATTTTAAAAGACAATCACGACTTACCTATTGCTGGACATCTTGGATCCACTAGAATGTTAAAAAGAATCCAAGAAAAATACTACTGGTAGAACATGAAATCAGACGTAGAAAACTATGTTCGTAAATGTCCATTATGTCAAGAAAATAAGGCTCTTAGAAAAACAAATAGAGCCCCAATGCAAATAACAACCTCTTCCAGTTCACCCTTCCAAAGAATATGCCTTGATGTCGTAGGTCCTCTACCCGAATCAGGACCTGCGAAACTGAAATACATCTTGACAATACAAGACGACCTTACTAAATTCTCCACGGCATACCCTTTACGTAGCGTCTGCGCGGAAGAAACCACTGACTGCCTTCTCCACTTTATATCTTTATTCGGTATCCCAAAAATGATTTTAACCGATCAAGGCACGAATTTCACTGCGGAACTTTTCAAAAATACATGTGCATTCCTCAAAATTAAACAATTATGGTCTTCTCCATATCACCCACAAACACAGGGTGCTTTAGAACGAAGCCACTCTACTCTTAAAAAATACCTAAAATCATACGTAAATCAAAATCAGGATAACTGGCCAAAATATGTTTACACAGCTATGCTAGTGTACAACTCTGCAGTTCACTGCACCACACAGTACACACCATACGAACTATTATTCGGGCACAAACCCTACATTCCAGACTCTGTCTTTGACGAAAAATCTTGTGACACTTACCCTGATTATGTTAAAATGCTTCAACATAGATTAAAATTTTCTAGAGAACAAGCTCTTCAAAATATCCAAAAGTCCAAAGAAAGATCAAAACTATATTACGATCAGAAAACTCGAAACACCAAATTTAAAGTCGGTGATTTTGTATATTTAAAAAATCACCTGAGACTTCGAAAGGCCCTTTCACCTATTTGGAAAGGCCCTTACAAAATCATTAAAATGCATGGAAACAATACAGTTTCCCTCCTAATTAATAGAAGACATATAAAATATCATTTCGATGAAATCAAGCCAGCAGAAGTTTCAGTTACTCCTTCTTCCTCCCAGGAAGTTTAAAATAATTTTGTCATAAAAAAAATATATATATACATATATATATATATATTAAATTCATTTGTTTTTTTTGTTTGTCGTGTAATGTCCTATCATTTTTATATTCTTTTGATTTATTTTATTTTTTTTATTATTATTTTTAAGATTTGTACTTAGTCTAGTTATTTGCATTTCAGTTCACCTACATTAGTCACCCCAAGTTATGTACAACCAGTCTCATCAGGCTCTGGAATCTTTTTTGATTACATCGGTAAACTCAAAATTATAAACGAACATTTAAGCATATTAATGCCTATAGATATCTCTCATATCCAATTACATATTGAAAACATAAATTCTGTCCTTACTAACATGAACCATATTTGCAATAAGAACATGAATATTACAGATGAGCTGAAATGCAATAATATGCTTGAACCCTTGATTGTGCAGCACCGAAATATTAATAAAAAGTATCTCGCCATCTCTCATCTCCTCGAAAAAAGATCAAAGCGTGGAGCATGGTTTGGTGGTGTAGGAACCGTGTTAAAACATATTTTTGGCACTTTAGATGAAAATGACGCGATCAAATATGACGATGCAATTAACTCTATTCAAAACAATAATAAAAACTTAGCGTTTTTGGTTAAAGAAAATATATTAGTCTCTTCCTCCGCTATTAGTTCCTTTAACCATTCACTGCACAATTTAAAGGTCAACGAAATAAAATTAAATGAAGCTGTAGATAAGTTCTCTGTGAAACTAAATAAGGCAATAGAAATTTCTAATAAATTAATAATAATATCAGATATCAATACAATTTTTAATAGTCTAGAAGCATCCCTACTTAATTTATCCCTTCAGTTAGAAGACATCATTAATTCTATTTTGTTCTCTAATTTAAATATTCTTCACCCTTCTGTTATAACTCCCCATCAACTATACCGAGAACTTGTCGACAACAATAAATATTTACCTAGAAGTTTAGAATTAGCATTAAAATTAGATATAAGTTCAATTCATTTTATCTTTAACCTCTCTAATTTAATATGTTATTATTCAATCAATAGGATTGTATTTGTCTTGCAAGTACCACTTGTTACTCCTCAGGTTTTCCATTTATATCATAACATCCCGTTACCGATTCCGCATAATCTGTAAAGCCAGACTCATTCACATTTGTAGTACCGAAAAACAAGTATATTGCGATCACTAAGGATAAATCGCACTACACCGGCCTCGAGTCCTTATCTTCCTGCAAAGTGATAGAATCTACAAACCATATCTGCAATATTATGAACGTGTTTCCGGTAAATGTAAATCCTTGTTGTGAGAGTGAACTTTTATCTAAAGTAATTACCAAAATACCAGTGCAGTGTAGAACAGAATTTTTATCTGGTGTTATTGACATTTGGAAACCTATTTCAAATAATAGGTGGATTTTCATACAGAGTGTACCGTCGAAATTATCAATAGATTGTAATGGTTTAGATTTAACAGAAATAAGTATTTTCGGAACAGGCATATTAAACATACCTAAGAAATGTACAGCCTATTGTAAAAGCACGATATTATATTCAAACGATAATGTGTTAACTATTAAATCACCATTAATTGTAACTCCTGAATTTAATATAATAAATGATTCCTGTTGTAATATAAATAAGTTCAAACAGACAATAGATAATTATAACACACCAATTTCTAAGTTAGAGAATATTGAATTTGAAAACATAAATTTTGACTCGGACGTAATTAAGAAATTAAATAAAATAATAGAAGAACCACATTTAATAAAATACGGAGCACATTATTCAGTCATAATAATTTTTATAATATTATCTATTGTTTGCTTAATAATATTTAAATCTAGATTAGTCAAAATTTGTACGACTGGCAGCAACCCTAAAACGCGTGATATTCCCCTTGAAGACATAGTACAACCTGTAGAAATAGACTTACAACAGAGGGATAGTTCTCATCCCAGGATCAGAAGAAACATCTAACTTTATTTAAACATAAACTTCGACATTTAAGTCGAACTTTATTTTTATATGAGGGGAGGTGTTATATCTTAGGAATGCTAGTAAAAGTGCTGATGCACTACCGCTGCATCAGCATTGTCTGGAGCAATGAGCTCATCGGGTTACCGGGAGCGCCAGTCGTTACAAGACCTCGACCGCGACATGGTCTATTTTCGTTTCCGTTATTATAAAGTTTCTATCCAAAGTTAAAATAAAAGTTGTATTTCAAAATATCTTTTTTTTAAAAACCTTTTTGTGGAACACGTTGGTGTTGTAACACACACACACGTGTGGTAACAGTACGCAAAATATCACGAAAACGGCAAAGCAAAATATTACGTTTTCGTAATATTTTTAATTGCTGCTCCTCTCCTATTTACCTTAGCGTGATGTTATAAGTCCTTAGCCTTCCTCGATAAATGGACTATCTTACACTGGAAGAATTTTTCGAATCGCTTCAGTAGTTCCTGAGATTAGCGCGTTCGAACAAACAAACTCTCCAGTTATATATTAGTATAGATTAAGTGAATTATTAAATAGTGAGCAAAATTTTAATTTTCAATTAATTAAATAAAATAGGAATAAATGCTACCCCTCGCATTTGCACACGGCGATGCTTCGGTACCCATCTTGCCCATGTGATGACGACGTTAAAAGTTTTTAAAGCCCAGCATAGTGACAATTCGAAAATAAAATCAATATGTTTGACTGGCGTGTTGGCGCTGTGGATAGTGACCCTGCCTTCAGCTCCGCGGGTCGCGGGTCGATTCCGCCGAGGGCCAACATTTTCTATAAATGAATTTGTTGGTCTTCGAGCCTCCGTGTATATTTGTTATTAAGTATGTATTTAAAATTATGGGTTCGGCATAACATATTATAAACATGTTGTCACATGATTTCGCTACGTATTTGACAACGGGCCGTCTGCCTGACGTCAACCTACCTTAGTCGTATTTTACGACAACTCGCTAAGAAATGAGGCTGGTCTATTCTATTCAACAGGATACCACACGGCGTGGATAATATGCAAAATATGATTAAATATTAAACTTTAATTTCCTTTTATTCAAGAATGTTTCTATTTCACATTTCACTCGCTCCATATAACACGCCTTTAAATTACACATAGACACTAAAAATCAACCGCCGCACCAAAATGTTGACAATTAAAAATAATAGATAGAGAATAATCGATTTATCGATATAACTGCGATACGGTTTCGATTACTTATCATAACTTTCGGCTATTAACATGGATTGTCGAATTCCGAAACTCTTTCGATCGATATAGACCGAAATAGATCAGACAAAACTAAATCTTATCTGAACAGCCGAAGGTATAAATTGTATTGCCAAATAAAACTTAAAGATACTGTGTCTCTTTAAATCTTTCCAAGAGATTATCAACTCTATTTGCTGTTAGATGGGGTTTAAATTTCATTGCATATAATGGAGTCCTTACAGATATGGGGTTATTCCGAAAAACGGCTCGTGCGCGCAATCAATTACAATCGAATCGATTCGACGATAATCGATAATTACGCGTGCGGCAGCTGTAATTTCTTTTGGGGGTAATGCCAAAGTTTTCGCATAATACGGTTATAGTATAAGCTATAAAGCTAAAGGAAAAATTAACACCTTTTTGTAGCGACAAGTTTTAATTAGGGACTATATTTTGTTTTCTGAACGCACCCTAACATTCTTATGAAAATTTTATGAACGCATTCTTTCAATGTCACCTATGTATGGTATAAGCAGACGCATTAAAATTTTTATTCAATAGGGCTTTTTTTTTAGGCAATTTAGGTAAAAATGACACAATAAATAATGATAAAGAGATGACACTCGTATATTTCACCTCTGTCTTAACACACATAAAAAAAAGAGATAGATCATCCGAATTTGCTTTCTCTTTATTATAATATTAACATTTACTCGCTACTTCGTTCGCGTCAACTGTTGTCACATAATAAGTTGATGATAGATGGCGCTTTTATCGTGCTATCCTATTCCTGTAGAAACAGGATTTCTATAGCCTTTATGTTACCCCGGAGTATAAGGAATAATTGTGCCAAATTTCATCGATATTGGTTCAGCGGATTTGCTGTGAAAGAGTAACAAACATATATCCGTACTCAAAAACTTTCGCATTTATATTTTTAGAGGGGGTGATAACAGAAAGTATAACACAGCGTGACCGTAGGTGGGGAGGGGTCTAAAGGGATCTAAGGGGGCTAAAGAAACTTATTTTAGCGTGATCTATTTTATGGCCTCCTTTATAACCTAAAAGCTGCACCAGTTATTGCCTATATTTTGTACTCATTAAAAGCTGTTTAAACACGTCCTATGCCTTTGATGAGATTTGTATTGTTCAAGTTTGCCCAAGTACTGTATATGGTAAGTACTTCATAAATATGTACAATCAGCATGATTTAAGCGTTCCCAGCCCGGAGCGGTTTCGCGCGGCGCAATCAATGAACGCGATACTTTGACGTTCCATTATGCCGTTTGACATCTTCATATCTTGGTGATATTTATGGCTGACTGTACCCTGAGGTGTGGGCTTGTTTGCCTTTAGTTCTGTTACTATTTTACAAGAAATGCTTAGAATAGATTTACGGAATATGGTTGGTACTTAATCTTTTCATCATGGGCGATAAAATGGAGTATTGGAAGAGCCAAAATAATTTAGTAGTAGCTTATATTAAAAGCTTTCAGCTAAATATATCACACATACGGACGGTCTAAACATGTCAGATAAGAGGACATACGAGATGTCACAGAAAGCTTGTGATGCCTGTGTCGCGACTCAGCAGAGTTAGCAACTCATTCGATGGTCTCGGTATTCGCTTCTACAATAAAATTCCGCTATCCATACTAGACCAGTCTACAGAAAGGAATGAATTAAGTGTAAGAGATATGCTTATACGTAAAGCATATTACAAAATTGAAGATTATTTGGATCATAAAAATTCCTCGATTTGAAAATCCTTTCAGCTTTATAGAAGACTGCGGTTTTACATATATACGTTCTTCTCGGTAAGACAAATATCTTGAACCAGTTGTAGCTTCATTAATCATATTGATCCTTGACGATTCAAAAGTGCTTGATAAAGCTTATTTGAATAGCGATTATTTTTATTTGATTTGAAATAGAAAAAAATGTATATAATGCTAAATGTAGGCAGGTTTGCACAAATACATGCACATACCTCAACCATCGCCACCACAAAACACTACACACGTTCACTATCACAAACTCAACACTCGTTCCGCCCCTCAATCAAAGACTGCTGTTTAATGTTTAAAAGACTGACTGAGTTTCTTTTTGGTTCTTCTCGGTAAAACCACCTTTCCTAACCAGTGAAGCTCAATGAAGTTAATTCAAATTACAATGAAGCAACGTCATTGTATTTTGACAATAATTCATATGTACTTGTAAAAGCCTATTTGAATAAAGACTTATTTGAATTTCATAGTAAACGTAAAAGTAAAAGAGAGAAGGATTGGAGCTGAGACCTACCATGCTGCTCCAATGCGGATTGGTAGGTTACACACATCTCCAGAATTCTCTAGAGATATGCAGGTTTCCTCACGATGTTTTCCTTCACCGAAAAGCGTGTGATAAATTGCAATCATCAATTAGACACATAAGTTTTAACAGAAAAACTCATTGGTGTATGCCCGGGTTTGAACCCGTGACCTTTTTGAAAGAGTTGCACGGTATTACCGCTGGGCTATCACAGCTTGTGGATTATAGCGCGGATTATATGGATTATATAGTAACGGCCTGTTACTATCCCACTGCTGGGCATAGGCCTCTTCTCTCCGTTTTTGGAGAGAAGGATTGGAGCTAAGACCTACCACGCTGCTCCAATGCGGATTGGTAGGTTACACATATACCCAGAATTCTCTAGAGATATTCTGGGGATATGTGTAACCCGGTGCCAGCCCGGGGTTTGAACCCTAGACCTCCTCGAAAGAGGCGAACGGTATTACCGCTGGGCTACCACAGCTTATATGGATTATAGCAAAATAATATTATTGCTTTTTCTGTATTATGGATATTCGCAAAGTAACGCCTAATTCTGTAAATTATTTAAATACTACAATGTTGCCATCCACATTAGTTACGAGAAATGTCAATTTGCATGTTTAAACATTAAAGAACATCTTGCCTGTTTCCGGTTCAAGCTTGTTTCGCTATCACCGCGAAGGTTCGATGTAGAAAATCCTAATTGCAAATTTTAATTTACTGCAACGATATGATTAGTCAAAACAGATATTTAGTGCTTTCGTAATAAAGATTATGTTTCATTAATCAAATCTTAAGTGGTAACTTGTTAATTTTAAATTATGTTTGTATCTGCCACCTGTTTTTAAATGACAGTTATGTTTTTTCGATTGGCAGCCATTTTGAAATTTCAAAATGTCATGTGTCAATGTGATAGCGGTTGAAATGTTTTTGCGATTGCGCTTAATTTATTTTGGACACCGTTTTTGGAAAATGGCAAAAAAAAAAGGTTTTTCGAACGAAATTCAATACTTATATACCATCTTGGTTAATGCTACATATGTTAATGAGAACAATGTTCTTTTTTATTTATTCATAAGCATATTAACTTAACATATTAAATAATGCAATATTTTACTCTTTAAGAAAAATGAGGATATATTTATTTATCCTAAATTCTACCCAAATCTAAATATAATCTAATCTAAACTTTAATGATCTCATCATCATCGTTTTCCTGTCCTTATCCTACTTTAAGTGGTATACTTGACATTTTTAAACATGTTGTAACATGATTTAGCTAGATTATTTACGAGCATCCGCTTGTCTGACGTCAATTTACCTTAGGCACCTTCTACGACACCTCAGTACGAAAGTGGATATTCTACTCAACGGGATACGTTACGGCGGGTCAATTTACCTTAGTCGCCTTTTACGATACCTCGGTAAGAAATGAGGGTAGTATATTTTACTCAGCGGGTTACCATACGGCGGGTCAACTTACATTTGTAGTCTTTTACATCTCTGTAAGAAATGAGGGCAGTCTATTATACTCAGCCGAATACCATACATTGGGATTAGATTAGATTGGGATAATGGTGTCAATTTTATTAAAAACAATTTTTAACAGATAGACATGCTTTTAAATAAGAATAATATATTGCTATAGATAAATGAACACAAAAATCGAACCAGTCTGATATATACGCGCTCATGAGCTCTACTCCGTTACTTATCAATATAATCTACCAAACAAAACAAACAATAAAACAAAACAAGTACAGTCACGACGCGGCCCACACCGCGATATTGGTGACAAAATGTTTTTACGCCTTAGCCACGTCACTTTTGTTTGTTTTTTGTTTGTAACGAACACTTTTGTTTTACTCAATTTTGTTTCAACATTATGGTGTTTTAATTAAGACTTAATTTTATCTTTCGGCTCCCGTTTAATTGAGAGCCGAGCCGATCTGATGGGAAGGTGAGAAATATGGTTGTTTAAAATACGGTTTTAATTGTTTGTACAACAGATATTCGGGGTTGATGACTTGAAGTATTTTAATTGGCCAAGTATAATGATTAGAACATTTTGACTGGCCCGTTGGAGCAGTGGGTAGTGATCCTGCCTTCAACTCCGCGGGTCGCTGGTTCGATTCCCGCCGAGGGCCAACATTTTCAATAAATGAATTTGTTGGTCTTTGAGCCTGGGTGTATATTTGTATTTAAGTATGTATTTGAAAAATATATAAGTATATATTCACCAGTTGTCTGTCACCCATAACACAAGTATTAAGTTACCTACTTTGGGGACGGACCACCGTGTGTGTAAGTGTCCCATATATTTATTTATTTATTTATTTTGACGATATTTAGTCAACAGTCCTTCAAGTACTCAAAGGTTGACTGGAAGAGATCCCTTTTAGGGATAAGTCCGCCTTTATACATGTACTTTTTTAATTTTCTCTCTTTTCTAAGTATATGTATAAAAAGAAAGAAATAAATAAATAAACAGTTGATAAGAGAATATCATTGTCATCCTCCTGCCCTTGTCCCACTCTAAGTGAGGCACATCATGTTATAAACATGTTGTCACATAAGTCCGTTACGTATTTTATGACCAGTCTGACATCAACCTTAATCGTATTTTACGACACCGCGGTAAGAAAGAGGGTGGTCTTTTCTTCTCAACCGGATACCACACGGCGGGTCGATTTTCCTTAGTCGCCTTTTACGACAGTTCGGTTAGAAATGTGGGTGGTCTATTTTACTCAGATGGATAACACAAGGTGGATCACTTAGCTTAGTCGCCTAAGCTAAGGCGTAAAGGCTGCAGGGTTAAAACGATATTTTTTTTTAATAAATCTAGCTAGATGGATTTATAACGCATCGCAAGTTCTTGTTTAGTCATGACGGCTAATGACGTATCGAAATAAATAATCGATAGTTATTATAATACACCGTCGTGTGGTATCCGGCTGAATAGAATAGTACCACCCTCATTTCTTATCGAGGTGTCGTAAAAGGCAACTAAGGTAAGTCGATCCGCCGTGTGGTATCCGGCTGAATAGAATAATACCACCCTCATTTCTTACCGAGGTGTCATAAAAGGTGACTAAGGTAAGTTAACCCACCGTGAGGTAGAATAGACCACCCTCTTTTTTACTGTGGTGTCGTAAAATACGATAGAGGTAAGTTGACGTCAGGCAGGCGGCCGATCGTAAAAACGCAGCCAAATCATGTAACAGCATGTTTATAACATGTTGTGCCGACCCCACTTAGAGTGGGATAAGAGCAGGAAGATGATGACATTGCAAGTATTAATGGACATTCAGTCACGCAAAAACCATTTAAAAATTCTCTCAACATTCTCACCCCAAATAAGTGTCGAATCGAGAAAAATATATCACCTGATCCACCAAAAAAACAACATAATTAACGCCTTAAGACTACTTTATGGTGATGTTATGTTTAAATAGGTAATTAATGGTTTATGAGGTGTTAAAAGTTTCATTAAGATACCTTAAGGTGCATTCATAGTTAAGAGTAAAGTCAAAATATTTACAGATGATGATAATAAGTGAAACTTAGCCGAGTATCCGGCTGAGTAGAAAAGACCAACTTCATTACTTGCCGAGGTGTCTTAAAAGGCGACTAAGGTAAGTTAACGTCAGGCAGGCTAAAATAACTACTCGAACTATGCACATTTATAACATGTTGAGCCAACCCCACTTAGAGTGGGATAAGGGCAGAAAAATGATGATGAATGATACATCACCTTTCATACACTTTCAGCTAAGCAAAGAATAGCTAGGGATGTATCATGGAGTAGAAAAAATCGATTAATAATTAATCGATTTTTCCCTTTGAAATAAATCGATTTTAAAATTTGATTATTTTGATACAAAATAATCGATTTTTTCTGACTATTTCAAAAGTTTCCTGTATTAATATGAATAATTAATTACAATAAAGGCCAAATGAAGTGGACTACTACAAAGAAATAATAACAGAACCGCTGTTTTTGAAATTCCAACAATGCATATCTAATTTGAAAATATAACAAAAAGAGTAAAAAGGAAAAAGGGAATAATTAAAATAATAGATTTTTAAATTATCGATTTTTCATGAACAAATAATCTATTATTAAAAATCGATTAATTTAGAAAAATAATCGATTCTTTTTTACATCGCTGGCTTATACCCAGCAGTGGGATAGTAACTAGTTACTTTCTACTTTCACTACAACGAAGTCACAATAAAGTTCTATCGAAGCGTGGTTTATTACCAAATAAAATAGTGCGGTGCTAAATAAAGACCCAATTATATCGATAATTGCAGTCTCAATTACACCTTACTTGTAACTTGTATAATTGATCATGACACAAAGTATTGTAAGTCTTATTTACTTATTACATACGGTTCATGTAAAGGTATATGATGGTACGAATTATATGATTAAACGTTTGATATGTTCTGTGGAATGCAAGTAGAAACTTAAATAGGTTTTGTTTGTATCTGCGCGCATTTTATTATCATACATTGTACATCAATTATACTACTATGAAATTAATCATACGATATAAATTTAGTATAACTGTCAATAAATGGTTTACAGAAGTACTAATTTGGTATGGATTATCGTTATCTTATCTACGAGTATAATATAGGAGTAATAATAAATATAATATATTTATATATTTTAATCGCGGATCAACCTGTTAGTACGATATTTTGATTTTATCATATGCTTACAAAGACATAATTAAAAATATATATAGATCCAGTATATAATATATAACATATATCTCTAGTTTATTACTTAATTAGAATAATTTTTATGTAAATATTAGTAATAAATATAGTCACACTAGTTTAGCGGCTCATTAAGTAAATATCCTATTAATATTATAAATGCGAAAGTTTGTGAGTATGGATGTATGTTAGAAAATCTTTCACAGCAAACCCGCTGAACCAATATCGATGGAATTTAGCACAATTATTCCTTATATACCGGAACAAAATATAGGCTATAGAAATCCTGTTAACTCAGGAATAGGATGACATTAAAAAGCGCCATGTATTATATTATACCTATCACGCGACAATAGTCTACGCAAATGAAGATGCGGGTAAAAGCTAGGTATTTCATATATTTATCCTCTTAATAATTATGCCGCTATATTACATAGTAAAAAAATTCAACTGTATCGCAATAAATTATAAATATAAGGAAATTTTAATTATTCCATCGGGTGATTAGGAATCGACAACTCATGTTAGTATAATGACTACAACCCTATTAACAAGTTCATTTTTGCACCGACTGACCAAACTTTAATGGTAATATTTCTTCATTTTTCAACTAATTAGTATGTTTTTGTCAAGTTGTCAGGCTTTTTTTTGCTGTCGATCGTATTTGGTCTTCAACTTGGCGGTAGCTTCCAGAAATTGTTACACATTTTTTAAAATATATTTAGCGACATTGTTAAAAACGACTTAAATATTGTATTAAACATTTAAAGTCAATTTATAGAATACTAGTTTTTACCCGCGACTTCGTACAGCAGCAGGGTCTTCTCGTTTACTCCCCGGGTGTAATGGGGTGCGGGCCTCGAGGAATTCCTCTCTACCCGGGCATCTCCTCGCGGGCACTTAAGCCCGGTATGTGTTCCGCTCGTAGGCCGAGGTCACCTAGGTGACCCAATACTTCGTTCAAATGGACACTTGTCGTGTGATAGTTCGATAATAGATGACGCTTTTCAATTTCATCCTATGCCTGTAGAATTAACAGGATTTCTATAGCCTATATGTTATTCCGGTGTATAAGGAATAATTGTGCCGAATTTCATTGATATTGGTTCAGCGGATTCGCCGTTAAAGAGTACATCCATACAAACAAACATACATCCATACTCACAAACTTTCGCATTTATAATATTAGTAGGACTTTTGAAATTTAGCGAGTATAAATATATGAACACTTTGACATTTGTACATTTGACTTTTATTACGGAATTTCAAGGAAAATTAGGAACGAGGAAGGAAAAAAAAGAAAAATATAATAGGGTAGGTTGGACTCGATCCTAGGTATTTTCATTTCTCGAGACTACCCGTTCCTCGAATAAGGTACGCTGACATAAAACAGTATAAAACAGGGATAAAATAAATATTAAAATAAAACTCAAGATTAAGACTACAAGATTAACAAACTCATGTAAATATCAAAGATATTCGCCTTTTATAAATAAAATATGATATTGTTACGTGAAAATTGGCCGTTTGGTATCCACTTGAGTACTAGATCACCCTCATTTCTTAACAAGATATCGTATCGTATCCAATGCAGCTTTCCGCCATCCATAAGCTAATGCAGTTTTCCGAACACTACCCGTCCGTTACAGAATACGTGTCCATAATTGCGCTCATTGAAGCAACTATACAATCGCATATTATGATAGAGTCATGTTTTGTATTTCGTGGTTATTATTTCTATTATATACCGACCGTGTAATTGTACGATATTGCGTTACTTTCGTTTTTTTTCCTCAGAACGATCCGACGCAGCATCTGAAGCCGACCGGTAATTATGCTAGAAAGCAGAGTGAAAATCTCGCTGAAGACCGGGTAATTATTCAATTATCCGATGTTTACAATTGTATTAAGAATTGTTGATTAATGACTTTATACTTTAGTTTAAGGAAACAGGTATTCTTACATTTGCTTCACAGTATATTTTAAGCAATTTAATTTATGTCCATAAAAATATAAAAAATTATAAAACGATAGGTGATGTATACAATAGACAAAGCAGGAACCGACATAAGCTTGCGGCTCCTGCTTTGCGCCTTGCAAAAGTACGTAATTCGTTTGTGGGTTTTGGTATAAGATTCTATAATAAAATTCCGCAATCAATTTCAGCTTTGCCATTACAGCAGTTTAAAAACACTGTTAAAAAGAGGCTGATACAGAAAGCCTACTATACTCTTGAAGATTATTTAGAAGATAAGAATGTGTGGATATAGCTCTCTTTGAACCTGTACAAGACAGTAACGACATAATGTAAATAGTATTAAGAATTATATTTTTAAAAGAGCAACCGCCGAGTTTCTTGCTGGCTCTTCTCGGTAGGCACAGCTTTCCGAACCAGCAGTAGAGTTGACGATTGTTTACAAGTTTATTTGAATAAAGAATATTTTGAATTTGAATTGAATATACTTTAGATTATTTTTAATTTCCTTCTGTTTTAAGTAAGCAGAAACTATTTAGAATTTTTTTGTCGTATCGGTTTTAATGACATGTGATTTTAGTTGTAGTTATGTGTAGTTACATACTCACTAGGTTTTACCCGCAACATAGAAATGACTGAATTTAACAAGTTATAAGAATTATAATATCTTCCTGCCCTTATCCCACTCTAAGTTGGTACAAATGTTATAAACATGGTGTCACTTGATTTGGCTGCGTTTTTACGACCGGCCGCCTGCCTGACGTTAACTTACCTCTGTCGTATTTTACGACACCTCGGTAAGAAAGAGGGTGGTTAGCCGGATACCACACGGCGGGTCGACTTAACAAGTTATAAGAATTATATTTTGAAAAGAGCAACCAATAGCCGACGCTCTTCTCGGTTGAAACAGATTTCCGAACAGTAGAGTTGACTATTCAAAAGGACTTTTTTACAAGTTTATTGAAGAATAATGATATTGAGAGAATGAAGAATATTTCAAATAGGCATTTTTTAGAAGAGGTTTAATTTCTCTTTAATTCTCTCAATGTTTGAATAACCTTTCAGCTTCATACAAGACTGCGGTTTGATAATGTCAAATTGAAAATGTTTAAAAGATTGACCGTCGACATTCTGGTTCTTCTCGGTAAGAGCAACATTCCGAACCAGTTGTAGCTTCATTAATCATATTGATCCTTGACGATTCAAAAGTGGTTGAAAGAGCTTATTTGAATAAAGATTATTTTGATTGGATTTGGTTTGATTTAAGAGAGAGGAGAATTTTAGCCAATACTGGGATAATAAATGGGCGTACCAATTTTTTCCTAGTTTTTTTTTATATATGACACTTATACACACGGTCGTCCGTCCATTTTGAACCTGAATTTCCACTGTAATGTTGAAATACCTAATAACACATATAATTATTGTATTACAAGCACTTTCATTGCGCTGTGAGCGAACACCGTGATGCCCCACTATCCCACAGATCCTATCTCGCAACAGAAAACTGTTTCATTAAAGAAAAATAGAATCCGTCTATCAGAAGATCTAGTGCTTAGAAAGTAATATAAACACTATCATTAACTTTGCTTTTCTCGATACAGTGTAGTAAAATATATAATAATAAAAGGGACACTCACACACACGGCCGTCCGTCTTTTGTACAGGGTTGAAGAGTAGATTTACGCATCTACATAATCCTCAATAGTATTGTAGGCTTTCTGGATCAGACTCTTTTCAACGGTGTGTTTAAACTGATGTAATAGCAAAGCTAAAATTGATTGCGGAATTTTATTATAGAATCTAATACCCAGACCCACAAACGATTTACGTACTTTTGCAAGGCGCAAAGCAGGAGCCGCAAGCTTATGTCGGTTCGTACTTTGTCTATTATATACATCACTTATCGTTTTATAATTCTTTATATTTTTATGTAGATAAATTAAATTGCTTAAAATTAAATACTTATCACTAGTTACATTAGTTATTACTGTCTTGTACAGGGCCGTAGAGTGGCTATGTCCAGGCAATTTTTGTTTTCTTAGTATTCCTCAATAGCCTTCTTCTTCTATCTCAACCGGTGGACGTCCACTGCTGAACATAGGTCTCCTTAAGGGATCGCCACAGTCCACGATTTTGTGCCGCTATAGCATAGTACGCTTTCTGTATAAGACTTTTATTAATAGTGTTTTTTAAACTGCTGTATTGGTAAAGCTCATAAATCCTCATATAAATCCTCATCCTTAAACACTCAATGCTGCTTTAGAGCGAATAATACAGTAATTCCACACAAAAATACCGATTTTAAGTTTAAAATTGTTTAAATAATTTCTGTAGTTCTAAATCTGTTTAAATGGGAATAAAATATGTTTGTAATATTACACAATTTTTAACAAAAAGAGGGTGTATTTGTCATACTAATTAGCATAACCTCGTTGGCTTTGGGCTATCACATAAATTATTTTAATGTGATGTATTAAATATTATCTAGGTAGCACCCTCTAGGGTGCGTAACGTGGCCTTCGCTTATAGAATGAACAATTTTACCGACTTCGAAAATTGTGGATTCTATCTAATATTTGCTCTGGATAGAACGCTTTAATATTACATTAAAAACTGAAAGCTGAAAGCAAATACGGATCTGCAGAATAATTACCCACATTGAAAATAAAGCCAAAACAGCCCTCGTGGCTGCTTTGGCTTTGGTTCGGCACATGTTATAAACATGTTATCACATGATTTAGCTACGTATTTTACAACCGGCCATCGGTCTGACGTTAATTTCACTTAGTTGTATTTTACGACACCTCGGTAATAAAGAGGGTGGTCTATTCTACTCAACCGGATACCACACGGTGGGACAACTTACCTTAGTCGTATTTTACGACACCTCGGTAATAAAGAGGGTGGTCTATTCTACTCAACCGGATACCGGACCAGATACACGACGGGTCAACTTACCTTAGTCACTTTTTACGGCGCCATGGTAAGAAATGAAAGCGGTCTATACTACTAAGCTGGATACCGCACGGCGGGCAGACAGCAGACAGAAGAAGAAAAATATTCAAAAATTTATCTGGTCATGTATATATTTATCCCGCGGCGATGCTTCTGTTACCATCAGCTATACAAGCTACTTATCTAATTACCAACTTCCCCATTGAATCAACCCCATCCTATATTCTTGGTAACTAGGTCATACCATACGTTCTTAAAACTCTTTGTTCGCTGCAAATATGTATGGAATGTTTGCTGAAGTTTTTTTTTATACACAAATTAGTATAATGAGCGCGATGCGGTTTTGTTTTTGTCAGTGAACAGAACTACACAAACAAGTTTCATTTCCAAAATATTTACGAAAATATTGCTCACAATTTGGTTATAATAAAATTTACCAGGGCACGTCGGTACAGGTTGGAACTACATAGGGTGGTTATTACCGCCTACACGGGAAACTTTCGAATTCGAATAATAATAATGCTTTATTTATTCCAAAAACTTTAGAATCAATCTATATAATATGGAAATTGAATGTTATGAAGTTTAAACGGTTAACATTACATGCACTACGGAAGGAGACCAGATACTTCCCCCTTATAAAAATAATAGCTATACCATACTATAGTCTTTAATATTTCCTGAAATTCTGCATGCAGAAGGTTTTGTGGGGGAGAAATCGATCTAGCTAGGTTTTATTTAAAAAAAATATTGTTTTATCCCCGTTTTTTGGCATTAAAAAATACTAAAATTTACATTGACATTGAATATATAAAACACTATTATTGACGAAAACTAACAAGTCAGCGTAGCTTATTCGGGGGTGGTCGCAAGAAATTGCCCTTCCTACCCAATTTCTTTTAAGTTTCTTTTTTTATTTTTAAAAAAATATTACTATAATACGAATATTATAGTAAGCAGTAAGTAGTAGATTCTCTTAGTAAACGCGGATTAAAGCAAAATAATTCTATGGTAACTTTTGTAACTTCTATATAGAAAATTGTGCTTTAGTGTATCATACAAAATATATTTTCTTACATTCTTAACTATTTCTTTGCTTAAAAGACGTATAAATCGAAATTGGAAAAATTTAAAGAATTAAAAAATAATTTGAATGCTTACAGATAAAAGAAAAACAAGTTATCAAGTAACAGTAAGAATTCTTATAATAAATTTATCAATTTAAAAATCATACTACAAGTACGATGTAGAGTCAAATATTTAAGAATATAATATACATAAAAATGCAATAAGGATAATTATGTCTTGACAAAATTGTATAATTATAATATTTGCATACCACAGAAATATCTTGTCCTAACATTGCGATGGTCGAAACTCCGGTGTCCTACAGATATTTCTGATTAATATAAGGTAACCTTGAAATGTGGCCTTCAGTATTTCTTTAGCAATACCCCATGGAAATATTATATTTCCAAAGATACCCATTTTTTTTAAGGCCTTTTAAGTTTTTTTAATAAAATAGGATTTTTCTAAAGTAAAGTAGTAATAATTT
The DNA here is from genome assembly GCA_947086495.1 of Morpho achilles. Taxonomy (NCBI): domain Eukaryota; kingdom Metazoa; phylum Arthropoda; class Insecta; order Lepidoptera; family Nymphalidae; genus Morpho; species Morpho achilles. Next base: position 2,280,602 of record CAMTZB010000005.1, read on the forward strand.
TTATACTTTATATTAGCTTGGTGTATAAGCTTCATTTTTGCTACAATTTCAACAATATTGCCTAAGTTAGATAAACGTGAAAGCGTAACAGACAGACAGACTTTCACATTAAGTACGGATTTTCGAGCGGTATTATCAGCTCTCTATAATTATTTTCACTTTCACAGACCAAGCTGGGTCACTGTCGAAATTCTGTCACGCGATTCAGCCATTAAGGGTTGTTTCACCCCCCGCCCAAGGAGTCGGCGAATTTTACAAACTACCCTACGTAATTTCGAGCCCGGTATACAAGCGCCCCTTCGAGGGTAGCTTTTTTATGCGCCCCATTGGCTGGTCGCTTCTAAAGGATCTTTTACGATATGCAGTTTTATTGCCCTGATTTTTTTATAATAGCAACTGCTTTATTCCGATATTTAGGGGATGTCACCGTTTGAACTTATAGTGTATGTTATATGTATATAGACAAGGGGGGGGGGAGTATCTGACTGAGTAGACCACCCTGATTTCTTACCGAGGTGTCGTAAAAGGGTATTAAGGTAAGTTGGCCCGCCGAGTGGTGTCCGGCTGAGTATAATAAGATCACTCTGATTTCTAATTTTATTTTATTTATTCCATAGAACTACCAACAGAATTACATGTGTAACTAAAGTAACATGGTTATATTTCCTAGGGTTGCTAATGACATATAAATCTAAATATCTGGGTGAACGAGCTTCGCTCGGTAATTTTTTACAAAAAAAAAAACAATTATTTAGTTGGTATCGATCCTTGGCATTCACATTTCTCGAGTCTGCCCGTTACCCTAATAAGCTACGTTGACTTGACAGTTGATGGCGAAAATTCAATTCAATATAAATGTTAATGTTTCTTAATGCCCAAAAACAGGGATACAACATTTTTTTTTTACATAAAACCTAGCTAGATCAATTTTTCTCCACCAAAACCTCCTACGTGCTCAATTCCATGAAATCGTTGAAGCCGTTTCCGAGATTCGGAAAATATATATATATATACAAGATTAACTCACTTAAATATTAAAGATTAAAGGTAGTCACAGCGTGCTTAAGAGGTAACAAATATAGAATAACTATTATAACTAAAATCAGAAGAAAAAAAATAGAAGATATGAAGTCTAATAACTTAGGGAAAATATGGAAAATAGCTTTGCATTGAGAATGTAAGTATTAATTACGTCCATCTTCAATGCAAAGCTTTGGGCAACAATGAAATTTCTTACCGAGGTGTCATAAAAGGCGACTAAGGTATTTCAACCCGCCGTGTGGTATCCCGCTGAGTAGAATAGCCCACCATATATAGCCACGCCATAATAGCCCATCATGTCTTACTGCGTTGTCGTAAAAGGGACCTAAAGTAAGTCGAACCGCCATGTGGTTAGCGGTTGAGTAGAAAGAGCTCTTTCTTACCAAGGTGTTGTAAAATACGATTAAAGTAAGTTGACGTCAGGCAGGCGGCCGGACGTAAAATATTCAAATTCAAATTATTCTTTATTCAAATAAACTTATAAACAAGTGCTTTTGAATCGTCAACTCTACTGCTGGTTCGGAGAGCTGTTCCTACCGAGAAGAGCCAGCAAGAAACTCGGTAGTACGCTCTTTTAAAAATATAATTTTTAATACTATTTATATTAAGTCGTTACTGTCTTGTACAGTTTCAAAGAGAGCTATATCCACAGATTCTTATCTTCTAAGTAATCTTCAATTTCTAACTTAATCATGTGACAACATGTTTTTAACATTTTGTGCCAACCACACTTAAAATGGAATAAGGGGAAGAGGATGAATTAGGTATATATTTTAATATATACCTAATAAATACCTATATATTAATTAGGTATAATTTTAAATAATCATTGATGCCAGCCATGGTTTTGAACCCGTGATACCCTAGAAAGAGTCACACGGTCTAACCCCTGGGTATCACAACTTAACATGTCAGTATGAAATATACATAAAATCAAGACTTAGGTAAGATTGATTTGAGAAGTCATTGCAACAAAAAATATATTATATTCAAATTCAAAATATTCTTTCTTAAAATAAACTTGTATACAAGGGCTTTTGTATCGTACGCCGTGTGGTATCCGGCTGAATAGAATAGTACCACCCTCATTTCTTACCGAGGTGTTGTAAAAGGCGACTAAGGTAAGTCGACCCGCCGAGTGGTATCCGGCTGAATAGAATAGTACCACCCTCATTTCTGACCGAGGTGTCGTAAAAGGCGACTAAGGTAAGTTGACCCATCGTGTGGTATCCGGTTGAGTAAAATAGACCACCCTCTTTCTTACCGAGGAGTCGTAAAATACGACTAAGATAAGTTGACGTCAGGCAGGCGGCCGGTCGTAAAATACTTAGCCAAATCATATGACGACATGTTTATAACATGTTGTGCCGACCCCACTTAGAGTGGGATAAGGGCAGGAGGATGATGAAGTGCTTTTGTATCGTCAACTCTACTGCTGGTTCGGAAAGCTTCCTACCGAGAAGAGCCAGCAATAAATTCGGCGTTTGCTCTTTTTAAAAATATAATTATATACACAATATTACTACAAACACTATGAGGCTTTTTATGGACTCTCTTTACACTAGAGAAGGCTGTATAACCACTATAGCGAGGTAACAAAGCCGTATTTATATTTTATAAGTGCGAAGCGCGCAGCGGGCGGCCGACTTCCCCGCCCCTCTTACACAGCGTGCTCTACCTATTAACGTTTTATTTTTTTTAATTACAATATCCTATAATAAAACAAAGTCTGGTTGATCACAATAATATAAAAACTACTGAAAGGTTTTTTATTCAGTTTTCAGCAGTTTATAAAGTGATTTAAATGCTTCTAGTTATAAAATAATTGGGAATAGCAATTTTAATTATCTTAATTCCCAATTATCTTATAACTCGGATGGGCAGCGTTCGAGAAGTTACGTGAAATCTTTTCGTCCAATATTCCTCAGTGTCTGAAGACTAAAGTCTTCGAACAGTGCGTGTTGTCAGTGATGACCTATGGCTCTGAAACTTGGTCGCTGACTATGGGCCTCATAAGAAAGCTCAGAGTCGCTCAGCGGGCGATTGAGCGAGCTATGCTTGGAGTATCTCTACGTGATCAAATCAGAAATGAGGAGATCCGTAGAAGAACCAAAGTAACGGACGTAGCTCAACGGGTCGCGAAGCTGAAGTGGCAATGTGCGGGGCACATAGTTCGAAGAACCGATGGACGTTGGGGTCTCAAGGTGCTAGAGTGGCGACCCCGCACTGGAAAACGCAGTGTAGGCAGACCCCCCACCAGATGGACAGACGACCTCAAAAAGGTCGCGGGGAGCCGCTGGATCCAGGCGGCACAAGATCGTGTGGCGTGGAAATCCATGACAGAGACCTATGTCCCACAGTGGACGGCTATTGGTTGAAGAGAGAGAGAGAGAGAGATAAGATAATTTGTAAATACTTTGATATAAAAAACGCGGTCTAAAAACGCAGTGGTATATAACTATATCTATATATATTATATAAAACTATATAAGAGATATAGAGAGTTATAAAGTGGTATATAACTCTCTATGTCTCTTAAGGAAAAACTATTATACCCATCTACAATACAATACAATTTTATAGTGCTATAATTTGTACAATTTGCATTTAAGATCTGGGGAAAATTCTTGTCCGTTCAATTATTTCTTCAATGATTATAAGTTAATCACAAAGTTATTAATAGAAGCTTTTTTGGCAGGAAAAGGAAGTAAATAATTGAGAATTAACACTACACTTTACGGGTTTAAATTCGTGGATACAGATAGAATACCATAAACAACCTTGCTATTTTTAATAATATTTTACAGACTACGATAAAAAATAAGACAAATTCTACTATGTTGGTTAAATTAAGGTATCCAATATATTAAAGAATATGGATCTGTTACTTATGTGATCATCATCATTCTCCTGCCCATATTCCACTTTAAGTGGGGTTGCCTTACTCGCCATTTAAGACACCTCGGTAAGAAATAAAAGTTATCTAAACAACTGAGCCGGATACCACACGGCGGGTCGATTTACCTTAGTCGCCTTTTGCAACACCTCGGTAAGAAATGAGAGTGGTCTATTCTACTCAGCCACATACCGCACGGTGGGTCGACTTACCTTAGTTGCCTTTTTCAACACCTCGGTAAGAAATGAGGGTGGTCAATTCTACTCAGCCGGATACCACACGGCGCGTCGACTTACCTCAGTCGCCTCTTACGACACCTCGGTAAGAAATGAGGGCGGTCTATGCTACTCAGCCGCATACCTAACGGATTCTGACACTTGAAAAAAACATTATTGGTAAAATAAGTGTACAAAGGTCAACTTATCCCTATATCTCTGCCAGCTAACCTACGAAGTGAGACAATTTATATTAAAGAAAAAGGTACGCAAATATCAAACATTATGAATTAGAATTATTATTACTTTGTACTTATGTAAGAAAATATATACTACTAACCAACTTCTGACTTATGTAAAATCTGTTAAAAAAAAACATTTATCACTGATTTAATTAGGCTGGAAATGTAGACATCGTTAAATTTTGAAATTATAAACAAAAGTACTTTCTACTACGACAAAACATATGCAAATTTCCACCTGAAATTATTCAGACCACAAGAGTAGCCCCTAAATACAATTTCGGTGTTCAGTTGAGCGTAAGCTGAATCAAGTTTAATCGCACCATCAAATTAAGTTCGCTCCAATAAAAAAGTGTCCCGTTTGATGGATTACGCGCCTTATCAGACGTTATTGTTTTCCATAAAACATCATTAAAAAGACTAATTTGCCATAGGTCCAAGCCTTATCGCCCGGTAATTGTTTTCAAAATCTGAAAGCCTCGCATCTGATAAGTTTTCAACTCTGAGTATGCATGAAACTTAAATTACAGTTATTTTACAGAACACATTTTTATTAGAAACTAGCGTCTTGCCCCTGCTTTTCACGGGTATAAAATATATAGCCCATGTCACTCAGTGAAAAAAAATTATTAAAATTTACTGCCCGCACGCGTTAAATTTGGAGAAAAACAATTCCCCTCTCCCTATACCAAGAAGATTTCCTGCTACATCTAAATTCATCAATTGTTCCCTATGTATTTTATTTTTACAATTAATGACAGAATGTCTTTATATATAACATTCACAGCTTTCTTGTCATTAGACGATACAAACATGTTTTCTTTAGAGGTTACTCTTGAAAGAGCGACATTTCTTTGCGCGTCCGATAGCTGCTAAATTCGAAGTGCTATGGGGCGAAGCGCGGCCTCCTCACGGGTTTTAAATCTGTTATATCTTCGAAAATTTACATTACATTACATTATGTAAACGGCCATATTGATCTATATTAAATGAACAATGTATATAAGGTACTAATTGTATAAGAATTAATTTTTCGGCATTATTTTTCGTAAAAAGTAAATTACAAAAATGCTATCTTAGGTTATCATAAGGAGAGACATATACCATCGCGGAGTTTTCTGTAAACCTTTTCAAGGTGTACATATACTTAGTACATTATTTTGATAAAACTCGTAGGTTTCAACCTGCGTTTACAATGGCAGCGGAAAAAAATGTAATTATTTACGACAAAACATTTGAAACCTCAAAAATTACAGTATTTTTCTACTCCATATTGAATGTTATTATACATATAAACCTTCCTCTTTCATCACATTTCTATTAAAAAAAACCGCATCAAAATCTGTTGCGTAGTTTTAAAGATTTAAGCATACATATAGGGATAGACAGGGAAAGCGACTTTGTTTTATACTATGTAGTGATATTAATATCCCGTGGTTTCGTCCGCGAACGAACCGTTCTCATACCAGTGGAAAGTCTACTAAAGTCGGACTATAGTTTTATTAATGTTAACATAAAAGTATTATTTCCATTTAAGTTTAAAAATGTAATATAGCCTATGTTGCTCAGTAAAGATGTAGCTTTCCAATGGTGAGAGAATTTTTAAAATCGGTTCAGTAGTTTTTGTGTGAAAACATTACAAACATACATACAAATTTTTCCTCTTTATAATATTAGTATAGACTAGCTTTGCCTGCGGTTTTGCACGCTGGGGCATCAGTGTGTCACAAAAGACACAATAGTAGTTTTTGTGAGTTAAGTATAAGAGATAGAGACATGCTCTATTAAATGTATTTAAGTTATATTATAATATTTTGATAACCATAAAAATGGTTAAAGTTACCTTAAAAGCCAGTCATATGCTGTCGCAGACTTTTATTTAGAGGGGAACAATTTTGTAATACATGATTTTTGAAGAACTTTCACAGCTTAATTAGCGCATGCAAGGAAATCTTTAAATTTTGCCGTTTCCGTAATATTTTTTGCTGCTCCTCTCCTATTTATCTTAGCATGATGTTATATAGCCTATAGCCTTCCTCGATAAATGGACTATATTTTATTAATTTCACTCCTTCTTCTAATTCGCTTCTTTTTTATCACTCAAAGAATTTTTCAAATCGGTCCACTAGTTCCTGACATAAGCGCGTTCAAACAAACAAACTCTTAAGCTTTATATATTAGTATAGATTGAGTAAGCTTACAGAACACATTTTATTAGATTTTGAACTACAAGACCCTGTGATAAATTCGTCAGTTTTAACATCTGAAAGTTTATTATCTGATAATAAATCATATCTGAATTCGTGCATGAAACTTAAATTCCACTTGAGCGAGTTCTTACAGAAATAATTCTATTTACACGACACATTACCATTTTGACAATTTTCAGTCAAAAGTCAATACCTGGTTGAACGAGCCATGCTCGTTAATTTTTTATAAATTAAATTAAAACTTAAACTAAAAAGAAAAAAATAATAGGGTAGCTGGGGCTGTAGCTAGTGGTCGCGAGAAATGAAAATACCTAGTTAAATTAGTGTTAATTTTGGTATTTTTTTATGCCCAAAAACAGGGATAAAACGATTTTTTTTAATAAAACCTAGCTAGATCAATTTTTCTCCCCCAAAACCTCCTGCATGCATGCAGGAAAATCGTTCGGATCCGTCTCTGAGATTCGGAAAATATATTTATAATAGATATTCATGCAAGATTAACTCAAACTGTGTGGTATCCGGCTGGACAGAATAGTACCACCCTCATTTCTTACCGAGGTGTCGTAAAAGGCGACTAAGGTAAGTTGACCCGCCGTGTGGTGTCCGGCTGAGTAGAATAGACCAACCTCATTTCTTACCGAGGTGTCGTAAAAGGCGACTAAGGTAAGTTGACCCACCGTGTGGTATCCGGTTTAGTAGAATAGACCACCCTCTATCTTACCGAGGTGTCGTAAAATACGATAGAGGTAAGTTGACGTCAGGCAGGCGGCCGGTCGTAAAAACGCAGTCAAATCGTGTGACAGCGTGTTTATAACATGTTGTGCCGACCCCACTTAGAGTAGGATAAGGGCAGGAAGATGAAGATGATGATGATGATGCAAGATTAACTCATTTAAATATTAAAGATAAGCATAAGTTTAACTTGTTGCTATTTCTAATTAGCAATATTTTTTTTATTATCGATTTTCACTTTATTATTAATGATTACTAATTTTTGCTTATTGGATATAGTGTAAGTAATTGGTATATTTTCATTAGTTTTGTATTATGGACCGCAAAGTAGCGCCTAATTCTATAAATTATTTAAATCAGAACACTTAAAGCAAACGACATAGCGGGCAAAACTTATAGTATTATAATCTGAAAGAACCCTTAGCCCGATAAAAAGCCCGTACGAAGCTAAAAGGTGTTTCAAGTTACCCTTTATCAGATCAATTATACAGTCGTCGCTGACTCACCGCACGCCAAATTGGGGTTTAATACAGTTTTTATAGAAACGGCAACCGCGTGTTTATACCTCGATGTAAAGGGGATTGTGTACAGTTGCACATTTGGAGCTCGTTTGCCAGTTACTTTGTTTATTAAACTAATATAACGGCCTGTTAATGTCGCGATTACTAAATATATTGTATAGGTAAACCCGGTCGCGTTTAGTTGTGGCTCAGAATACTCAATAAAATACATTTGCGCGTTATATCACCTAAAAAGCGTTGTTTCTTAAAGGAGAGTGCCAAAATTGGGCCTAACTGTTACAGAAACCACACATACATCAAAAAATTCTTAACTTTTTTCTTATCAAATTTCACTATAATCAGTATAAATTTTCAAATTCAAATTCAAATTCAACATATTCTTTATTCAAATAAACTTGTAAACAAGTGCTTTTGAATCGTTAACTCTACTGCTGGTTCAGAAAGCTGTTCCTACCGAGAAGAGCCAGCAACAAACTCGGCGGTTGCTCTTTTTAAAAAATACAATTCTTAATGCTAGTTACATTTAATGTTTCTATCTTATACAGGGTCGAACAATATTTCAATGGGAATGTGCTTGAAAACTTATTTAAAATAATATAATATTTATATTGGTATTACGTATTAAATAACGTATCAATTGTCAACTTGTACCTTTTTAAATTACCTGGATTCTAAAGTTTTTGGCATAAATACAAAAAAAAAACGTAATTTAACGAAAGGTAAACTTTGGTGAAATTACGTTTTTTTAAACATAACACTTTAAAATATTATTTTTTAACAAAAAAAAATGTTTAGAAATTAAATATCTTTTGATTGGCTGTATGACTTACGGTCTGAATCTCTGTGTGATCAAATACATGTAAATTGTACACGTTACCAGTAGAGTTGACGATTCAAAAGCACTTGTTTACAAGTTTATTTGAATAAAGAATATTTTGAATTTGAATTAATAAAATTTACTTTGATGATGATATTATAATAATTTTTCAGTGCCTGAAAACATGAATAAAACGTTTTCTAATATGAAACCTAGCTATATCCATTAATTACCCCCGAAATAGTAGATTACATGAAAATCGTTGTAACTGTTTCTTACCGAGGTGTCGTAAAAGGCGACTAAGGTAAGTTGACCCACCGTGTGATATCCGGCAAAATAGAATAGACCACGCTCATTTTTACCGAGGTGTCGTAAAAGCTAAGGTAAGATGACGTCAGACAGACGACCGGTCGTAAAATAGCTTGCCAAATCATGTAACAACATGTTTAAAACATGTTGTGCCGACCCCACTTAGAGTGGGAGGCATGGCAGGAAAATGATAATGATATATATATATCAGGAAATTCGTTTAAAGGTATAGCACCTGGGTGACCAATGCTCGGTCATTTTTAAAATGATATAAAATGATATGAAAAAAATAAAATTGTAAAGAAAAATGAAAAAATAATAGGGCAGGTGGGGCTCGATCCAAGGTATTTTCCCCTCTCTAGACCGCCCGTTCCCCAAATGAACTACCATGACTACGTTTGACAGCGAAATATTGTGATTGTATTTGTGTCAGATATGAGATTGTGATAGATATGAGACTAGAGGGAGATCGAAAAAGAAAAAGATAGGGTTGGATTGTGTGAAGTTTGACATATATATAAAAGGAGTTGATGAATAATAGGAGATAATGAAGCGAAAAACATATTGTGCCGACCCCAACTATAATGGGCTAAGATCAGGAGAGTAAGAGAAGAGGATACTAAAAAAGAAAGAAAACAATAAATACCAGACGTTACAAAATAAAAAAAAAAAATAGAACCACTCAGTATTAAGCTTGAACAAGGCCCCAATGCTAATTTTCAGTGCCACAGTGCTCCAGCGGATGGACCGTGAAAGGAAGACCTACACATAAATAATATTGAGTATGGATTAATTGGACGTCTGACAAGAGTGTAATATAAAATTAAACTTGCAAAAACACCCTTAAAGAACAAGCACCGCAAGCAAAAAGCTCTTATCTTAATATAAAATTCCTAATAATATTATAGACATCATTGTGAAAAAAATTTAGAGCCCGACAGGGATAAAACGACATTTTTTTTTAATAAAAGTTATCTAGTTATTGTATAGAACCGGCTATACTCACGTCTTATTCTATCGAGTCGCGCCCAGCGAGCTGCAGGACGCAGTTCCCGCCGCGATAACGTCGTGTAAAGAGCTCATGAATAAGTGCCCCGGATGGGTTCGAAACTAGTCGGGCTAACCCGATAGAATAAGACGTGAGTATAGCCGGTTCTATACAATAACTATGAATACTACTCACGATAGTTTAAATTTAAAAAAGTTATCTAGATATATTTTTTTTCCCCAAAACCCCTACATAATGAATTTCAGGAAAATCGTTGGATCCGTTTCCGAGATTCCGAAAATATATATACATACAAGATTAACTCATTCAAATATGAAAGATTAATAAACAGATAAGTTAAACAGCAGTCTATGGTACTTGAATACAGCTATGGGGATACCTCCCCAGTTCTAGCAGTACATCGATAAATCGCGGAACCATTGGATTACCATGGATCGATAGGGCGCTTCCGGTCGCTATGGTGCCTGGCACGGCTTTATATAAACATACCGTGAAAGTTTTTCTATAGAAAAGTCTGCTTTTTCCGATATCCTGTCAAAGTTTGTATTGTCTTTGTTTTAAATTGTTTTATTTGACATGTTTTGAATGCTTTATGCTTGTTTGTTGGTAGCTACGGTTGTAAATTTCCATAATAATTTGGAGGTTTAACTGTGTTTTTTCCATACAAATTTAATTAAATCAATCCTTCTTCACACATACATTCTTTTTTAATAAAAGGATAATAAAATGCAGTGACTCTTATTTGACTTTGAACGAACTGAAGCTTTATCCATGGTAATACGGATAGTAAACATGTGGTATCCGGCTGAATAGAATAGTACCACACTCATTTCTTACCGAGGCGTCGTAAAAGGCGATTAAGGTAAGTTGACCTATCGTGTGGTATCCGGTTGATTAAAATAGACCACCCTCTTTCTTACCGAGGTGTAGTAAAATACGACAGAAGTAAGTTGACATCAGGCAGGCGGCTGGTCGTAAAAACGCAGCCAAATCATGTGACGCATGATTTATAACATGTTGTGCTGACCTCACTTAGAGTGGGATAAGGGCAGGAGGATGACGCTGTTTTCTTCACCGAAAAGCGTGTGATAAATTGCAATTATCAATTATAAACAAGTATTAACAGAAAAACTTATTTGTCTTGAAATTTTTCTTCTTGTATTATGTATTCTTGTTTTTTCGGTAATATATCTTCATAATATATGAAGTACTCGATAAAAATACTAAGAAACAAATAATTTAGTGGCTACCGGTACTGAATTATACAAGTATAACTTCAAGTTAAAACTATCTTACGTCCCGCGGTGCGGCGAAATCTTTACGAATCGAGAGAGACCGTGTAATCGATGCTTCAACAATCGATTTAATTAGAATTATCGATATTTTGTGTGTACAGTGCGAAAGAAAAATGTTAATTGTTATATATATAGGAGCTCTGGTAGGCTTTTCCGTCACGGTTCTCTTAATGATACCATCAAAAGAGCTCTTGCCACCATCGACATTCCTGCTCGAGCCTTCCGGGATATGTCGGGATGATGGCAAGAGACCATACGGCTTGACGCTGGTTCCTTGGGAACGGGGACGGGCCCTAATGTGGGACGCAACATGCGTTGATACGTTAGCCTCGTCCCATATCAGGGAAACAGCGTCAAGACCTGGAGCTGTGGCTGAAATGGCCGAAACCGGCAAACGGCGGAAGTATGCATCTCTCATCGAGTTATATATTTGTGCCGTTTGCAGTCGAGAGCCTAGGGTCATGGAGCCAAAGTGCAAAAAAAATTTTATCCGTTTAAACACCTCGGTTGATTGCCTCTTCAGGTGACAAGAGGGCTGGCTCCTTTTTCGCACAAAGAATTAGCTTAGCGATTCAGCGCGGAAACGCTGCCAGCATTCTTGGGACCATTCCTCGTGGGCATGATTTGTATAGTCCTAGCGTGTAAGTAATTTAAGATAGATATAGCTTGTACAATTTTGCTGTAAATAAAAAAATAAATTAATTGTTATATTAATATTATTGTTGAGGATTAAACATAAGTAACAGCAAAGATATAGGCAACTCTTCGACCCTGCACAAGATAATCTGCAGTAATAGTTAAGTGCAGTAATAGATAATAGTGACTAAATGTAACTAGTTATAAATATTGTATTTTACAAAGAGTAATTACATTTCTTGCGGGCTCTTCTCGGTAGGAACAGCTTTCCAGTTGAGTTGAGGATTCAAAGCACTTGTTTAAGAGTTAACTTGAATAAAGATTATTTGGAATTTGAATGTGATAATGAAGTTATCAGTTAATAAAGATAATGAAAGTTAAGAATTTAAGCTTTAAAAGAAAAATTAACTCAATGGTTAATCTATTTAAAACGTGTTATTAAATAGCAGCCTCTATTATTTTAAGATAAATTACAGCTTAGACCCGACATGATGTTTATATTTACTCAAGATGTTTATGCCTCTTCAGGTGACAAGAGGGCTGGCTCCTTTTTCGCACAAATAATCAGCTTAGCGATTTAGCGCGGAAACGCTGCCAGCATTCTTGGGACCATTCCATGTGGGCATGATTTGAATAGTCCTAGCGTGTAAGTAATTTAAGATAGATACAACTTGTACATTTTTGCTGTAAATAAAATATATAAGATATTTATCCTTTAGCTGAAATCACGTGATAAATTAAAGAAAAGTTTCCTGAAAGCGGAACCAAAAGGTGCCATCTTGGGGTTAGAATCCGAAAAAAGTATTATGGAGCATAATATAATAATAATAATTTATTTTAATCAGATGTTACATCCATTGTGTTAGTAGACAAAATAAAAATAAAATATAGGAACCTTATTATTATTTCATTCTAATTCTAGGACTATGCTAGTACTAGAATTAGAATTAAAATTAAATTACATCAAAATTATAATTAAAATATATATCCTACAGTTTTGTATGAAGCTGGACGTAATTACTGATTATAAGTTCTCCGCATTGTAATATAAATATTGTTAGCATTACAGAATTAGGCGTTACTTTGCGGAGATATAAAAAAAGAAAAGTAACAATATTTTGCTATGATCCGCGATCGCGGATTCGATATCGCAGATCATGTAAAATAATTTTATTATTACCTTTGTGTCAAGCTAAAGACGATACTATAAAACAAAAATAATATTAATATAATAAATACAGCCACAGTCGAAAAAAATTAGTGAATAGTAAATGTGGAATCCTAGGCTGGAATCAAACCTGAAGGCTCACTGATGAGCCAACGGGTCAGTAAAAGTCAAAATTTTATTACATCAAAGTGAATTTCTTGTGATAATATTTCGCAATTCTCTCACCACTTTTGTCACCGACCATACCACAGTTACCACGTCATCGACCCCTTAAAGTCCTGACTGCACAATAAAGCATATACCCATTGCCCCCCCACTGTTTTTTATATTCAAATCTCGTTCAGAATAAAATTATAAAGCGTATTAATAACTCAATGTATGATATACGTCTTGGTAGCGGACGGTATGCAAAGTGGTGTTTCGTAGGGGATTTATGGCGCCAATTATACGTAGATTAATCGTGAAATAATTTGTTTTGATTGTCAAATAAACTTTGTCTATTCGTATATACAAAACGGTTATGATCACATCGCAAATATTAGGTTTTTCTGACTGGTTTTAGTGAAGAGATAGAGAAATTTATTGTTTTGGATTGTCAAAAGAACCTTTCTCTATTTGTAATTATTATTTTTTTCGAATTGACTATATGCTGTTAGCACTAACGGCTTTTACAGCGTCACCGGGTGGGACCAGCGGGCGAAGAAGCATCGCCGAAGTTGCGAAATGCGGAGAGTAAAGCGCAGAAGCTCTACTAGCGTCGGGGAACGTCGTCCTAAGGGTGCCTCCTGTGAGGCCGGACCACGGCTTAGGGCGACGTGTAGTGGAGGGCTGATGGTATGACTTTGATTAGTCAATACGACGATGGAAGGGTGGCAAGAAGCCACGACCAACCGATGTCAGAAATCTGGGACCTCGTCTTCGCCGGTGAAGACGCTGTGTGTGTGTATTACGTGTTTCTGCGTTTACGATCGTTATTTGATCGTCAGGGTCATATAGGACGCTTTTTGGACGCCTATATTTCGGTGGTCAGACCTAACTGGGATGTAGGTGGAAGCAACTGAAATGAGAGGGTTCGGGTGTACCTCGGATTTCTCGAGGTAAGACTTCGAAAAACGATTCAAGAGATGAGTAATGGTAGAGAGGTCGAGGTATTTGTAATTAGGAAATGGTAATGATCACGTCACAAATACCGAGTTTTTCTGACTGGTTTCGGTGATAAAAGAGATAGAGAAATAATTTGTTTGATGTTCAAATAATCTTTCTCTATTTGTAATCAGGAAATGGTTATAATCACGTAACAAACACCGAGTTTTTCTGCCTGGCTTTGGTATATAAGAGATAGAGAAATATATATCTATCGTAAAAATATATATATCGTTTTAATTGTCAAAAGAATGTATCTCTGTCCGTTTATAAAAAATGCTATAATCACATCGCAAAGATCGGGTTTTTTACTGACTCTGGATTACAAAACACTTTTGGTTTGTTCTATCAATACATTGCTCGTGCTATATTTCGTTTTGTTTATCCAAGAACCTTTTTTCTATTACAAGAACCAGCTAAGATGTTGCACTTGTGTTATGAACTGAAGTGAGATTAAATTAAATCGAATTACTCTTAAATAAATTTATCTATGATAAAATAATTTATAGTATTAGGCGTAATACAAAAGTAATAATAAAATTATTTTGCTATAATCCGCGATGAAGTAAAATAGAAAATATATATAATGCTAAATGTAGAGTGCACAATCCGTTTTCATACCTGATACATGCAGGATTCGTAAAAACACATGCACAAACCTCCACCACCACCACAATACACAAGCACTACATACGTTTACTCACTACAAAATTGCAAAATCTTTGCGCTTTTGTCGTGGAGTCTATCTCCTAATGATGCTTCGGTTGCGGGGCGAAACGATTGTTGAGTTTTTGTTAGTGAACGTATGTAGTGCTTCTGTATTGTGGTGGCGGTGGTGGAGGTTTGTGCATGTGTTGTTACGAATCCATGTATCAGGTATGAAAACAGATTGTCCACTCTACATTTAGCATTATGTACATTTTCTATTTAACTTCATAGCGAATTATAGTAAATTAATTTTATTATTACTTTTTAATAATAATTAATTTATCTACAGTATACTTTACATTTATCTAACTGTAACGATAAACAAACAATGGTAGGCATCGTAGATCGATCAAAAGATAACAAAATCTAAGCATTCGCAATCGAAAGTATCGATTACATCTCGGAATCGGGATCGGGATTCGAGAACTGATCATTTATTAATACATGGCATAATAAAATTGCCTGACAACGTTAAATACGTGTCATGGAACACATTTATAAGTAATCGAATACATCGGTATGCTATCGATTCTATATCGATTTTGTTTTGTTTTGCTAATGGGCGCTGGCCGATATGATTTAGTGCGCTTTAGTTTTAATGGTAGGATGTTTGCTTTCGATATTTTTAATTGAAAGTTATTGTCTTTGGCTTATTATTGTATGATAAATTTTAATATACCTTGACCTCTATTAATCCAGTTCATGTAGAGAATTAATATAGCAAGTAACATAACAACTTGTTAAGCCGCTTGGTATCTGGCTGAGTAGAATAGACCATCCTCTTTCTTACAGAGTTGCCGCAAAACGCGACTAAGATAAATTGACCCGCCGTGTGGTATTCGGCTTAGTAGAATAGACCACCCTTTTTATAACGAAGATGTCGCAAACACGGGACTAAGGTAAGTTGACCCGCCGTTTGGTATCCGGCAGAGTAGAATTAGACCACATTTATTTCTTACCACGGTGTCGTAAAAGGCGGATAACGTAAGTCGGCCTGCCGTATGGTATCCGGCTGAGTAGAATAGACCACCCTCATTTCTTACTGAGGTTTCGTAAAAAGCGACTTAGATAAGTTGACCAGCCGTGTGGTATCCGGCTGAGTAGAATAGACCACCCTCATTTCTTACCGAGGTGTCGAAAAAGGCGACTTAGGTAATTTGACCCGCCGTGTGGTATCCGGCTGAATAGAATAAACCACCCTCATTTCTTACCGAGGTGTCGAAAAAGGCGACTTAGGTAATTAAAATATAAACAACCGGGTCACATCGCGATAATCCCGTTACCTTTGTTTAAGGTTCAACGTTTCGGCAGAGTTGCATCCACCGTGGTCACGAACTGACACTGAACCTTAAACAAAGGTAACGGGATTATCGCGATGTGACCCGGTTGTTTATATTTTAATTAGTATGAATCGCGAAAGTTTAAAAGCGACTTAGGTAATTTGGCCCGCCGTGCTTTATTCTATTCAGCCGGATACCAATCCGGCTGAATAGAATAAAGCACACTCATTCTTACCGAGGTGTCGTAAAATACGACTAAGTTAAGTTGACGTCGACGACGACCGTCAGACAGACGGTTCGTCGTAAAATACGTAGCTAAATCATGTAACATGTTTAAAACATGATGTGTCGACTCCACTTAGAGTACGATAAAAGGAGAATGATGGACGTAAATTGTCATCCAGTATCAAAATACTTACCTTGAAAGTAGCTCTTGGTCCGTAGATAGCTGACAGACAGCCGTAATATTGACAGCCGGTCCAGCTTGCTGAGGATGTTCTGCTCGAAGGGCAGCAAAGAAGCAAGGGTGTCCAGCTCAGCGTTGAGCCGCTCCCGATGTCTTTTGCTTGGGTTGCTTTTTGTGACGCCGTCTTTTGTTGGCGGTTTGATGCTAGAACAAGGAAACATTCGTTAATTTCAATTTATCTGCTTCTATTGATACAAAAATACACGCCGTGTGGTATCCGTGAATAGTACCACCCTCATTTTCTTACCGAGTTGTCGTAAAAGGCGACTGAAGTAAGACGACCTGCCTTGTGGTATCCGGTTGAGTAAAATAGACCACCCTCTTCTTACCGAGGTGTCGTAAAATATGAATAAGGTAAGTTGACGTCAGGCGGGCGGCCGGTAGTAAAAAAGCAGCTAAATCATGTGACTGCATGTTTATAACATGTTGTGCCGACCCCACTTAGAGTGGGATAAGGGCAGGATGATGATTGATACAGAAATACAGCATAAACAATGCTAACGTAATGTAGTAACTAATTTATATTAGGCGTTACTTTGCGGAGATCCATAATACAAAAGTAATAATTAAGTTATTATAAATGTAGAGTGGACGTTTTCATACCTGATACATGGCAGGATTCGTAAAAACACATGCACAAACCTCCACCACCGTCACCACAATACACAAGCACTACATACATTCACTATCACAAACTCAACAATCGTTTCGCCCCGCAACCGAAACCACCAACAACCACCGCACGATCGATTGCGATTTTGTCATGGAGTCTGATGATGTGAACTCCTGATGATGCTTCGGTTTCGGGGCGAAGCGGTCGTAGATATTGTGGTAGTGAGAGTGTGTAGTGCTTGTATGCAGTGTTGGTGTAAGCGGCGTTTCGTGATACGTGTGGCGACTTGCTCTGCATGTATGTGGTATGTGATTGTTGCTTGTTTCATACATTTAGCATTGAATACACTCTCTTAACGAAAGCGGATTTTTATTTTTTATTTAATTAATTAATTTATTTATTTTACAACAATGCACATGTACAATTATTGTGTCCCTAGCTCCCAAGCTTGTTTAAACTGTATTTTGGGAACCGTGCCCACATTAACTTAGTTCAACTTATATATGTACAGGAGTTAAAAATATAAATAACGATGACAGAAAATTATAATTATTAAGAAAAAAAAAGGAATTTGTATAAAACTAAAAAGAACAACATTTTAAGGTTATTGATTAAAAGTAAAAACGAAAAGAGAAAACTAAAATTGAAATTACAGCCGTGTGTATGTACGCGTTCGTCTTAAAATAAGTGGATTACAGCAAAATATTTTTATTGTAACAACTAAATATTAAATAATAAACGATACAAAATATTTCTTACAGTTCACTTGACAAAGCATCACTAATACGTAATGCTATTATACGTCGATATAAATATGATTGCAAGCTTATTCATATTATAAGTGAATCTAACTTGCGAGATTGCGTGACTCGTCCGTTACCTACTAGAATGAAACCTATGTGACACGTAGAAACAGTTAAAACCGCTTGTCGATTGTAACTTTTATCTTATATATAACACTAGCAATCGCCAGCGGCTCCACCTGCGTGGAAAGATTAAAACCGTAATATAGTATTTTTACAATCATAAAAATGGTTAAAGTGGGTTAACCTTAAAAGCTAGACATATGCTGTCGCGGACTTTTATTTAGGAATTTTGGAGGGGATCAATTTTGTAATACATGATTTTTGAAGAACTTTCACTATTTAATTAGCGCATGCAAGGAAAGCTTTAAATTTTGAATTTTTCGTAATATTTTTTATTCGCTGCTTCTCTCCTATTCATTTTAGCGATATTATATATGCCTATAAGTAACGGCCTGTTACTATCCCACTGCTGGGCATAGGCCTCTTCTCTCCGCTTTTGGAGAGAAGGATTGGAGCTAAGACCTACCACGCTGCTCCAATGCGGATTGGTAGGTTACACATATCCCTAGAATTCTCTAGAGATATGCAGGTTTCCTCACGATGTTTTCCTTCACCGAAAAGCGTGTGATAAATTGCAATTATCAATTAGACACATAAGTTTTACTAGAAAACTCATTGGTGCCTGCCCGGGGTTTGTACCATAGACCTCCTCGAAAGAGACGCACGGTGCTACCGCTGGGCTACCATAGCTTATATATGCCTATCGCCTTCCTAAATAAATGGTCTATCTTACACTCAAAGAATTTTTCAAATCCGTCCAGTACTTCCTGGGATTAGCGCGTTCAAACAATCGAACATACAAACAAACTCTTTAGCTTTATATATTAGTATAAGTATGTTTTTATAATAATCACCAAAAGTAAAATGCTAAAATTATATTATGAAGCTAATTTAGGAATACTTGTGGCCGAAATCCTCCGCAGGTCAATAAAATAATTATTTTAAATGGTAAAATGGTAAGAGAATTTTTTTAATATATACATTCTTTTTATTATCTGCGAATTTACCTCATAACAGTATTCCATAAGACATAATGCTATGGAAGTAAGCAAAATAATAGTTAGGACATATTTATAACAAAATAAATTCACGAAAGCTTTGCTACCAGTAAGCTTGAAAGCTCACCCTTATCACATAAGTTATGCTAATAGGATAGATCGCGTGACAAACTGCGCGTTCGCTACCGGACTCGAACCTGTATCATAAGTATTGAGTCATTGAAAGATTCATAATCAAAACCACTATTATTTTGACTACCGTCAATTCTTTGGTCTCTCTATTTAATTATATTCAATCATCATCCTCCAGCCCTTATCCCACTTAAAGTGGGGTCAGCACAACGTGTTATAAACATGTCGCATGATTTGGCTACGTATTTTACAAGTATTAAATTACTTACTTGGACGGACGTGTGTAAGTGTCCTATATATTTATTTATATATTTTACGACCGGCCGCCTGCCTGACGTCAACTTAATTTAGTCGGTTTGCGACACTTTGGTTAGAAATGAGGATGGTATATTCTACTCGACCGGATACCACACAGTTGGTCGTCTTACTTTAGTCGCATATTCCGACATCATCATCATCTTCCTGCCCTTATCCCACTATAAGTGGGGTCCGCACAACATGTTATAAACATGTTGTCATATGATTTGGCTGCGTTTTTACGACCGGCCGCCTGCCTGTCGTCAACTTACCTTAGTCGTATTTTACGACACCTCGGTTAGAAATGAGGATGGTTTATTCTATTCAACCGGATACCACACAGTGCGTCGTCTTCCCTTAGTCGCATATTACGACATTTCGGTAAGAAATTAGGGTGTTCTATTCTACTCAATTGATACCACATAAATAATTTAATATAAAAATTTATGTATGTTACACTTGCGAAAAAGAATTTTTTAGGACATAGCACAAAAAGGTTGGGAACCACTGCTTTTTATTTAAAATTTCGATTATGGATTCTTTTACTGCTTCAGTGTTCACAACGACCTTCTGTTCGAACAAAGAGCAGGTCACGCGATCTCACTTGTTCAAACTTGTGCGACAAGGGTCAGCTTGAAACTAGCTGTAATAATAACATGAAAGCTTATTTATTGTTGTATTATACTATAACGTAAATAGCAAAGCCGTGATAGCCCAGAAGTGAGACCGTGCGTCTCTTTTGAAATGGTCACAGATTCACCGCTAATAAGAGTAAGCCACTTAGACTTATAAAAACTTATAAGTCTAAGTGGCTCTACTCGCAGCGTCGTCCGCGTGGAGAAATATACGGCAATGTTTTTCCACATATCACTACATATTATAAAACAAAGTCGCCTTCCCTGTCTGTCCCTATGTCCCTATATCCCTATGTATGCTTAAATCTTTAAAACTACGCAATAGATTTTTGATGCGGTTTTTTTAAATAGATATAGTGATTAAAGAGGAAGGTTTATATGTATAATAACATTCCATACGGAGTAGAGAAATACTGTAATTTTTGAGGTTTCTGTAAATAATTACATTTTTTTCCGCTTACATTGCAAACGCAGGCTAAACCTTACGAGATTTATCAAAATCATGTACTAAGTATTCGTACCTTACAAACGTCTACAGAAAAGTCCGCGATGGTATATGTCTATCTGTTATGGATAACCCACAATAGCATGTTTTTGTTATTTTCTTTTTACGAAAAATAATGCCGTATTCTCGAAGTAATTTTAAACAATACAGCATTAATCCTTATCCAATTAAGTATCTTAAATACATTGTTGATTTAATATAGATCAATGACTGTTTACAGCATATAATTTAAATGAGCTTTTTTGAAAATATCACAGATTTAAAATGCCGCGAGGAGGACATCGAGTGACTGAGTTCATTGAGTGACATGGGCTATATATTTTATAACTGTGCGAAGCCGGAGCGGTCTGCTAGTAGGAACATAAAATCCCGTTTTTCCTTTGGGACCATCAAAAGTCTCGGTTATAACTAGTATTGATAATTAGATTAAAATTCTGTAATTAGATTGACAAAAAAATTACATAATTAACGCCTACAAAAAAACAAAAACAAATATATAAATATTTCCGTTTTCTTTTCAAACAATTTTAGTAGAAATCCCCAAATCGTTGATGTTGAAATGGTACAAACACACAAATAAAAAAAATTCGCCTTTATAATATTAGTACATAAATTATTTTTAGAAAAACTAAAAAGGGGGGAAGCAGAACAATTTTCACACGAATGAATCGAACTCCTGACCCGACTATAATAACAGTCAATTAATTCACCCCACACATACATTTTAAACAAGGCCAGCATTTGCAATAGTTTTTGGGTGTATTTCGCAAAAAAATTGACATATGTTTTACCGGTTTATAGGCGATTCCAAATTTATTGCACTGGAGTGGGACTTAATACAAACTCATTTATAAAACATATATAGTTTTGTTTGGACGATACATCGATGACTTTACATACTATTTTAGATATTTCTACTATGTATGCATAGGCACAGCAAAATTGTACAAGTTATATCTATCTTAAACTACCGGTATCCGGATGAGTAGAATAGACCAACCTCATTTCTTACCGAGGTGTCGTAAAAGGCGACTAAGGTAAATTGACCCACCGTGTGGTATCCGGTTTAGTAGAATAGACCACCCTCTCTCTTACCGAGGTGTCGTAAAATACGACTGAGGTAAGTTGACGTCAGGCAGGCGGCCGGTCTTAAAAACGCAGCCAAATCATGTGACAGCATGTTTATAACATGTTGTGCCGACCCCACTTAGAGTGGGATAAGGGCAGGAAGATGATGATATCTATCTTAAACTACTTACACGCTAGGACTATACAAATCATGCCCACGTGGTCACAAGGATGCTGGCAGCGTTTCCGCAATGAATCGCTAAGCTGATTCTTTGTGCGAAAAAGGAACCAGCCCTCTTGTCACCTGAAGAGGCAATTAACCGAGGTGTTAAAACGGATAACTTTTTTTTTTTACTTTGACTCCATGGCCCTAGGTCAGTGTGTGAAGGTGAAAGTGTGCCGCCAATTCGCAAATATATAATAATGTTAATATTATTAAATTATATCATTTAAAAAGAAAAATATTTTTATTATTAGCTTGTAATTAATCCCTTAATAAATGTTTAGTTATTATTGTAGTATATATTAGTTTATTTCGTATATTTAATTTTTTTGTCATAAACTATTTATGCAGTGTGTTGTTGTAAGTAAATAATTTTTATCGTTTTCTTTGTGTGCCGCCAAATTTTGCAATCGTTAAATATGTGCCGCAACAATAAAAAAGGTTGAGAATCACTGCCCTAGGGTCTCAACTGCAAACGACACAAATATATAACTCTCGATGAGAGATGCATACTTCCGACGTTTGCCATATTCGGCAATTTCCGCCGCAGCTCCAGGTCTTGACACTGTTTCCTTGATCTGGGACGAGGTCAATGTATCAACGCATGTTGCGTCCCACATTAGTGCCCGTCCCTCTTAAAAAAAAACCAGCGTCAAGCCGTCTGGTCTCTTGCCATCATCCCGACATAGCCCCGAAGGCTCGAGAAGAGCAGGAATGTCGATGGTGGCAAGAGGTCTTTTGATGGTAATATTAACAGACCCATGACGCAAAAGCCTACCAGAGCTCCTGTGGTATGAAAGCCCGTGTATGCCAAAAGTGTCTACCTCTTTTCCACATGGACATCGGTGTCCTTAAGCACAATGTGGTTCCCAATCTGAGACCTAAAGCTTTCTAAACTTTCGTTATCTAATAGTGAATTAAGATTTTTATAAGATAATAGCGTAATCCTAAATGGGTGGATTAAAAATGAGAAAATACCTGGGTTCAAATCCTACATGTCGCTGACTCTTTTCTTTCTTTTTATTTTTTTAATATCTTCTAATAAAATAAAGCAAGGCTCAGTTAACTACGTACTGTCATTATTACGGTAAATCGATATAATACGAAATTGCTCAATTACAACACTAGTAATAAACATCTAAATTATTACACGTACATATATTTAAATGTGATCTATTTTAATTATCATTTATTAACTTTAAATTACAAACTAAAAACGTATTTGTTTTTCTAATTTGTGTTCACAACTTGCTCGTGTGGATTAAGCGAGAACATAGACGTCATGGAGTCGAAATTATAGTTAAAAAAATTATTTTATAAGTTTTTATTAAAATTTTAACCTTCATCATAATAAGGAAAAAGTTGACCTTTGTATAAGGTTTTTTTATGGTACATAAATAAAAATAAATAAATAATAAAGACCGTCTTGAAAATAAACAGTTTCCTATCATTTTTACATTTTTGTTGGAAATAAATAAAAGAAGTTTTATTTATTTACAAGTAAATGCTTAGTTTTTATTGAAGATTTTTCAATGATAAAATTGATTACACTTAAGGCGTCTTATTATTTTAGTTTTTTGGATAATTATTTATTCTCATACACGTCGTCATAAGATTCGCTTAGCGAGTTATGGGTTAGAGTTTTGGGGGATAAAATCATAAATGATGTTCACAGAAGACTGTAAATATCCTATAGGATCAAAAGAAGAAGTATAAATAGGACGGTATAAAAATATAATGGGGACATGTACGGTTCAAAAAAATGTACATTCGAGTAAATTTTATTTTGAATCGATTTATTTAAAAGATTTTTGACTGAACCGTGATATAAAGAAATAGGACGAGTTTCTTAGTGCCTTTTCTCGGTAACAGCATGGCAAATCTTCTACTACAATAGCATAACTATGTTTGAAGATACAATAAATTGCTTTTATACGGCCTGTTTAAGAATTATTCAAATAGGATGAGATATTGAGGTGATACGGCCCAGTGGTCTGGGAATACGCAATAAAATATAAAATAAGATAACAGTTATACTACATTAATTACGGTAATTGTGTTTCGGTTATAAATATGCTTGTAAACACTAGCTGCTATAAATTATCTATACAAAAAAAAATAAAAAAAAGCTCTAAACACATTATTAACATTCATTACCGCGATAATAATAAATAAAATTAACATATAAAGTTTTTTTATACATGTAAAGTTTTTTTATTTACTTTATTTTATATCTTTGCTATTTTACAACAGACTGTCTATCTGTTATATTTACATGACTAATCTGGAATGGTTTTATCCTGTTTTTCCATTAACAATAGGAAAAAACACATTACATAATTGAGGATTATTTTAAGTTGACTTGAACGAAGTTTTTGGTACATTAGTTTATATTTTTGAAAAATATCGACACCAAATTCGACGTTGAAACATAGCAGCCTTGAGCGAATTAAAAACAAAAAAAGTTTTGTGAGGCGTGGTGTTATGCGACTTAATTGTGTGGAAAAATATTGTGAGGCGCTTTATGCTATCTTTTAAAAAAACGGATGCCTGTAAAGTCGGTTTTACGGGCAAAGATTTTACGTGACAACGTCTTTTTAAATGTGATGGATTGAAGTGGGAGAGAGACGCAAGGCATTCGCCAGTCCGGCGGGCCTCTCTTTCGTTCGGTGACTCATCGTAACAGACGTGAGTGGGCGTTACACTTTGTCATGAGTGACTCCAAGCTGCAACCTAATTTAAGACGTTGTCACGTCAAAAATTCAATAAAAATGAGATAAATTTATTAAATCATGTTCAAATGCAAATCAAAGTTTGCTTTAAACCTTTCCGGTCAAAATTGAGGTAAAAAAGTGGTTTCATACAAACAAGAATACATACAGGTGAAATTAAACTAAACTTATTAGTTTCACCTGTATATACCAGTTTATTATAAAGCGTGAAAAAAATATAACTAAGGCTACTCTATACAACTCCATGTTCAAAATTACTGCATACATTCGGGCATTACTCATTGCCGCCCGTCGATTTTGTTGATTTATTCAAAGTAGTATCAAACGAGTATGCCTTTGATATCTTACCGATACAAATTGTATTCGTACACCTTTATCTACATTTAAATATGAACCGTAACACTTGTTACTTTAAGTTCAAAATTAATTGTCGGTAAAATATATATCGATAAATCAATGACCGATTATTTCTATAAATTGTAACTCGATTAAGTTATAATCTATAGTTCGGGATAGGTTTTATTTAGATGTGGGATATTGTCTATGATACTAATTTATAGGTTGAGCGTAGATTATACATATAGTTTGTGACAATCTGGATTTTCGGTAGAGATTTAAAAAGTATTTTTATGTACAGAATTATTTTCAAGAGGAGAATAAAGAGAAAAGAAATATACTGAAAGAGGATAAAAAGAAGCACTGGGTTCCTCCTCTCTTATTCATCTTAGTGTGATGTTATATAATCTATAGCAGTGTTTCCCAACGTGGGGCCCACGACCCACAGGGGGGCAATTTGATGGTTAAGGGGGGGACAACTCGACACGAGTTTAAGCCTTTTGCACTGGGCCATTTAAGTGCAATGCTAGATTTCGGTACCAAATATAACAAAAAAAAAATGTATGTTACTTAAGGGGGCAAAATAATTTTTAAAGTGGGGCATGGGCCAAAAAAGGTCGGGAAACACTGATCTATAGCCTTCCTCGATAAATGGACTATTTTATATTCAAAGAATTTTCAAATCGGTTTAGTTGTTCCTGAGATTAGCGTGTTCAAACAATCAAACTAACAAACAAATAAATTCTTCAGATTTATATATTAGTTTACATAGCCGCCATAAATTACTATGGCGATTCCCAAGAAGTAATAAATTCATTAGTTTTTGCCGACTTTAACGGTGCAGTACAACTCTCAGCAATAAACTCAGTGAGGTGTATCAATGCAAAATATTTAATTTTTTTATATCTCTTGCACTTCCCAGTATGTATCTTTAATTGCCAGACTCGAAAACCGACAAATTGTTATTAAAAGGCTCCCTCGGCGGGAATCGAACCCGTTAACCGTGTAGCTGAAGGGTCTACCGGGACATTTCGTTTACTATAAAAGTAAACGAAAGTAATGAGAATATTATTTTCATTATATTATGGACCTCCGCAAAGTAACGCCTAATTCTATAAATTATATAAAAGTAAAGTAAAGTAACGGCCTGTTACTATGCCACTGCTGGGCATATATATAGGCCTCTTCTCTCAATTTTTAAAAAAAAAAAAGATTGGAGCTGAGACCACCACGCTGCTCCACTGCGGATTGGTAGGTTACACATATCCCCAGAATTCTTTAGAGATGTGTTGGGTTTCCACGATGTTTTTTTTCACTAAAAAGCGTGTGATAAATTGCAATTATCAATTAGACACATAAATTTTAGCAGAAAAACTCATTTGTGTCTGCCCGGGTTTGAACTCATGACCCTTTTGAAAGAATCGCACGGTCTCACATCTGGATTATCTTCTTCTTCTTTGTCAACCGATGGACGTCCACTGCTGGACATAGGTCTCTTCACAGGATCTCCATACCACACGATCTTGTGCCGCTTGGACCCAGCGGCTCCCCATGACCTTTTTCAGGTCGTCAGTCCATCTCGTGGGGGGTCTACCGACACTGCGTTTGGATTATCACAGCTCTTATATTATTTTATTATTATAATAGTTGTGCTTGCGGCTTCGCCCGCGTAAAAATCAGTGTAGAATCACTGATTTTCACTAATTTTGATCATAAAAGTAGTTATTCTGAGTTAACTATAAGAGATAGATACATAGTGTTGCAGACTTTTTTATATAATTTTTGTAGATCTACAATTTCCTAGTACATTATTTTAGTGTATCTATGTTGGTTTACGCAGAAAACGCGACTAATGTTGCAGACGAGTTTTTTTTACAACCTAAATGCAATTTACATAAAACCTTAATGCACTAACTTATACCCTCCGGAATAAATGTACTATCTTTCAGTAAAAACCGTACAAAAATCAGTTCAGTAGATTAAGAGAATATCAATCACATATAGACAGACAGCTTTTAAGGATTTTGATTTATAATGAGTACTACCTAGTTGACAAAGCCTTAATTGGTAATTTTTTTACAAAATAAAAAAAAGAATTTCCAAAAAAAAGAAAAAATAATAGGGTAGATGGGGCTCATTCCTAGGTATTTTCATTTCTCGCGACCACCCGTTCTCCGAATAAGCTACGCTGACTTGACATTTAGTATACAATAGACAAGCAGGAACCGACATAAGCTTGCGGCTCCTGCTTTGCGCCTTGCAAAAGTGCGTAAGTCGTTTGTGGGTTTTGGTATAAGATTCTATAATAAAATTCCGCAATCAATTTCATCTTTGCCATTACAGCGTAAAAACACTGTTAAAAAGAGGCTGATACAGAAAGCCAACTATACTCTTGAAGATTATTTAGAAGATAAGAATGTGTGGATATAGCTCTCTTTGAACCTGTACAAGACAGTAACGATTTAAATTCAAATTCAAATTCAAAATATGCTTTATTCAAATAAACTTGTAAACAAGTGCATTTGAATCGTCAACTCTACTGCTGGTTCGGTAAGCTGTTCCTACCGAGAAGAGCCAGCAAGAAACTCGGCGGTTGCTCTTTTAAACATATAATTCTTAATACTATTTACATTCAGTCGTTACTGTCTTGTACAGTAACGACTGAATGTGACGGATTACTTCGTTGCGAATACGATCCCTCAGGGAAACCCCGAGCATAGCTCGCTGAGCGACTTTAAGCTTGTGGACCGCCTTAACTGTTAGTGTCCACGTTTCGGCACCGTAAGTCAAGACAGGTAGAAACACTGGTTGAATACTTTAGTCTTTAGACTCTGTGGGATGGATGATGAGAAAACTCGATGTAGTTTTCAGAATGCTGCCCAATCTAGCTGTATTCCTCTCATAATCTCACACTAGTAACATTCACATTAGAATAGGTGCACTCTTATTCGAGAGTTCATTGCCCTCAACTATTAAACGTTTACAAAACGAAACTATTGCAGCGCATTGAGGGCGGCAAAACAAAAGTGATTCACATATTTAAGTGTAATTTCATCTACTAACGAATATTTAATCGGTGCGATTCAATCTTGGCATTCGAACTTAACTCTGGCTTTAACTGCCACTATTTAACCTTCTAGTAACCTCCGAATTTGGAAAATGCAATGGAATCCGTTAAAGTTATTAGTGTTTAACTTTTAACACATTATTGAGTCGTGTAAAACCTTTTTTTACGTTAATTCATACTAATATTAAGCTGAAGACTTTGTTTGTTTGATTGTTTGAACGTGTTAATCTCAGGAACTACTGAACCGATTTGAAAAACTATTTGCATAAGATAATCCATTTATTGATTTTATATATTTATGTTTGTTAAATATATCATCAATAGTTTCCGCAGCGTATACAGATTTTTATGACTAATTTTTACACCTTGTTACATCTTTATTACGGACCCCCATTTTTTTAAGTAATATAGCCTATGTTGCTCAGTAAAGATGCAGCTTTCCAATTGTGGAAGAATTTTTGAAATCGGTTCAGTAGTTTTTGGGTGAAAACATTACAAACATACATACAAATTTTTCTATATATTCTAAAAAAAAAATATAATATTAGTATAGACCATAAGAAGTTGCTTCTTATGCTGACATTTGAGATACGCTGATGTATAAATCAGGTGCATGCGTTTTATACAATAACTCATATCTAGGTAGTGTTTTAGGGTTTGAACTCGTGACGTGTTAAGTGTCAGATGGTCGTACCATATCATAAGGAAACATATCGTAACAGAAGGAAAAGGACAAGAATTGAAGAAGAAAGAAGGACAAGAATTGAAGAAGAAAGAGAATACATTACAGGGTAATATAGAGAAAAAGAAACAGTTTATATAAATTTATCTATTTAATCTATTGATTACGTTTGGTAAAATAAATAGATGAAAAGATACTACTAATATATAATTACTTAAGATAAATATTTTTAGTATCGAAAGGGAAAGAGATTCGCGGATTGATACTGGTAAATCATTCCACAGATTATAACTTTTTTATAAATAAATAAATATATGGGACACTTACACACACGGTCGTCCGTCCCCAAAGTAAGTAACTTAATACTTGTGTTATGGTAGACAGACAACTGATGAATATATACTTGTATAATTTTTAAATACAAATATACACCCAAACTTGAAGACTTACAAATTCATTTATAGAAAATCATTCTATAGTATTCTTCAGAATGTAATATTAAAACATGTTCCTATGACTAAGATCCCGCGTAAATCCTATCCAATATGGTTTAATTCTAAATTAATATATCTGCTGAAAAAGAAATATAAAACTCATGCTAAATTTAAAAAATTTAAAAACCCATTGGATAAAATAGAATTTGATTTCCTACGTAAAGATTGTGCACACCTAATGACGGCGTGTTACAATAAGTACATTGCCTCTTTAGAAACCGAAATTAGAAAACACCCTGAGTTTATTTACAACTATCTCAAAAATCTTCAAAAAAATAATTCAAAATATCCACTAATAATGGAATTAGATGACAAGAAAAGTGAAAATGCTAAGGAAATCTGTAACTTCTTTGCCCGGCATTTCTCAGCGGAGTTTGATAATCAACAATGCGACTATAAGAATACCATGACTGCTTCGTTGTCTTTCGTAGACGAACTTAGTGAAATTAAAATTACTCAAAATGAAGTACTAAATAAATTAAAGGGTCTCAAAGCTAAAAAAGGTTGTGGCCCGGATGATATTCCACCGATATTCCTGATAAAGTGCGCTGAAATAATAGCCATACCTCTCACTATAATTTTTAACTCTTCTTTAAAATACGGAGTTTTTCCTGAAACATGGAAGGAAGCCCGAATAGTACCAATTTTTAAGAGTGGAAAAACTGAATCGGTAACAAACTATAGGCCTATATCTATTCTGTCCAAAATGTCGGCTATTTTTGAGTCGCTTGTCTACACAAAATTATTTGACCATGTAAAACACCACTTATCTAATAATCAGCATGGATTTATTCCAAAAAGGTCCACGAGTACAAACCTTGTCAGTTACATGAGTTATGTTACACCACTTGTAGATCAAAATTTGCAGGTTGATACTATATATACTGACCTTTCTAAGGCCTTCGATAAAGTCGACCATCAACTATTAATTAATAAACTAAAGGCATGTGGAATTAATGGTTCCTTCTTGAAATGGTGTACATCTTACTTGTCTAACCGTATGTGTAGAGTTGCAATGGATGGTGAACTTTCAGAACCGTACAAAGTATCGTCCGGTGTTCCTCAGGGCTCTAATTTAGGCCCACTATTTTTTAACATTTTTATTAATGACATTAATAATATATTCAGACATTCTAAAATTTTTATGTACGCTGATGACTTAAAACTGGCAAGAGTGATTAGAGACAAGAGTGATTCTGACTTATTGCAACAAGATCTGATTAACCTTACACAATGGTGTAAAACGAATAGAATGAACCTCAACTTATCTAAGTGCTATCATATGAAACTAACGCGGAAGAGAAACATAATTTCAACATCATATATAATTCAAGATACACCTGTAAATGAAGTATCTGAAATGAGAGATCTTGGTGTTGTTATTGATACGAAGTTAAACTTTAAAAACCACATCAATAATATTTTAAAATCAGCATATGCTGCACTTGGCTTTATTTTGCGATGTTCTAGGGAATTTAAACAATCTGATACTGTAATATGTCTTTATAATAGTCTTGTCCGCAGTAAATTAGAGTATTGTTCAACCGTCTGGTCTCCGGCGTACAAAGTAGATACATTTAGAATCGAACGTGTACAAAAAAAAATTACGCGTCACCTAGCATTTAGAATGAAACTCCCTAAAACATTTACATACCTAGAAAGATTAAACCGTTTAAAAATGCTTTCACTTGAGAATAGACGAATCCTTTTAGATATGACATTTCTCTACAAAGTATTTAATAATAAAATTGACTGTGAAACAATTATTAGTAAAGTTGGCATAAACGTTCCTTTTAGGGTACCCCGTAATCCGCGTCCTCTGTTCAGCGTAGGCAAGCACCGAACTAATCTAGGCAAAAATGCGCCAATACCGCGACTTCTAGCAGAATACAATGATCTTACAAAGACGTCTGGTTCAATAGACATTGCTCATGACTCAATTGGCCGCTTTAAAAACTCAATAAGTAAGACTTTAGTAAATGTCCTTTAATGTAAAATTTTAATACAAATTTTAAATATATTATATTTATTTTTATTACTATTGTAGTCTAATTATTATTGTTATTATTATTGTTACTCGCTATTTTGACATTTATCTCTGACTATTGTAATGACATATTTTTATATATTGACTTTCGAAATTCTAATATGTTGACAATTTTATAAGGATCATAATGTACTGTATTTTTGAGCATGCTGTGTCCACTTATAAATAGGGTAGCATTAGACTTTTAGAATGTAAATTAGTAATTAAGCTAATAAAAAATGTATACTCTGTTGGCGGACCTAATAAAATAAATAAATAAATAAATAAATAAAATGTATGGCCCTCGGCGGGAATCGAACCCGAACCACGGGGAGCTGAAGGCAGGGTCACTACCCACTGCTCCAACGAGCCACCTATCATATTTAATTCAATTCAATTCAAATAATTCTTTATTCAAATTGGTCTTTACAAGCACTTTCGAATCGTCAAACCACAATGAAGCTACCACTGGTTCGGAAAGGTGCTCTTACCGAGAAGAACCAGCAAGAAACTCGGCGGTCACTCTTTTCAAAATTGAGTTTTACAATAATGGCTTAATTAAGAACAAATTAAAAAATTCACAATATAATCTAGTGCGTAGCTGGTCGCAATTTAAAACCAAGCTTTCTTATCATCATAGCGTTGTATGGTAAAATATGTTCATAAGGTTGTCGTACAAAGATGTTGCGTGCTATCTGAGGAGCGTTATCGGGAACAATTATAGGTGCAAGCCATTGACCAAGTCATGAATGGGTGTCGTGCTGACATGCGACCACGCCAACGAAAACGAATCTTGGCAACACGTCACGACAAGGGCCTGAACACAACACCATCCGTGTTTATCATCACTTGGCGCGATCGTTTTATCACTTTACGGCATACCGTATCAAATTCAAATTCAAAACATTCTTTATTTAAATAAACTTGTAAACAAGTGCTTTTGAATCGTCAATTCTACTGCAGGTTCGGAAAGCTGTCCCTACCGAGAAGAGCCAGCAAGAAACTCAACGGTTGCTCTTTTTAAAAAATACAATTTTTAATACTAGTTACCTTATCTTTTCCTAGGTCGAACAATATCTATGTCCACGCATTCTTATCTAAATAATCCTCAATAGTATAGTAGGCGTTCTGTATCAGCCTCTCCTTAATAGTGTTTTTAAACAGCTGTAATGGTTAAGCTAAAATTGATTGTGGAATTTTATTATAGAATCTTATACCCAAACCCACAAACGACTTACGTACTTTTTCAAGGCGCAAAGCAGGGTCCGCAAGCTTATGTCGGTTCCTACTTTGTCTATTATATACATCACCTATTGTTTTATAATCCTTTGTATTTTTATATACAAAAATTAAATTACTTAAAATATACTGTGAAGCAAATGTAAGAATACCAATTTCCTTAAACTTCTCTCGCAGGGAGTCACGCGGACTTAAATTGTCCACGTATATTATATCAAAGACGTTATTTACCTTTAAAAACGCGGATCATGTTGAAATTTTTGTATCACATATATACCCTTTGTAAGTTATAAAAGACTCTAAAGGTTAATTTTTTAACGCTGAATTTCCCTGGCCTCCAATTAACACTTTGGGACCTAAATGCCTATCGTTTTACCCTTTAATAGCTATATGGATAGATTGAGTTCTTCTACAATAAAAAAAGACACGTTACATTTGCTAAAGTAGGAACCGATGTAAGGTAAGTGGTTTGTAGGTTTGGCTATAAGATTTTATAATAAAATTCCGCAAGCAATTTAAGACTTCCCATTACGGCAGTTAAAAAAACTGTTAAAGGGAGGTTGTTACAGAAACCCTCCTACACTGCTGATTATATACACGGTAAAAATGCGTGGATATAGCTCTTAGACACTACACAAGACAAATTACTTAAAATGTCTAGTTATTATAATTATATTTTGAAAAGAGCAACCGCCGAGTTTCTTGCTGGCTCTTCTCAATAGGAACAGCTTTCCGAACCAGCAATAGAGTTGACGATTGAAAAGCACTTGTTTGCAAGTTTACTTGAAAAAATAATATATTGAATAATGAAAATCATGTGACAACATGTTTAAAATAATTTGCCGACCCTACTTAGAGTGGAATAAGAACAAGGGATGATGATGACTTAGTACTTACGTCGTACCGAAACGCTACTAAAGAGAGATCAACGCATATTGCATTAATGATGGAAGTTAAACGCTTAAGATAGTGTGAACTAAGACGTGGGTACACTTAATTTGTAAATAGATATATTATCAGCATCGTCATCAACAACCTGCTCCTGTCATCACTTGGACATAGCCCGATAGGCCATTGACCTGAGCTCAGCTCAATAAATATATAAAATACTAAGAAGTTCAACATTCATCATCTTCCTGCCCTTATCCCACTCTAAGTGTGGTCGGCACAACATTGTCGTCACATGCTGTCACGTGATTTGGCTACGTATTTTACTTTTCTTTTTTTTTTTTTATGTCAGGAAAACCCATTATGGGTCGTCACCGCCCGACGGGTACGAGCGGCGGGTATGTCGGACTCTCACCGACTAAAAACCTGACAGTGCTCCACCACGCTGCTGGTGGCGGGGACAGGGTACCTATGAAGACATTGCCCCCCATCCCCGCCAGCAGCAGCTCTGTACCCCGGAGAGCGCCACCTCCGGGTCGGGGCCTCTCTAAAAGTGGCCCCTCCCTCCGCTAATCGATGCATCGGGAGCACCAGATGCATCGACCGCCTCGGGGACCTAACTCCAGCGAGCGTCCGATAAACCCCGTTCGGATCGCTCGGAGGTCCCCGTTAGGGCGGCATGCGACGGATTTCGGCGAGTCGCCTGCGCCCCGCTCGCCTGCGGCGGATTGGATCCAAGGACTCGACTTCCCGGATCCGCCCCGCCGCCTCCTTCCGCGAGATGATAACGTCCTCGCAGAAGGAGGCCATCGCTGCCCACGATCGCTCCCTGTCCACCATGGCACGAACCACAGTGGGCAGGGAGAGATCGTGCCCCACCTGTGCCACGAGTTCTGCCCGCTGAACCGCCCAAGCTGGACAGTCTACGAGCGTGTGCAGCGCCGTGTCAAAGTCGGCGCCGCACTCGTGGCACTCACCAGTCGCTTCGCGCTGGGCCACCTTCCACAGATACCATCCAAAACAACCATGTCCGGAAAGCACCTGTGTCAGGCGGAAGGTGAGGACCCCATGCCTCCTGGCGACCCAGCCCTGGAGAATGGGCTGGATGGCCGAAATCGTCCAGGCTCCTGCACTGGGCGATTCAAACCACCGCCTCCACTAGCGGAGGAGCTCCTCCTGAGTTACCCTCCGCCAGTCCACCTCTACCACCGCTGAGTATTTTACGACCGGTCGCCTGCCTGACATCAACTTACCTTTGTCGTATTTTACGACACCTCGGTAAGAAATGATGGTGGTCTATTCTACTCAGCCGGATAACACACGGCATTAAAACACTACTACTAGAAGTTGGTATAAATTCAAAACGTTGATCCAAAACATTGGTCGCCACGACCTTACCCTCGGTGCATTGACCCTGCTAATACATTTATAATTACACCGCACAGGGCGAACGCGTGTAAACACAGGGTATGTGACGTAGGCCGGTTACGTTCATCTCGTGCCCCGAGTGCGGTAACAAAAACAGTTAAATGACTATTGTAGGTTACACGCGTCTAAAGCCATGTATAGACGATCAAACATGGCTCGGCAGAACCGATTCTATGAGCTACACGCATAGAGTTTTTATACTAGAGTAGGGAGATCCCGTGAAGAGACCTATGTCCAACAGTGGACGTCAATTTTTTTTATTTCAGATCAAATACATTATGTTATTAAAAATAATTTTACAAGTACAAATAATTGTTGAGCTTGACACGATAACACTCCAAGATATAATCTTAACATGCAGTATTAAATAAAAACTACTCGAACGGATTACATTAAAAAAATAATTAAAATAAATATATACAAAACAAATAAAAAATAAAAGATACCCCTTGACAAATTTTTTTAGGATACTACGGAAATGGCTAATTATTCCACAAAAAACTTCGATATTTGTACTATTAGCACAGTATTTATTATACAGACCATTGGTTGAAGGAGACAGAAAGAGAGAGAGAGAGAGAAGCAAGCTAAAATTTTTTCCTATTACACAATAAAGAGAAAGCAAATTAGACTGTAGTATACGAGAAGTATACGAATTTCATCTTCCTTCTTAATCTTTCTAGTGACACTATCACTTATAGGCTTGGCTATGATTCCCGAACTCTAGTATAATAATTCTATGACTGCACCCTAGCACCGAATCACATACATTTTACTATATGAACATGAGGCAATAAGAAATGATGGAATGGAGAACATTGTATTAAAACGGAACATTAATTAAACATATTCAACTTAAGTTCTACAAAAGTTATCATCAAGACTTGTCAAAAATAATACTAGAGACCTGATCCACAATATTATTATGGCAATGGTTTAATTCCGATTAATCAAATGAAACTGTTATTCACACGAACGAATTTGTTGAATATAAAGTGTGATATACTTAGCAATAGAACCAACCAAAAAATAATAATTTACGGCGTACATAATCTGTGCGCTATACAATCGGATGCATTGAGAGTGAAAAACGTTCGTGGTTTGGCCGTACCATGTTCGGTCGTCTATCTATGCTTTAACAAACGCATAGTTAGATCAACAAAATAAGAAATATGGAATGTATGAAGCAAAAAACTGTTTTTCGGCTCAGTATTTGACATAACTAAATCGGTCAGGAGAAAATGGAGGAGAAAAATATGTTGTGCCCCACTTAGAATGGGATAACGGCACGAGAATGATGTATAGAACGCAGCTATAATCACGTCTTATTGTATCGGGTGAACCCGTACTTTTTCTTAAGGCTTGAAACTTGGCGGGCTGACCCGGTAAAATAAGGTATTAAAATCGGTCTTATACACTAAGTATAAAGGAGGTATTCACCTATTTAAGGTATATTAACCTTTTCCATTGAAAAATAATCAGTTACACCATCAGTTGATTCACCTAAATACCCACTACAATAGTACCAACATCCATTATTGTGTATAATTATGGCCAACATTAAAATGTTAATATATCAATTATTATCAGCTATTGTTTTGCATCGTGATGAATTCAAGAATAATTATTTTTTTTCTCGATAACTTAACGTTCTGTGTTAACTGCAACTTTGTTTACGCCAATTTAAGGATTTGATTACCTTTGACACATTTGCGATTTTGTCGTGGATTCTATCTCCTGCTGATGCTTCGCTTGCGGGGCGAAACGACTGTTGAGTTTGTGATAGTGACCGTATATAGTGCTTGTGTATTGTGGTGGCGGTGGTGGAGGTTTGTGCATGTGTTTATACGAATCCTGCATGTATCATGAAAACAGATTGTCCAATCTAGCATCATCTTCCTGCCCTTATCCCACTCTAAGTGGGGTCGGCACAACATGTTATAAACATGCTGTCACATGATTTGGCTGCGTTTTTACGACCGGCCGCCTGCCTGACGTCAACTTACTTCTGTCGTATTTTACGACACCTTGGTAAGAAAGAGGGTGGTCTATTCTACTAAACCGGATACCACACGGTGGGTCATCTTCCCTTAGTCGCCTTTTACGACACCTCGGTAAGAAATGAGGTTGGTCTATTCTACTCAGCCGGATACCACACGGCGGGTCGACTTACCTTAGTCGCCTTTTACGACACCTCGGTAAGAAAAGAGGGTGGTACTATTCTATTCAGCCGGATACCACACGGCGGAGATTGTCCAATCTAGCACTAGCATTATATATTTTTTTCTATTTTACTTCATCGCGGATTATAGCAAAATAATTTTATTTTTATTTTCGTTTAATGTCTCTTAATAGTGCAATATGTATTTTTCACACGAGAGTAAAACGGGATTTTTAATACTATATGTTTCCCTTGTGTATATGCCGGGAAAGCGTAGCGCCGAAATTTTTGAAAAAAAATTGTAACACTAATTTCTACGCGGGCGAAGTCTTTAGCACAGCTAGTATAAAATAATTTCGTCCAATGTTGTTTGAAATATCTTAAGTTAAAGTAAGTATATACTTTTCTGTGACTTTTCAATACCTCCTCAACAATCTATCGGAAAATTGCACAAAAAATGGCAACTCTAAACACAATAGACATGCGCGCAACCTTCGCCGAAGTTGGTACTTAATTGAATAATCGAACATGAGAATTTAGGACAAAGATGCTTATACTGCCTTATAAAAAAGGCAATTAAAATCAAACTCTTAACTATTGTAATTAAAATTAAAATTGCAAAAACACAAACAGCAGATACGACGTTACGGTTTCATAGCATTTATTTAAGACGTCATAAATCTTAAGTACTGCTCATTGAAAAGGAACTTAATTATAGCGTATTAAAGTTTATTTTTGTTTGAGTTAAGTAAATTATGTTCATACATCGCTGGGCATGTATGCCAAGCTAAATTAAGTATGCCAATATCATAAATGTTCGCGCTTCATCGCTCACAACCTTCACCAGAATAACTGTTTTCCGTCGATTTTTCATTCAATTTACACACATTTCTATTTCAGTCAAGGTCTATGATATGGGAAGCTGATTATGTTAATGCAAATAAAATCCCTTAATGGGTAAATTATAGTAATTGAGTAGATAGCTGTGTTGGTGTCATGGAATTATGGTTTAATTATTCCCATAAATTGTATACGTACTTAGAAATCTTGGTTAGTACTTCTATTTAATAATATGAGTCCTAGCCTTGCTTATTCCTGCCTTTCCTAGTCCTGCCTTTTTTTAAGAGATAATAGTTTAAAAATACAGAAAAAGAAAGAATAATTTTACTTAATTACTCCGCCCGTTCTCCACTGATTATAACGCTATTAAAACTTTACAAATGACAACAAAAATAGTATTTTGTATTCTATGTAAATTTTAACAGTTTTTCAATGCCTGAAAACAGCGATAGGACGACTTTTTTTTAAATAAAACCTAGCTTGATCCATTTATGGCCTCCGAAATCCTCTACATACTAAGGTTTATGAAAATATTTGGAAAAATACATTATTTTGACGATTCCTCTTTATTATTATCTAACTCATAATTGGAAATTGATCTAGCTAGGTTTTATAAAAAAAAAATCGTTTTATCCCTGTATTGGGCATTAAAACGATACAAACTTACATTGAATATATAAAAGACTATTTTTGCCGAAAACTGTCAAGTCAGTCTGTTTATCGCATGCTTTTCGGTGAAGGAAAACATAATGAACCTGCATATCTTTAAAGAATTCTAGGGAAATGTGTAACCTACCAATCCGCATTGGAGCAGCGTGGTCTTAGCTCCAATCTTTCTTATCAAAAACGGAGGCCTATGCCCAGCAGTGGGATAGTAACAGGATGGTACTTTTCTTACGTCAAATATTGTAATTTCCCATAAAATTACCTATTGAGTTACAACAGTTAATTCCGGTTTACCCTACGTCCTAGGTCACAGTAACAGTCGCTGATTGCTGCAATTCATTGCAATTGTCAACAATTGCGCCGGTTTGATTGTCGGATAACTAGTGGCGATCTGCGCTATTACGAACGCTTTATGGGAGTCTATGGTAATATTTACCAGAATGTTACTATGGGTTTGTCTGCACGCCGAAGAGTGTTTGAGTTCTTTGGTCACATCGCCAGAAAAGAAGAGAAAATCATGGTTACAGGATAGATTGACAAAAGTGATAATAAAATTATTTTGCTATAATCCGCGATGAAGTAAAATAGAAAATATATATAATGCTGAATGTAGAGTGGACAATCGATTTTCATACCTGATACATGCAGGATTCGTAAAAACACATGCACAAACCTCCACCATCGCTACTATGGATGGATTCTGGATCTTCGCAAAGTAAGCCCTAATTCTATAAATTATTTATGGATGTATATTTGTTAGTCTTTTGCGGCGAATCTGCTAAACCAATATCGATGAAATTTGGCACAATTATCCCTTATACACCGGAATAACATATATGCTATATAAATCCTGTTAATTCTACAGGAATAGGATGATACTTAAAAGCGCCATCTATTGTCAACCTATCGACAACGGCTCACGCGATCGAAGTCGCTGGTAAAAGCTAGTATGATATAAGTGCAGTATTTAAACTCTTTTTTTTTTACTGGCTCGATAGCGCAGATGGCAGTAATCGTGGTGGCAGTGCAATCTCAATGGATCGCGGCTTCGATTCCCGCGTAGAGCCAACATTATCTAATATCAATGTGTTGGTTCTTTAAGTAAAAAAATCTTTTGATATAATAAAATAATAGATTAATTAACCGAGGACGCCGTGTGGTATCCGGCTGAGTAGAATAAACCAAACTCATTTCTTACCGAGGTGTCGTAAAAGGCGACTAAGGTAAGTTGACCCACCGTGTGGTATCCGATTCAGTAGAATAGACCACCCTCTTTCTTACCGAAGTGTCGTAAAATACGACTGAGGTAAGTTGACGTCAGGCAGGGTGCTAGTCGTAAAAACGCAGCTAAGTCATGTGATAGCATGTTTATAACATGTTGTGCTGACCCCACTTAGAGTGGGATAAGGGCAGGAAGAAGATGATGAATTAACCGAGAACAATTTTCCAAGCGATATGTTTCCTTATTTACCTTAATGACAAGGAATGTAGGAAAACTATTATTTCATGTATTTCATTGTCAATCTAACCACATTTTCTAAGAAATAATTAATCATCGGGAAATGAATTTTATGATTACAATAAATTTCACAACCTTCATAAACCTTGGTATAAAGTATGGTCATTTATTTTAGCTTCTTTTTTAAGAAATATATGGGACAATTTCAAACGTCATGTGCTATCCGGCTGAGTAGAATTAACCCGTCATTTCTTACCGAGGTGTCGTAAAAGGCGACTAAGGTAAGTTTTATTCAGCTGAGTTGAATAGACCACCCTTATTTTTCAAACTCTTCAGCTTTATATATTGATATTGGCATATTGGCTTATGGTGGAAAATGGTGTCAGTGATCTTGCCTTCAGCTGCAAGGATCGCAGGTTCGATTCCCGCTAAGTTAATAAACCGTGAAAGCGTATAAGCTAGACTTTCGTATTTATAGTAATATATAAAGCTGAAGAGTTTGTTTGATTGTTTGTTTGTTTGAACGCGCTTATCTCAGGAACTACTGCACCGGTTTGAAAAATTCTTTCAGTGTAAGATAGTCCATTTATTGAGAAAGGCTATGTATAAATATTATTACGCTCAAATGAATAGGTGAGCAGCGGCAATAAAATATATTGCAAAAATAGCAAAATTTAAAGCTTTCCTTGCGTTAACTAAGTAAACGGTGATAGTTATTCAAAAATCATGTATCACAAAATTATTCCTCTCTAAAAGTTCTAAATAAAAGTCCGCAACAGCATACGTCTAGCTAGTATAGAGGCTGCTACAGAAAGCCTACTATACTCTTAAAGATTATTTAGAAAATTAGAATGTGTGGATATAGCTCTCTTTGAACCTGTACAAGACAGTAATGACTTAATGTAAATAGTATTAAGAATTTTATTCTTAAAAGAACCAACCGCCGAGTTTCTTGCTGGCTCTTCTCGGTAGGAACAGCTTATGAACCAGCAGTAGAGTTGACGATACAAAAGCACTTGCTTACAAGTTTATTTGAATAAAGAATATTTTTAATTTGAATTTGTTTTGAATTTAAAGTAAAAAAACGGCTGCCTGAAAAGTCGGTTTTACGGTTTTTACGGTACGGTTTTTTCTCAGTAGAATATTTATTTATATGAATATTATTGAATTGCACAATAGGAACAAGGAATTGAATGAAAATAAGAATTGCACAAATTTTAACTATAGAAATTTATTTTGTTTACCAGAGACACGAGCACGCACCGATTCAACGCGCCTAATTCTCTAGTGCTGCGCGCGCGGCGGACCCATCATGTTTGAGTGGGAGAGAGACGCAAGGCATTCGCCAGTCCGGTTTCTCTTTCGTTCGGTGACTCATCGTTACAGTCGTGAGCGGCCGTTACACTTTTTTCTTGAGTGACTCCAAGCCGCAACCTAATTTAAGACGTTGTCACGTCAAAAAAGTTACGGGTTCAATTCTTCCACGCGGGCGGAGCCGCTGGCGATTGTTAGTTTATTATATTAGTATGCTTACACGCACAGACATACAATCTTGTTTAGATGGCGTCATTACGTATCATGTCCCGGGGCGACCTTAATAGTATTTTAATGGCGACTCAGCCGGGACCGACATCTCATTCATATCTGAATTTCTTTTGTATCAAGTACTAACAAATGACTCGAAATTTCCACATAATATTCGGACCAAACGCTACCGACTTAATTTTGATACTTTATCATCATCTTCCTGCCCTTATCCCACTCTAAGTGGGGTCGGCACAACATGCTATAAACATGTTGTTACATGATTTGGCTGTTTTAACGACCAGCCGCCTGTCTGACATCAACTTACCTTAATCGTATTTTACGACACCTCGGTAATAGAGAGGGTGGTCTATTCTACTAAACCGGATACCACACGGTGAGTCAACTTACCTTAGTCGCCTTTTACGACACCTCGGTAAGAAATGAGGTTGGTCTATTCTACTCAGCCGCACACCACACGGCGGGTCGTTTTAACTTAGTCGCCGTTTACGACACTTCGGTAAGAAATGAGCGTGGTACTATTCTATTCAGCCGGATACCACACGGCGTTTTTGATACTTTATCATCATTTTTTGAAATTCTTCTCCTTATACTAGTCTATAGTTGCCTGTGAGAGAAGTTAAACGAAATAGGTTTTCTTAGATTTGCAGCACAGTATATTTTATGCTATTAAAATTAATATAAAGACTTAGTACCTAGAACAGACCAGGCCTTACTCGGTAATTTTTTATAAAATAAAAAAAGAAACTTAAAAAAAAAAGAATATAAATAATAGTGAATGTGGGACTCGATCCAAGGTATTTTCATTTCTCACGATAACCCGTTTCCCGAATAAGCTACGCTAACTTGACAATTAGTGGCAAAAATAGTGTTTTATATTCAATATAAATTTTAATATTTTTTTAATGCCCAAAAACAGGGATAACGTTTTTTTATATCAAAACTTAAGTATATATATATATATATACATATATATATATACATTTAAATATTAAAGATAAAACGTTAGGTGATGTATATAATAAATAAAGTAGGAATCGACATAGCTTGCGGCTCCTGCTTTGCGCCTTGGAAAAGAACGTAAGCCGTTTGTGGGTTTGGGTATAAGATAATATAATAAAATTCCGCGATCAAATTAAGTTTGTCATAACATCAGTTTAAAAACACTGTTACTTAATTTAAACCTTTCTGTAGACTGGTCTAATATGGATTGCGGAATTTCATTGTAAAAGTGAACACCAACGAATGAAGCTATCTTTATTATATATACAATTAATGTGCTATGATTCACCACTAATCGGATTTCCACACCCCTAAAATGGTACACAATTCGGCACAATGCACCCCTCGGATCGTTGTCAGGACAAAGAGGCCCGTTTTGTGTTGTGACAGGAGTCAATAACGCAGCAGGGGGTTCGACTTACCTGTAACGACACAATTGTGCGGCCAATATTGGCGCCCTAGATGTCTTATA
The DNA here is from genome assembly GCA_947086495.1 of Morpho achilles. Classification (NCBI taxonomy): domain Eukaryota; kingdom Metazoa; phylum Arthropoda; class Insecta; order Lepidoptera; family Nymphalidae; genus Morpho; species Morpho achilles. The sequence goes on from CAMTZB010000005.1 coordinate 2,323,664, forward strand.
TGACCCGATGATCCAATCATCTTGACACTAGCAAATTTAAATAAATATATGGGACACTTACACACACGGTCGTCCGTCCCCAAAGAATGTAACTTACTTCTTGTATAATTTTAAATACATAATTGACTGGCTCGTTGGAGCAGTGGGTAGTGACTCTGCCTTCGGCTCCACGGGTCGCGGGTTCGATTCCCGCCGAGGACCAACATATTCTTTAAAATGAATTTGTCGGTCTTTGAGCCTGGGTGTATATTTGTATTTAATTATGTATTTAAAAACATATAAGTATATATTCACCAGTTGTCTGTCTACCATAACACAAGTATTAAGTTACTTACTTTGGAGACGGACGACCGTGTGTGTAAGTGTCCCATATATTTATTTATTTATTTATTTATAATATCTGGGTGAACGAGCCCTTTTCGTAAATTTTTTTAAAAGATATAAAAAAAAATTAAAAAAAAAAAATTATTGAAGAGGTTGGGCTTGAACCTAGGTATTTTCACCTCTCAAGACCACCCGTTCCCCAAATGAGCAGTCGTGGTTTGACATTTGATAGCGAAAATTGTCTTTTGAATTCAACATTAAGTTTAGCATTTTCCCAAAAATAGGGATAAAACAAGATATTTTAAATAAAATCCAGCTAGATCAAATTTTCTCCTCCAAAACCCCCTGTGGTCTATTCAACTCAGCTGGATAGGTACCACACGGCAGGTCAACTTAACTTAGTTTCCTTTTCCGACACCTCGTTAAGAAATGAGGTTGGTCTATTCTACTCAAACGGATACCACACGGCTTAAATCCCAAGTGTGTTTATAAGTAATTCAATAAGTGATAATTGTAAACTAGAAAACTTATTGCAATATCCATACACCATCACTACACCACATTATATTTCACAATTTTTAAAGTTACTCAGTACTTAAAATTTTCTGTTCACTGTAGAATTCTACTAAAGACTCATCATCATCATCTTCCTGCCCTTATCCCACTCTAAGTGGGGTCGGCACATGTTATAAACATGCTGTCACATGATTTGGCTGCGTTTTTATGACCGGCCGCCTACCTGGCGTCAAATTACCTCTATCGTATTTTACGACACCTCGGTAAGAAAGAGGGTGGTCTATTCTACTAAATCGGATACCACACGTAGGGTCAACTTACCTTTGTCGCCTTTTACGACACATCCGTAAGAAATGAGGTTGGTCTATTCTACTCAGCCGAATACCCCACAGCGGGTCGACTTACCTTAGTCGCCTTTTACGACACCTTTTACGGTTTAAATCCCAAGTGTGTTTATAAGTTATTTATAGAATTAGGCCTTACTTTGCGGAGATCCATAATACAAAAGTAATAATAAAATTATTTTGCTATAATCCGCGATAAAGTAAAATAGAAAATATATATAATGCTAAATGTAGAGTGGACAATCGGTTACATGCAGGAGTCGTAAAAAACATATGCACAAACCTCCACCACCGCCACCATGATACACAAGCACTATATACGTTCACTATCACAAACTCAACAATTGTTTCGCCCCGAACCGAAGCATCATCAGGAGATAGACTCCACGACCAAAATCGCAAAACGAAATATAAGTTTAGTTATATACTAATCGGTTCAACCCCACCATTTATTTTATTTTGCCTGCGAACAAGTGTGTGAACAAGTGCGAACAAGAACAAAAATAATTATTACTTTTGTTTATAAGTAATTAAATAAGTGATAATTATAAAGTAGAAAAACTTATTGCAATATACATATACTATCACTACAACACATTATATTTCACAATTGTTAAAGTCACTCAAAAGACTAATTTCCATTAAATGATTAGTATTTATTGGAATCCAATCAATCCATTCGGGCATATGGTTAAACCATTTCGCCACACAATGACCATGGGGAGTCAATGCCAGGGGTATCGAATGGCCAGGTATTAGCACAATGGGCCTGTCAGACCACACGCGCGTGTCTAATGCGCTTAAGTACAGGGGTTAGCTGTAATCGTTCTAAGATTTTTGGTAATGGATTGGAAAGTATTTGCGTTTAGATTTGCCTTGTTTATTTGTAATATCTAGTTGACCGAGCCTTGAATTTTTTACAAAATAAAAAAAAAACTTTAAAAAACAGAGAAGCTAATGAAGCAGTTTGGGCACGATCCTATTTTCATCGGTATTTTCATTTCTCGAGACCATCCGTTCCCCGAATAAGTTTCCGTGTTTTATATTCAATTTTAGATTAGAACTTTACTTTTTTAATGCCTAAAAACAGAGATAAAACTATTTTTTTTAATAAAACCTAACTTTTTTTTCTAGAGGAGGGGAAATCCATTATCATACTTCCTGCGGACTGTCTCACAGGGGAGTGTCCGACTCCCACGGACTAAAACCCCTCCTCGTTTCATCTTCCTTCTAGAGCAGGACCACCTTTCAGCATTGCTTCACCCGTAGTCGGTGTCTATTTCTTGGCCTTTCTAGCCCATTCCTCCGTTTCTTTTTCTCCCATTATGTCTACAAGTTTAAGCATCAAGTTCAAGCTATGTGCTGTCACGGAGCATAAAAGGTATAAAAGTTTCGGGTGCAAATGTCACCTCTGTTTTATTGACTACCATTTGATGTTTTCTACCTTGGGCATTCAAAGATAGTGTGTCCAGGTGTATCTTTTGCTTCACAGTAGACACACATCTATCAGTGCTGACTTTTTTTGATTCTGCATCGGTATTCCTGAAAACACCCATGACCTGTCATCACCTGTGTCAAATGGTAGCTTATTTCACCAAAATAACGTAGTACCCATACAGCTATATCAGGTAACAGTAATTTCATCCAGCTGTCTTCTTCAGTCTCTCATTGCCTTTGCCATTTGTTAAGAGTTTCATTATGTATCACTCGCCAGTCTTTTATTTTTTTGCCTTTTATGCTAACTCTTTCTTTTGCCAGTAGCGTTATAGGCAATAATAATAAAACCTAGCTAGATCGATTTAACTCCCCCAATATCCCCAACATGCTGGATTTCAGGAAAATTGTTGCAGCCGTTTCTGAGATTCCGAATTTTTATATATGCATATGTATATATACATATATACATACAAGATTAACTCATTTAAATATTAAAGATAAAGATAGTGATATCGTTAATTCTAATTATTATATAAACATACGGGTCACATCGCGTTATAATCGATTACCTTTGTATAAGGTTCAACGTTTCGGCAGAGTTGCATCCACCGTGGTCACGAACTGACCACGGTGGACCGCGGTCGTAATTCTAGTAAAGACTTGTAAGTCCTTTCCAATTAGGTTAATTATTAATTAATACCTGTCAAATATAATTGCTATATGGTATTCCCACACTACACTGGGGCAAGGTCGCAAAAAGTTTATAACAATAGTTTTTACCAGCGGCTTCATTGATTATAAACAATCGTAATGAGATGTTGGTAATTACCTAAGGTGGGAGTAAAAAATTGTAGAATTACCAGCAAACTTATCTGTTAGTAGGTAAATATGTTTATGAGTGTTAATTTATTTAAATGCGTCTTTAGCTCAGTGGTTAGACAGATTTAATTGATTTTATTCTTTACTACTAATATCCCGCGGTTTCACCCGCGTACATAGGTGAAGGATAAGATCGTGAGGAGACTTGCATATCTCTAGAGAATTCTGGAGAAATGTGTAACCTACCAATCCGCATTGGAGCAGCGTGGTAGGTCTTAACTCCAATCCTTCTCTCCAAAAACGGAGAGAGTTGTGTGTAACAAGCCGCTACTTACTTACTTACTTATGTTTGGTTTATATTGTTAAATACATTTTATATTCGCTAGCTCTTTGGTGTGTATACCCTGCCTATAGCTTCAAGGGTCACGGGATCGATTCGAGGGCAAACATTTTTTAAATAAAATTTGTTGGTTCGTTGATTCTGAATGAAATATGTATTTAAAATTATAGTCTGCCAGTTGTTTGTCACCCATAACACAAGTATTAAGTTACCTACTTTGGGGATAGTTGATCCATCATTTTCTATGTCCACTGCTGGACATAGTTTCTTCACGAGATCTCAATACCACATGATGTTGTGTCGCTTGTATGTAGGCGGCTCCCCGCGAACTTTTTGTCTCATATATTTATTTATTTATATTACCTTCACCGAAAAGCGTGTGATAAATTGCAATTATCAATTAGACACATAAGTTTTAACAGAAAAACTCATTGTCTGCCTGGGTTTGAACCTGTGACCTCCTCTAAAGAGTCGCACGGTGTTACCGCTGGGCTACCACAGCTGTCCCCAAAGTAAGTAACTTAATACTTGTGTTATGGGTGACAGACAACTGGTAAATATATATTACTTTTTAAATACATACTAAAATACACCCAGAGTCGAAGAACCAAAAAATTATATTTTAAAAAAATTTGCCCTCGAATCGATTCCGTGACCCGCGAAGCTATAGGCAGGGTATACTAAACATATCCCGTAATTAATACAAGCGAACACCATTCCTCACAGCGAGACAAACTGATAAACAACCGCGTACCTTAATTAATTCCTCTAAACGCGAAAAAGACATAAAACTTAATAAGGGCAAACAAAAAAGTAAAAAGGACAAACAAAAAAGTCGATGAGTCTCGTTTCGCTCGATTTACGATACGCCCCGCAAAGCAAAAAACTTGACCGGATCCGAGCGGAGACGTGGTTAAACAGTAGTTAAACGATGCAACCCGATATACGTGGCTTGGGTGGATTGTACACTGGCGTTTCGGGAATTTAAATGCAGGTTTTATTTTTAGTTAGACGAGATCTTTTCGTCCAAAATACCTCAGTGCCTGAAGACCAAAGTCTTCGAACAGTTCGTGCTAGTGCTATTATAGCCTCATACATTCTGCTGTCGAGAGGGGTGCGGATTTGATCTGTCCAGCGCAATGGACTTCAACCTCGTGGACTCTTCCCCTAGGTTTTGCCGGTGATGACCATCTTTTCAAGATTATAACCACTTTTACGCGCAATATGGCCAAACTACGTTGCAGGCAAATGGTTGAAGGCCTAGTTGAAACGTTGAGTTCCTTGAGAATTGACAAATTGGCTTTTTTGGGAGTCCAGAGGATTGCGCAACATTCTTCTCCAACACCATATGTCGTATATGTCGTAGGCATCTACGCGCCTACGGTCACTTGCTCGGAGTGTCCATGTTTGAACTCTGATTCTGTTGAATGTCCGCACGAGTTTTTGTTTTGTGGCATTCCTGATATTTCTATCCTTCCATATTCCCTTTAGCTAGCCCATGGCTCGTTTGGCCAAAACAATTTCTTCTCCGGATTTCCACTTCGCATGAGCTGGTGTTAGAAATGCTGGAGCCCAGATAAATAAAACTATACTCTTTTTCAAAGTTTAATAGTTAAAAAAGCAATAACACTAGAATAGAATTTATAAAATCTTGTAAACTCTCCCTAACGCTGGTCCAGATTCCGCGAAAGTGTTCCACGCGAGTGAATCTTTCGTACCAGATCACGGCCGACGCAGCGTTTGATAGACAATCGGGTTGTATGTTTGTTTTACCTTTACGAATAAATACTAAACTAATAAAGCATTATAAATTTTATTAGCGAAAAAATTAAAGGTGGCAAATAAACATCATCACTACTGCCCTTATCCCGGAACATGTTTTAAACATGTTGTTAAGCATGCTATTTTACGATCCACAATCGTTCCTCCTCGCAACAGAATCATCATCAGGGGATAAGACTCCTCGACAAAATCGCAAAGCTTTGGGGATTCTTTATGTATCAGGTATGAAAACGGATAGTCCACTCAAAACTTAGCATTATTTTATATGACAAGTAATAACTAAATTAGTTTAATTTGATTAATTAAATAGTAGTAACTAAAACTTATTCGCTCCGTCATAATAAAATGTGCCTATGGTAGTAGCCCTGAGAAATGTGCGTACTTACACTAGTGTATTTAAAGGCGGATTTATGTAAAAAAACGTAGGTATTGTATCGTAAAGCTCAGTTGTAAGTATTCTACAGTCCTATTGTGTTAGCTAAACCGTATGTATTTTTAGTAACAGTACATACTAAATGTTAACAGATTCGTATGCGAACAAGCTCGGTGTTTAAATAGGTCTGGTTTTAATTCTATACCATATTTTAAAGTTATGTACCGGCGTGTGGTATCCTGCTGAGTAGATATACCACAGTCATTTCTTGCAGAGGTGTCGTAAAAGGCGACTGAGGTAAGTTGAGTCGCCATGTGGTATACGGCTGAGTAGAATATACCACCCTCTTTCTAACTGAGAGATAACATGACGCGCCGTGTTTTATTCGGCTGAGTAGAATAGATAATCCTTATTTCTTGCCGAGGTGTCGTAAAAGGCGAATGAGGTAAGATGATACGCCGTGTGGTATCCGGTTGAGTAGAATAAACCACATCAATTCTTACAGAGGTGTCTTAAAAGGCTACTGAGGTAAGTTGAGTCGCCGTGTGAATCCGGCTGAATAGAATAAACCACCCTCTTTCTTACCGAGGTGTCGCAAAAGGCGAATAAGATAAATTAAGGTCAGGCAGACCAGTTGTAAAATACCTAGTGACAACATGTTTATAACATGTTATGCCGACCCCACTTAAACTGCGATAAGGGCAGGAGGATTTATTAGTTTATTAGGTTTATTAGTTCTTCAAATCTGGGTATAGTAATGTTGATTAAATCGCCAATATTATTTATTTTTTCATCGTTTAAAAATTGTCAGGCAATTTATATAAAGCACGTACGTAATAGTGCGCGTATTTTTAATTGGAAATAGCAAAGGTTTATCTCATTAGCGACTTACAAATATGTTACCGGACCACGCCTTACGACCAATGGTAGTGGATTTTTACTACAATGTTTCTAGTATTTAACGGAAAAGTACAGGCATTATGTTGTATTAACGTTGTATAATACATGCGATTGTCAATTGTATATCCAGGGCCTACGGTGTCGATTTAGAAAACACGATAATCTTTGCGATATCGCAATTGGTTGATTCCAACAAGATTTGTGCATAACACCATTAGAACTATGCAAGATTAAAGAGCGACGTACAGGAAGGCGTAAAAATACGCGAACATAATTTAAAACTGATAAAAAACGATACAAATTGTATAAAAAATTGTAGCAAGACATCTTTTATTTTAATTACTATGGTAGCTTTTATTCTAGGGCTTATTGAACTAATGAAATGCCGCATAAAGCGCATTAGCGGGGTATAAGGCTAAATCCAAGTTAAACCAATAAAAGGGTTTTATTAAATGAACACCTATTGGATTCTCGGTGACGACCTGGCTGCGATGCATTTTGTATCGACAATGAGCAACGTTCATTGAAGCAAAGCAACGCTTTACAAGGCAAGTTCAACAAATTCGTCATAATGGATATTATAATATGATTTTTTTTCTGACAGCTAAAATCTTTGTAAACTACATTAACACTCTAGATAATTTATAATAATCTTATCATATCACAATTTTGATATTTTGTCACAAATAATTTTAATATATAAAAAAAACCAAAATCATTTCTATATTAAAACGTTAACAGTATGTAAAATTTACTCTAATCTATATTTGAATACCCTAACAATATAAATAATAAACAACAGTAAACGCGTAAAGTAAAATTATAAATTTAAAATATATCTTTTCTCTAAGCGCATCTAAATAACGTCAAAAACATTTTCAAGATTACATTTAACGTCAGTCAAAAAGTTTAATGTGAGATTCAAACAATGCAATTCAATTAAAGTGTTAACAATTATGCATGGTTAGTAACACAAACGTATTTAACGTTGTTCAATGAGCCCGATTGCTGTAACTAACCGTAACACCGAACTCCATTGATACTTTGAGCGTTTCACGAGCGTCTCTGAGCGTGAGTCAGCGTTTTTTCACCCCTGTGTACATCACAAAACCCTTTGCTGAGTTTAACAGAGCTTATTTGATTAGTACCGTTTATTGAATTAAGGTTTAACGTACGTCCGTTGCACGGATTTAGTTCTAGGGTTTGATTACTTTATACTATAATTAAATCAAATGGATTCAATATATAATGTTTATAGACAGAATAAGGACATTAATAAATTAGCTTATTATAAAATAGACGAAAGTGCAAGATTAAGATGGTACCGACATAGCATGAGGGATCAAAATCATGTGATCAAACCAGTGTTAAATATAAATTCTGATATTTGACTAGATTAGCCGTGTGGTATTCGGCTGAGTAGAATAGACCACCTCATTTCTTAACGAGGCGTCGTAAAAGACGTCTAAGGTCATTTGAGATCAGACAGGCGACCGGTCGTAAAATATTTAGCCGAATCATGTGACGATATGTTTATAACATGTTGTGCCAACCGCATTTAGAGTTGGATAAGGAGAATGACGATATTTGACTAAATGTAGGCCGAAAAATAGATGGTTGGATGGGATGACATGCATATAAAAGAAGTAACGCCAGTAAGTAAACAAATCATAGGGGAGAATGGAAGAGAAAAACATGTTGTGTCGACCATACTTACAGTGGGATAAGGGCAGAAGAATGATGACCGTTTTCGTAAATACAGTTCAAAAATATCAGGAACATAATTTAATCGAAAACGCCACAAAAAGTCTGATTATTTTTAATAATTTATTCAGGAAAAAAAAGCTGTGGTAGCCCAGCGGTAACACCGTGCGCCTCTTTCTAGGAGGTCTAGGGTTCAGACCCCGGGTAGGAACCAATGAGTTTTCTAGTAAAACTTATGTATCTAATTGATAATTGCAATTTATCACACGCTTTTCGGTGAAGGAAAACATCGTGAGGAAACCTGCATATCTCTTGAGAATTCTGGGGATATGTGTAACCTACCAATCCGCATTGGAGCAGCGTGGTAGGTCTTAGCTCCAATCCTTCTCTCCAAAATGGAGAGAGGAGGCCTATGCCCAGCAGTGGGATAGTAACAGGCCATTACTACTATTCATGAACAGATTCGGTATGAACTCTTAAAAAAATCTTACGCTGAAAAAATGAAAAAATTGCAGCTAAATTAATTAAGAAGTAAATAAAAAATAACAATCGATTACAAATACGAGTGGCAAAAGAACTATTTTACTCATAAAAGAAATAAACAATATTTATATACTGCAAAAACGTCAGTTAGTGCAAAAGTTATCGCTTTGTTTATCTTAAGAATTGATATTATAGAAGGGAAAGTTTGGGAAATGCGAATTTTTTGGGCAGCTTTGTTAGCAAGTTTATAACATGTTTTGCCGACCTCCACTTAGAGTGGGATAATGTAATGGTACTCTTAAACAGGATATATCACGTAGCGTATATAAAGAAAGCGTCGAATTCGGTTTCGGTATCTAGGTAACCATTTTATTAACACAACCTTAACGCCATTGAAGCCTTAAGGCAAATTTAGTTATTTAGCAAATGTATATTAGCATATTCGATACTTAAATGCACATCGCCGCCATTTCTCCGATTGCTAACTCCAACAAAAGATAACAGTGGATCAATTATTATAATAAGTACCAGCCGAAGCGTGGTAGAAGAGGTTTTTTCAACAGACACAACAGACTCTTGGTCGGCTCGACGTTTATAATTTACATAATTCATAATCGCTATGTGAGGTGAGGTGTCTTTGTGAGCGGTTAATTTTGTGTTTTCGTTCATCTTTTAATCCCTTAATTGCTTTACAATTAACATCTTCCGCCATTATCCCACTCTAAGTGAGGTCGGTGCAACATGCAATATACATGCTGTCACATGATTTGGCTGCGTTTTTACGAACGGCCGCCTGCCTGACGTCAACTTATCTCTGTCATATTTTACGACTCCTCGGTAATAAAGAGGGTGGTCTATTTTACTAAACCGGATACCACACGGTGGGTCAACTTACCTTAGTCGCCTTTTACGTCACCTCGGTAAGAAATGATGTTCATATTTATTTTTCTTTTGTTTTCTATTTCGTATGTATTTGATGTGCAATAAAGAGTTATTATTACAAATCAAAAAGTATTATTAATACAAACCTAGACTCAAATAAAAACTGCTTGTTACAATAAATAAGCCTGTAAAGTTATAACGCTCAGAGTCGCTCAGCGAGCGATGGAGCGAGCTATGCTCGGAGTATCTCTACTTGATCAAATCATAAATGAGGAGATCCGTAGAAGAACCAAAGTCACCGACATAGCTCAGCAAGTCGCGAAGCTGAAGTGGCGATGGGCGGGGCACATAGTGCGGAGAACAGATGGGCGTTGGGGTTTCAAAGTGCTGGAAGGGCGACCCCACACTGGAAAGTCCAGCAATGGACGTCCATCAGTTGAAGAAGAAGAAGAAAAGTCGTAAACTACGTAGCCACAACATGTGACAACATGTTTATAACATGATGTACCGAACCAATTTAAAGTGTGATAAGGGCAGGAGGATAATAAAAAATGGCACAGATGCTTATATTTTTTAATGTACTTATAAAGCTTCTTCATTCTTCTCTTATTTAAACATTGGACAAAATTAGATTCTCTTTATGGATGATGGATCTCTCTTATTTAAACATTGGACAAAAATCCGCTGTATGCCCGCTACCACTCGCACCATACATGAACATTTAATCGTTTTAATTACTGACACAGTTGCTTGTAGCTGATGTACACTGAATACCTTTGTTCAATGCTTAGAAAAAACGTCCTACAATTGGAACAACGTCTGTAATCAGAAATCGTTATTTAACTTACAATGCTAAGATAAACATGTCATCTCTTTACATGTAGTCACATTACTGTATCATCATCTTCCTGCCCTATCGTCGGCACATGTTGTAACATGATTTGGCTACGTATTTTACGACCGGCCGCCTGCCTGATATCAACTTAACCTTAGTTGTATTTTACGGCACCTCGGTAAGAAAGAGGGTGGTCTATTTTACTCAACCGGGGCATGGCTTTCATCCCTCATTATAGGTCCACAAGATCTTAATTTTGCACTTTTCGTCTTTTCTATAATAGACACATATTTCAGACTTCACTTTATATATTCATCTCGTATTTATCCAGTATTGTCCCACTACCCACCTCACATTCTCATCTCATTTGTATGCACTTTTCTTACACCCGTCTTTTTTATAACTCAATATAATTTATACAATACACAGGTGCTATGGCCATTTTATAATTTTTCCCATTGACTTTAAGAGATATTCAGCACTCACGTATTGTTCCTATTGCCGCTTCATTGAGTAAAATTTAATCATTCTTTCGGGTCGGCACAACATTTTATAACATACATGCTTGTACCCGCAACTTCGTTTGCGTGGACTGTTGTTGCGTAATAGGTTGATACTAGATTGCGCTTTTCAATGTTATTCTATTTCTGTTGACTTAACAGGATTTCTATAGCCTATATGCTACCCCCGTATATAAGGAATAATTATGCCAAATTTCATTGATGGGTCAGTGGATTCGCCTTGAAAGAATAACAAACATACATCCATACTCACAAACTTTCGCATTTATAATATTAGTAGGAAAGGATTGGTACATGTGTTGGCTAGTTATTAAACTATTTTTACGACACCTAGGTAACTAAGAACTACTAAGACTAACTAAGAAATGAGAACGGTCTATTCTACTCAGCGCGATACCACACGGCGGATTAAGTAACATTTCATATAGGTAACTTTTGGTCCAACATAAATATTATTGACAAACAAATATTGAGTTGGCAACAAACGGGTTAGTGTGGTATTACCTCAGTACTAAAACCACCCTAGCGGTGAAATAATAATCACCTTTGGAGGAGGCAAACAACTATTTACAATGTGGTCTAATATGTAAACTGAGGCGAATATTTCAATGTATTATTTATAAACTATTAGTGCGAGATTTGTTTTTGTACTAAAGTGGTAAAGTAACGGACTTTTACTATCTCACTGCTGGGCACAGGCATCTAAAATGAGTAAGGCAATAGTCTTTTATGATCCCATTTTTTTGAGCGAGGGGCATACTCTGTTCTTGACGCCAAGTATACAGAGTTATTCATTACGAGTTACACTGCCGTCTGCTGACGAGAACTTTTCTTAGTCGTCTTTTACGACACCCCAGTAAGGAAGAGGGTTTTTTATTCTACTTTACCGGATACCACATGGTGGGTCAACTTACTTTAGTCGCCTTTTACGAGACCTCAGCAAGAGATGAGTCTGGTCAATTCTACTCAGCAGGATACCAAACAGCGGGTCAATTTAACTTAGTTCCCTTTTGCGACACCTCGGCAAGAAATGAGGGTGGTCTATTCTATTCAGACGGATATCAAACGCACAATAAAATAAAAATGTTATCATTTACACAAGCGTTGAAAAACTTTTCATATAATTTTTGAACCAAGATAAGTGGATTAGAAAGAAAGAAAGAACGTTTATTTCACCTTCCGTGATACCCAGTTGTTAACTAAAACTAAATTTTAACACATAACATAAAAACAAAGCACAAAACATACCAATGACATAAAACAGTATCATATAAATATAATGCATACTACAAGAAAAATAAAATCGCTCATCTCAGTATAAATTGAGCGACAAAATGATTGAAAATGAATGAATTCCCGCTAATCGCTACCTCTTATGACTTCCACACCTATGTACTATCGCGCAAACAATCTAGATCCGATTAAACGCAATAAAGCATCGTGGATTCGCATACAAATTTACATAATTAATATACTAATTAATGTGGAAAAAAACTCGACGTCAATTTAATAATGGCGGGACTTAAAATTCTCTACGTGGAAAGTGAAATTCCAGGAATCGCTTTGTTTAGATTACAGTTATATTTAAATTTATAGCATAGTATTTGTCTTGTCGTGACATGGAAATATTAATTCTACAGTAATTCGTATTATGTTATTTTCAGTAGAAATGGTACGAACTTTGTGATTTTTTTGTCTCCTTCATACGTTTTGACGTATGTAAAAAAATGTTAAGAAAACACTGATTATAGCAAATATTATTTTTTTAGTATGGAATTCTGAAAACTACTTTTCATCGTCATCCTCCTGTCCTTATCCCACTCTAAGTGGGGTCCGCACAACATGTTATAAACATGTTGTCACATGATTTGGTTGCGTTTTTACGACCGGCCGTCTGCCTGAATTCAACATACCTTAGTTGTACTTCCACTCGTCGATAAGAAAGAGGGTGGTCTATTCTACTAAACCGGATACCACATGGTGGGTCAACTTACCTTAGTCGCCTATTACCGGTCACCGGTTCTTGCTAAATGGACAAAGTTTGTATCAAAACTGGCAGCTTAAATTAAATCAAAATTGAGTTCAAAGTAGTCGGTTAAATACACTAATACAAAGCCTGTTAAAACTCCTAGACAACAGTTTGCAACTGAGATAAGCAATATATTACAATAGAGACATATTCTCCCATAAATGATAGTCATATATCATATATGGGAGAATATTTCTGAACCGAACAGCTGTCAAATCAATTACCTTTATCCGTTTTGATTGTCCATCTATTATCAGATATATTCCACGACTATCTATAGAACAATGGGCGTGTGTGAAGAAAATCATGAGGTATGAATGGAACAGTTTATTGGCAAAAAATTGAGACTTTTTACGATCACCTAGCGAGATCGTGTTAGAATGAAGTTATTAGCATACGAGTTATTTTACTAGAATAAGTAAAATAAAATAAAAATAAATAAATATATGACACTTACACACACGGTCGTCCGTCCCCAAAGTAAGTAACTTAATACTTGTGTAATGATAGACAGACAACTGGTGAATATACTTATATATATTTTTTAATACATACTCAAGGGGTGTAAGGGGGAAGCTAGTCCCAATCAGCTTCCTCAATTGCCAACCTCACCTGCTCGTGGTGCACCCTGCATATAAACCGACGAGGCTCTGGCGACCGGCTAATGGCGGTATAACCATTCCCTTGCTGACCCAAATGTCATAGACCGACAGCGGGCAGCAGCGTTGTCGGTGAGAAATGGTCAGCACTGCGATCACCAACCCGCATGCCAAGCGTGGTGATTACTGGCATATACCTTCATGGATATATACAATAAGCCACAGCCCCTAGTCCCCGGCAGCTCCGCTATTCCCAGCTCTGGCAGCGGTTCGGGTAACGGCGGGGCAGGGGGTGTCAAGAATCTCCGGAAGAGATTCCGCTGCCACCCCGACGACTTGACCTGGCAACATTTAACGCACGCACTTTGAGGGAAGACGAAAAGATAATCGAGCTGGAAGAGACGTTAAGCAAGTTGCGGTGGGATGTGATAGGATTATCTGAGGTCCGAAGAGAGGGGGAGGACACGATGATCCTAAAATCCGGCAACTTGCTGTACTACCGGGAGGGCGACCAACAGTCCCAGGGTGGTGTCGGATTTCTCGTCCACAAGTCCCTCGTCAACAATATTGTTCAAATCGAAAGTGAGTCGAACAGGGTCGCGTTCCTTATACTCAGAATTACCAAACGGTATTCGCTGAAGGTTATACAGGTTTACGCACCGACTTTGACACACCCCGATGAGGAGGTAGAGGTCATGTATGAGGATATATCTCGAGCCATACGTACCTCTAACACCTACTACAGTGTTGTGATGGGGGATTTCAACGCAAAGCTGGGTAAGCAGAGCGGAACGGAGTCGAAAGTAGGGCCATTTGGCTATGGGCAAAGGAACCACAGGGGCCAGATGTTGGCAGATTTCTTAGAGAGGGAGAGCCTTTATGCGATGAACTCTTTCTTCGAAAAGCGACCACATCGGAAATGGATTTGGATGAGTCCCGACGGTTCCACGAGAAATGAGATCGATTTCATCATGTCGACCAGGCGGCATATGTTCAATGATGTCTCTGTGATCAACACTGTGAAAACCGGTAGTGATCGCCGTATGGTCAGAGGCACATTGAATATAGACGTAAAACTGGAAAGATCCAGACTGATGAAGTCTACGCTCCGACCAACTCGTGCTCATATCCAAAACCCCGAGAACTTTCAACTCAAATTGAAGAACCGCTTTGATTGCCTAGCTGACTGCGCTTCCATGGACGAGTTAAATAACAGGCTAGTGGAAACTGTCCATACGGTGGGATCCAAGTTTTATAGGACTCACCGTAGGAAAACCAATAAATTCTCGACCCAGACTCTCAAGCTCATGGATGAGAGAAACAAAATGAAACTGCAGTCTTCAAAAGACGCGTTTGACTACCGACTGCTCAATAGACAGATTTCTAAGGCGCAGAAATGTGACCTGCGACACTTCAACACGGAATGCATCCGAGATGCAATTGAGCGTAACAGGGGCTCTAAAGTGTTTGCGAGAGATTTGTCTATTGGACAGAGGCAGTTGGCGCGACTGAAGACCGATACCGGCAGTATCATTTCATCCCGATCTGAGATATTGAGAGAGGTTGAGAGGTTTTAGGGACAGTTATACACTTCAACACAACAGTCTGTTGTCACCTTGGCAAAAGACCCTAGAGCCAAGCTGACCCGACACTATACCGAAGATATCCCGGACTTCAGCCTATACGAGATTAGTATGGCTCTGAAACAACTTAAAAACAACAAGGCACCAGGTGATGACGGAATTACAGCAGAACTTCTGAAAGCGGGTGGTAAACCGATGCTCCAAGTCCTTCAGCGAATGTTCAATTCCGTCATTCACGAAGGCACTACGCCAGAAGCGTGGCACAGCGGTGTGGTGGTTCTGTTCTTCAAAAAGGGCGACAACGTTTTATTGAAGAATTACAGACCCATCTCACTGCTGAGCCAGGTTTACAAGTTGTTCTCGAGAGTCATAACGAATCGTCTCGTTGGTAGGTTTGACGACTTCCAGCCTCCCGAACAAGCTGGATTCCGAAAAGGCTACAGTACCATAGACCACATATTCACGCTGCGGCAGGTTATACAGAAGACCGAGGAGTATAACCAGCCACTTTGCTTGGCGTTTGTGGACTATGAAAAGGCCTTTGATTTGATTGAAACATGGGCTGTGTTGATGTCACTTCAGAGATGCCGAATCGACTACCGGTACACCCAGGTGTTAAAGTGTTTGTACGAAAACGCCACTATGTCTATCCGTCTCCACGAAAAAACTACGAGACCAATCCAGCTGCGGCGAGGAGTGACAGACATAGCTCAACGGGTCGCGAAGCTGAAGTGGCAATGGGCGGGGCACATAGTTCGAAGAACCGATGGACGTTGGGGTCTCAAGGTGCTAGAGTGGCGACCCCGCACCGGAAAACGCAGTGTAGGCAGACCCCCCACCAGATGGACAGACGACCTCAAAAAGGTCGCGGGGAGCCGCTGGATCCAGGCAGGAGACAAGATCGTGTGGCGTGGAAGTCCATGACGGAGACCTATGTCCAACAGTGGACAGCTATTGGTTGAAGAGAGAGAGAGAGAGAGAGAGACTCAATTCATTTATTGAAAATGTTGGCCCTCGGCGGGAATCGTACACGCGACCCGTGGAGCTGAATGTAGGGTCACTACCCACTACGCCAACAAAAAAAGAGAAACAAAATAGGGCTTCCTATCTGTCTCTTTTTTTGCTTTTTGTGTTAATAGCACATAAACGTTTTATTTTATTTGTGTTGAAGAAATGGCACTATTAAAAAAACTAGCTTTTGGTAGCTTTAGTCGCGTGCGTTGCATAAATTAACAAAGGTACACTAAAGTAATGTACTAGAGCAGGGCTTCTTAATCTTTTTTATATAGTGACCCCTTCAAGCTTAGGAAATTTTAAAGGACCCCCACCTCCATATAATGAAATATATATTAACCGTAGATGTAGATGTAATATCGCACTATTTTACAATGTAAATAACAGTTTTGCATTGCCACTTTTTTCAAAAAATGTAGTTGTATCAATAATGATTGAAAAGTATCAGATCTTTGCGATGCCCCTTTCAGTAGTCTCGCCCCCCCTGGGGGTCGCGACCCACAGTTTAAGAAGCCCTGTACTACAGAGTTGTAGATCTATTAAGATACTATAAAAGACTCCGCGACAGCTTGTAAGAAAATAAATATAAATTATGAAATATTTACGAGCAATTAATAGTAGATTATGATACTGTTGCATAATTAGGGTTCTTATAACACGAGTGTGTTTTATAGTATACGAGTGTTATAAGACCAAGTTATGTACAGTGTCATACACTACTTTATCGACTCTCATACTATAATACGTAGAATAATATTAATAAAAACCAAACTTTGTTTTAATATTCAAAACATTTTTTAAATGTCGAATGTTAGCGCCAAAAATCGATTGAACATGTTTGTTGCGTCGCCGCGGACTCGTTCATTGAAACATTTTTTTAAGGTAGAGGTTCAACCTCCTTGTTCTAGCTGGAGGTTGTATAGGTGTATCGTTGTGATTAAAAGTTATATTATGGTACAGGTGTCCATACAAGACCTGTATCGTAATAAAACTTTTTAATTTTTAATTTTTGACCTGTACGTAATGTTTAAGAAGCCTGTACGTTATGTTTTTATAGTGTTTGGTTTCAGTTTTATAATATTTGTATTATAGTATCAGATAGATATATTAATAGATAAATTAAATTTATATTCTATTTGACGATTTGAAAAGTTAAAGATAGTTTTCCCTTGGACGTGTATTAAATAAAAACGGTTGTAATGTGGCCTTCATCTTATAGAACGTAGCCCCTATAAATGAATGGACAGAAGGGTTGTTGCGTGACCTGTAATTATCTGGCCATCACGTGATAGACATTGGGGGCGGAAAGGCCACGGCTGGGGCTACGGGCAACGCAAACGCCTGGGGTGAATGTAGACAATATCTAGAGAATTTCAACCAATGGGTAATAGAAAATTCAAAATAGTGTATAAACATGTTGTCATGTGATTTGGCTACGTATTTTACGACCGGCCGCCTGCCTGGCGTCAACTTACATTAGTCGTATTTTACGACTCTTCGATAAGAAAGAAGGTGGTCTATTTTACTTAACCGGATACCACACGGTGGGTCAACTTACCTTAGTCGCCTTTTACGACACCTCGGTAAGAAATGAGGTTGGCTTATTCTACACAGCCGGACACAACACGGCGGGTCAACTTACCTTAGTCGCCTTTTACAACACCTCGGTAAGAAATGAGGGTGGTAGGATTCTATTCAGCCGCATACCACATAGCGTTATAAACATGTTGTCATGTTATTTGTTATGTACGACCGGCCGCCTAACATCAACTTACCTTAGTCGTATGTTACGACAGCTCGGTAAGAAAGGGGGTGGTCTATTCTACTTAACCGGACACCACACGGCGGGTCGACTTACCGCTTTTGTGGTTGCGATTTTTATAGCATTTTTTTATTATGTTTATCTTGTTCATCATTTTTTTATTATTATTATCTAGCTCGGTAATTTTTAAAATGATGAAAAAAAAATTAAAAGAAAAATTAGAATGAAAAAATAATAGGGCGGGTGGGGCTCGATCTTAGGTTTTTTTACCGCTCTAGACCGCCCGTTCACCAAATGAACTACCATGACTTTACGTTTGACAGCGAAAAATTGTGATTGTATTCAACGTAAATAAAAAAAAATTAGAGCCCGAAAACAGGGATAAAACGACATTTTTTTAAAATAAAACTTATCTAGATCGATTTTTCTCCTCCCAAACCCCCCTAAATGCTGAATTTCAGGAAAATCGTTGGAGCCGTTTCCGAGATTCCGTAAATATATACATACAAGATTAACTCATTTAAATATTAAAGATTTCCGAGCAAGGCACTGAGCCTTATAGTAATACTGAATAAAAGTAATACTTTACTTTACTAATACTTTACTTTTTACTACTTACTAATACTTTAATGTTGGTATTTATTATATTATCTGTACAAAAAGTAATGCATTTAATTTTCTAATGGCCACACTAAATTAAGTATATAAAAGCAGCGTGCGCCATATTTAGTTCTCTTACTTCGTTCACCGCTGTGCTAGGAGAAGAACACGTAACCGTCTAAGGCAGTATTTCCCATCCTTTTTTGGTCCATGTTAAAAATCCCACGTTAAAAATTATTGTGCCCCCCATTGTGTAAAAATTATTGTGTAGGTAAGATATATAAATTTTAATATTAAAAATTGAATCGTCCACTTAAAGAACATAAATAATAGTTTTAGGAAGAAATTGCTTTTTTTGTTAAATCTGGTACCGCAATCTAGCATTGCACTTAATAGCCCAGAGCGAAAGGCTTAAACACGTGCCGAGTTGCCCCCCCCCTTAACCATGAAATTGCCCCCCCTGTGGGTCGTGGGCCCCACGTTGGGAAACACTGGTCTAAGGTATAATATATTTTGAATATAGTTTTGTTTCTTCGACTGTATAATTCAAATGTGTGTTTTATTTTATTGCGTTAGCTCTGCATATTCCAAGTACGTATAAATTCCAAGTAATACTTTACTAATACTTTACTTTTATTCTGTATAAACAAAAGTACCTGAACATATAGACATATCTTCTACTATATTTATGTATATATATCTAATATAGAACTTCGGTATCAATTCCCAACCTTAACAAAGAAAAATCGAATTACCTCTTGGAAAACGACAAGGACGGCAATAGGAAGTTGTTAATGTTAGAATGAAATAAAAGATCCTATCCGAACACGCCACGCCCCTTTCTTCTGCCGATTCTCAAGGGTATAGATTTATAAACGCTATACCGAGGGGTGAATGTACGGGGTTGAATGATACATTTGGAGAAATTAGTTCGGGCAATTTTGATTTTTATCTGCTGGTAATAGGGTGTATTATTGCGTGATTAGTATTCGATATGGTGTTGGGTATTTGATATTTTGTTATAATTCCATTTCAGCTAACGTGTATTTCAGTAGAGCATTTTGGATTAGACTGGACAGACAGACTTTTTATATTTATAATACTAGCTTTTACCTGCGACTTTGTTCGCGTAATAGGTTGATTACGCTTTTTAGTGTCATCATATTCCTTTAGAATTAACGGGATTTCTATAGCCTATATGTTATTTCGGTGTATAAGAAATAATTGTGCCAAATTTCATCGATATTGGTTCAGCGGATTCGCCGTGAAAGAGTAACAGATCCATACATCCATGCACAAGCACTACATACGTTCACTATCACAAGCTCAACAATCGTTTCGCCCCGCAATCGAAGCATCATCAGGAAATAGACTCCACGACAAAATCGCAAAGCAATCGCAAATTTTTTCGAATCCTGCATGTAAATATGAAAACGGATTGTCCACTCTACATTTAGCATTATATATATTTTCTGTTTTACTTCATCGCGGATTATAGCAAAATAATTTTATTATTACTTTTGTATTATGGATCTCCGCAAAGTAACGCCTTATTCTATAAATTAGCTGTCTATCTGTTTGTGATCGATTTACTCAAAATGTACTGAACCGATTTTTGTACGGTTATTACCAAACGGTAGTGCAATTCTAGCGAAAAGTTAAACTTAATAGTACATTACCGTTTTATGCAAATTGTGTTGAAAAGGTCGCGCGGGTGTAAAAATATCGCCCACTCCGAGCTTTAGTCACGTGCTCCGCGTAAACCAACAGAGATACACTATAGTAATGTACTAAAGAATTGTAGATCTACAAAAATAGTCCAAAAAAGTCTTAAACAGCATGTCTCTATCTCTTATGGTTAACCCACAGTAACAACTTTTATGTTCAAAATGCAATGTTTAATGCAGAAAAATTAAATTTTTCAGACACTGATTTACGCACAAGCGATGCCGCTTGCAAAACTAATATATGTAGTTTTAATATAAAAGTCATCACCATCCTCCTGCCCTTATCTCACTCTAAGTGGAGTCGGCACAACATGTTACAAACATGTTGTCACATGATTTGGCTACGCATTTCATGACCGGCCGCCTGTCTAACGTCAAATTACCCTAGCCGTACTTTGCATCTCGGTAAGAAAGGAGGGCGGTCTATTTTACTCAACCGGATACCACACGGTGGGTCAACTGACCTTAGTCTTCTTTTACGACAAAAACCAGTAAAAATACTCCCGTTTACAGCGATAAGATGCGATTCCCTGGTGATAAATATTTCGGAAAAAAAACTGCAATGACTTTTATATTAAATACGTAAATCTATTACTAGAATACGTAATTCAGTCTACGCCGTGTGGTATCCGGCTGAGTAGAATAGACCAACCTCAATTCTTACCGAGGTGTCGTAAAAGGCGACTAAGGTAAGTTGACTCACTGTGTGGTATCCAGTTAAGTAGAATAGACCACCCTCTTTCTTATCGAGGCGTCGTGAACTACAGCTAAGATAAGTTGTCGTCAGGCAGGCGGCCGGTCGTAAAAACGCAGCCAAATCATGTGACAACATGTTTATAACATGTTGTGCCGACCCCACTTAGAGTGGGATAAGGGCAAGAAGATGATGGTTATTTAAGTTTGTTTTTTTTTTTTTTGTAAAAAATTACCGAGCAAGGATCGGGCAACCAGTTACTATCGATTTATCCGAGTTGAAACTCAACTTTACCCCATTCCTAACAAATGTTGCCATAAAAGTAAATGTGCAGTCGTCACGAACGTCACGGTTTGTTGCCGTCAGCTGACGGGTTCGAGTCCCGAGATGGACAGATAGCTAGGGTGTTCACCCCTACTGCTTGAACGTGTCATTTAGCTAATGGCACTGTTTATACTTACTGCTATTTAGTAGCTATTTAGTATTTATTTCAGAATAAAGGAAGACGCGTGGACAGGGTTTTGATAAAAAAACGAGAAAAATCAAAATAAATAAATAAATAAATAAATAAATAAAATAATCTTTAAAACGTTAAACAATCTTTTACTTAATATAGCTCAATATTCTACTACACGATAGATGGCGCTGCACGGTGCAATACTAAATTAGAATCGCGCTAAAGAGATTCTTTGTCTCAGACATAGGTAGGCCTGTGAGGGGTAAATAAAGTTCAAGTCCGATACAGTCCTCCACAACGCGTCGTTTTAAGCCGAGGTCCGGCCTCACAGGAGGCACCCTTAAGGCGACGCTCCCAGGATGCTGCGGGCCTCTCTCGAGACCCCGCTCTCCTTCAGCTCAAATCCCGGCGATGCTTCCGCGCTCGCCCACTCTCTCGGTGACGCTGTCAAAGCCTTCACGGCTAACAGCCTTAGTTAGTGTTTGAAAAAAAAAATAAATAAAGTTGAGATTTGTATTCGATACGATTCAAAATAGAGAATATTATTATATTATAATCCGCGATAAAAAGGAAATATATGTAATGCTAAATGTAGAGTGTACTATTCGTTCTCATATCTGATACATGCAGAATTTGTAATAGCTCATTCACTACCCGACACCGACGGCACAACAATACACAAGCACTGCACACATTCACCACCACAATCTCAACAATTGTTTCGCCCCGTAACCGAAGCATCGTCAGGAGATAGATTCTACAACAAAATCGCAAAGATCGCTTTGCGATCCTTGCTCCTTTTATCGCGGATTATAGCAAAATAATATTCTCATTACTTTTGTATTATGGACCTCCGCAAAGTAACGCCTAATTCTATAAATTATTCATACGATTGTTGTTTCATTTCTCCTATCGGCTCAAGTGTGCGTTCACTTTATTCAAATAAGCTCTTTCAAGCACTAAAAAAAATAAAAAGTATATAAAATCATTTTTCATATAATAATCTAATATTTTACAAATTTTTTAAACGAATACGTTAATCATTTTTAGAGTTTAGCGGTGACAAACATACGCAAACCTTTTTAAAGAGCAAATCCTCGGTCGGTTCCTACTTTATACATTACTAGCAATCGCCAGCGACTCCGCCCGCGTGAAAAGATTAAAACTACGGTTTTAATCTTTTAATATAGTCTTTAAATAAGCATAAAAAATGGTTAAAGTGGTTAACCTTAAAAGCTAGACAAATGCTATCGCAGACTTTTATGTAGAACTTTTAGAGGGGAGTAATTTCATAGTACGTGATTTTTGAATTACTATCGTCGTTTACTCAGCGCACGCAAGTAAAGATTTAAATTTTGCTGTTTTCGTAATATTTTTAATTGCTGCTCCTCTCCGATTCATCTTAGCGTGATGTTACAACCTATGGCCTTCCTCGATAAATTAACTATCCTAAACTGAAGGAATTTTTCAATTTGGTCCAGTAGCTCCTGAGATTAGCGCGTTTAAACAATTACTTGGAATTACGTGGAATGGTCCCAAGAATGCTGGCAGCGTTTCCGCAATGTTTCAGTTTATTCTTTCAAAAAAAAAAATTTGAATTTTAACTATCGTGAGTGCTATTCATAATTAATGTATTGACTCCGGCTATACTCACATATTTTATCGGATGAGCCCGCCTAGTTTCAAGCCCATACGGGGCTCTTATATGTAGACGTATAGACGTGAGCATAGCCGGAATCTATACATTATTAAAAAAAAATTGAATTTGAATCAAATGATATATTAGCGTTAGAGATAGCGGTGTATTATCACTGCGGCTCAGTAATCGAAAACACCGTCTCAAAACCACTTACGACATGTGTCATTTCCCGGATTTGGATTATTAACGTCATTTCTATATATTTACGTTTTTCTCAGTACGAGAACGGTTTTTCTTAATAACACCTAGTGAAGTTACAGAAGTATCAGTTTGCAAATCACTATAATTTTCATAGAAGTTATTCAAAGTTATGTTCAAGAGTAATAATAGATTATTTATTAAATAAGTGTTTTTGATTCGCCAATTCTACTGCTGGTTCGGAAAGCTGTTCCTACCGAGAAGAGCCAGCAAGAATCTCGGTGGTTGCTCTTTTAGAAATAGTTATTACCTATAATAACTTGTTTAACGTTCAATGTTTTAAAATTTGGTGACCCACTGAATAACATATAGGTGATATTTTCAAAAGAGCTCTTCACAGTAGGACCAATTTTCCGATTGTCGATTCAAAAGGACTTAGTAAGTAAAAATAAGTAGCGGCCTGTTACTATCCCACTGCTGAAAACAGGCCTCTTCTCTCCGTTTTTGGAGAGAAGGATTGGAGCTAAGACCTACCACGCTGCTCCAATGCGGATTGGTAGGTTAAATATATGCCCAGATTTCTCTAGAGATATGCAGGTTTCCTCAAGATGTTTTCCTTCACTGTAAAGCGTGTGATATATTTCAATTATCGATTAGACACATAAATTTTAATAGAAAAAGTCATTGGTGCCTGCCGGGGCTTAAACTCGTGACCTCCTCGAAAGAGTCGCACGGTGTTACCGCTGGGTTACCACAACTTGATAAAGCTTGATAAAGTTTGCAAAAGCACTTGAATAAACAATATTTTTGAATTTGAATACACATATGCCCGGCAGTGGACGTCTATCGGTTATAAATGAAAATACAAAAGCCATTAAATAATAATACGAAACAGCCCTACATAGAAAGTTGTAATAACAGCTGATCTCTCCTAATTAGGGCCCTAAAACTTCAGCAACTAAAAATTACTGTGCGCAACTAACAATGAGGTATGCAAATTT
This sequence comes from Morpho achilles, assembly GCA_947086495.1. Lineage (NCBI taxonomy): Eukaryota > Metazoa > Arthropoda > Insecta > Lepidoptera > Nymphalidae > Morpho > Morpho achilles. The sequence goes on from CAMTZB010000005.1 coordinate 2,348,227, forward strand.
CCGCCGGGCATCGAACACACTACTATTATGAAGTGCTTATGATGCTTTTGCAATTTTTGAAGGTCGCAACGTTGACCGGTCAGAATACTCGATGATTATGAGTTAAGTTCGACTGAGATTAGAATAAAATTAAGTTTAGCTAGTGATATTGTGTGACTCCTTCGAGAGGGTCACAAGTTCAAAACCTGGGTAGGCACCCATATGTTTTTCTGTTAAAACTTACTCATGTCTATTATAAAAAAAAATACTAATAATAAAAAGCTAAGAAATAAAGTCTAAGCTGATAAGAATGCGTGGATTTAGCAACTCTTCGACCCTGTATAAGACAGTAATATCTAAATGTAATTAGTGATAAGAATTATATTTTGAAAAGAGCAACCACCGAGTTTCTTGCTGGCTCTTCTCGGTAGGAACAGCTTTCCGCAGTAGAGTTGACGATTCAAAAGCACTTGTTTACAAGTTTACTTGAATAAAGACTATTTTGAATTTGAATTAAAATTTATCACATGCTTTCCGGTGTAGGAAAACATCGTAAAGAAACTTGCATATCGCTATAAAATTCTGGGTATAGAAATAAGCTACCAATCCAATCCTTAATCTTAGCTCAATTTTTCTCTCCGAAAACAGAGACAGAAGGCCTATGCCCAGCAATGGGATAGTTACACGTTACTTTACTTTTTCCTATTACTCAGTTATTATACTTATACTACCTGTGCCCACGGTTTCAAGGGAAATTAGTTGGTCACAATGTATCCCGTGACTGACCCAGCGAGAGTTTGGATTATTGCATATGCAGTAGTACATCTCGCTCCACAAACTCATGTATGTGTCTTCGTTACTTAGCTTAGTTTCACACAGAGTTACATAAGCACCTGTCAACGTTCTCGAAGGAGGTGTCACAGAGTAAATGCTTTACTTAGCTGTCGAGAATTAAGTTACATTTGCTCCGGTCAATATTCTCGAAGGAGAAAGGTGTCACAGAGCTTTTCATAGTTCTCTAAGGAGGCTGGAAGGTGTCACAAAGCAAATGCTTTACTTAGTTATGCTGAAAGTTACATAAGCCCCGGTCAACATTCTCGAAGGAGGCCCGAAGGCGTCACAGAGCTTTACTTAGTTCTGGAGTGTTCTTAGTTGTGGAGTCTTCTAGTGCTAAAACGTGTTCAGTGGCATTCATTCTCTGTTCGTTGTTCAAGAGAACTGTATCTCGGAGCGGGATTTGTGGTATATCCGTGTTATTGTAGAAGTTACGTAAACTCCGGTCAACATTCTCGAAGGAGGCCCGAAGGCGTCACAGAACAAATGTCCTTGACGTGCGAACACTATTTACCTTCCGTGCCACCAGTGCGTGCTACGCTCGCGTGGCCGCACACATAACTAGCACCGGCCACGTGCTCCGCTCACGCAAGCTGACGCCATCATTGTCAATGGATGGCGTGATAGGTGCTGATTTTTAATCATGGCACTCGCGTGACGCGATGGGAGCTTGCGGCAGGTCTGTAGGACTGTCTAGTTTATTTGGCGGTATGAACTGAGATGTCTAGCTTTTCGCAATAACTACCCGACCGAGCTAATGTCGGTGGTTTTATTTTTAATTAGCTGTGCCAGCAGTGTGCAGCAGGAAATCAGTGTGTAACAAATTCTATATTGAAATTATGAACGTAAAAGTAGTTATCGTGAATAATTTCTAGAATTAGACGTTACCTTGCGGAGATCCATAATACAAAAGTAATAATAAAATTATTTTTCTATAATCCGCGATGAAGTAAAATAGAAAATATATATAATGCTAAATGTAGAGTCGACATTTTGTTTTCATACCTGATATATGCAGGATTCGTAAAAACACATGCTCAAACCTCCACCACCACCACCACAAAGCTTCGAGATTTTGTCGTGAAGTCTATTTCCTGGTTGCGGAGCGAAACGATTGTTGAGTTTGTGATAAAGTATTTGAGATGAGGTAGAGATACACTGAAGGTATGTACTAGAAAGTTGTAGATGTGCAAATGTATTACAAAAAAGTCCGCGACAGCATGTCTCTATCTCTTACGGTTGAATCATAATAACTACTTTTAAATTCAAAATTTCAATACAAATAATAATGCAAAACATTGATTTGAACGCCACCAATGCCACAGGCACAGCTAGTAATATATATTTCTAGGCAACAGATGCTTTAAAAGAATAATAGATTATTGCAAGACTATTTCACCATCCATATTTCATTATCTATTTAGCATCGACACTCATTATTTATGTCTTTTCTGCGCATCGCAATTTAAGAATAAAACCTATAATAACTTGGCAATACGAGGCAAACAGTAGCATCTTAGAAATTCAAAATTTTAAAAATTTTAGAGTGTACAATATTTTCCTTTATCCCACTCTAAGTGGGGTCGGCACAAAATGTTAAAAACATGCTATCACATGATTTGGCTGCGTTTTTACGACATGCCGCCAACCTGACGTCAACTTACCTTAGTCGTATTTACCACACCTCGGTGAGAAAGATGGTGGTCTATTTTATTATGCCGGAGACCACACGGTGGGTCAACTTACCTTAGTCGCCTTTAACGACACCTCGGTAAGAAATGAGGTTGGTCAATTTTACTCAGCCGGATACCACACGGCGGAAGGTCTAAAATATTATTGAAAGAAATAACATTTTTATTAGGCCTAAAAAGAGATGGTATTGTGTGACATGCATATAAAAGAAGTATAACGCCTTTGTGAAGACCATGACAGACGAATGATAGGACAGAATTAATTTAACATAAATTATTAGAATAGAAAAGAAATACATATTTAGAGTTCCGACCCCACTTAGAGTGGGATATGGGCAGAAGAATTCCATGGATACCACACGACACTTATACCTTTTTCACTTTTTACGACACCTTGGTAAGAAAGGAAGGTGGCCTATTGTACTGAGCAGGATACCATACACCTCCGTATGAAATATTTAATTATTCCAAATTGGATTAATGGTACTCCAGCGGGTTAAGTAAAACTGTGACAAAAAGATTGACAAACATTGGCAATTATAATATTACATTAAAAAGTAAAGTTACATTCTGTTATTATCTCACTGTTGGGCATAGGCCACTTCTCTTCTGTTTTTATTTTAGGAAAAGTATCTTAGACTCATCGCGTTGTTCCAATGCAAATTGGTATAAATATAAATGTTTGGGATTTTAAATACTCTCACAATAATCACTTCCTTAGCATTTGGCACATAAAATTATTTATAAATATATAAGCTAATATTATTTCACTTTATTTTTTTTGTGTTGTTGCGTATTTAAACATTGTAACGATAATATTAAATTTGCTTGATATTAATGAGCTTGTGTAAGCATTATAAGTTGAGACTTAGTGTACATTATATCTTAAGAAGTTGAGATCGTTTGTTGATAGTGCTATTCTATCAGAGAACTTGATATTGCAACTAGAAAATGATTGAGATCGTTTGTTGATAGTGCTATTCTATCAGAGGACTTGATATTGCAACTAGAAAATGATTGAGATCGTTTGTTGATAGTGCTATTCTATCAGAGGACTTGATATTGCATCTAGAAAATGATCGAGATCGTTTGTTGATAGTGCTATTCTATCAGAGGACTTGATATTGCAACTAGAAAATGATTGAGATCGTTTGTTGATAGTGCTATTCTATTAGAGGACTTGATATTGCAACTAGAAAATGATTGAGATCGTTTGTTGATAGTGCTATTCTATCAGAAGACTTGATATTGCATGTAGAAAATGATCGAGATCGTTTGTTGATAGTGCTATTCTATCAGAGGACTTGATATTGCAACTAGAAAATGATTGAGATCGTTTGTTGATAGTGCTATTCTATCAGAGGACTTGATATTGCAACTAGAAAATGTAGTTCACACCTCGTTCGTCTTGAAACCCTTTTATTTTTTGGATTTATTGTTTTAGGCATCTCCCAATATTTTAACTAGCTTTGATAGTCTTGACAGTGCGACTCTTTCGAGGGAGTTATGGGTTCAAACTCCGGGTAGGAACCAATGAGTTTTATTTTTAAGCCCTTCATTGAAAAGCAAGTTAAATTGCAAATGTCAATTTAGTACATGAGTAATAACAGAACTCATTGGTGTTTGCATGGAGTTTGAAGCCATGACCGTACGAAAGAGGCTCATGGTGTCACCTTTGGCTATCAGAGCTTTTGATATTCAGTATGGAATGTGCTAAATATTACCCTGAGTTTTCTCGCAAATTTATTATTAGAAATTTGTATTAAAAAATCTTTAGTTTTCGAGTTATGCCTGTTCGTTTGATGCCCATACTTTAGTATCGTGAACGTTTGATATATGTCTTAATTACTCCACGGTGCATGCGCTCGCAGTGGGGGTTACCTCCAATATATGGATAACTTAGCTCGTACTGTACTTTTTTTTAATTTACATTTCGTTATTTATTCTTATAAAAGTACTTGGTTGACCGCGCCTTGCTCGGTAATTTTTTCCAAAAAAAAAAGAAACTTAAAAAAAAGAAAAAAATACTTATGTAGTTGGGGATGGATCCTATGTATTTACATTTCTCGAGACTGCCCGTTCCCCGAAGCTACGCTGACTTGATAGTTTATGGCAAAAGTTCAATTAAATATAAATTTTTGTATTTTTTAATGCCCAAAAACAGGGATAAAACTAATTTTTTTTACATAAAACCTAGCTAGATCGATTTTTTTACCCCAAAACCTCCTATATGTTGAATTCACGAAAATCGTTGGAGCCATTTCCGAGATTCCGAAAAAAAAAGAAATATATATATTTATTTATATATATATATATATATATATATATATATATATATATATATATATATATATATATATATATATATATATATATATATATATATATATACATATATACATATACTAGATTAACTCATTTAAATATTGAAGTACAACACTTGCATTGCTATTTTCCAGCTAGATATATTTCGGTTAAAAATTTGGTTTAATATCATACATACAGTACCTGGGTGTTTAGTTTTCCTTTGTAATGCTGTGATAGCATAATGCTTACACGGGCGGACTAAAGAAGTTAAAATACCCCGGGTATTTTATAAAACCCTGGTTATAATCAAACTTTTTTTCCCACCCCAGTTTCTACTAGCTCTTCTTTTTTTAATTGCATTATTTATATTATTTAAAAAGATCGAACAGAACGAAAAAGGCTAGGTATCTTCCTTTTTTCTTTTTTTAATTGCATTTTTATGTATCTTTTAAAAAGATAACGTAAAAGGCTAAGATTTTAGTTAAATTAACACAAAAATACCAATATAAAATTTGAACGTTTATCTTAAAAATATTATAAAATTATTGAACCTTACACAAGATTTGTTAAACTTGAAATAGCTGTAAAAGAAACAACTAAGCTGTAGTGAGTACCAAAAAGGTAACCCGACCCGCCAAAAATCTAATTCGGTCCATTCGCACTATGCCAATAACCGGTCATTGCTCGATGGCATATTGACACAACAAAATGTTCCCCGAAACACGTCCAAATTTTGGACATCGAAACTCAAATGTAAACTGACACTAAACAGTGTTAAACCACTATAACAAGTTAACCCAATAACGCCTTTAACGCGTTCGGATAAAGGCTTTGCACCCTCTGTATTAAATAATAATCGGTTAATGCTATTTTAAACCATAATACACTTGAAATTGTGTTTATATTTGCGTGAATAGGAATTCTGTGGCAAAGAGTATAGGATTACTAAACTAAATAATTTTCCATATCATTAAACATTCAACATATGTACGATGAACGCGTTTGAACAGTTTTATGAGGTGCCTATGGGATTGATGGGTTTTATGGAGGGTGTATTGGCTTTAAAAGAGAAATATTCATATAAATATTATTAATGGAAAAGTGTGTCTGTCTGTTACGCTTCGACTCCGTTGGACCAAGAGCGAGAAAGATGGAGGAAGAGAGAATGTGAGAGAGAGATTTAATGTTTTGTTACTGGCAGTTCACCATCCTCCTGCCCTCATCCCACTCTAAGTGGGGTCGGCACATGTTTTGGCTACGTATTTTACGACCGACCGCCTGCCTGACGTCAACTTACCTTAGTCGTTCTTTACGACACCTCGGTTAGAAAGAGGCTGGTCTATTCTTCTCAACCGGATATCACACGGTGGGTCAACTTACCTTAGTCTCTTTTTACAACCCGGTATAAAAATATGAGGGTGGTTTATTCTACTCAACCGTATACCACACGATAGGTCAACTTACCTTAGTTGACTTTTACAACTCGGTAAGAAATGAGTCTGGTCTATTCTAATTAGCCGGATACCACACAATAGGTCGACTTACCTTATTGACTTTTACAACAAATGAGGGTAGTCTATTTTACTCAGTCGGATACCACACGGCGCCTTTCATACCTCGGTACGAAATGAGGTTGGTCTATTCTACTCAACCGGATACCACACGGCGTAGACATGAGCTAGTAAAATATGTAATACGCATGTTATAGTGTTACTAAAAGACGAGTTTTGTGTCTATAATACATTCGGTGGAAAAATATTGATCAAACACCGCTTCTATTCTATTCTACTCAGCCGGGTAACTTACCTAGGGCGCCTTTTGCAATTCGGTACAAAATGAGGGTGGTCTATTCTTCTTAACCGGATATCACACGGAGAAGACATGAGCTACTAAATTATCTAATACGCATGTTAGTCACTAAAAGACGAGTGTAGTGTCTATAATACATGCGGTGGAAAAATATTGATCAAACACACCGCTTCGTGGAAGCCCGTGATTCACCAATCAGGCCTTTTTCAAGGACCATGCAGCCGCTGTGGTGGAAATTAAAATGTGTTAGTGTAATTACTTTTATTACTCGCCGGCGACATTAATGATCATATTGTGTTTACTGTGAAACTATAAAAAAAATTTGAAACAATTACCATTGGATCGCCTAACAAAATCCTTATATTTTTATATAAAGTCAAAGATAAGAAGAGAACGTCCTAAGCATAGAAATGTAGCTAGGGGCATTGGGATCAAAATCGTAAAATTCTTGAAAAAGATTTAGTTTAATAATACATTAATAAAATCATTAAACAAAATAGTCAAAAGTAAACAAAACGAAATAAGCCAAGAGTAAACGAAACGAAATAGCCAAAAGTAAACAAAACGACATAGCCAAAAACGAAACCAAACGAAATAGCCATAAGTGGACCAAAAATTGCTAACAATAAACAAAACAAAATTGTTAAAAGTAACCGGAATAGCCAAAAGAAAACAAAACGAAATAGTCATAAATAAACTAAACAAAACAGCCCAAAGTAAACAAAACGAAATAGCCAAAAGTAAACTAAACGAAATAGCCAATAGCCAAAAGAAGCCAAACGGCAATGGTCAAAAGTAAAAAACGAAATAGGCAAAACTAAACCAAACGAAATATCTAAAAGTAAACGAAATAAAATAGCCAAAAGTAAACGATACAAAAAAGCCAAATTTGAAAGAAACGTTTAGAATAGACCAAGGAACGATATTTGTGTTAATATATTAAGAGGTTAAATTATCAATAAAATTGGAGCGGTTTCCGAGATTCCGAAAATATATATATACATACAAGATTAACTCACTTAAATATTAAAGATATACAGAAATCACAGAAAAGTTTCCGAAAGTACTAGAAAAGATGACAATAGGATGACTTCAATGTGTGCGTTAGTGCGTGAGTGTGAGTGATGACAATGATAGTAATTACATAATGATAAGCCATTTAAACGTTGCCCGCGGTGCGGGTGTAGTGGTTAGGAGGTAAGGTCAGCAGCTATTAAGCTGGATTGCATTGATTAGAAAAAAAAGTAATATTTAACAAAGTGAAAGCGAGAAGGAAGTTTTAATGTAGTCGTATGATTAATTAAAAAAGAATACAGATTATCCGCTAGACTAATATTAATGAAATTCTGCATATTCTTGTTAACGCACACTATATACAATAACACGATATATTAGGAATACCACTATTCCCGTTCCGAGATGCACTTCTCTTGAATGACGAACAAAGACTGACTGTCACTGAAACGTTTTATCAATAGAAAGACTCTACCGGAAACGAATAACGGCACAATGTTGCCACCATTTCAGTCAAAAAGGGCGCGATACTCTTGTTTCATGATTATGTTGCTATAAAATACAAAGCGGGAGTCGATGGCGACAACATTGTATTTTGGTAACATGGAGAAAACATCATCCTCCTGCCATCCCAATCTGAGTGGGGTCACACGGTTGTTACACCTCGAGAAGAAACGGGGTGGTCTATCCTACTGAACCGATACCACACGGTGGGTCAACTTACCTTGGTCGCCTTTTACAACACCTTGGTAAGAAATTAGAATAGAATGGAATAGAAAAACTTTATTTGTTCTCACACCACGATACAAATACAAATAACAAATAAGTAGTAGTAGTAGTAGTAACGGCCTGTTACTATCCCACTGCTGGGCATAGGCCTCTTCTCGCCGTTTTTGGAGAGAAGGATTGGAGCTGAGACCTACCACGCTGCTCCAATGCGGATTGGTAGGTTACACATATCCCCAGAATTCTCTAAAGATATGCAGGTTTCCTCACGATGTTTTCCTTCACCGAAAAGCGTGTGATAAATTGCAATTATCAATTAGACACATAAGTTTTACTAGAAAACTCATTGGTGCCTGCCCGGGGTTTGAACCCTAGACCTCCTCGAAAGAGGCGCACGGTGTTACCGCTGGGCTACCACAGCTAACAAATAAGTAAAGACCACTAAAGGAAATAATCTTAAACCTAACAATTAACCTTACCTAGTTAGTTTTAGTATATATGTAAAGATTTATACAGTGGTGTGACACCAAAAAGCATGACAACACAGCTGTAATTGGAGCAAAGCCCCAAAACTGATTTTCAGTGGCCGCCGAGTACTTGACTTGTAGACAGCATAACAACAAACACAGCCGCAGTAAAATAAATACATATATGTATAATGTAGTAATAAATTTATAATAAATAAATAAATACTTAGTTGTTTGTATTTCTAAATTAGATCAAAACTTTACATTAAAAAACTATATTAAAAATAAAATAAAAGGATAGGGAAAGGATATATCCTCCTGCCCTTATCCCACTCTAAGTGGGGTCGGCACAACATGTTATAAACATGCTGTTACATGAATTGGCTGCGTTTTTACGACCGGCCGCCTGCCTGACGTCAACTCACCTCAGTCGTATTTTACGACACCTCGGTAAGAAGGAGGGTGGTCTATTCTACTAAACCGTATACCACACGGTGGGTCAACTTACCTTAGTCGCCTTTTACGACACCTCGGTAAGAAATGAGGGTGGTACTATTCTACTCAGCCGGATACCACACGGCGGTTCGACTTACCTTAGTCGCCTTTTACGACACCTCGGTAAGAAATGAGGGTGGTACTATTCTATTCAGCCGGATACCACACGGCGTAACAACAAATACAACCGCATTAAAATAAATAAATATATGTATAATGTAGTAATAAATTTTAATAAATAAATAAATACTTAGCTGTTGCTATTTCTAAATAAGATCAAAAGTTTACAAAAAAAAACTATTTAAAAAAATAAATAAAAGGATAGGGAAAGGATAAGGGAGGTTTATTCTATTCAAACGAATACATGGCTAATTGACCGCTAGACTAATATTAATGAAATTTGGTACATTCTTTTTCGGGAACATGAGAAAAACATATATTGCATTATTGAGGGCGCTTAAACGATATTTAGCGCAAACGAAGCCGCAGACTATTTTTTTTATATATAAATAATCTCCAGTGAAAAGACTAGTGGTCGAAAATAATAGACACCGTTTAGGAATTATAATAATAGCTGTAATTATTTAAACCGGGTACGGGATAATTTGCTGACGGTACGTATATTCGTGGAACGAATTCCGAAGCATTTGTTTGATGCGGTGTAATAAGGATCAATTATGAAAAACTTATGTTTCTTTAACATATATATGTTATATGGGGTGTTTAGAAACATTTTTGGTTATTCTGCTCTGAGTTTGTTATTTGTTTTGATGATAATAAATAGCTCAATCATTGTTTTTTTGCGATTTTGTCGTGGAGTCTATTTCTTGATGATGCTTTAGTTGAAGGGTGGAACGAGTGTTGAGTTTGTGATAGTAAACGTGTGTAGTGTTGTGGTGGCGGTGGTGAAAGTATGAGCATATACTTATGCAAAGTCTGCCTACATTTAGCATTATTATTTTCTATTTTAAATCAAATCAAAATAATGTTTATTCAAATAAGCTTCAAGCACTTTTGAATCATCAAGGATCAATATGATAAATGAAGCTACAATTAGTTCAGGATATTGCTCTTACCGAGAAGAACGTATTTATGTTAAAACACAGTCTTCTATAAAGCTAAAAGGATTTTAAAATCCAGGCAATTTTATCATCCAAATAATCTTCAATTTTGTAATATACTTTACGTATAAGCATTTCTCTTACACTTAATTTAAACCTTTCAAGACTGATCTGGAATGGATTTCTTTTTATTTTTCCATACTACATATAAGTGATAATATGATTTTGTTATAATATGCAATTTATTTTATTAAATAGTAAATTTACTATTATTTATTTATTTTTTGTGTTATCTCGAGTGCAAATATCATCTAAGTACATAGTTTTTCGTTATTTTTCCTTTTTCCTTCTTTCTATATTACGCGTACTTCACTTTTGTCTTTTCCTTCTATTTCTCAAAGGTTGCCGGGAAGTCAAGAGAAAAAACAAACAAAACACAAACGAAAACAATTTTTTTATCTTTTCCAACAACCTTCATCCTCATGCCCTTTTTCTCACTCTAAGTGGGGTCGGCACAACATTTTATAAACTAGTTGGCAAATGGCAAATGATTGGAATAGGTATTTTACGACCGGCCGCCTGCCTAACGTCAACTTAGTCGCTTTTACGACTCCTAGGTAAGAAAGGGGGTACTACTCAGCCGGATACCACATTTCTCTTTTCTAGTAATATGTATGTATAATAAAGAAATAAACAAATAGTGGATTATATCAAAATAAACAAATATAATAAATATATGGGACACTTACATACACGGTCGTCCGCCCCCAAAGTAAGTAACTTAATTGTGTTATGGTAGACAGACAACTGGTGAATATACTTATATAATTTTTAAATACTTAAATACTTAAATATACACCCATGCTCGAAGAACAACAAATTTATATATAGAAAATGTTGGCTCTCGGCGGGAATTGAACCCGCGACCCTCAAAGCTGAAGGCATCTATCCTTCATCCACTGCACCAACGGGCCAGTCAAATAAAAAAATAATATTATTTTTTCTTATATTACCTTTTCTACTTTAAACCAAGTTCCTCATTAACAGTAAATGTTACTGCGTTACATGCAAACAATTAAATTACCATATAAAAATTGAACAGCGGCCTTTTGCATGTTTACCTTGGCTGTGCGATTAATCATTTTTTTGCATTCGCCTAGCTCTCGGAAATTATTACTGAAACTGAAACTAACTGTTGCCTAGAAGTCATAAAAGAACCAAGGAATATAAATATAATCTTTGGTTATCCAATGCAAAAAGGTTGCCCGAAAGATGGAGCCAATAATCTTTGTTCAAGCTTTATTCACTTTTGAATCGTCAAGGATCAATATGATTAATGCTACCAGCTACAACTGGTTCGGTTGCTCTTACCGAGAAAAACCAGAAAGGAACTCGGCGGTTATTCTTTTAAGCATTTTCAATTTTACATTAAACCGCAGTCTTGTATGAAGCTGAAAGCATTTTCAAATCCAAGCATTTTTATCATCCAAATAATCTTCAATTGTGTGATGTGCTTTACGTATAAGCATATTTCTTATTAATTTAAACCTTTCTGTAGACTGGTCTAGTATGGATTGCGGAATTTACATTTAATTTGAATTTTCGGTAGGCAAATATAATATATATTGCGGAATTTTATTGTAAAAGCGATTATCAAAGAATGATTTTGCTAACTTGCACAATTTGCTTAACATGCCACGAGTTCCTCTTGGTTAAAGTTTTTTTGTTTATGTTACTCTAAAGCGTGTAAAAAGTAAAGTAACGGCCTGTTTCTATTCCACTGATGGGCATAAATGTCCTCTCTCCATTTATGGAAATAGGGGTTGGAGTTAAGACCTACCACGCTGCTCTAATGCGGATTGGTGGGTTACATGTTTTCACGGAAAGCGTGTGATAAATTGCAATTATCAATAAGATACATAAGTATTAACAGAAAAACTCATTGGTCTGCCCGGGTTTGAACCCTTGACCTCTTTGAAAGAGTCGCACGGTGCTACCGCTGGGCTACCACTTGTGGTAGTACATTTGGTGATACTACCATAGGAATAATACAATGCAATTTACTGCAAACTTAAATTACATAAATATTGATATTCATACATTCAGGTGGTTCCGTGACGATCGGTCAATTTACTTATTTAACCTGATTAGCTATCACAGCTTTATGAAAGTGCGTAATGAATTATAAATACTATTTTTTATAGACAAACTCATATTCCCTGCTCGGTTTTGAACTCGCACCTAATTAAGGTTTAATAGCGCCAATATTCAGGCTAGACAATGTGGGATATGTGATTACGAACAGATGCCTCCTTAACGCAAATGTCAGTGAACAAAATGAAAAAAAGTTTAAAGCGATTTAAGCTTTATATTTATACACAGACGTGTCAGTATTCTATGAAAGAGTAAACTTAATGTAGCTATAGTATATGTTGGAGTAAACGTACTTTGAAAAAGCCAACTATTTTCGTTTTTAATTTTTTTTAATCAATATTTAATGGGTAATGGTCGATTATATACTTAGTATGAATACAGTAATTATTTGCAAAAAATTATACTGCAATGAATGTAGCAATGGATAAAATTTACTGTTTAATTTTGCAGCAATATGCTGACATCTTCTACAATCATCATCTTCCTGCCCTCATCCCACTCTAAGTGGGGTCGGCACAACATGTTATAAACATGCTGTCACATGATTCGGCTGTGTTTTTACGACCGGCCGCCTGCCTGACGTCAACTTACCTCTGTCGTATTTTACGACACCTCGGTAAGAAAGAGGGTGGTCTATTCTACTAAACCGGATACCACACGGTGGGTCAACTTACCTTAGTCGCCTTTTACGACACCTCGGTACGAAAGAGGGCTGACATCTTCTACAATATCACCTGTTTATTGAACAAAGAACATTGTTAAGACAAAAGTCATCATCATCTTCCTGCCCTTATCCCACTCTAAGTGGGATCGGCACAACATGTTATAAACATGCTGTCACATGACTTGGTCGCGTTTTAACGAACGGCCTGACGTCAACTTACCTTAGTCGTATTTTACCACACCTCGGTAAGAAAGAGGTCTATTCTACTAAACCGGATACCACACGGTGAGTCAACTTACCTTAGTCGCCTTTACGACACCTCAGTACGAAATGAGGGTGGTCTATTCTACTCAGCCGGATACAACACGGCGGGTCGACTTACCTTAGTCGCTTTTTACGACACCTCGGTAAGAAAAGAGGGTGGTACCATTCTATTCAGCCGAATACCACACGGCGTCGTTAAGGTAAAAGTAAAACGCAAAAACTTCAATTCCTTTTAAGTCATAGAGGAACTATATTGCGTAACTGATGAACATACAAACATGGCTGAGATTATAAGGAACAAATCAAAATAATTAATGAATTCCGCTATCCATACTAGACTAACCTGCAGAAAGGTTTTAATTAAGACTCAGAAATATGCTAAAACCTATGTATCTAATGGATAATTGCAATATATATGACACGTTTCGGTGAAGGAAAACATAGTGAGGAAACCTGCATATCTCTAGAGAATTCTGGGGATATGTGTAACCTACCAATCCGCATTGGAGCAGCGTGGTAGGTCATAGCTCGAAAACTCTCCAAAAACGGAGAAAGGAGGCCTATTCTCAGCAGTGGGATAGTAACAGGCTGCTACTTAGGTATATTAAGAAGGCTACATTGTTGGAATGCCCTTTACGCCGTGTGGTATCCGGCTGAATAGAATAGTACCACGCTCATTTTTTACCGAGGTGCCGTAAAAAGCGACTAAGGTAAGTTGACCCACCGTTTGTTACCCGGTTGAGTGAAATAGACCACCCTCTTTCTTACCAAGGTGTCGTAAAAGGCGACTAAGGTAAATTGTCCCACCGTGTTTTATCCGGTTGAGTGAAATATACCACCCTCTTTCTTACCGATGTGTCGTAAAAAACGACTTGTGTAAGCTGAGGTCAGGCAGGCGGCCGGTAAAACATAGCCAAATCATGTGACAACATATTTATAACATGTTGTGCCGACCCCACTTAGAGTGGGATAAGGGCAGGAGGATGATAATTGGAATGCCCTTTAAATACTAATGCCTATTTTTTACATTACTCTTTAAAAAAAATTTAACAGCTTCATATTTCCTTAAACTAATTGCAAATGGTTTTAAGTAATAAAAGTTGATGCACGTTTTTTGCACATTTTAAATTTGCCTAGTTAATTATCTCTAATAATAAAATGAACATAGCTAACTGACTAGCTTAATACAAATAAATTATAAATACTATGTTTCGTCATGCGGTAGGTCTTAGTCAGGGTTGCCAACTGTATATAATTTTATATGTAGAAATTATTACATTAATTTTTTAAAATTTTATTTATTTAAGATATAAAGCCGTGTGGTATCCGGCTGAGTAGAAAAGACCAGCCTCATTTCTTACCAAGGTGTCGTAAAAGGCGACTAAGGTAACTTGACCGACCGTGTGTGTTATCCGGTCGAGTGAAATACACCACCCTCTTTCTTACCGAGGAGAAGTAAAATACGATTAAGATCGGCTGAGAGAAAGGCTATTAGCTATATAACAACATGCTTAGATAAATAGGAGAGGATCAGTAAAAAAAAAATAGGAGGGAAACAGCCAAATTCAAAGCTTTCCTTGCGTGAGCTGAGTAAGCGGTCATAGTTATTAAAAAATCATGTATTACAAAATTGTTTCCCTATAAGAATTCTAAACAAAAGTCTTCCACATCATATCTCTGGCTTTTAAGGGTAACCATTTCTATGGTTATCAAAAAACTACGCGAGCCTAGCCGCTAGTTATCATATAAACGTACGGGTCGCCTAAATGAGAGAAACTCCTTTATCCCTTAAATGGCAAAAGGCCGTGGCTGGCAACCCTATAGGCTATTAACTGGTGTTTTTATCTACAGTTATTATTGCGTATTAATAAATGGAAATGCACCCAGTTGAGTGGAGCGAGGAAATTGCAAAAAATCGCTTCGCCGAGATCATCTTCTGATACCGCAGTGTAGAAGTTACCAAACGCGATTTCTCTATTATTTGTTGATCCATTTATTTGTCCATCCATATGTATAAGACGAAATTTGATGTATATCATAGACATACGAGAGGTTACAAAAACCTTGTGATACCTGTTAAAATATTCTTTATTCAAGTGGACTGTTTACTGTGCTTTTGAATCATCGAATGGTTTTAAAAAGCTACCACTGATTCGGAAGTTTGCTCCTACCGAGAAGAACCAGCAAGAAACTCGGCGGATAATCTTTACAACAAAAAAATAATAACAATTTGATAGTTACAAGTTAATATTTGCAGCTTAATGAGTATTTGACTGCAGTTAAGATATGCTACTATCACTCAAATAATCCTCGATTGTATAGTATGCTTAATGTAGCAGTATCGTTTTAAGTTAATTTCTAAACTTGTGTAAAGGCAAGTCTAGTCAATGTCGGTGCATCTGGTGCTCCCGATGCACCGGTTAGCGGAGGGGGGCTTCTCTTTCGAGGGGCCCCTACCCGGAGGTGATTGTTCTCTGAGATCAGAGCTGTCGGCGGGATGGGGGCAATATGTACAACGATACCCTGTCCTTGCCATCGGCAGCGTGGTGGAGCACACAGGTCGTTTTAGACGGAGCGAGTCCGACATAACCGCCGCCTGTCCCCGTCGGGCGGCGGTACCCATAAGGGGTTTTTCCTGTATTAAAAAAAAGTCTAGATAATGTTGAGGAATTTTGTTATTAAAACGTGTCAATTAAGACCGACAAATTATTTTCGGACCTTTTGGAGGCGTAACCTAGGTGTCATTAGTTTATGTCTATTTCTAGGTCTGTCATAACTGTGTCTTGATCTGTGTCGTGACTCAGCAGAGTTAGTAACTCATTCGATGGTCTCGGTATTCGGTTCTATAATAAAATTCCGCAATCCATACTAGACCAGTCTACAGAAAGGTTTAAATTAATAAGAGATATACTTAAACATAAAGCATATTACAAAATTGAAGATTATTTGGTTGATAAAAAGCCTGAATTTGAAAATCCTTTCAGCTTCATACAAGACTGCGGTTTAATAATGTAAAATTGAAAATGTTTAGAAGATTGACCGCCGAGTTTTTTTCTGGTTCTTCTCGGTAAGAGCAACATTCCGAACCAGTTGTAGCTTCATTAATCATATTGATAATTGACGATTCAAAAGTGCTTGAAAGAGCTTATTTGATTTGATTTGTTATAGAGAATTTCAAAATAGAAGATTCCTATTGCGTTTGACTTTAATGAACTTTTAAGTATAGCAAATTTATATAGTCATGAAAGATGTACTAGATTTTTCTACTTCTCTCTATTTTACTTTTACTGTGTACTGTATCCAATGTTCCTTTTTACCATTTTAAATAGATTAAGGCTGAATGAATTACATGTAAAAAAAAACAAAAAAATGTAGATATATCTGTTGGCATATCTGATTAAGTAAATAAATAAATAAATAAATCTACTTATGCTTTGCAATAATACAGAATTAGCAGAAGTATAAATATTATTTATTAATACTAGATCTTTAAAAAAAAGTTTAGGTATGTTTGTCACTGCTAAACTCAAAAAATAATTGACGTATTCGTTTAAAAAATTTGTAAAATATTAGATTATTATATGAACAATGATTTTATATATTTTTTAAATAATAAATTTTGTCGAAATTTTGTTTTAATTAGATCTAAGATTGAGTCGAGTTAAACGTCGTTTCGCTCGGTTCAATGTATTTTCTTAATATAGTACAAGATGCAACCGGACATAAAACATTTCACACAATTGCAACGAAAACGCTTCCAAAAAACAAAACAAAAACGAAACGATTACTCTACTCGTGGGAGACGCAATTATTTTCCAATTTTAATCAAAAATATCACCTTTCACTTCCACTTAACCATTTAAATGTCAATCTCTACTACTTCTCCTTAAATCGTTGTCAAACACGATCTAATTCAAACCTTAATTTACCACTCATAAAACTCAAAATCGCTTGTACCAAGAAATATCTTAAACAATTTGGTTTCGTATGATTAATGTATGTAGTTCTATTCTCTATGGTTTATGGTTGGTTTGGTTATTGTATTTTGAATCTTAACAATATACTATAAGGCTCAATTTTGAAATGACGATGTATTAAATCCTGAAGGTGGAAATTAGAAAGCATTTGAAAGAAATTGATAAAAATAATATAATATGGCGTCGATGTGTGTAATCTAGATGCGGTACGACCCAAGTACCGTTAGTACGTTACTAAGATTTGTTTTGTTTTGTGATTATTATAAGACAATCAATCAACGTCATAAATGTTTGAGGTGTTTATTATATAAAGGTCGAGCTTTGTTGTTTGGGGCATTGAACAAGCCAATATTAGACGCCAATAAATTTGTCTAATATTTATATATCCATAAATATTTAGATGAATTATTTAAAAAAGACTAACCGCCGAGTTTCTTGATGCCTCTTTTCGGTAGGAACAGCTTTCTGAACCAGCAATAGAGTTAAAGGTTCCAAAAACACTTGTTTACAAGTTTACTTGAATAAATAATATTTTGAACTAGAATTTGAATTGCCAGTGTCTTTACTATTGCTTCACTAACCTACTTTTTTTTAAAAAAACCTGTCAATGAGGGAATTTCATTAAGGGAACAAAGTACTACTTCTTACAGAAATTTTTGTAAGATCTCGGTAAATGGGTACATAAGAAATTAATTTTTATTTCATCCCAATAACAGTAATGTAAGCGATAACCTATGCAGTAATGAGCCATTTTTAAAAGCTTTTAACTTGCCTTGTATATATATGAAAGTGGAATGTTGCAAGTTACATTTGACCCACTTCCCGGTGTCTGATTGAGATGAAATTGTGAAGATGAAGGGTTTAAAAAGGTTCCCACTATTTGTAAATAATCAAAATTTTAGTTCTACTCTCAGTTTCACCGCACAATCTCCTTTGTGTGTCATCTGACGTAACTTTGGCAAAGTAATTTTTGCCAACATGGCACTAATAAAAGCTATTAATGAAAAAAATGAGCTGAAATTTTACATATTGGTACAGTGGAGAATTCCTAGGATATCTGTAACCTGCCGATCTGCATTGGAGCAGTATGGTGAGTCTAAGCTTCAGCTCTTTTTTTCCAAATCGGGAGAGAGAAGGCCTATTCCACCCTGGTCATCTACTTTGAGAGAAACATAAGCCATATGTTCTTAAGTCAAACAAAATTAATAATAAAATTATTTTGCTATAATCCGCGATGAAGTGAAATAGAAAATATATATAATGCTAAATGTAGAGTGGACAATCGGTTATCATACCTGACACATGCAAGATTATTTAAGTCAAACAAATCAAGCATTTTATATGAAAAAAAACTCATCAGATGTTTTAGCCAATCTGTTAAGGATAAAAAATGTTTTACGCTCTATAACAGGCAACGTTTCCCGTTGTGATGTAATTAATATAAATTATCAGGTTCCTTGAAGTCTTGATATAAAAAAGTACATTACTTTTCTACGAGTTTCATGCTACAAGAGTTGTGGACATTGAACGGGTAATATGCTAATTTATAGCTATTTTTCTACTCGGGTCATTTTTTGTAATTTCTTGATTTATATACTACCATAAAGTACAATATGGTAAGCGGCATTTTTTTAAATTTTTTATATCGAGAAAATTTCGAAACATTCAAAGCGAGTTAAGAAAGCTTTCTAATCTAACTAAAGCTAAGCCGTGGCAGCTAAATGGTTAACGGGCATGACGTTAATCAATATATCACGGGTTTAAATCTTAGAGAAGCCTTAATGAGTCAGTTAGAGTTTTTTTTAACTCATAAATCTCAAAAATTTCACCTTGGACATCAAAAATCTTGCACAATTATATTTTATTTCATTAGGGATCATAGCAAAATATTATTCTAATTGCTGATGCAGTTTGCATGCATTCATGGATATATCCCCCCCATTCGAAGAATAAAATAAGATTTCCTATGTTTATACATGGGACATATAACTTTATTCCTCGGATGGGGTGATATGTATAGATTTGCATTTTGGACTTGTGCGATCGCTGACGTCATTTAGTGCGTCTATCTTAGTAGTATAGGGGCCCTCAGGACTGGAAAATATGGTTTATAGAACGAACAAATAGAAGACAAAAGTTTGATAGTTTTATAGTCATTCTAACACCTTATATGTAATGCCGATAGACCTCACTCTAAATGAACTCTATGTATGTGTAGCTACATAAAGTTCCGTGAACCTATATATCCTATCTCTTAAACAAATCTCCATCCAGCATTTGATTTTTGAAATTGTAGCTCAAACAGGTTCAAGAATATCAATTCTGGCATAACCCGGATTTGAAAGCGAACAATCCAATATTGAAACAATAACATGCTTGCAGTTTATCGTTTGAAAAGGAGCCGTCTCTGAAACTGTCAAAAGCTATCTCTTTCTAAGCGGTATATTAAAATAGGTCAGTAAAACTTTTTAGCGTAGAAATCTGTTAAAGAAATCATCCAACATTTAACGTCTATGTATTGAGAAAGAAAAAAGTAAGTAAGGTAAGCCGACCCGCCGTGTGGTATCCGGCTGAGTAGGATAGACCAACCTCATTTCTTACCGAGGTGTCGTAAAAGGCGACTAAGGTAAGTTGATGCACCTTGTGGTATCCGGTTTAGTAGAATAGATCACCCTCTTTCTTACCGAGTTATTGTAAAATACGACAGGGGTAAGTTGGCGTTGGCGGTTGGCGGTCGTAAAAACGTAGCCAAATCGTGTGACAGCATGTTTATAACATGTTGTGCCCCACTTAGAGTAGAATAAGGGCAGGAAGATGATGATGTATTAAGAAAGAAAAAAGAGGCTCGCTGAAACTATCAAAGTAATCTCGCTCTAAGCAGTATATTAAAGAAGGTCAAAGCTATATAGCGTGGTAATCCTAAAGTAACCTCCATCCTGGGTGTATATATGTATTTAAGTATGTATTTAAAAACTATACATGTATATATTCAGCTGTCTGTCTACCATAACACAAGTATTAAGTTACTTACTTTGGGAACGGACTACCATGTGTGTATATATTTATATTTATCCTACATTTTAAGACCATCCATTGAAAAAGAAAATAGAAGTCTTTGAGACTGTCAAAAGCAATGCGATTGCTCCGAATGATAACGCTGCAGATTAGGTTCAAAACAATTAAGTGCATTCTTGCATTGATGCTAACGGCCGCGCGGACCGTGACGGCCATAGCTGCGGAGAAACTGCAGTAAATTAATTCATTTACACCGTGCGCGCTCGCCTTTATACCGTTGTTTGACAGATGTTGAGTTACGACTAACTAACTATTTCCTTATTATAGTCAGTATCTAGGTAACTAAGTCTAAGTAATTTTATACAAATATATAAAAAAATGCAAATAAAAAAATTAAAAAGAACGAAAAGGTTGGTGAGATATATGGGATTTAATCCCGAGTATTTTCCCTTCTTTAATCCGCCCGCACAATTAACCTTTTCTAAAATGAAACCTAGATAGTTTCATTAGTTAGTAACTAAGTAGCGGCCTCTTACTATCCCAATGCTGAGAATAGGTCTCTTCTCTCCGTTTTTGGAGAGAAGAGGCCTATTCTCAGATTCAAGATTAGCTCATTTAAATATTAAAGATACTGGTGTTACTGGTGACTACATTTACGCAAACTTAAAAGTTTAAGTACACTCAATTAAGGGGATTTTTATTATAATATTCCCGATGGATATATGGACAGTGTTTTAATATTCCCGAAAGCGTAACGAAAACTACAAACTAAAAACCATACCAATTTCATGTTTCTATCTATCTATAGCCTTTTTTAAATTTATAGATTCAGGGCTACTCCGCGGAATTCAAATTCAAATTCAAAATATTCTTTATTCAAATAAACTTGTAAACAAGTCCTTTTGAATCAACTCCACTGCTGGTTCGGAAAGCTGTTCCTACCGAGAAGAGACAGCAAGAAACTCGGCGGTTGCTCTTTTTAAAATATAATTCTTATTACTAGTACAATTAGTCATTCTTGCCTTGTACAGGGTCAAATAATCAACATTATAGTAGACTTTTTGTATCAGACTCTTTTTAATAGTGTTTTTAAACGGCTGGAATGGCAAAGCTAAAATTGATTGCGGAAATATATTATAGAATCTTATAAACAAACACACAAACTTCCTTACCTTCCTACATTGTTTGTATATACATCGCCTATAATTTTATATTTATGTAGGTATATCTTATGCACAAAACTCAAATTGCAAATATACTGTGTGTATATTTTCTCTAACCGCACTCCCCCTGTACATATGAAAAAGTTCCCAAAATCTGTTGTGTATGTGATCGATTTTCTCAAAATCAACCTAGAGATTTTTGAAGGTTTAGATTTATAACATATTCTCAGGAACGGCTTAACCGGTTTCGATAAGACTTTTGCTGGAAGATAAAGGAAGCCGAGCAATATATAAGCCACTTTTTATACCTTAATTTCTTTTTGTTTTCCAAATTTTTAGTAGAATTTATTTTTTTAGAAAACTTCGTGACAGTGATTTACACACGAGTTTAGTCGAGACAGTTACAATATAATTTATTTTTACTTTGTTAACTTATAACTCGTTAATTAATAGCTTACTTCCTACAAACAATAAAAAATAGCAACCGAATATGTGATCGATTTTCTCAAAATCAACCCTGAGATTTTCAAAGGTTTAGATTTATAACATATTCTCAGGAATAGCTTAACCGATTTTGATAAAACTTTTACTAGAAGATAGAGGAGGCCGAGCAACATATAAGCCACTTTTTATTCCAGGATTTCTTTTTGTTTTCCTAATTAGTAGTAGAATTTCTTTATTTAGAAAACTTTGTGACAGTGATTTACACGCGAGTTAAGTTAAGTTAACGCGGACAGTTACAATATAATTTATTTTTACTTTGTTAACTTATAACTCGTTAATTAATAGCTTACTTCCTACAAACATAAAAAAATGGCAACCGAATATGTCATGCATATTTGTTTAAGCCAGGTGAAATTATACAAACAAAACCGCAAACAGTAAAAAAAAGTACAAAATGCAACCGTTGTTTTTAATTAACGTAATAACACCTTTGGCTATAAAACATTATATTGTCTTATACGCACTTTGGCGGGGTTTTTATAACAGCCCAATTACGTATTTGACAGATAATTAAGAATTCCCACCATTTTAATCTTATCGATAGTGATGTATAAAAATAAGCGAAATGTCTGACATTTTCATGAGGGGTAATGAATAGAAGCAATGTTGTAGCTTTCAGGGTGGGCTTTATATATATATACATTTATTTATTTGATACACCAATGATATATTATAGATACATTAATTAATCCTTTTTATTTTGGCGATTTTGGAAGTTTTGGGTGAGAAAAATCGATCTAGCTAGTTTTATTTAAAACAAATCGATTTATTCATGTTTTTGGGCATTAAAAAAATATTAAAATTTCCATCACTACATATTATAAAACAAAGTCCCTATATCCCTATGTACGCATAAAACTTTAAAACTACGCAACAGATTTTGATGCGGTTTTTTTTAATAGATAGAGTGATTCCAGAGGAAGGTTTGTACGTATAACATTCAATACGGAGTAGAGAAATACTGTAATTTCTGAGGTTTCTGTAAATAATTACATTTTTTCCCGCTTACATTGCAAACGCAGGCTAAACCCTACGAGATTTATCAAAATAATGTAATAAGTATTTGTACATCTTGAAAAGGTCTACAGAAAAGTCCGCGATAGTATATGTCTATCTCTTACCCACTATAGCATTTTTGTCATTTACTTTTTACGAAAAATAATGCATTATTTTTGCAATTTTTAGCCAATACAGCATTAATCCTTATCCAATTAAGTACCTTAAATAAATAGTTGATTTAATATAGATTAATATGTAATTTAAGTGAACATTTTCGGAGATATTACAGATTTAAAATGCCGTGAGGACGCCGCGCTTCGCCCTATAACACTTCGACTTTAGCAGCTATGTTCGTCTTTCAAGAGTTTGTTTAAAGACATTCTGTAATTAATTGTAAAAATAAAATACATAGGGAAAATGTAAAAGTAAATAAGTAAAAATGTACTATATGAATTCAGATATTCCAAATATAGCAGGAAATATTCTTGGTATAGGGAAAGGAAATTGTTTTTCTCCAAATTTAACGTTGCGGGCCACGGGCAGTAATGAATAAATCAAAACTACTGGATCGATTTTAATCATTTTTTTTACACTGACTGACATGGGATATATATTTTATACCCGTGCGAAGCAGGGGCAGGCCGCTAGTTGAATATACAAAGCAGTGGTAGCCCAGCAGTAATACCGTGCGACTCTTTCGAAGTCACGGGTTCGAGCCCGGGCAGACAGCAATGAGTTTTCTGTTAAAACTTATGTGTCTAATTGATAATTGCATTTATCACACACATTTCGGTGAAGGTAAACATCGTTAGGAAACCTGCATATCTCTAGAGAATTCTGGAGATATGTGTAACCTACCAATCCGCATTGGAGCTGCGTGGTAGGTCTTAGCTCCAATCCTTCTCTCCGAAAACGGAGAGAAGAGGCCTATTCCCAGCAGTGAGAGAGTAACAAGCCGCTACTTACTTTTTTACTTTTTTTATATAAAACACTATTTTTGCCGTTAAATGTCAAGTCAGCGTGGCTTATTCGGGGAACGGGCGATCGCGAAAAACAATATCTAGGATCGTGCCCAACCTACCATTTTTTTTATTTTGCAAAAAATTACCGAGTAAGGCCGGGTCACCAGGCACTTCTAAAAAAACAATATCGTGTGGTTTTATGTTAAATGTTTGTGTTAAAACAAGCGTTAATTTATATTAACCACAGTTAATGTAAATCTCTCCGATGACCAATCAATAATTAAAGCTCGCCGCGTTGAAAAACCGCATAAACACCATCGCATGCTATACTGTACCAGTCCGTGTACGGTGTCGTAAAAGACGACTTAGGTAAGTTTACCTGCCGTGTGGTATCCGGCTGAGTAGAGTAGACTACCTTCAATTCTTAACGAGGTGTTGTAAAGGCGACTAAGGTAAGTTTACCCGCCGTGTGATATCCGGTTGAGTGGAATAGACAACTTTCATTTCTTACCGAGATGTTGTAAAAAACGACTAAGGTAAATTGACGTCAGGCGGGCGGGCGGTCGTAAAATACGTAGCCAAATCATACGACAACATGTTTATAACATGTTGTGACGACCCCACTTAGAGAGGTATAAGGGCAGGAGGATGATGAAGATGATGATATGTTAATATATTAAGTAAAAGAGCAACCGCTGAGTTTCTTGCTGGCTCCTCTCGGTAGGAACAGCTTTCCGAACCAGCAGTAGAGTCGACGATTCAAAAGCACCTGTTTACAAGTTTATTTGAATAAAAAATTTGAATTTGAATTTAAATACACCCAAATTCCATCGGGGGTTTAGATTTATAAACTTCCGCACACTACGCGCCATTACAAGCCATACTTTATTCCCCGTTCGACCCTTGACCAAACAATTGAACTCGTGTAATCAATAGTGATAGTTAATATTAGCACGTGACATACAGACGTGTCGGTATCACTTTGATGCTATTAACCCAATCGTCATAACAACCACGTTCGCGAACGGGCTTTAAAATTCAACCTCAAATAGGAAGCTTGTAGGCGTATAACTTGTCCTTTTCCTGAACCCTTTTATGAGCAACTTTCAATGTTTACATTGTAAAATTTAAATGAACATTTTAGAAGATATTACAGATTTAAAATGCAGGGGTCACAGCTGTTTGTTTATGTTTAATGTTTACATTGTTAAACGCATGCAGAATTCGCAGATCACAAAAAGCTTGTGATACCTGTGTCAGAGTTAGCAACTCAGCAGAGTTAGCAATTCATTCGATGGTCTCGGTATTCGCTACTACAATAAATTCCGCAATCCATACTAGACAAGGTTACAGAAAGGTTTAAATTAAGTATAAGAGATATGCTTACAGCATATTACAAAATTGAAGATCATTTGAATTATAAAAATGCCTGGATTTGAAAATCCTTTCAGCTTCATACAAGAGTGTGGTTTAGTTATATAAAATTGATATTAAAATTGAGTTTCTATGTTCTTCTCGGTAAGAGCAACATTCCGAACCAGTTGTAGCTTCATTAATCATATTGATCCTTGACAATTTAAAAATACTTGAAAGAGCCTATTTGAACAAAGATTATTTTGATTTGATTTGATTTAGTTTTTCTATAGTAAGTAAAGAAAAAACGGTTGCCTGTAAAGTCGGTTTTACGGGCAAAGATTTCACGTGACAACGTCCTTTTAAATGTGATAGATTGGAGTGGGAGAGAGACGCAAGGCATTCGCCAGTCCGGCGGGCCTCTCTTTCGTTCGGTGACTCATCGTAACAGACGTGAGCGAGCGTTACACTTTTGCATGAGTGACTGCAATCCGCAACCTAATTTAAGACGATGTCACGTCAAAAGTAAGTAAGTAGCGGCCTTTTACTCTCCCACTGCTAGAAATAAGCCTCTTCTCTCCGTTTTTGGACAGAAGAGCACCACGCTGCTCCAATGCGGATTGGTAGGTCACACATATCTCCAGAATTCTCTAGAAATATGCAGGTTTCCTCACGATGTTTTCCTTCAACGAAAAGCGTGGGATAAATTGCAATTATCATCATATTCCTGCCCTTATCCCACTCTAAGTGGGGTCGGCACAACGTGCTATAAACATGCTATCACATGATTTGGCTGCGTTTTTACGACCGGCCGCCGGCCGGGTTGACTTACCTTAGTCGCCTTCTACGAATCCTCAGTAAGAAATGGACTATTTTACTAACGCGGATACCATGGCATAAAATAATATGATATAATAGACATTCTACTAAGCCGATGGGTAAACTTACCTTAGTCGCCTTTTACGACACCTCGGTAAGAAATGAGGTTGGTCTATTCTACTCAGCCGGCTACCACACAGCGGGTCGCTCACTTTAGACGCTTCTTACAACACCTCGGTAAGAAATGAGGGTGGTACTATTCTATTCAGCCACACGGTTTTATAAATTGCAATTATCAATGAGACACATAAATTTTAACAGAAAAACTCATAGGTCTTCCCGAGTTTGAACCCGTGATTTTCTCGAAAGAGCCGCACGGTGTTACCACAGCTTTTTTTACAAGACATGTTTTTCTATACAAGACAAAATACGAAAACTATTTTTGTAACTTTTTCACTTTTTTTTTTAATTTTAACTAAATATAGTATCAAAATAATGGAAATAATATTACAAAGAATATTCAACAAACTCGCACGTTCAAATGAAGCACGCAACAACATCTGCCTCAAATTAACTCTGTTACGGCCTTAAAAATCCTTAAGCGTTCATTTTTCGTTAAATTTCTCAGGAGGGTAGTTTTTAATTACGCAGTAATCACAAGGACAGTGTACTCATTACGCAGTTAGAGTGCACCTTGTGAGGCGTTATAGATTATTTTGCTTGTTGCTTTCTTTTTTGCAATTTTAATGTAACAACTTTGTTGCGAGCCGATATATTAAAGAAAATAACTTTTTAAGTATTTATGTTGGATTGGACCGCCATGTAGTATCCGGCTGAGTAGTATAGACCACCCTCATTTCTTATCGAGGTGTCGTATAAGACTAGGGTAAGTTGACCTGCCGTGTGGTATCCGGCTGATTAGAATAAACCACCCCCATTTCTTACCGAGGTGTCGTAAAAGACTAAGGTAAAGTGACCCGCCGTATGGTAACCAGCTGAGTAGACTAGACCACCCACATTTCTTATCGAGGTGTCGTAAAAGGCGACTAATATAAGGTCACCCGTCGTGTGGTATCCAACTGAGTAGAATAGACCATATTAACGAGTTTCCATGAAAATTTTGTCGTACACAAATTAAGAATCCGTATTCGCTATGAAGGAAAATCAAGCGAGTAAGCCCGCATATCTCAGAATTGAATTCGTGTCAAAGCAGCATGGTGGGTTTATCCCACTCTTTTCCTCCGAATAACTAAAAAGATTACCGACTACATTGTTGTATAATATCGCCTTACAAAGGAAAAAATATATTACTAACGTTTACCCGCGACTTCGATTCCGTGGACATAGTTGATAATATAAGCTGTAGCCGAGCGGTAACACCGTGCACCTCTTTCGAGGAGGTCACGGGTTCAATCCCGGGCAGACACCAATAAGTTTTCTGTTAAAACTGTGTCCCATTGATAATTGCAATTTATCACTTATATTTTATAAGGAAAACATCGTAAGGAAACCTGCATATCTCTAGAGAATGCTGGAGATGTGTAACCTAGCAATCCGCATTGGAGCAGCGTGGTAGGTCTTAGCTCCAATCGAGCAGCGTGGTAGGTCTTAGCTCCAATCCTTCTCTTCAAAAACAGAAAGAAGAGGCCTATTCTCAGCAGTGGGAAAGTAACAGGTCGCTACTTACTTTTTTTTTTGTTGATAGTATATAGTGCTTTCAATGTCATCCCTTTCCTGTTGAATTAACAGGATTTTTATAGCCTATATGTTACTCCGGTGTATAAGGAGTAATTGTGCTAAATTTCATCGATATTGGTTCAGCGGATTCGCCGTGAAATATTAACAAACATACATCCATACTCACAAACATTCGCATTTATAATATTAGTAAGTAAGTAAGTAAGTAAGTAACAGCCTGTTACTATCCCACTGCTGGGCATAGGCCTCCTCCACTCTCCATTTTTGGAGAGAAGGGTTGGAGCTAAGACCTACCACGCTGCTCCAATGCGGATTGGTAGGTTACACATACCTCCAGAATTCTCTAGAGATATGCAGGTTTCCTCACGATGTTTTCCTTCACCGAAAAGCGTGTGATAAATTGCAATTATCAATTAGACACATAAGTTTTAATAGAAAAACTCATTGGTGTCTGCCCGGGTTTGAACCCATGATCGTCTCTAGAGATTCACACGGTCGCACCGCTAGGCTATCACAGCTTATAATATAAGTAGGTTCGTTATATAATATCGTAAGCAAAAAAACTAAAATACATGTATGATTTTTTTAAAGATCTTCAAAGTAAGAACTGTTTTAAAATAGTTAACATTAGAAGTAATTACATTATAATATTAATATTCATGAGTTAAATAATGTTTGCGTGTAACTGAATAGAAAAATGAGCAATTAGGTTAAAACTGTGTACGTAAAGCACAATCGCAAGACAAAATCGCGCTTTGCGTTTTTGTCATGGAGTCTATCTCCTGATGAAACTATGGTTGCGAGGCGAAACGATTGTTGAGTTCCGATAGTGAACGTGTGTAGTGCTTGTGTAGTGATGGCGGTGGTGGAGGTTTGTGCATGTGTTTTTACAAATCCTGCATGTATTATGAAACCGGATTGTCCACTCTACATTTAGCATTATAAATTTTTCCCTCACAAACCTCCACCACCGCCACCACAATACACAAGCACTACATACGTTCACGATCACAAACTCACCTTGAGCTTGTGATAGTGAACGTATGTATAGTTTCTATTTTACTTCATCGCGGATTATAGCAAAATAATTTTATTATTACTTTTGATAGCTATAATTCGAATCTTGAATACAGCGATAATTCAACGTGAATAATTCCGCAAGTATAATGATGTAATGGCGAAATCTACAGAGTTCAAATGGCAACCCACTGTACATCTGCTGCAGGTGATATGGGACTCAGGTAATTCCGCAAATAGCGCAATAATCCTGCATATTTTATTCATTTTGTACAAGAGTATATTTTGTTTGTTTTACGGGCTTATACTTATTCTAGGCGTCTAGTATCCGGCTGAGTAGAATAGACCAACCTCATATCTTACCACGGTGTCATAAAAGGCGACTAACGTAAGTGCCGTGTGGTATGCGGCTGAGTAGAATAGACCACCCACTTTCTTACCGAGGTATCGCAAAAGCGCGACTAAGGTAAGTACTGTGTGGTATTCGGTTGAGTAGAATAAACCACCCTCTTTCTTACCGAGGTGACATAATATATAACTAAGGTAAGTCGACCGGCCATGTGGTATTCCGCTGAGTAGAATAGACCACCCTCTTTCTTACCGACGCGTTGTAAATTATGACTAAGGTAAGTCGACCGGCCGTATGGTATTCGGCTGAGTAGAAAAGACCACCCCGATTTCTTACCGAGGTGTCGTAAAACAAGACTAAGGTAAGTTAACGTCCGGCAGCCGACTTGGCTATGTGACATGTTTGTAACATGTTGTGCCGACTCCACTTAGAGTGGGAGAAGGGTAGGAAGATGAATTGAAGTTTAGAGTTCTTGTCCAAGTTAGAAAATCGGTGACTTTTATAAAACAGAACAGTAAAGTTTGCATCTGTATATATCCCAATTTGCATCCGTTACTCGATTATTAATATTCGATTATCACTCGTCACAATTCACGGCGCCAATCGATTTAACTGTATCGATATGACGCCCATTATTCACCCCATAAATTACTAATCGAATCGATGTAATAGGCCACGACTAATTTTTGAACGCACCATTCGATATGCTATTTGTTACAAAGATGTAAGCTCTCTAGATGTTCTATGTATAGGCGTATATTTTTATGTGATTTTAATTGGGAAACGTGATATGGAACCGATTAGAAAGACTAGTCCCCGTTTTTAAGAACATATGGCCGCTTTCAGGTATAATAAACCACAAAATTCACCAAACATTTCTTAGAAAGCGATCATAAAGTTCCTAATGACAATTGTTTTGAAATTCTGCACACCTGTGATAAAAGTGTTAGATTAAACATCTGGAAACAAGTTGAGACTATTAGACTGTATAATAATGCCTTCATTAATGATCATATAAATGTTTCTAGTTCAAGCTTGTTATAGGTGTTCACTGGCAAACTAAAATAAATGGTGGGTTTGAACCGTTTAATATATAACTAAGCTTGTGTGGGTAATGTTTAGCTTTGCGATTTTGTCGTGAAGTCTATCTCCTGATAATGCTTCGGAAACGGCTCCGATTCTCGTGAAATTCAGTTTTTTTTTAATCGTATGGCAGTGTTTAAAATGGATCTATGAAATTCAGTATGTAGTGGATTTTGTAGGGGAAAAATCGTCGTAACAAATGGCGTTATCTCCCTATTTTTAAAGCACTAAATAACCTCCATAACTTTATGAGAAACCAAAGGGTAATGACGCTGTCAATTATAAAGTCATGGTAGCTCATTTTGGTGGTTCTTGAATTCTGAATATCAGAATCGAATCAGAATAAAAACATTTTTTTTAATTTAAATAGTTTTTTTTATATATTAAAAAAATGCAGTACTGTCTTTATATAAAACAGTTCCTTAATAAATGAAGCTTAATTTTATCAATTATTTTGCTATTAGTAACAATAAGTACATATCCAGTAATTTTATATCCTTGTACAAAAATTACCAAATTAAAACGTAACGCTGCCCAAAATAATTACAAACCATAACATACTATGAATAGGAAATAAATTCGTGTATCGATTTTTTTAGCAATCGTAGTAAATATATTGCGTAAAATTTTTAATGTTTTCATACTATTGTTATGAATCGATTTGTTACGATTATCGATTTTTTTATTAAAATAATTGCCGGAGTTTTTTCCGGTAAGAATGATGTAGTAAAAAAATATTTCATGTAAAAATTTATATACAGTTTTATTTGAGCTCAAGTATTTTTCACAGTCATATATGAAATTAGGTATTTATAATAATATAAACTATTTTTATTATTTCTCAAAAATTAAAAATAAATATTTAAATTAAATAAAAAATTTAATCATTTATAAATAACAAAAAAAATTTAAACATTGCTTTGGTTGCCAATATAAATAAAATTATATTTCATTTAATTTATAAATGCATTCGATAAATTATTCAAATTTAAATATTCATTTTTATTACGTTTTGAATAATTTTATTTGAATAATTGAATTTTGATTTTGTTACTTTGTGTTGCTTTCATAATTGGATTTATAATAACATAAGATAGTCATTTTGGTAATTATCAATTTTCTTATACGAAATGATAACATAAAAGTGAGATGTGATTGTAGTCGTGAGTAATTCTATGTAATTCAATTCTGCAATCATTTTAAAGCAGTCATATTGAAGTAAAAGTAAACCTATTTTATTGTTTCAACTTAATATAATGAGTTATTTATTTTATTTAGCCATAATACCATAATGACGCTTTTTACTATATCAAATTGATATTCAGATATGAATAATTTCGCAAGTACGCAGCTAATAATGTTACATAATACATAAATATACCCAGATTTGAAGAACCAATAAATCCTCATCCTCCTCCCCTTATCCCACTCTAAGTGGGTCGGAACAACATATAAACATTTTTTCACATGATTTGGCCATTTATTTTACGGCAGCCGCCTGCCTGACGTCAACTTACTTTATTCTTTTTTACGACAGCTCGGTAAGAAATGAGAGTGGTCTATACAACCAAATACCACATGGCTATAACTTATATAAGTCGCCTTTTAGTCACCGTGATAAGAAATGATGGTTTATTCTACTCAGCCCTGTATCACATACTTGGCGTTACTACGGCGTTTGAAGAACCAATAAATCGTTTTTAGAATATTTTAACCTTCAGCAAACTTTGAACCGCCCGACCTAAAGAAAGGGTCGCTGCTGCTTGCGCCAATATGGCTGGTACTTAGGCTAATTAACGCCTACTTACCTCTTTCCATTCCTCCGTCGTCGCTTGGTCGCGTACACAGTGCCAAGTTGGCTGGCGTGCGGCTGCGGCGGCCGGAGCAGGCTGGTGTCCACGCAGCTCTCAAGTGCGTAGCCACTTTGCCCGCCCCAGCCGCACAGTTGCAGCTTCGAATCAGCGGCTATCTTGCCGGCTGGACCTCCCTCCGGCGTCGCCGACCCCGACACGGGCGATAGTTGGAAAACGTTCGGAGACACTGTGCCGTATTACCGTTTCGAGTCACCTGAACCAACCCGCACTGGCATCACTTCATATATACTTGTACTTAGTCACAAATATCACTCAACCGAAATTCTAATAATATGTAATTTGGTAGCCAAAAAGCTATTTCTATAATTGGTTAAGTCTTTATAGTTGATTTGGGGAAAATAATTTGTGATCTATGCCAATTATACAAACATTTCTGTCAGTCAGATATATAGTCTAAATAAACCAGCTTTTTCGTTGATGAATGTCTCAAATCTTGATGTAATATTGTTATTTTGGCTAACTAGTAGGCTATATTGTTTACCGCACTATTTTGAGCATTATTTTATACAAGTTTGACCATGCAATCCTCGCAATACTGAAGCGAGTTTAACTAAGCAACACAGCAATGTGCTGTGACGTATCAAAAGCTGCACTTTAAGCCATGACCATAGCTGCAATTTCGATTTTAATGTCATGCCAGATGCTTCCCTGTCGCCTTAAGTCCTGACAACTGACAGTCGAAAATAAATAAATAATTTTGTTTAACATAGAATTTTTTTTATAATATTTTCATAAAACATTAATTAATTTCTTGCCTCCACTTTATTATACACTTTTTTTGATATAGCCACTTTTTCACTTCTGTTATGACAACTTATCTGTAACAAATCATTTGTTTCTCGAGTAATTAATTTAACGGAAGGTTTTTGCTATGTTATAATATTTTAATTTTGTATTTAATTAATTTAATACACGAATCTTTTATGTTAACATTAATCAAATGAAATCAAAAAAAAATTCTTAATAAATTATAATAATTTATTCCTAAACAACTTTAATTCTGACATCTTTTTACAACAATTTAAAAATAGAATGACATGAATAAAAGTTTAGTTTAGTTTACTTTGAATAATTTATTTTATAATTATAATTTAATTTTGTGCATCCGAAATTGTGAATATAATTTATTATTAATTGAAAATTGTATTGGTAATTTATTTTAATAAAGTATTTTTATAATATATATTTCATTTAAAAGAAGCTTTTATATTATTGTATATTGATAAGAAAGCGTTAATTTCGTTTATAATTTTATACAAGTTAGCAATTTAAATTGACTTTTAAATGTTTTTGCTACTTCTTATTTAGGAATGTTCCGCGCCAATGGAAGCGGCGTTACTGACTTTATACTGGCCATATATGAGCTTGTATATGTGTTTATAATTAAGAGATATTTGGATTTAATAGTTTTAATATAGACCTAGTTTCTATATATTTATGGGTCAATAATTGTACGGATATTGTTTTTCTAATAAACACCGCTCTATGCATTAATGTTTCAAGTTGCTTATTATTTTCAATACATAAAAGTAATATAAGAAGAGCTAATTAGTAAAAATTCCGCTATTTAGTTAACAAGAATTATGGTAACCATTTTTTTAATGTACACAATAATCTGATATTAAATATCTAAGTAGAACAAAATTAAAGAATAAAGCCCCTATGTTATTTATATCGGCCTTTAAGAGTATTTTTTTTAAATTTTATATAAGAGTTTGTTTTGACAAATAACAAGCTTTCTTAAACTAATACTGCTAACTAAACGATTGATTACTATAAAATGTAGTAATTTCTATAAATTTTCCTTATAAATCATGTAAATTTTTACATATTCGTAATTTGATAATTTAATTCAACTTAGCTTCAAGAAGTTGATTTAGCAATTAATCGTTATAATTCATTTAAACATTTGAATATTCATATTTTGAATATTCAATTAATCTGGCCTCGATTTAATCTTTGTATATAAAATTTATTGATCCGTCAACAATTAGAACCTCCGCCGGTAAATTCCATTTATTGTATAATTAACGTTTACACATTGGCTTTATTAAATTGAAACTGAAATTGAAATATTTAATTTTCATTATCGATTCGAATTTCAAATGCGTTCTATATACCATTTGAATTTGGAAGATTGTTGTAATTTATTGGAAGAATTCGTTTTTCACAACACTTCAGTTTGCGATCACTAATTGTGTTCACATGCCACTTTCAGTTTTCAACACAAATCACGTTGTCACTGTAGAAATGTCGGTAGCGTCAATTGTGATATTATTCACGTGTTATAGGGGTGCGATAGCGTTAACGCGCGGCGCATACGCCAAGCGCCTGATACGGTGTGGCGGGTTCCTTCCAAAGACCCTAACAGAGGTGGGCGGGGCTTGTGCAGACCACGCCCTACCATCTCAGCCCACCAATCCTAACCCCTCCGTAGAAGCGCACTCTGGGACGTACGTAGCGTTTTTATTTTCAGTACGCTTCGATTTCTTTTAGCGTCTTTTTTTTATTGAAAGTATATTGTGCCTCTATTCGGCTTCTCGTCAGTGTTGACATGGGAGAAAATATTATTGTTTTTTTTTTATCTTTTACATATCTTTATGCCGTCAAGGATTTTGTAATAATGATTTTACGTACGATAATTTATTATGAATTTTTAATTAAATTGCGTAGCTAATTATGAATAATTATGATTTGTGTATTTTATAAGAATATTTCAAGTGGAGTGGGAGTAGCTATTGTTTTCTGTAGATATTTTATTATTGAGTAAAGGAAATAAAAGTAATCAATACGATTGACAATCGGGGTGGTGATTCTAGTATTGGTTTTATCCATTCTATATTCTGGCCAGTAGCAATATTGCTGGTTTTGTTATTTATTAGTAAAGCGTGAGTCAGATATGTCATGTCATGACATGAGATATGTCAGTGTGTTATGGTACAAGATGTTAGAAGAGAAACGGAAAAGTTACAGCGAAACTTGTATAGTATTCTCTCTTCGAAAAAGCGATATTTTTCTCTTGTTTTAGGAAATTCACTAATATATTTTTATTTATTTATAAATATTATTTATAAAATATTAATAAATTTTATATTTATTGCACAATTATACACACGGTCGTCCCCAATTCTAAAAAAGTAATAAATATTATATTTGTAGATTATTTATTATTTATTATATATTTAAATTTTATTTATTATAAATAAATAAATAAAATTTAATAAATTAATTTTAAATAAGTACTTAAATACATATATGCAGAATCAAAGAATATATTTATTTTTAGTAAATATTAGTATGCTCCCTTGGCGGAAATCGAAATTGCGACCTCTGGAGATGAAGATAAAGTCACTGTCATCTGTGCATACAGACCAGTGACAAATAATTACCATTTATCAAGAAAATGCTTATAAGAATCTATTTTCAAATTGTGATGTTTAATTTTGAAATATCTTTATTTTATTTATTTGTTAGAAAGGGTGTTTATTTATTGTTAATTATTTATTATTATAAATAAATAAATAAATATATGGGACATTTACACACACGGTCGTCCATCCCCAAAGTAAGTAACTTAATACTTGTGTTATGGGTGACAGACAACTGGTGAATATACTTATATATATATTTTTTTAAATACATACTTGAATACAAATATACACCCAGGCTCAAAGACCAACAAATTCATGTATAGAAAATGTTGACCCTCGGCGGGAATCGAACCCGCGACCCGCGGAGCTGAAGGCAGGATCACTACCCACTGCTCCTCCTATAAGTCCTCCTGCTATAAGTGAACAGTGTGTTCATTTGAGAAAATAAATGTCTTCAACCCGAAAATGGTAAAAAAAATGTCTTTAACCGGAAAATGGTAAAAAAATGACTTTAACCCAAATATGGTAAAAAATAAATATCTTAAATCCGAAAATGGTAAAAATAAATGTCTTTAATCCGAAAATGGTAAAAAATAAATGTCTTAAACCCGAAAATGGTAAAAAATAAATGTCTTAAACCCGAAAATGGTAAAAAATAAATGTCTTAAACCCGAAAATGATAAAAAATTAATGTCTTAAACCCGAAAATAGTAAAACTCTAAGTCCGGCCCCCGTAGTTGGCGGTGACGTCACCCAATGGCGGCCATGTAAGGGAGACTTTTCGCATTTTCCCCACGGCCGCCGGCTGGGACCGACATGAAATATATTTTAAAACCTTTCATATTCATAGATAGGGCATATTTAGGAACTTTTTGAATCAAAACTTTATTTTATAAATTTCTTTCAATACATATATTTAGAAAAAAGAAATAAAAAAGCACATATATAAAGGCGGACTTACATATAAAAGGGATCTCTTCCAGTCAATCTTTAAGTAACAGAAGGAAAAGGACAAGAATTGAAGAAGAAAGAACGTACAGGTTATTTAGGGAAAAAGATTATATAAATTTAACTATTTAATAAAATAAATAGATGACCGCCGTGTGGTATCCGGCTGAATAGAATAGTACCACCCTCATTTCTTACCGAGGTGTCGTAAAAGGCGACTAAGGTTAGTCGACCCACCGTGTGGTATCCGTAGTAGAATAGACCAACCTCATTTCTCACCGAGGTGTCGTAATAGGCGACCCTCCGTGTGGTATCCGACTGAGTAGAATAGACCAACCTCATTTCTTACCTAGGTGTCGTAAAAGACGACTAAGGTAAGATGAGCCGCCGTGTGCTAGCCGGTTTAGTAGAATACATCACCCTCTTGCTTACCGAGGTGTCGTAGAATACGACTAAGGTAAGTTGATGTCAGGCAGACGGTCGAAAAAACGCAGCCAAATCATGTAACAACATGTTTATAACATGTTCAGTTTATATTGATTAATCTATTAATTAGATTAAACAGTAAAATTTATATAAATAATCTATTAATTATAGCCGTGTGGTATCCGGCTAATTAGAATAGTACCACCCTCTTTTCTTACCGAGGTGTCGTAAAAGACGACTAAGGTAAGACGACCCGCCGTGTGGTATCCGGCTGAGTAGAATAGACCAATCTCATTTTTTACCGAGTTTTCGTAAAAGGCAACTAAGATAAGACGACCCACCTTGTGGTATCCGGTTTAGTAGAATAGACCACCCTCATTTCTTACCGAGTTGTCATAAAAGGCGACTAAGGTAAGACGACCCACCTTGTGGTATCCGGTTTAGTAGAATAGACCAACCTCTATCTTACCGAGGTATCGTAAAATACGACTGAGGTAAGTTGATGTAAGGCAGGCGGCCGTAAAAACGCAGCCAAATCATGTAACAACATGTTTATAACATGTTGTGCCGACCTCACTTAGAGTGGGATAAGGGGAGGAGGATGATAGCTGACGAGAGCCCACTCTACTTTTGAGAATTATTTGGACGATAAGAATGCGTGGATATAGCTACTGTCCGACCCTGTACAAGATAGTAGTGACTTAATGTAACTAGTTATAAGTATTATGTTGAAAAGAGCAACCGCTCTTCTCGGTAGGAACAGCTTTTTGAACCAGCAGTAGAGTTGACGAATCAAAAGCACCTTTTTACAACTTGTTTACGACCCCGCCGGCCTAACGTCAACTTATTCGTATTTTACAACACCTCGGTAAGAAAGAGGGTGGTCTATTCTACTCAGCCGGATACCACACGGCGGGTTGACTTACCTTAGTCGTCTTTTACGACACCTCGATAAAAGAGAGAGGTAATGACGGTGGTCTATTTTACTCAGCCGGATAACATATGGCTAGCGTTAATTTATCTAAAAGAAGAATGTAAAACTTTCCCTTGCGAAAAAAGTAGGGTAGCTTGTCAAAATAAGACAGAGACTGTCAGTTAAGTAAGATTCAAGTAAAAAGACTTTCACAGAAAGGAGATTGGAATGGAGGCAATGTTGCCATCATTGAAAAGTTCTAGATTACTTTTAGTCTGTTCGCTGTCATTTATCCTACTCAACTAGATTCCACAGGGCTAATATTATATTATATGTACAATTTCAAAAAATGACTTAAATACATATGTACACCTAGACATCAAGAACTAAGTATTTTTTTAGACAATGGTGTCTAAACTTATGTGTCTAATTGATAATTTCAATTTATCACATGTTTTTCGGTGACGGAAAACATCGTGAGGAAACATGCATATTTCTAGAGCAATCTGGGGATATGTGTAACCTACCAATCCGCATTGGAGCAGCGTGGTCTTAGCTCCAATCCTTCTCTCCAAAAACGGAGAGAATAGGCCTATTCCCAGCTGTGGGATAGTAACAGACCGCTACTTACTGTTATTTACTTAATGTTGAACAAGCTGTTCTTTGTTTGAGACTTAAATATTAAATGACAAATACACGGCGCCGTGGACACGTGCGTGGCCGCACACACGACGTGTCTTATGGCACTAGTCAACTGTTTCCTATGTAAAAGTAATAATAAAATTATTTTGCTATAATCCGCGATGAAGTAAAATAGAAAATATATATAATGCTAAATGTAGAGTGGACAATCCGGTTTCATAATACATCCAGGATTCCTAAAAATACATGCACAAACCTCCACCACCGCCACAACTACACAAGTACTACAAACGTACACTATCACAAACTCAACAATCGTCTCGCCCCACAACCGAAGCATCATCTGGAGATAGACTCCACGACAAAAACGCAAAGCGCGATTTTGTCTTGCGATTGTGCTTTGCGTACACAGTTTTAACCTAATTGCTCATTTATCTATTCAAATACACGCAAACACTAGTTTACTCATGAATATTAATATTAAAATGCAAATATGTACTTCTGATGTTTAGTATTTAAAAACAGATGTTACTTTGAAGATCTTTAATAAAATCTAACAGCCGCTTCTTCAAACGGACCCTTTCTCGTATTATCCTTTCATCTTTACACCTTTTATACAGTACAGTTCTCATCTTCTCCCCCCAGAATCCCTCCTCACCAGCTCTTGTCAGCTAATCGCCAATTAAACTAATGACGTCAATGCACAAGCGGCGCCGAGGGGCGCGAGTAGTCGACAATAAACGCTCTGATTTATGCGCCACCCGCCTGTGACATCGTCGTGTAAATCATAAAGGAATTGCCGAAAATCACGCGTTCACGAATATCTACTCTGATTACGGGCTTGGTGCGAGTTGTGAGCGATAAGACTGTTTATTTATAATATTTGGGTGACCGAGCATTGCTCGCTAATTTAAAAAAAAAAACGTAAAAAAAAGAAAAAATTAATAATTTATTTGGGGATCCCAGGTATTTACGTTTCTCGATGATGCCCGTTCCCCGAATAAGATACGCTAACTTGACAGTTAATGGCGAAAATTGAATTCAATATAAATGTTAGTGTTTTTTCATGCCCAAAAACAGGGTTCTTTTTTTTTCATAAATCTAGCTAAGATCGATTTTTCTCCACCAAAACCCCCTGCATGCTGAATTTCAGATAAATTGTTGGAGCCGTTTCCGAGATTCCGAAAAGTTGGGAGAGCTGCTCCTACCTAGAAGAGCCAGCAAGAACTCGGCGGTTGCTCTTTTAAAAATATAATCCTTTACACTAAATACTGTCTTATACAGGTTCGAAGAGAGCTGTCCACACATTCTTATTATCTAAGTAATCCTGAACAGTATAATGGGCTTTCTGTATCAGCCTCTCTTTAACGTGTTAAAGAGAGGCTAGATCGCCATTCATCATCTGTCTGCCCTTATCCCACTCGAAATGGGGTCGGCACAACATGTTACAAACATGCTCTCACATGGTTTGGCTGCGTTTTTACGACCGGCCGCCTGACATTAACTTAATTTAGTCGTATTTTACGAAACCTCAGTAAGAAAGAGGGTGGTTCATTCTACTCAAACAGATACAACACGTCGGGTCATCTTACCCTAATCGCCTTTTACGTTACTTCGGTAAGAAATGAGGGTGGTCTATGACTCAGCCGGACACCACACGGCGCAAGTAATTTAAAATGGATAGAACTTACACATTTCGTCGATTCGTTAAATAAATAAAGACTAAATAATGCGTAAAACAATCTAACATATATTTTGTACAAAACCGTTTTTAAAACAATATTATTAAATTAAATTATAAACCGAGTTATTAAATTATAAACCGAATCTATATATATAAAAGTAAGTTGGTCTTAGTTACACTATTTATAAATCAAGAACGGATGAACCAATTCGGCCGAAAATTGGTGTAGAGGTTGCTTAGAACCAGGAGACGGACATACGATGCTTTTTATCCCGTTCGACCGCATTTATTTTGTCCCGTCAAGTCACTATAAAACGTGGTATAACAAAAACGACTATGTTATTGAATAACATAAAGCAAGTGTCAGT
This sequence comes from Morpho achilles, assembly GCA_947086495.1. NCBI lineage: Eukaryota > Metazoa > Arthropoda > Insecta > Lepidoptera > Nymphalidae > Morpho > Morpho achilles. Next base: position 2,388,857 of record CAMTZB010000005.1, read on the forward strand.
GGAATACATAAGATAGATGACAGCTACACGTAATTTTGTCTTTAGTGAGGTATGGTAAAATATTTGTCAATTATGTTGATAATTTGTAAAAATAAAATACTTAGGGAAAATTTAAAAGTAAATAAGTAAAAATGTAGTAGGTGTATGGATTTAGATATTCCAAGGATAGCAGGGAATCATGGTATAGGGAAAGGCGATTGTTTTACTCCAAATTTAACGCGTGCGGGCCACGGGCAGTAATGAATAAAACAAAACTACTGGATAGATTTTAATCTTTTTTTTTCACTGAGTGATATAGTAGGCTATATATTTTATACCCGTGTAAAGCCGGAGCGGGCCACTAGTAATTGATAAAACAGTAAGAAATTCTACAATATATATTAAAAGTAACTGGTAATTGTAAACAATCAAATAAACCATGGACGTAGTATATAGTGGACGGCGCCAAAAGACGTTGCCGATCTTGCGTCTGTGTGTAAGCGATTTATCGTTTGTCTCTGTTCTTATCGCGAACTATACATAAGAGTGAAAGAGATTGTGATGAAGTTTGGCAACGTCGCTAAAAATGTGTCCAGTTGGTGACACCAAATGAGGCCATAACATTGAGTTTGTTGAAGATTATTTCTTGAAATCTAAAGCAAATACGAATGTTACTGATATATTTTTTCAAAAAAGGTGGAATATGTCGTGTGCTGCCTTAACGTGTCCATCAAGAACAACGAAAGGAGGAGTTAAAAACACGAAAATTACCATTTCATAAGTAAATCTTTGACTCTCATTTGCGTGCTAAATTAAAGCGTTTTATTCAGTTAAAGCAGTTATAATGTATCAGTACAGTTTGATATTCTCTAGCCGGCACGAGTGTGGGCTACTGATAAAACATAGAAATTAATCATTAAATATTCGATTGAATTGTGTTACCCACGTAGTGATGTACACACTAACGAATTATTATGTATCGATGAATATCAGTCAAAGTTATATTTACTAGCCAAGTAAATGCGAATTCTCTAATTTTAGATTATTTTCTTAGGTTTCCTAAATGCCCACATATAAGAGAACAGTAGATAAAAGCTGTCACCGTCTCACGGATATGTAAATGTTGGGAATAATGTGAATCATGATATTGTTCAATTGGCCACTGAAGCACTAACATTTCATCTATACATAAAGCACCGAGTATGGGCTGCACCTTCGACTTTATTTTTAACCCTTCAAAGGATTCCTTGGTAAATCTAGGCTCACAGTCAATTGACTGATACCATTTTTGAGAACCACCCATCACAGTAAGATATGCAGTAAAGATGTGCATCGGATAATTCATGACATTATACTGCAGACTGTATACTCAGGAAATTATGTCAATCTATTCAAATGTTTAAATCTATTCTGAACTCTAAACCAACTAGGTCGGTAACAACTGTATATTAACTTTACAGTACCTGAGCTAGGCTTCGATAATTATCGACGCCTAGTTTAGCTTATCGATAAGCTAAGTACTTCCCTAATCACGCACACTAATGCAGTTCTAAAAGTTCACACAAGCATAAAACGGACACACAAAAATAGCTAAGGCGGCATCCAGTGTATTCTTTATCCAAGAAATAAACAATAAATAAATATTTAAAAAATGACAACAAAACAATTTCCTTTTCTTAAAACTAAATAAGGTTATATATTTACATGTAGTAAAATTAATACTCTAATAAATATTTTTGATTATTTTCTATAACGCTTGTGACTTGCACCACGCACCGCGCAGTATATTTTTAAAGGTACAAGTGCTCATAAAAACAGTTTTATTTTGTTTTACGGTTTAAATGTCGCATAAAAATTATTTGTATTAATACAGTTATCGTATACACCTTAGATTTGTATTGTACTAACAAAGGAGTTCAAATATGGACTTTTGTAATGGCTTACTTTAGTTAATTATAACTTTCAAAACCACCTATCAAATCAAATCATCTTTATTCAAATAAGCTCTTACAAGCACTTTTGAATCGTCAAGGATCAATATGATTAATGAAGCTACAACTGGTTCGGAATGTTGCTCTTACCGAGAAGAACCAGAAAGAAACTCGGCGGTCAATCTTTTAAACATTTTCAATTTTACATTATTGAACCGCAGTCTTGTATGAAGCTGAAAGGATTTTAAATCCAGGCATTTTTATCATCCAAATAAAAAATATATGGATATTTTTCACGTCGTTTGGTATCCGGCTGTATAGAATAGTGCCACCCTCATTTCTTACCGAGGTGTCGTAAAAGGCGACTAAGATAAGACGACCCGCCGTGTGGTATCCGGCTGAGTAGAATAGACCAACCTCATTTCTTACCGAGGTGTCGTAAAAGGCGACTAAGGTATGTTGACCCGCCGTGTGGTATGCGGTTGAATAGAATAGACCACCCTCATTTCTAACCGAGGTGTATATGTATTTTAATGTAGGTAATATACGTGGTATAAAATACATATATTTTATCTAACTAAATTAATGGATACATTGATGTTTATACTATTTACATATTTGCAGGGTTATCAACCCATCAGTCTATGCGAACGAAGTTGCGTACTAAGGTAACTAAGGTAGTTGTCGTAAAAACGCAGCCAAATCATGTTACAACATGTTAATAACATGTTGTGCCGATAAGGGCAAGAGGATATATATATTGATGTTTATACTGTTGATAAATAAAAAAAAAATAATACCCGATTTGGTTAGCATTACTACAACTGTGTGTAAAATGTTTCATAGTGACATCTAGTGGAGACAGTGCGTACAACGTCAGGACGTGAAAGTTAACATTGCCTTGCGCGCCGGATGTTCGCGCGTGCGGACCACAGCGCGCACGTACACCTCCACGGCATCGCGCCACTCCATGCGCGACCACCCGATGGACGTTCCCTGCCTCGCGAGCTCCTGCGGTCACCGTCTCCGCGGCCCGATGCGGATGACGACGGCGACGACGAGGACGACGCGACGGGCGAGAGGGCGACACCACGGATTATGTCACCACCTGACGATGACTTTGAGGTCTGGGAGCTAATATTCCCAGACCTCCCCACCGAACCAGACATCCCTTAGGTCACCTAGGTGACCTGGGCCCACGGCCCAAACACCGACACCCATAGGTCACCCAGGTGACCTCGGCCTAAGGCCGAAACACAAACCGGGCTTAAGTGCCCGCGAGGAACTGCCCGGGCAACGAGGTACGCCTCGAGGCCCGTACCCCACTTACCCCCCACCCGGGGAGTCAGCGAGACGACCCTGCTGCTGTTAACATTGAAAGCTTCTAACTGAGAACTTTTGGTGGGAAAATCGACAAATCATATGTATTACTTTGTATCCCATTTAATATATACAATATTACAGTAAATAAAAGCTTAATGCAAACGCAATTGTGTTACAATTAAACGACGAAAAAAATATAATACCAACTTGTAAACATGTGCTACAATATCTCTATATTTAATACTCAAAATCATCTTCCTGCACTTATCCCACTCTAAGTGTGGTCGGCACAACATGTTATAAACAAGTTGTCACATAATTTGGCTACGTATTTTACGACCGGCCGCCTGCCTGACGTTAACTTACCATAGTCATATTTTACGACACCTCGCTAAGAAAGAGTGTTGTCTATTCTACTTAACCGGATACCACACGGTGGGTCAACTTACCGTAGTCGCCTTTTACGACACCTCGGTAAGAAAAGAGGTTGGTCTATTCTACTCAGCCGGATACTACACGGCGCGTCGACTTACCTTAGTCGTCTTTTACAACACCTCCGTAAGGAATGAGGGTGGTATTATTCTACTCAGCCGGATACCACACGGCGGGTCGACTTACCTTAGTCGCCTTTTACGACACCTCGGTAAGAAAAGAGGTTGGTCTATTCTACTCAGCCGGATACTACACGGCGGGTCGACTTACCTTAGTCGTCTTTTACAACACCTCGGTAAGGAATGAGGGTGATATTATTCTACTCAGCCGGATACCACACGGCGGGTCGACTTACCTTAGTCGCCTTTTACGACACCTCGGTAAGGAATGAGGGTGATATTATTCTACTCAGCCGGATACCACACGGCGGGTCGACTTACCTTAGTCGCCTTTTACGACACCTCGGTAAGGAATGAGGGTGATATTATTCTACTCAGCCGGATACCACACGGCGGGTCGACTTACCTTAGTCGCCTTTTACGACACCTCGGTAAGGAATGAGGGTGATATTATTCTACTCAGCCGGATACCACACGGCGGGTCGACTTACCTTAGTCGCCTTTTACGACACCTCGGTAAGGAATGAGGGTGATATTATTCTACTCAGCCGGATACCACACGGCGGGTCGACTTACCTTAGTCGCCTTTTACGACACCTCAGTAAGGAATGAGAGTGGTATTATTCTACTCAGAAGGATACCACACAGCTAAAACGCAAACGCAATTGTATAACAACTAAAAGAATAAATGGCGCGTCGACTTGCCTTAGTCACCGTTTAGGACACAACGGTAAGAAATAAGGATGGTGTATTCTAGTCAGCCGGATACCACACGGCAGTTATTTATGATATATTTCATAAAACCGTTTTAATCAATCATAAATTTTGTCTATGCCAAAAAACGGCATCAAATTCGTTTGCCCATTTAAAAAAACCCCCGAAATTGTATTCAAATACCGCAATTCGAAATTCGAACATATGCCACGAATTTTCTCGATAATCGCCGGCTAATTCGATACGATTCGAATTTTTAATCGGAAACTCGTCCAACTTTTTACAGCAAAGACGGCGCCGCCAAGAACTGTCAATCAAACTGGGGTGCATATTATTTGGGGTTTCGTAATCACAAGTCGAAATTTTCGACAGTTCGCTTTTTTGGGAATCCGCGGTGAGTTCGTATAAACTCGAATTTAATTTACATTTATTAGTAACTAGATGACCGAGCTCTGTATTTTTGACGTGACAACGTCTTAAATTAGGTTGCGGCTTGGAGTCACTCATGAAAAAGTGTAACGCCCGCTCACGTCTGTTACGATGAGTCACCGAACGAAAGAGAGGCCCGCCGGACTGGCGAATGCCTGGCGTCTCTCTCCCACTCAAACATGAACTATGAACTATATTTCTATAGTTAAAATTTGTGCAATTCTTATTTTCATTCAATTCCTTGTTCCTATTGTGAAATTTAATAATATTCATATCAATAAATATTCTACTGAAAAAAAGACGTTGTCACGTAAAATCTTTGCCCGTAAAACCGACTTTACAGGCAACCGTTTTTTTAGATATAAAAAAAATGCAATAAAATATAAATAAGAGATCATCTGAAGATCAGTACTGAATGTCTTCATTTCGACATTCAGCTAATACTGAGATGAACTACACTAGACTACAAAACTATTTTTTTTTTTATTTTTTTTTTTTATTATGATTGATATCATTATTGATTGATATGATATGATTATTTTAATTTTAGTTATTAGGGTAAGTAATATATCATTTTACTCCTCAACGTTATTTACTAGACTGTTAGCGCTGATGTCAGTGACCCTGCCTTCAGATTCACTGGTCGCGGGTTCAATTCTCACCTCGGTCCAACATTTACAATACATTATTTTGCCGTATAAATTATTTTTAAGGAATTTCAAGTGTACATTCTAAAAAAAAATTACCAACAAATGTTACGGGTTGACATCACTTATAACTCAGGGGAATAAAAAAGAGTAGCCGTTTCTAAGATCTACTTAATAAGCATATAAAATCTCATAAAAATCGGTCCCGCCGTTTCAAAGGACATATGGTAACTAGCATTGTGACACGAAAATTTTATATATAAGATTGCAAACCTAAAAAGAATATACGGAACCGTATCACAAATATAGACTCTTACTTAAAAATTTATCTAAATTGCATTTTGTCTTGCGGCTGTAATTGTACGGGCTAGGAGGGACGTAAAAAACGCACTTATACGCTGGCCTTTGTATTTTTTTTTGGTTGATTTTGGATTTATCCCTAATCTCCTATTGACACCGTAATGAGGCCAAAATATTGTACTAATAATATATCGGGAACCGTGGAGATGTTATTGCAAAAAAAATGTATATAATAATTTGCTTGATTCGCTAGTTTAAAAATTTACAAAAGATACCTGCCTGACGTCTTATTTATTTGCCATAAAAATGTTGGAAAAACATTATTAATAAAAAAAATTGCACAAAGGTTGTCGCGAATTCAGTAGGTAGTCGCGAAATAAAATAAGATAAATAATAAGACATCAGAGGGGAGGGAGTAGTGGGGGCAGCGAGCCGGTATAGTAAGCGAGCGTGCGACGCGGGCATTCATGTTGTGAAGTGTGTTAGTGGCAGTACTGGTGACACTATGTAAGTGATTTAGAATAATCTCTTATTGTGCTATGTATTCAGAGTTATATTTGGTATTATGTGTAACAGGAATTCAGAAGTTTATAGTATCAGTTTAAATCAGATAAGTAAAGCGAGGCATGGGGTGGCTGTAGGGGAGGTCGGAGGCCACTATCAGGGGAACAGACCCCGCGTGTTGTATCAGTTCAGGGAACGGCCCTGTGTGTTATATCAGTTCAGGGAACAGACCCTGCGTGTTGTATCAGTCCAGGGAACAGCCCTGTGTGTTATATCAGTTCAGGGAACAGACCCTGTGTGTTGTATCAGTCCAGGGAACAGCCCTGTGTGTCATATCAGTTCAGGGAACAGACCCTGTGTGTTGTATCAGTCCAGGGAACAGCCCTGTGTGTTATATCAGTTCAGGGAACAGACCCTGTGTGTTGTATCAGTCCAGGGAACAGCCTTGTGTGTTATATCAGTTCAGGGAACAGACCCTGTGTGTTGTATCAGTCCAGGGAACAGCCCTGTGTGTTTATCAGACCAGGGAACAGCCCTGTGTGTTGTATCAGTCCAGGGAACAGCCCTGTGTGATGTATCAGTCCGGGGAACAGACCCCGCGTGTTGTATAAGTCCGGGGAACAGCCCCGAGGGTAATACCAGCAGGGGACCAGACCCTGTATTACCTATCAGTCGTATAATGAGTATTAGAAACGTGTAGTTATTAAGAAAAGCAGTTGTTAATATGTGTAAGTTATATTATATACAGTGCATTCGAAAGATTACTCAGTTTCGTGATGTACCAATCAGGGTACATGGCGACAAAGGTAAACTTTAGAGATAAGTTAATAAATAATGAAAATAAATAACAAAGTGAAACAATTTATAGTAAAGAATTGTACGCAAATATATAAAATTATGAATATGAATTATTCTTCATCTTTTTTTTTTTTTTTTATTATACAGGAAAAAACCCCTTATGGGTACCGCCGCCCGACGGGGACAGGCGGTGGTTATGTCGGACTCGCACCGACTAAAACGACCTGTGTGCTCCACCACGCTGCCAATGGCAAGGACAGGGTATCATTGTACATTTTGCCCCCATCCCGCCGACAGCTCTGATCCCAGAGAATAAACACCTCCAGGTAGGGGCCCCTCGAAAGAGAAACCCCCCTCCGCTAACCGGTGCATCGGGAGCACCAGATGCACCGACCGCCTCGGGGACCTGGAAGCCAGGTGTCCGATGTACCCCGTTCGGAACACCCGAAGGTCCCCAGTTAGAGCGGCAGACGATGGGCTTGGGTGAGTCACTAACACCTGGACTCACCAGCAGCAGATTGGATCCAGAACAACAGTTCGTGGAACCGCTCCGCCGCCTCCCTCCGCCCCCCTCCGCAGAGCTAAAGGAGGCCATCGCTGCCCACGATCGCTCCCTGCCCACCGTGTTTGCTATGTCACGGTCGACAGGGAGAGATCGCGCCCCAAGTAGGGGCCCCAACGCCTTGGTGGGCGTTTCCGCCCCCACCGGGTAATTTTTTATAAAGGTTTTCTTCCTCGCAACCCGAAGGTCCCCGTTCCCATTGCTGGGCTTCCGGGTTTCGCCGACGGTGGCCGTAACCATGTCCAGCCAGACTTAGAGTAGGCCCAACTGGACCCGTCGCTCATTAGGGACTTCACCCCAACCCCCCCGAAGTCCCCGGCCCGTCCAGATTGCCCTCTGCTAATCAGAGGGACAACTGGATTGGCCACCCCTCAGTGGTCCGTTCGCCAAGACTAAGCTTGCCCAGGGTGCGCCACGAGGAGGCCGACTACTTTGGCACCCCATTATTCTTCATCTTCCTTATCTCACTCTAAGTGGATTCCGCACATGTTTTAAACATGTTGTTATATGATTTGGCTACATATTTTTCTACCGGCCGCCTGATTGACGACAACTTAACTTAGTCGTATTTTACGACACCTCGGTAAGAAAGAGGGTGGTCTATTCTACTTAACCGGATACCACACGGCGTATTATAAACAATGTAGACTGTCTGAAGACTCATTTGTCAAATTATTTGACAAATGAAGTTACATTTTTAAATATTTTCCAAAACAACAGAAAAAAAATCATTTAAAAAGATAAAAAAAGTTCCCGGCGGTTAGGAATAAAGAGTGAGGAACCTCCTTATTATTATTATCTCTAGAGATATACAGGTTTCCTCACGATTTTACTTCGCCAAAAAGCGTGTGATAAATTGCAATAATCAATTAGACATATAAGCTTTAAAAGACATTGGTGCTTGCCGGGGATTGAACTCGTGACCCTCTCGAAAGAGTCACACGATCACACCGCTGGGCTATCTCACACTCACAATCACGGGTACAGTTCAAAAATTGTTTTGAGTATCACTACTCCATATTATTGCAGTTCTCAGCAGCCACCGGTCGGATTTGGTTCCATGAAACTAATCAGGTTAAATAAGTAAATTGACCGATCGTCACGCGACCACCTGAATATATGAATATCAATATTTATGTAACTTAAGTTATTGGTTATATGTTACATACAAAATTATTTTATTTACAGCAAAAATGTACAAGTAACATCTTTAATATTTAAATGAGTTAATCTTGTATGCATATATATATATTTTTTCAGTCTCGGAAGCGGGTTTAACGATTTTTCTGAAATTCAGCATGGGTTTTGGGGGAAAAAAATCGATTTAGATAAGTTTTATTCAAAAAAAAACAGTCGTTTTAGCCCTGTTTTGGAGATATAATTTTTTTTTTAATTTACGTTGAATACAAACACAATTTTTCACTCTCGGGCGGTCTAGAGAGGTGAAAATACCTAGGATCGAGCCCCACCTGCCCTATTATTTTTTAATTTTTCTATTAATTTTACTTTTATATCATTTAAAATATTACACGCTAGGACTATACAAATCATGCCCACGTCGAATGGTCCCAAGAATGCTGGCAGCGTTTCCGCGCTGAATCGCCTACCTTATTCTTTGTCCGAAAACTTAAGTTTGCTTTAAATTGTATTGTATTATTCCTATATCACTAAATGTACTTATTAAAAAAAGTCCCCAATATCTGTATTTGATTGTTTTTCCCAAAATTTACTGAAACGATTTTTGTTCTTCACAATTCATCCGGATTTTTTAGGTTATATTTCGGTTTAAATCTTTAATATGAAAATGAGTTTGATTTGCTTTTAATTTATCGAATATATAAAACCTCCGCAAAGTAACGCCTAATTCTATAAATTAATCCTGCATGTATTAGATATGAAAACGAACAGTCCATTTAGCATTATATACATTACCTATTTATTTATTTTAAACTTTATTGCACTTACACATTTAAATATATAAATTACAAAAGAACTTCTTATGTATATGTACAAAGGGCGGCCTTGTCACTGAATAGTGATATCTTCCAGGCAACCTTTGTTATAGGAACGTGGCGAGTGTGCAAAAAGAAAACGTACTAAATCTACTTGCATACGCCGTGTGGTATCCGGCTGAGTAGAATTTCTTACAGACCAACCTCATTTCTTACCGAGGTGTCGTAAAAGGCGACTAAGGTAAGTTGACCCACCGTGTGGTATCCGGTTTAGTAGAATAGACCACCCTCATTCTTACCGAGGTGTCGTAAAATACGACAGAGGTAACTTGACGTCAGGCAGGCGGCCGGTCGTAAAAACGCAGCCAAATCATGTAACAGCATGTTTATAACATGTTGTGCCGACCCCACTTAGAGTGGGATAAGGGCAGGAGGATGATGACTAAATCTACTTGCATATCCATATTTATATTTATTTACTTTATAGAAAAATAATTTTATCATACCTTTTATAGAAATTCGCAAAGTAACCTACTTGTATAAGTCATACAAATTTATACTTTTAGAACATTAATTTGTCTCGCTGTACGTTTGGATTGAAAAAAGTTGTCATTGGCAAAGATGTATCTGTATAACAAACGATCCAAGTGCAGTTATGCGTCAAATTACATGATAGTTTACTTTTCTCTTTGCTATTTGGCTAGAAGCTGCAGTTGTATGTTGATTCGAACATTTTGAAAATCTATACATATTATAAAACAAAGTCCCTAAAAGATATCCGTCTGTATATCATTTGTCTAAATGTATTAAAAGGATTTTAGTATGGTTTTTACTAAAATATAGTGCTATTGTTGACACCGTGTGGTATCCACCCTTATTTCTTACCGAGGTGTCGTAAAAGTTGTCTTTTACGACACCTAAGGTAAGTCGACCCACCGTGTGGTATCCGGTTTAGTAGAATAGACCACCCTCTTTCTTACGACAAAAGTAAGTTGACGTCAGTCAGGCGGCCGGTCGTAAAAACGCAGTCAAATCATATGACAGCATGTTTATAACATGTTGTGCCGACCCCAATTAGAGTGGGATAAGAGCAGGAAGATCATAATGATGATAATAGTGCTATTGTTGAGAAAGTTATTTAGTTAATAATATGTTATTTTAGAATTTACGTGGTAAAAACTTTGTGACGCATTGATTTCCACACAATATTGTAGCAACAACAGTGTAAGTTGGAATTGAAAAGAGTCAGATGACATTTGTGTTGTTGTTTAATGGTGGAAATGGTAATGGATGCGTAATATAGAGATAATTAATAGATGTGGTTATTGAAGTCAGTTTTTTATACCGAATAGATATTGCTTGTTATTATTTTAAGTGCCATAGGTTTTTGGGGACTTTCCGGGCACTCCAAACGAGGTTTATCTGACGCCAACCTTATAAGGTGCTCGAGGTGGTTTATGCATCGTCTAGCAAATAGAGGGGCCACTTTTGGAGAAGCCCCGACCCAGAGTTAGCGGTGGTGGTGTGAGGCCGGCATACTATGGCCCGACGGGGACAAGCGGCGGGACCCATACGGGCGTATTTTCCTGATAAAAAAGGGCTTTGTACTGAGTACAAGCCGTAATAGCCCAACGGTGAGACCGTGTGCCTCCCTCTCTAGGAGAATATGGATATCAAACCCCCTATGGATGTCCCAATTGAAATCTGTCGTCACATACGACCTTATCCAATACCTTATGCAAATAATAATCTAGATAGAAACATAATTCCTAGATCGTTAGAAAGAGCTCGTCAAGCTTAAGAAGCTAAGCTTAGTAAAACAAATGAAGTTGGTCATATGTTGTTATATTGACATTCGACTTTATGCGTCATGTCGAGATATATAAAATTGAAAGTATTTATGTAAATATCTAAAAGTCTCCGAAACGGTTGGGCCGGATTTTATTCGTTTTAATGGAATTTTTCGTCAATTTTTAGATTGATCTGGATAGATCTGGATATCTGGATATTCTGGCGGTGATTAGAACATTTTTGTTTCGAGGGACATACGAGAGGTCACAAAAAGCTTGTGATACCTATGTCGCGACTTAGCAGAGTTAGCAACTCATTCGATGGTCTCGGTATTCGCTTCTACAATAAAATTCCACAATCCATACTAGACCAGTCTATAGAAATGTTTAAATTAAGTATAAGAGATGTACTTATACGTTAAGGATATAACAAAAATGAAAATTATTTGGATGATAAGAAAGCCTGGATTTGAAATCCTTTCAGCTTCATACAAGACTGCGGTTTAATAATGTAAAATTCAAAATGTTTAAAAGATTGACCGCCGATTTTCATTCTGGTTCTTCTCGATAATAGCAACCGAACCAGTTGTAGCTTCATTAATTCTATTGATCCTTGACGATTCAAAAGTGCTTGAAAGAACTTATTTAAATAAAGATTATTTTGATTTGATTAGAAATGAAACTGGCCGGACCACAAGTATCTACTAGTATTGCAAAACCCCATATCAATGCTTGACATATTTTGCTATAATTTATAGAATTAGGCGTTACTTTGCGGAGGTCCATAATACAAAAGTAATGAGAATATTATTTTGCTATAATCCGCGATAAAAGAAAATATGTATATGTACCTAATACTAAAAATATAGTGTACTATTCGTTTTCATACCTGACACATGCGGAATTTGTAAGTAAAGAAGCTTTGCGATTTTGTCGTGGAGTCTATCTCCTGACGATGCTTCGTTTACGGGGCGAAACAATTGTTGAGATTGTGGTGGTGAATGTGTGTATTGTTATTGATGTGTATTGTTATGCCATCGGTGTCGGGTAGTGCATGAGTTCTTCTAAATTCTACATGTATCAGGTATGAGAACGAATATTACACTCTACATTTAGCATGACATATATTTCCTTTTATCGCGGATTATAGCAAAATAATATTCTCATTACTCTTATATTTTTCTATCTTTTATCCGAACCCTTTCAGTAGTCTTTACTAACAAACAGAATCTATCGATTTTTAATGTTTAACCGCAACATAATGCTTTAGAAAAACACAAGTGATTAATAATTGCAAGCCAATATGACGTATACAAGAACTAAGGTTGATTTACGACGCTGCTTTTAAGAAAACATGAATTCTTTATATAGTATAAAGCCATGTTCCCGATGTACGTTTCTCGTTTTCGTATAAATTATTGTTTTATTCGCAATATCTCTATTCACGGATGGATGACGTGTTAGCTTTTTTCGTTAATAATACTGAATGCTTGACCAATTAAGAAGTATTAATAACTATTTTGATAACTAAGATGAGATAAGGTGACTAAGGTAAGTTGACCTACTGTGTGGTATCCGGTTGAGTAGAATAGACCACCCTCATTTTTTACAGAGGTGTCGTAAAAGGCAACTAAGGTAAGTTGACCCACCGTGTGGTAACCGGTTGAATAGAATCGACAACCCCCATTTCTTACTGAGCTGTCGAAAAAGGCGATTAAAGTAAGTTTACCCCCGTTTGGTATCCGTTTGACTGAAATAGACCACCCTCATTTCTTACTGAGCTGTCGTAAAAGGCGACTAAGGTAAGTTGACTCACCGTGTGGTATCCGGTTGAGTAGAATAGACCACCCTTATTTGTTACTGAGCTCTCGTAAAAGGCGATTAAAGTAAGTTTACCCCCGTTTGGTATCCGTTTGAGTGGAATAGACCACCCTCATTTCTTACCGAAGTATCGTAAAAGGAGACTAAGGTAAGTTGACCCACCGTGTGATATCCGTTTGAGTAGAATAGACCACCCTTTTTCTTACCGTGTTGTGTTTTATGGAAATTTTGTTGAGGAACGCAGTTGTAAACACTTGTCTGCTGTGAGCTTTTTCACGTGCACTACTTAAACCAGCAGAGATACACTAAAGTAATGTACTAGAGAATTGTAGATTTACAAAAATACCTCACCAAAGTCTGCTATAGCATGTCTCTATCTCTTATGGTTAACTTATAAAAACTACTTTTAAAAAACTTTGTAACACTTTGATTTCTACGCGGGCAAAGCCGCATCTAGTTTTAGTATAAACATTACAAAGTGACCTTTGAAACCGACATTGGTTATTCATCATTAGATACTGGGGGTAGTAGGTACTAGGCTTGGTTGTGATAAAAATGAATATAATTAAGATATTGATTGCGCGTAATTGTACGAGGCAGGTGCGACGCGCGTGCGGCAATTTTTAAAAGACGGTGCAAAAAAACCGACTTGTTTTACGTTTATTGAAAGTTTTCGACTAATTTACTGTTAAGTGACACAGTACTGTATTTATATTGAGCAAAACAATTTATAGAATTAGACTATATGTATACTAATATATAAAGCAGAAGAGTTTGTTTGTTTGAACGCGCTAATCTCAGGTACTTACCAAGGTACTGTTCAAGGTTCTGTTTCAAGTACTACTTGGTAAAACTTATCTAGATCGATTTTTCTCCTTCAATACCCTCTACATGCTGAATTTCAAAAAAATCGTTGAAGCCGTTTACGAGATTCCGAAAATATATATATATATATATATATATATATATATATATATATATATATATATATATATATATATATATATATATATATATATATATATATATATATACAAGATTAACTCATTTAAATATTAAATAATATCTGGGTGACCGAGCTTCGCTAGGTAATTTTTTACAAAAAAAAAACTTAAAAAAAAGAAAAAACAATTATTGAGTTGGGGATCGATCCTTGGCATTCACATTTCTCGAGGCTGCCCGTTACCCGAATAAGCTAGATCGACTTGGCAGTTAATGGCGAAAATTGAATTAAATATAAATGTTAGTGTTTTTTAATGCCCAAAAACAGGGATAAAACAATATTTTTTTTACATAAAACCTAACTAGATCAATTTTTCTTCCCCAAAACCTCCTACATGCTGAATTTCAGGAAAATCGTTGGAGCCGTTTCCGAGATTCGGAAAATATATATATATACAAGATTAACTCATTTAAATATTAAGATATACACCTAAGCAATGAAAAGGTATTCTTATACGCTAGTTTCCTTAACTTAAAATTAACAAGCCGTTGAACATTATTAATATACATAGCCTTACTCTACACAGTAAATAATGATATCCTGTTAATTCGCGGGTCTACAACCTGTGACCTATAAGTTAGTTTTGCATTTCTGTATTACTGTGTGGGGTCGCCTTTATGATGTCTGACAAACAGTTATATATAAAAAACAACATGAACCTTTTACATAATAGTTTAATGTAGTAGTAGCTTGTTACTATCCCACTGCTGAGAATAGGCCTCTTCTCTCCGTTTAGAGAGAAGGATTGGAGCTTAGACCTACCACGCTCCAATGCGGATTGTTAGGTTACACATATCTCCAGAATTCTCTAGAGAAACATAAGTTACAGAACCGGCTATACTCACGTGTTATTCTATCGGGTTAGCCCGACTAGTTTCGAACCCATCCGAGGCACATTTCTTTAAGAGATGTCGTAAAAGGCGACAAAGTAAGTTAACTCATCGTTTAGCATCCGGTTACATAGAATACACCAGCCTCTTTCTTACCGAGGTGTCGTAAAATACGACTAAGGTAAGTTGAAGTTAGGTAGGCGGCCGATCATAAAATACTTAGCCAAATCATGTCCATTTAGAGTGAGATAAGAGTAGAAGGAATATGGACATAATTCATAATTAAAACTGAGTGAAAGTCTAGAAAGACGAAAAGCGCACAAGAATCAATAATAATGTATATGAAACATCGTTCAATAAAGTCGGTTAAATAACAGTTAATAATTAACAAAACAACTAAAGTACAGAAATATAAGACATGACAAATCAATAAATTGCAAAACAAAAAACAATCCAACAAAACTGCAAAAATGTGCAACGAAAAAACAAGAAAGTCCTAATAATAATTACAGTTTTCATTGCTAAGTACTTATGCGCGTGCGAACGTTTATTTATTGGATAGTTATATTTAATATGGTTTACTTTACAAAGTTACTTACAAAAAACAGTTGAAATGCAATTGCATTTATGACTAGGGTTTCCATTGGCTATGGTGTTATAAAGACTATTTTTTTATTAAGGGTGATTTTTTTTATTTTACAGCGTATCAAAAAATTACAAGTATTTTGATATATATATGTGTGTGTGTGTGTTTGGCAAAAATGTACAAGTTATATATATCTTAAATTACTTACACGCTAGGACTATACAAATCATGCTCACGTGGAATGGTCCAAAGAATGCTGGCAGCGTTTCCGCGCTGAATCGCTAAGCTGATTCTTTATGCGAAAAGGAGCCAGCCCTCTTGTCACCTTAAGAGGCAATCAACCGAGGTGTTAAAACGGATTAAAAAAATTTTGCACTTTGACTCCATGGCGTTAGGATCTCGACTGCAAACTGCAAAAATATATAACTCTCGATGAGAGATGCATACTTCCGCTGTTTTTCGGTTTCGGCCATTTCCGCCGCAGCTCCAGGTCTTGACGTCTTGTGTATAAACTATATTACGGAACAATTGAATTTGTGATTCCACGACTATAGGTGGATTAAGTTTTTTGTGGTTATACTCCGGCCGAAGCGGCGTGGACGTCATAACGTAAGAAGAAGCCTCTACGGCAAAGGTCAGTTTCCTTGATTATTCGGTGTGGAGAAATTGCCGGTTGTTGCCTATATATATATAGAGATAGAGATAGAGTTTGTTTAAACGGGCTAATCTCAGGAACTACTGGACTAATTTGAAAAATTCTTTTGTTGAAAAAGGAAGGCTAGAGGCTATTACTCTAAGACCTACCACGCTCCAATGCGGGTTGGTAGGTTACACATATATCCAGAATTCTCTACAGATATGCAGGTTTCCTCACGATGTTTTCGTCAAAAAGCGTGTGATAAATTGCAATAATTAATAAGACACATAAGTTTTGACACATTGGTGTCTGCCCGGGTTTGAACCTGTGATCTCCTCGAAAGAATTACATGGTGTTACCGCTGGGCTATCACAGCTTGAAGATAGCCAGAAGAGAATATATTTTTAAATAGATACAGAAAGATACAGAAGAACGCCGTGTGGTATCCGGCTGAATAGAATAGTACCATCCTCATTTCTTACCGAGGTGTCGTAAAAGGCGACTAAGGTAAGTCGACCCGCCGTGTGGTATCCGGTTTAGTAGAATAGACCAACCTCATTTCATACCGAGGTGTCGTAAAAAGCGACTAAGGTAAGTCGACCCGCCGTGTAGTATCCGTTTTAGTAGAATAGGCCACCCTCTTTCTTACCGAGCTATCGTAAAATACTACTAAGGTAAGTTGACGTCAGGCAGACGGCCGGTCGTAAAAACGCAGCCAAAGTATGTGACAGCATGTTTATAACACGTTGTCCCGATCCCACTTAGAGTGGGATAAGGACAGGAGGATGATGATGATGACAGAAAAGAATATATTTTACAGGAACTGCGTGCATGCTTTCTCGAAATAATTAGACCGGAATGTCACAAGTCGTAAAAATTCCCTATAGTCCTTATGGCATTAATGAAACGTTATAACAATAAGTTTTATATGCTGTTGCACACTTTACGTACAAAGTGATACCATATGAAAAAATAAAGATCAACGGTCGACTAACCAACTGTAATTTCTTTACTTAATAATACAATAATACGGAGGCAATTAATAACATTTTACCAATTAACTTTAATATAAAAATATTTTTCATTTAATGTCTGTATAAATATATGCCGTCCATCAAAAAAAAGTAATAATGTTCTTATTTGTAAAATTGAAATTTCGAATGCACATCCTCGCATATATAAATACTGTGTGGTCGCTAAGCTGCAGATGTTCTGACATTTTGGCAGTTTAATACTAAATTAACGCATACTTATTCTCTGACGCCATTTTTGTTTATCTACTTACTAGGTTACTCTAACTATAAAGCGGGTTTGAATTTCGAACGCTATATAATTTAAAAATTCTCTGTGCCTACGTTTTGATATTTCAAACAAACAAAATTTTAAATGCAAGCAACATTTAACTTTGAATATTCCGTATTGTTAACATATTTATTTATTTTACTTATTTATATGTACCATGAAAAACATATTGTCTGACGCCATTTTTGTTTGCCTACTTACGGAGGTTACGGGTGGTATTTCATCGGTTTTTAAACTGCATTTACCGGTTAACATTAATATTAAAATACATTTACGTCCGTACAGGTGCATGGTGTAATCTATTAAAATAATTAAAAAATAAACAAAAAAACAAATAATACGCGGCTTTGAATTTTGAACGCTATATAATTTAACCATTTCTGTGACTTCGTTTTGACATTTCAATACAAAATGCATTTAAACCTCTATATCCATTTATATTTTATCTACAAAATTATAGCGTTCAGAAATTTATTAATCGACTGTAATTATTTCGCTCCATTATAAATACAAATGTGGATATATACCACGTAATACATCACAATAATTAAAAATCTACAAAAAATATATAAATAAACAAGAAGTAGAAATTAAAAGTCCTTCGCTCTTGATTTCGAACGCACTTCTTTGCCTTTATAAACATATAAATAATTGTACCCGTGACTTCACTCGCTTTAACTTTAGTGTTAAAATGCCCTCATTATGTTTATATATTTTTTTGCAATTCTTTTTTTTTATATCAGTCTCGAATATAGGCTTCATTTGTATCAAATTTTATTAATATTGGTACAATGCTTTGGTTGTAAAAACATTACAAATATATAGACAGACAGACTTTCTTATAATATTAGTATGTAAGTATGTATAATATTAGTATGGATGTATAATATTACTATCTACTATAAATACTGATTAGGTAAGTAAGTTGCTTCTCATGTCATTGTCATTGTCATTTTTTAAAGCCTTATCACTTCTTACAAAATAAAATTGAAGTTCGAACCCACCACGCTGCTCCAACGAGGTGTTGCAAGTTACACATTTTATCAAATTCAAATTCAAAATATTCTTTATTCAAATAAACTTGTAAACAAGTGCTTTTGAATCGTCAACTCTACTATCTTAAAGTATGATGAATAGTAAAGGCTTTTTAAAGTACGTATTTAATAAGAGACTGATAACTGAATCCAAGATTTGAACCCGCAAACCCTTGACAAGTGTTTATTTTAATTTGACGTGAATAAAATTCGATCATAACAAAATACGTGCGTTTAACTTTATATCTCAATTATAACATTATTCATAAGAAAATTACGTTCAGAAATAAAAATAAAACATAATATTAATCGACAGTAATATCTTCGCTTAATTATAAATACAATCACACGAATAATATTACCTTTATTTAGTAATTAACATAAAAAATTATTTCCATTAGTGTCTGTATAAATGCGCGTTGTAATTTATCAAAATAATTAAAAATATAGCATTCTGGGGCTTAGCGTTCAAAGCCGTTTAAATTCCGAACGCGCGTCGACGCATACATTACACATAAAGTTACTATGAGGTCGCGCTGCAGATGTGCTGTCATTTTGACACTTCAATACTAAATGCGCGCGCATTTCCTCTGTCGCGCCATCTTTTTGTCTATTACTTTGTCTATTATTATTTTATAGTTTTGACCGCGAAAACTTTTATAATAAAGTTTGCATGGGCTAACATTTGCCTGTTTCAACCTGTTAAAACTAATATCAAAATCATTGTATAGAACCGGCTATACTCATATAACCGGCTATAACTATCAAATCATAATAATCAATAAATCTATCAATTGAGCGTCGCAGTTTATCTATTAATTTATCAATCTATTAACCAAAGATTGTACAGGATATTGGCAGCCCATAAAAAGTTGTTTCTGTCAAATAAAAAACTTTTTTATTTTACTTTTAACATGAATTCTGCTAGTCATAAATTCATGTCACCATCCTCCTGGCCTTATCCCACTGTAAGTGGGTCGGCACAACATGTTATAAATATGTTGTAACGTGATTTGCCTACGTATTTTATGATCGGCCGTTGTCTGACGGCTACTCACCTTAGTCGCCTTTTGCGACACCTCGTTAAGAAATGAGGGTGGTCTATTCTACACAGCCGGATACCATACGGCTGGTCGACTTACCTTATTCGCCTTTTACGACACCTCGGTAAGAAATGAGGGTGGTTTATTCTCAAAATTATTCCTTTCAACAAGACACGTTTTATATTACATTCCTAGTTATCGAAGTATGCTGTTATATGTACGATGCCTCGGTTTCAGGGCTAAACGACCATGGAGATTGTGGTAGTGAGTAGGTATTTGTAGTGCTTGTGTGGAGTATTAGCCACATCCAAGTGGCGGCGTTTTGTGATTCATGTGGTGACTTCTGCATGTATTAGGGATTTATTTGCATTTAAATATGTTACATATGCCCGGTTAGGACGTTGCAAAATATTGTACACACGTCTAACATTATACTCGTACGTATTTTAATTTTATCATGTCAATGTTCATATAATAACAATTTTATTTTATTAAATGCAATTGGATTTAGTAGGAAAAATAGTATTTAATTATATTAATAATGTAGCAATTTTAATATGAATATTGCCTGTTTCATACACTTAGCATTGCATGTATTTTCTTAACAAACGCGTATTGCAGCAAAATAATTTCATTGCAACTTCTTTACTATGGAACTGCGCAAAGTATCGTCTACTTCTATATGTCAATTAAAAACACTTTTTCCTGCCAACTGGGCACTAAATTGTATATATTAAATTCGACGATTCGCGAAGACCGCGCTACACCCACATATATTCAACATTCGTACGCCATTTTTTATCTGTTCAGTTGAAAACGTCACCTGGCGTAAGGAATTAAGAATGAAATGTTGCAATATAAATAAATATAAATTATTTAACAATAAATGATGTAACGTGTTAGAAATTTGTAGCGAGTGATGTATTTTGCTTACAATAGCAATTGTTTTTGGATCGATCAACGGAGATAAGATTACTGTCAATGTATACGATAAAATAAGTGCGAAAGTATGTTTGTTTTCTGTCACGTGTAACGAGATACTGATGTAAAGGAGACTGACAGAATTTTATACACCTTTGGGCCTAGACGTTACAGTAATATTTTTTGTGTTGTTAAATAGAAAATATTTGTTATCTTAATATCAATTATTATTTTATTTTATTTCTATGGGGGCACAATAAAAACATCGAGGGTATATATGCGAAAAGTACAAGCTAATCGCCATAATATATGGTATGCTGCTACCCGATGCTGGTAAAATTATCCCACCGCCCATTAAGGATCTAAGGAGTATCAGCAATTTTAAGAAGAAATTAAAGATATTTTTGCTACAGAATCAAATGTTTTACGAGCAGTATACTATTGAAAATTCCATACTTTAGTAATATGAATATAAATCATCTTCCTGCCCTTATCCCACTCTAAGTGGGGTCGGCACAACATGTTATAAACATGCTGTAACATGATTTGGCTGCTTTTTTACGACCGGCCGCCTGCCTGACGTCAACTTACCTCTGTCGTATTTCACGACACCTCGGTAAGAAAGAGGGTGGTCTATTCTACTAAACCGGATACCACACGGTGGGTCATCTTACCTTAGTCGCCTTTTACGACACCTCGGTAAAAAATGAGGTTGGTCTATTCTACTCAGCCGGATACCACACGGCGGGTCGACTTACCTTAGTCGCCTTTTACGACACCTCGGTAAGAAAAGAGGGTGGTACTATTCTTCTCAGCCGGATACCACACGGCTAAGTAATATGAATATAAATATAATAACGAATATGCTTAATATTTATATATTTATTTTTTATCATTTACAATATGTACTTATTTTTTGCCCATTAATATTTATTTATTATTATAAAATATATTAAAAAGTGTGTATTTTCTGTTTATTTATTAAATATATTTAGTTAATTAAAGTATTTATGTATTAGATATTTTGTAATGCTGTTAATCTTTTATTCTATTTTATTTTCAGTTTAACCGTGACGCAATCCATCCTGGCTACAGCTGAAAATCAGTGTTGTGTGACAAAATTTTGTCACTCAATTCATACTGAGCTGTTTGCCGTTTTCCTCTTTCTGTGCTTTCCAGTATATGTATTTCTATATGTGTATATATATATATATATATATATATATATATATATATATATATATATATATATATATATATATAATGTTTGTATAAGTTACTGTATAAGTGTGCTGTGTAGCACAGGAAGTTGAAATAAATGTTTTTTCTTTCTTTCTTTTTTTCTTTCTTTCTTTCTTTCTTTCTTTCTTTCTTTCTTTCTTTCTTTCTTAATTACACACTAAAACAAGATTTGTGATTAGAATATAACAATAAAGTATTATCATTGAAGTAAAAGATGATTTATTTTTTCAACGTCACAAAAACAGAAGATTAAAAAAAACATTCATAAGCGCAACAAATACGAAACGAATTACTTATAATTGACATGTGACATTTTTATTTGATCTCACATAGATTTAAGATCATAAGCCATACAGCCAATATATTTTTTTAATTTATATTATATAGTATTTTGATAAACATAAAAATGGTTAAAGTGGGTTAATCTTAAAAGCTAGACACATGCTGTCACAGACTTTTATTTAGAACTTTAAGAGGGGAACAATTTTGTAATACATGATTTTTGAATAACTATTACCGTTACTCAGCGCACGCAAGGAAAGTTTTAAATTTTGCCCTTTCCGTAACATTTTTTATTGCTGCTCCTCTCTTATTCATCTTAGATGTTATATAGTCTATAGCCTTCCTCAATAAATGTACTATCCTACACTCAAAGAATTTTTCAAATCGATCAAGTAGTTCCTGAGATTAGCGCGTTAAAAAATCAAGCAGATCAACTCTCCAGCTTTATATACTAGTTTAGATATAGGCTATTACAGCCTATTTTTTCTACGGGAAAAGAGGAGTGAGCAAAAGCCAGAAGAAACGTCGTATCATAATATAATAAAGTTATTTTTAAGCACTATGTGTCACAGTTAAGTCTGTAAATCAAAGAAACAGGTTCTATATTACGTTGTTTGCTTTACGTTGAAAAAGTTATTTTAAGAAAGTTTTTATATATTTCTATTTTTGTTTATTGGATAAATTTAACTGGGCTATTTTAATATATATTTCTTGTAAGTCATACGGGTTATTAACAAAAATAATTAAACTATCCCGAGAAAATGTAAAATCACGCTCAGCCTTCCCTGATCGATCTGTTTTTTGTGATGGAGATATTTGCAGAAATGGAGAGCGACAGAAGCTAAATTCGTTCCAAGATTACATGAACGAAGTTGCGGATAAAAGCTAGTGCAATAATATGTAAGTTACCTGTTTAATAACATTGGCCTGATATGAATCTTAATCGTGCGTTTCCGCGAAGTGCACTTGTATACGTGGACACCGTTTTGCACCTTTGAATGGAAAAAATGGCAGTATTTTAATAAAAAAATATTTTTATTGTATAAAGACCGCCATGTTAATGAATGAATGGAATAGACCACCCTCAATTCTTACCGAGGTGTCGTAAATTGCGACTAAAGTAAGTTTACTCGCCTTGTGTTATCTGGCTGAATAGAATAGACTACCCTCTTTCTTACCGAGGTGTCGCAAAGGCGACTAAGTTAAGTTAACGTTAGGCTGGCGGCCGGTCATAAAATACCTAGCAAAATTATGTGATAACATGTTTATACCATGTTGTGCCAACCCCCACTTAGAGTGGGATAAGGGCAGAAGAATGATGATTTTTATTGTGTAAAGTAGGTACTTATATGATCTGTTATGTCTTTGCGTTTTTGTACGAAAGAATTGAAGTTAAGACCTACCACGCTGCTCCAATGCGGATTGGTAGGTTACACATAGCCCCAGAATTCTCTAGAGACATGCAGGTTTCTTCACGATATTTTCCTTCACCGAAAAGCGTGTGATAAATTGCAATTAAAATACGAAATAGAAACCAGATGTAAGTATAAAAAATGCCTCGTTCCGCGCTTTTTTGAGCTGATATTATATTTTACTAGATGTGCTTGCGGTTTCGCTCGCGTAGAAATCTGAGTATTTAATTGAAATGTCGAACATGAAAGTACTTATTTTGAGTCAATCATAAGATATAGAGACATGCTGTTGCGGACTTTTTTGTTGATCTACAATTTTCTAGTATATTATTTTAGTGTATCTCTGTTCGCTGCCAGCAGGCGAGTTTTTTTTACAACTGCGCGATTTCTTAAATACACTTTACATAAAATCGTAATCTGCTATTAGCCAAAACCTTTCGGTAGAATAGCACTACCTATTAGTATAAACCGTACAAAAATCGGTTCAGTAGATTTTGAGAAAATCGATCACACACAGGCAGACAGCTTTTGGGGACTTTGTTTTATAATGAAAATGTTTTGAGAACACTAACCGCATATCAATTAGACGCTATCATTTCGCAAGTTTGCAATATTTAGCCCTAACTCACGGGCGGGCATCCAAAAATGCCTTTAATTTTGTTACTTAATCGCTTCCTTATATTTTCACCTTGCACTCGCTCCATCGTAACTGGTGTTTAATTGTAATTAACCATTGTTTTATCGAATAATATAATGGGCCTCATTTATTGTGATAATCTGTATTTAAAGTCTTTTTATATCATA
This sequence comes from Morpho achilles, assembly GCA_947086495.1. Lineage (NCBI taxonomy): Eukaryota > Metazoa > Arthropoda > Insecta > Lepidoptera > Nymphalidae > Morpho > Morpho achilles. The sequence continues at coordinate 2,413,254 of CAMTZB010000005.1, forward strand.
CGCAAGGAAAAAGGCAAAGTTCAATAATTCAAAAGAATCGATTTTGTTTATAGTTTTTTAAATATTTACGCCGTGTGGTATCCGGCTGAATAGAATAGTACCACCCACATTTCTTACCGAGGTGTCGTAAAAAGCGACTAAGGTAAGTCGATGCCCGCCGTGTGGTATCCGGCTGAGTAGAATAGACTACCCTCATTTCTCCGAGGTGTCGTAAAAGGCGACTAAGTTAAGTCGACCCGCCGTGTGGTGTCCGGCTGAGTAGAATAGACCACCCTAATTTCTCCGAGGTTTCGTAAAAGGCGACTAAGTTAAGTCGACCCGCCGTGTGGTGTCCGGCTGAGTAGAATAGACCACCCTCATTTCTCCGAGGTGTCGTAAAAGGCGACTAAGGTAAGTTGACCCGCCGTGTGGTATCCGGCTGAGTAGAATAGACCACCCTCATTTCTTACCGAGGCGTCATAAAAGGCGACTAAGGTAAGTTGACCCACCGTGTGGTATCCGGTTTAGTAGAATAGACCGACTAAGGTATGTTGACGTCAAGCAGGCGGCCGGTTAAGACGGAGCCGACCCCACTTAGAGTAGGATAAGGGCAGGAGGATATATATAAAATTTTGTAGATCGAATGATACCCCGGGCTTTAGCTATATTAAATTTTCTTACCACCAGTTAACCTAATAAACAAGCATTAAATGATAATAAAAAAAATGGTAAATGCACCAATAATTATCAAATAGTAAATTCAGTAGTGTTTCAATTAAATTTAAAAGCCATCTTATCTTTTAGCGCAAAGTTACGATTATTACAGCCGCTACACCTTTTACAATTGCAGATAATTAAAATTATTATGCCTTAAATAAAGCGAAATGCGCATGTGTAATAAATAGAGGTCTATTTATTTTGTTTTTTTATTTATAATTATCATATCGAGTAACCTAAACTCAAAGTGATTGTTAGTAGCTTAAAATTATGTTAGTACCTTCCTCCTTCTCTAGTCGATTTCCCCAATGCTGGGGGTCGTGATCAATCACGGAATCTCAGGCTGATGGATGACCGTTTTCCATCTGCTACGGTCCCCAGCTACACGAATGGCATCGGATACTTTGGTTTCGAGCACTGTACGAAGTTGGTCGGTCCAGCGCATTGGACTTCTTTCTCGCGGTCTTTTGCCATCTACTTTCCCGGTCACAATCAGCTTCCCGAGGCTGTCTCCTGTTTTCCGTGCGATGTGACCAAAGAACTCAAAGATGCGGCGAAGGCAAACATTGGATAGACGTGGTCGTTTATGTATTCGCAATTGCTCTAGTATTGACTTATTAGTACGGTGAGCCGTCCACGGTATCCGTAGCATCCTCCTCCAGCACCTAGTACCTTAACCTACACTTAATTTACAAATTATATTTACATATCAGGGTATTATATTTACATATATACACACATATATATATATATATATATATATATATATATATATATATATATATATATATATATATATATATATGATGAGTCTGTACCAAACATATAGGCACCGACTCTTGGACTAAACAATTGTTTACAGCATCATAAAATGAACCCAAACTACGATCGTTCATGTATTATTATATTTTATATCCCAATAAAAATTAGGGACCGACCTTTACACTTTGAAGTACATATATTACACGTATATATTAGTGTACTAGATTTTACCCGCGACTTCGTTCGCGTGGACTGTTGTCGTGTCGATAATAGATGGCGCTTTTCAATGTCATCCTATTCCTGTTGAATTAACGGGATTTCTATAGCCTGTATGTTATTCCGGTGTATAAAGAATAATTGTGCTAAATTTCATCGATATTGGATCAGCGGATTCGCCGTGACAGAGTAACAAACAAACATACATACATACTAACAAACTTTCGCATTTATAATATTAGTAGGATAGAATAGGATTATAAGGAAACTCATGTTTAATGTGTTGTATGTTTTTCCAAATCTCAATTTACTTTTAGCCCTAATGATTTTTACAACGTTCTTTTTCTGATTTCTACGATTTGCTAAATTGCAAAAAATGAGTTAAGAGATCCTACAAAGCTGTGATAGCCCAGCGGCGAAGGCGTTTGACCGTTCGAGGGGTCACGGGTTCAAACCCGGCACCGTGAGTTTTTCTGTTAAAAGCTCAGCGTTACTTTATTCAAAGTATAATAAATTTAATTATTTATAAGAGTGAATAAAATATAAGTACATAAATGAATAACTAAATATATTTATTTATTTTACAGTGTATGTAAAGGCTTCTGATATCTGACCGTTGCCTCGTTTGTAATAAAAAAAAATTGATAGCATCTGATATTTTTTTATTGCATATATAGAGCTCTAGAGGCTAATATCAACAGTCGTATCGGCCTAATATTAATTACACATGCGCATTTCGCTTTATTTGAAGCATAAAAAAAATGTAAATAAAATACAAATAAACAATAACTAAATATATTATTTTATCAATGATTTCTGGTTGCTGAATAATTCTAATTATTGACCTTTGCCTCAATTGCAATAAAAAATTAAGAACATCTTGATATTTTTTTTATTGAATATAGAGATCTAGAGGCTAATATCAACAGTCGTATCTGCCTATTATTTATTACAAATGCGTAATTCGCTTTATTTAAAGCATAAAACAATTAATAGTAAATAAAATATAAATAAATAATAACTAAATATATTATTTTATGAATTATTAATTTATTGTGTAGTATATTTTATATTATAAAGGTTTCTGATTGCTAAATACTTCCAACTATTGACCATTGACTAAAAAATTGAGAGCATCTGATAATTTTTTTATTGGATACAGTATGTGTCCATATATATATATATATATATATATATATATATATATATATATATATATATATATATATATATATATATAAGTCGCGGGTAAAATCTAGTACACTAATATATACGTGTAATATATGTACTTCAAAGTGTAAAGGTCGGTCCCTAATTTTTATTGGGATATAAAATATAATAATACATGAACGATCGTAGTTTGGGTTCATTTTATGATGCTGTAAACAATTGTTTAGTCCAAGAGTCGGTGCCTATATGTTTGGTACAGACTCATCATATATAATGTTCTCTCACGGAAATATTAAGTTATAAATCCATCATCATCATCATCATAAAACTGTGTCTGTCCACTGTTGGATACAGGGCTCACCGTGAGCATTCCACTTAGGTCGTCAGCTCTTTGTTTCCAGCCGATACCAGCCACTCTGTGGATATCGTTACTCCACCTAGCCGGAGGACGTCCTACACTACGTTTGCGAAAGCGCGGTCTCCACTTTAAAACACGTCTTCCCCAGCGGTTGTCGGTTCTGTGACAAATGTGACCAGAAAAACCCATTTGGAGAGACATTACTTTCATTTTTTCATAATTATATCACCAAGTACCTAAAGCGTGTTAAGGAAGCGATAATGAATCATGCTATGACAAGCAGACAAACAAATAAGCAAATAAACACATGACACATCGCTCTTTTTTTCCCATCGGGGCTTATAAGAGTGTATTCGAATTTTGATATCAGTTAGTGTCTAAGATCCAATAAATCCATACATTTACCGGAATTAAGATAGTTTATAATTTTTTTTTTATCTAAGTATAACGTGACATTACGATATAAGTAACAAGCTAATAAGTCATCACGTACAAAAAAAAGAAGCATAGTAAATGAGATTTTGTACAACAGGCGGACTTATCGCTAAATCGGCGACCTCTTTCAAGCAACCGACAATAAAGGAAAACAGTAAAACAGGCGATAGGTGTGTACTTAAGACTTGCTCCAACTTATCGAGACAGCGTGTGTAGGTAGCGAGCTAACAAACATTTCGATCAACGGCTCCTACACTACTGATGCATAAAAAAGGTTGTATAGTACATTTACAATACATTTTATTGTCATATAAACAACAATTGCAGTTAGCCACTTTACTGGCGTGTTTAAACGTCTATTTACTGGCTGCTATTTTTATAAGGTCACCTGTTAAAAGTACTTAATAATTGTTATTGAAAATTAAATTTATATTGCCGTATGAAAATAATGCTAATGGATTTTAAATTTAACTTTTATATGTTTCTCTAATTGTTACAGTTTTTACGGTCTCGTGGTTGGCAGAAATGTTTTTTAAATGCCGAATACGCCGCGACTTTTTTATATTCACTAGGTAAGGTAAGGTTAAATCCCACTTCTGAATTTAAACGATATTTTTCCTTTACAATTATTCAATAAATATGAAGCAATTTCCTTAACAGTCAACCAATTTATTGAAGCTGTGGTAGCCCAGCGGTAACACCGTGCGACTCTTTCGAGGAGGTCTAGGGTTCAAACCCCGGGCAGGCACCAATGAGTTTTCTAGTAAAACTTATGTGTCTAATTGATATTTGCAATTTATCACACGCTATTCGGTGAAGGAAAACATCGTGAGGAAACCTGCATATCTTTAGAGAGTTCTGGAGATATGTGTAACCTACCAATCCGCATTGGAGCAGCGTGGTAGGTCTTAGCTCCAATTCTTCTCAGCAAAAAAAAAAAGAGGCCTATGCCCAGCAGTGGGATAGTAACAGGCCGTTACTTACTTACAACCAATTTATTACTTTTCAACAACATGCCACATTGACGGCGACAATTTTTTTTTTTATATTATGTCCCTAACTATTTGTAGGCGGTTGTATTCGAAACATCATATAATAATGTTTATAACGTATTTAATTAGTAATAGTAATAAAAAACTATAGTAAAAAAAAAAATTGAAGTGTAAAAATCTAAAAAAAATAAAGGATGAACTGAAATTTTAACATCAGAGCTGTAATATTTGAATCTTCATGTTGTTTTTTTGTTTTCATTATTCTCTTATTTTTCTGTTTATTTTTGGGTTATTAATAATTGTAACTAAGAATTCAAATTCAAATTCAAATTCAAATTCAAAATATTCTTTATTCAAATAAACTTGTAAACAAGTGCTTTTGAATCGTCAACTCTACTGCTGGTTCGGAAAGCTGTTCCTACCGAGAAGAGCCAGCAAGAAACTCGGCGGTTGCTCTTTTTAAAAAATACAATTCTTAATGCTAGTTACTAAATGTTTCTATCTTGTACATCAATGATGTGATCTTCTGTAATTGGTACTATATAATTAATTTGAGACTACATAGAACATTTGTTGGATTATATTATACTAACGGTGCCAACAGCTTCGACCGCATTGAAATCAGTGTGTTACAAATTATTCCCGAATTCAAATTTTGAACATAAAAGTAGTTATCGTCAGTTCATTATAAGAGATTTTTGAATAACTTCCACCGTTTACTAAGCGTACGCAAGGAAAGCTTTAAATTTTGTCGTTTTCGCAATATTTTGTATGGCTGCTCCTCTTCTATTCATCTTAGCATGATGTTATATAGCTTTTCTCTATAAATGGACTATCTTACACTCAAATAATTTTTCAAATCGGTCCAGTAGTTCCTGAGATAAGCGCTTTCAAACAATCCAACTCTTTAGCTTTATTAGTGTAGATGTAATGCTGTTGGAAATACGTATAAATAAAAATGTAGCCAAAGGAGTGTTAAATATGAATTAGGATGAATGACTTGGGGACCGAAAAAAAGATAGTTGGATTGTGATATGATATGTATATAAAAGGAGAGGAGAATGGAAGAAAAAAAGATGTAAAACAAAAATAATAATAAAATTATTTTTAGATGTTATTCAAAAGAGTTATTCCAAGCGCTTTGCGATTTTCTCGTGGAGTCTATCTCCTGATGATGCTTCGGTTGCGGGGCGAAACGATTGTTGAGTTTGTGATAGTGAACATATGTAGTGCTTGTGTATTGTGGTGGCGGTGGTGGAGGTTTGTGCATGTGTTTTAACGAATCCTGCATGTATCAGTCATGAAAACGACTCTAAATTTAGCATTATATATTCTCAATTTTACTTCATCGCGGATTATAGTAAAATAATTTTATTATTACTTTTGGTATTATGGATCTCCGCAAAGTAACGCCTAATTCTATAAATTATTTAGAAAAACATGTCTTCTCCTGCCCTTATCCCACTCTAAGTGGGGTTGGCACAACATGTTATAAAAATGCTGTCACGTGATTTGGCTGCGTTTTTACGACCGGCCGCCTGCCTGACGTCAACTTACCTCAGTCGTATTGTACGACACCTCGGTAAGAAATGAGGGTGGTACTATTCTATTCAGCCGGATACCACACGGCGTTATTTAGAAAAACATGTGTCGACCACATAGTGGGATAAGGGCAGTGGATGCTAAGTTACCTTATTTTTATTGCACATAAAAAAGAGAGAAACATTAGTATTTTATTTTTTGTCTGTGTTTTCGATTGACTAATTTTAGGTTTTCCAACTCTAGTATAATAACTCTATGGTAACAGCAATAAGCGGCTTCTATAAGATAATTGGACGGTATATCTTTGTATTTGACATCAGTCGATCCCCTTACGTCGGCCGAACTCTAAGAACTTTGTTAACTATTAAAGCATTCCGGTTTTCCTTTATTTTTAATATTTAAAAAAGCTAAGCTTAAAGAAAAGCTGTGATAGCCCAGCTGTAACGCCTTGCGACTCTTTCACGATCACGATTTCAAATCCCGGGCGGACACCGATGAGTTTTCTGCTAAAACTTATGTGTCTAATTGATAATTGCAACTTATCACACGCTTTTCGTTGAAGGAAAACATCGTGAGGAAACCTGCATATCTCTAGAGACTTCTGGAGAAATGTGTGACCTACCAATCCGCATTGGAGAAGCGTGGTAGGTCTTAGCTCCAATTCTTCTTAAAGCGGTTTAGTAAAAACCTCTTACAAATTCGTTCAGCAGATGTCGAGAAAATCAATCACACAGGTGGACAGCTTTTCGGGACTTCATTTTATAATTTATAACTGGCCCGTTTGCGTAGTGGATAGTGACCCTGCCTTCAGCTCCGCGGGTCACGGGTTCGATTCCCGCCTAGGGCCAATATATTGTATAAATGAATTCTCTGAGCCTTTTTATTATGTATTTAAGTATGTATTAAAAATTATATAAGTATATATTCACCAGTTGTCTGTCACCCATAACACAAGTATTAAGTTACTTACTTTGGGGACGGACGACCGTGTGTGTGTCTATAAATAAAATTAAAAAAAATTATACATGATGTTTTTCGAGAGTTCATCTAACGCTGGTCGTATCAGTTAGCATTAAATAGTCGAGACGAATCGTTCGGGCGGCTCCTTTGATGATGGAAGCGGTAATCTCTGTAATTGTCGGGCATTAGACTTCTTTATAATGGTAGCATTAGTTATTTTACTTAGTATAGTAACGGCCTGTTACTATCCCACTACTGGACGTGGGCCTCCCCTCCATTTTATTAGAAAAAGGTTGGAGCTAAGACCTACTATGCTGCTCCAATCGTGAAAAACGTGTGTCAAATCTATACTAATATATAAAGCTGAAGAGTTTGTTTGTTTATTTCTTTATTTGATTGTTTGAACGCTAATTTCAGGAACTACCCGACCGATTTGAATACTTCTTTCAGTGTAAGATAGTTCATTTATCGCGAAAGGTTATAGGCTGTATAACATCGCGCTAAGATGAATAGGAGAGGAGCAGCAATAAAAAATAGTACGAAAACGGCAAAATTTAAAGCTTTCCTTGCGTGCGCTGAGTAAACGGTGAAAGTTATTCAAAAATCATGTATTACAATTTCCCCACTGAAAGTTCTAAATAAACACAGCATACATGTAGCTTTTAAGGTTGATCCATTTTAACCATTTTTATGGTTTTCAAAAGACTATATTACGGTTTTAATCTTTCCACGCGGTGCCGCTGGCGATTGCTAGTTGCAAATAAAGCAAAATGAAAAATGAAAAAGCATATGAAACAGCGGTAGCGAAATGATTAGAACGGACTTGCGATCAAGAGGTCGTGGGTCCGAATTCCAGCCATTACAGTACCGATGTGAACCGACTCCTAACAACAGCATTTAGATGGAGGAATTATTTATTTATTTATTTTTATACATACATTTAGAAATAGAAAAAAAAAGTAAAAAAGCACATTGTATAAACGCGGACTTACCCCTAAAAGGGATCTCTTCCAGTCAACCTTTAAGTAACAGAAGGAAAAGGACAAGAATTGAAGAAGAAAGAGAGTACGGGTCATATAGAGAAAAAGAAAAAGTTTATAGGTTTTATAAGTTTACTAGTAAATTGTAACCCAATTTACTACTAACCTTTTTGAAAAAAAACCAGAATACCTTATTGGTGCCTGATCTTTGAACCCACTACCAATAGAGACGCTTAGCCATCAAATTCAAATAATTCTTTATACAAATTGACTTTTACAAGCACTTTCGAATCGTCAAATTACAATGAAGCTACGACTGCAAAGGTGCTCTTACCGAGAAGAACCAGCAAGAAACTCGGCGGTCACTCTTTTCAAAATGAAATTACAATATTGTATTTTTCACTAAACAAATTACAATATAATCTAGTGCGTAGTGGTAGCCCAGCGGTAAAACCGTGCGACTCTTTCGAAGAGGTCACGGGTTCGAACCCGGGCTGACACCAATGAGTTTTTCTGTAAAAACTTATGTGTCTTATTGATAATTGCAATTTATCACACGCTTTTGGGTAAAGGGAAACATCGTGAGGAAACCTGCATATCTCTAGAGAATTCTGGAGATATGTGTACCAATCCGCATTGGAGCAGCGTGGTAGGTCTTAGCTCCAATCCTTCTCTCCAAAAACGGAGAGAAGAGGCCTATTCCCAGCAGTGGGATAGTAACAGGCTGCTACTTACTTACTGGTGCGTAGCTGGTCGCAATTTAAATCCAAGCTATCTTATCAAAACATAGTCCCCAACTGTATATCGTCATCGTAAGTATTGTAGTTTTTACTTTATAGTAATTAAAACTAATAGACATGTATATTTACAATTATACATAATTCATTCGTACAGTGAAATATACAATTATTATGTATGCTACTGCCAATGTTTCGATTCGGTAATTCTGTAAAACGCCTAATCATATCAAATTAAAGCAATAAACTGATACTTCAAAAAAAAAACCATAGCTAAAAAAAATTGATACAATCATTTTGGTACTATTCTCGTTTGTAAGCAATTTCACAAACGCGGTTTATAGCAAAATAATTCTATGATAACGCCGTGGTATCCGGCTAAGTAGAATAAATCACTCTAATTTATTACCGAGGTGTCGTAAAAGGCGACTAAGTCGATGCAGCTGGTGCTCCCGATGCATCGTCTAGCGGAGGGTAGGGCCTCTATTAGAGAGGCCCCGACCCAGAGGTGGCGCTCTCCGGGGTACAGAGTTGCTGCTGGAGGGGATGGGGTCTATGTGTACAACGGTACCCTGTCCCCGCAACCATCAGCGTGTTGGAGCACTATCAGGTTTTTAGTTGGTGCGAGTCCGACATAGCCGCTTCTAGTCCCCGTCGGTTGGTGACGAACCAAAATGGGTTTTCCTGACAAAAAAAGCAGACCCGCCGTGGGGTTTCCCCACAATAATATTTATGGGTAATATTTTATAAGTCAAAGTCAGTCTTTTAATATAATATCTGAATTTTGTACAGTCTGTAACATATTAAATAAATATACATGATTTTTCTGTCAGTAGATATCGTCTGGTTATGAATTGGAAATTAACTCACATTTCCTTATAAGGAGATGTGTTTTTCCGTCTGGTATCTGACTGAGTAAAATGGACCACCCTCATTTCTTACCGAAGTGTCGTAAAAGGCGTCTAAGGTAAGTCGACCCGCCGTGTGGTATCCGGTGGAGTAGAATAGACCAACCTAATTTCTTACCGAGGTGTTTTAAATGGCGACTAGGGTAAGTCGACCCGCCGTATGGTATCCGGCTGAATAGAAAGACTATCCTCATTTCTTGATGTCGGAAAATACAACAAAGGTAAGTTGACGTCAGGCAGGTGGCAGGTCGTAAAAACGCAACAACATGTACAACATGTTTATAAAAACTCCGACCCCACTTTGAATGGGTAAGGGCTAGAGAATTGATTTAAAAATGTGGTGACATTTGAAAATAAATGAATGAGAGAATAATAATATTTTACAAGTCAAAGCCAGTCTTTTAATATAATATCTGGATTTTGTACTGTCTGTAACATATTAAAAAAAATATACATGATTATTCTGTCAGTAGATATCGTCTGGTTATGAATTGGAAATTAACTCACATTTCCTTATAAGGAGATACGAGCGCCCCATGGATTAGCAATGAGGAAATATTGCAAAGTACTTTTTTTGTTATGCATTTGTTATTAGATAACTGACTGTTATTGTAATTACTATATTTACGATGCTGTTTAACGTAATGAATATTTTAACAACAACGTTGCATGAATATCGAAACAGCATAAACGATTACTACTTTAGATGGCTGGATGGATAATAGACAAATTAGGAACCGACATAAGCTTGCGGCTCCTGCTTTGCTTTGCAAATGTACGTAAGTCGTTTGTGGGTTTGGGTATAAGATTCTATATATATTTTCTATATTATATAAGGAAATAGGTATTCTTACATTTGTTTCACAGTTAGGGTTGCCACCTTTTTTTTTTAAAAATAGTATTTTTTTGTTAAATCAAAAAAATATAGTACTTTTGAGAAATTCAGGAAAAAAATATTATACATCTATATTCAATCATTATTTATTTTTCCTTTACCTTATTTTGAAGCCTTTTTCTTTTCTTTCTTCTTGGGAGGCTTGCAAGAAGCATCACCACTCTCCATGTTTTTTTTTAAATTTTAATCTGATAATAAATAGTACGCCGTGTGGTATCCGGCTGAATAGAATAGTACCACCCTCATTTCTTACCGAGGTGTCGTAAAAGGCGACTAAGGTAAGTCGACCCGCCGTGTGGTATCCGGCTGAGTAGAATAGACCAACCTCATTTCTTACCGAGGTGTCGTAAAAGGCGACTAAGGTAAGTTGACCCACCGTGTGGTATCCGGTTTAGTAGAATAGACCACCCTCGTTTTTACCGAGGTGTCGTAAAACACGACAGAAGTAAGTTGATGTCAGGCAGGCGGCCGGTCGTGAAAACGCAGCCAAATCATGTGACAGCATGTTTATAACATGTTGTGCCGACCCCACTTAGAGTGGGATAAGGGCAGGAAGATGATGAATAAATAGTCTAAAATTACCTCAATGTTCGTTCAGGTAACATTAATTTACAAAGTGCCGTTGACGTTAAAATGTGACACTGACAAAAGAGTTAGTAAGTGTTACCAACTGACTAAGCCACGTCCGTACATGAATGAAATTCGTTCAAAAATTCGCTATGCAGCGCTGCGGATGGGTTCCATTCACAGTTAATTAAAAAAACGCGTAAGTTAAATTAGCGATAAAATTGTAGTATTTTTCATCCTATATAGTTTTTCTATAATATATAGTACAGTTTCCTTAAATATAGTACGATACTATATAATATAGTACGGGTGGCAACCCTATAATCACAGTATCTTTTAAGCATTTTAATTTTTGTACATAAAATATAAGGAATTATACGACAATAGTTGATGTATATAAAATACAAAGTAGGAACCGACATAAGCTTGCGACTCTTGCTTTGCGCCTTGCAAAGGTACGTTAGTTGTTTGTGGGTTTGGGTATAAGATTCTATAATATAATATACGATCAAACGAACTTCGTAAGTGA